>OY757314.1:121926511-122611992 GCA_963583905.1 Stenurella melanura
GCACTCGTTTTTATCCTTCCTAAAACACAGCTTGTTGCCATTCACTGGAGGTTTTGCGATATACATATTTTATGATGTTAGGTGTCTCATTTTCAAGTAGTTTGTATACGCTTTTGTGACGCTGTATGTTCAACTAATATAATTTTATCAAATATCAACTATATGAAATATCAATACTCATGCTAATTTATATCAATCGATGTAGAATTATCCACGGTTTAATTTAACACCATTTATGGCGATTTCTCGCTGTCTTACCCGGCTATATTCGAGATTTTGTGGAGTTACCAAATAACATGTCTACTTGCTAACGCTTTGAACCCTCAGGAACGGTTTAAGATATTGACTTGGTACACATATGTACCACGAAGAGATCTGGAACTAGATTATATTTTGCTCTAATTCCGATAAAAGGTTGGGGGTTAAATAGGGGAAAATAAGTAAAGCAAGATGGCAAAAGTACAGAAACTTGGAATTCAGTGTATATACTAGAAACCAAGGTCTCATATTTTTTTATAATATTCTCCAACCCCCCACCATTATTAAAAATAAAATTGAAATATTCACTTGGAATTTGGTACACGTATGTAGTGTAATGATATCTGATTGAGATGATTCCGTTGAAGGGATGTAAGTGGGGGGTAAATAGGGGAAATAAGAGCAAGCTAATAAGAGTCCAGAAACTTAATTTTTGGCGTAGCTAGAAGCCAACGACTCAAGTTTTTTATGACATCTGCCTCAAATATTATATTGTTAAAATTCTGACCAATTATTTCCACATAGTAGAATGCAAATATAATCAAGAAGTATTTCTTTAAAGAGACTTGAATGGGAAATCTATATGTTGAAGTAGTGATTCCTTAGGCAGCGGTTTTTTAGGTATTTTACCTGACAAATATGACTTTCATGGATCAGACTATTATTATAGCTTCCAGAAGGTGCACCTCTTCATTTTCAATGAGTTTTCTTATTGACTCTGTCCTGGATTACACCTTGCCCGATTGATTTTCAAATAGCCATAAAGGGGGTATGAAGCTCAAAGTACCTTTGAAAGACAAACCATGTATATACTAGTCACTAGTGCTCCACACACTACAGTATAGAATTTTTCGTCATCGTTATATTTATAAAAGAGAACATTTCCTTATTTTATCACCTAGTAATAAAAAAACAAATAATTCACATTAAATGTTCCTCATTCTAGTTACAGCGCTTTAGAGTAACATCTGTTATGCCTAAATATTATTTTTAGTAAGGTATTTTAAGTAATTCGCAAATTATACGAAGTATTTTTAAATAGTCCAGCGCAGACTGGGATACAGTGTCTTATTTTAGATTCCACAAGGGCGTTGTGGACAACACTGAAGTTTATACACTCCGTACATCTCTATATAGAGAATAAAATCCATTTCTAGCTTTAACTACTTTGTATGTTTGTTTATATTACAGAAGAAATTATTCATATTATATTTATACAATCACACAAGTACGAGTATAAATGAAGCCATAAATAGTAACACACATTTTTAAATAGTTTGTCACCGCATTCGATAAAATTCTTCAACGAGAGTCAGGTGCCTATTAAAGAATGTAAAAGTTTATAAAATTTATATCTACCTTCGTACTCAAAAGTGAAAGCGGAACCCATTTAGTAAGACTGGTTAGTACGTCCGTCCGTCTGTTTGTAAGCTTTGTTATAGACCGCTGGGTTTACTTCAGAAACATAAACTAATATTCCAAGAAAATTGTCACTTTTGGCGCAAATTTTGGGGGACACTACCTTACCCCACGTGTTCGAGGTTTCTGAACACAATGTCGGTAAGCCAAATTCTCCCGGAGGGGAGGAAACGCCCTTAAAACGAGTTTCTTGTATTTTTTGCCGTTTAGGGATAAAGAGGAGCGTTTATTTGCTATGCTAGGGGGGTGATCTCATGTAATCCCACCATAGTTCATACACCCTCTGAGTTACCTCTAGATTATATTTTAAGATGATTCCGTTGACGGGGTGGGGGTAAGTAGGGGTAAATAGGAGAAAATACGTAATGCAAGCTGGCAAGAGTACAGAAACTTCGGACTTGGTGTATATGTTCTGTTCAGGGATATTTTGATTACAGGAATAATTGCTAGATGTGTCTATAGTTTATTTCATTATTTTAATACAACATTTTAATGTGTATGTGTGTATATATATATATATATATATGTTTTCTTGACTGTCATATTTACATTTACTGCATTTATTATTTACTTTATGTACATATGTGTGCAATGTGCATATATGCGGCTACATGTTTTTATATGCACGAGTATATATGCATATTTAGACTATAAAATTTTGACTTGTCCTATAGCACTTTTTGTATTGCTCTTATTGGATGAATAAATTTCTTATTATTATTACTATTATTATTATTATATACTAGAAGCCAAGGCCTCAGATTTCTTTATAATATCTTTCAACCCTCCCCACCACCTCCACTGTATTATTAAAAGGGTTAATAAATTAAAATTGAGATAATCGCTTGAAATTTGTTACACGTATGTATTGTAATGATATCTGATTGAGATGATTCCGTTGAAGGGGTGTAAGGTGTGGGATAAACAGGAGAAAATAAGTAAAGCAACTTGGATGGGAAATCTGGGTGTGGAAGTAGTGATTCCTTAGGCAGCAGTTTATATAATTTATTTGGTAAAACACCTCACAAATTAAAAAAATTTAACTAAACTGACTAACTATCGTTGATTTATTTGTGATAATTCTATTGAGAGCTACGTATACATATTTATTTATTTATTTATTTATTTATTTATTTATTTATTTACTTATTTGTTTGTTTGTTTGTTTGCTTGTTTCTTTATATATTTATTTATTTATTTATTTATTTATTTATTTATTTATTTATTTATTTATTTATTTATTTATTGCATACACTGTTCAACAGGTAAGATACCCAATTACAGAACAGGAATAAAGGCATACAGAGCATTAATTACAAGATATACAACAACATAGGAAGAAATTAAAATGAAGAAAACATTTACTTAAATATATATACACTGAGAAAACTCGTCCAATTAACCTATGTTTCTGAAAAAAGTTTAATTGGTACTAGTAACTTTTTGCCTGCTACTGGTAACTCTAACAATAACAGCAAGTAAATCGAAATTTCTAGACATGACATATTGTCACAAGTGAACAATTTTTCTGTCATTAATAAATTAGTACGCCAGATCTGTAAGTTCACTTGCAGGTAGTTGTTAATACGCCTGATATAGCAAAACAGTCACCTATAATTATTAAACTAAAATTTCTGGAAAAACTTTACTATGGTAAGTGAAGACATTTCTACCATAAGTGCACTGTTATCACATGACAAATGAACGGTTACCTGCTGTAAATGAATTCGTAAAATTAAACCGACCTCGGGTTCCGAATATGTCCGAAATATTCCGAGAATCCGCCATTTAGCATGCCATTATTGCCATTGTCTAATATGTATTTCTGTGTGTGTGTGCTTTGTGAGCCTTACTGTTTCATCATTTCAATATATTTAGGTATACTTATACCTAAATGGATTATCAGAATTAATTAAATGGGGGTTTATAAACCGTGTGGACAGATTTGAAGGTATATACTTTAAGCACATAAAAACTGCATAAAGGTTAGGTATTTTACTTGGGACTTATTTTAAATATGGCGACTTCTGTATTTATTAGTTTACCTTTATTTTTATTTGTATATATATTATATAATAATAAATCTTTTATACATTTAGAATAATTTTTTTTGTGACCTCCTTACGCGAGTTTTGAAGATGCACCATATCTTCACTTTGAAAAATAAAATCTAAATCAAATTCAAATCAAAATATTTTTTATTAACCTGTATTTTAAAATGCAAGTATTTCTTCCTATATATAAGTATGCCAAGTAATATTATCTGCAAATTTTATTTAAAAAATCTTGTTATTTTGTGGTGTCTTTTTCAATTTTCTTTAAATTTGGAACATAAGAAGTTTTTATATATGATGTATGTATATATATTTTTCAAAGTTATATGGCATTGGTAAAAAAATATATTTTATAGAATTTATATATATAGAAACAAAAAGCTAACATAAGCTCTGCGAGATGTACATTGGCTCTCATTTTCTGAAAATGAAAATATGGGATACTCTAAAATGCACACCCAACACTGCCGTGGTAACGATATCACAATGTGAGGTAATATTGGAAGCTTTAGTAAGCGAACTTGCATTTAAAATAATTAGCCAGGGTTCCATGATAACACTCGCGTGGTGATATCGTCACCATGGTGTATGCAGATGTGCAATCGGCTTTAGTGTACCACAACATTTATACCAACTGAAGATAGTTTTTTTACTAGCCACAAATTAATTAGTTCAATGAAGGTAAGTGAACTGTACATTTCCCACCTATTATTAATTCGAAACTTTAATAGTCGCAAGTGAATACTTAAATTAGGACAGATATAGTATTTCATAATGGTATGCAAATAGATTAATAAGAATAAGTCAACAGTTTAATCACAGCAGCTGCAATACTTACTTACTTCTAGTGACCACGGAAAATAGTTTAATTACCCTAGCTGAAAAGTTTAATACCACTAAAACATAGCTTAGTGACTCCAGCAATAAACTTCACTTATTACTATTAAAATATTCGAATTATTTTCAATTAAAGTTGTTCACTTAGGGCAAGTCATTACTTTTAGAAATCTTCATTTACCTATGACAATTAAGTTGTTTACCTGTCCCATATAGTATGCAACTTTTTTGCTGCCATAATTAAATTTTCACTTACCACTACTAAATTTTTTTCTCAGTGTACATATAGAAACAAGCTAACCATTATACTCTTCGCCGATTTACTACACTTGTTATATAATTGTTGCGCATTCTATAGGATACTCTTCGCAGTTTTTTTTTTGTAAATGATATTAGTTTTAAACATTTTTTTAACTACAGAACAAAAAAAATTTTATTTAAAAAATTAATAACTTTTTTTTCATCGATTTTGTTAAAAAACAAACAGGGTTCTTCCTCTAGCTAACACTAACTTACTGTCCACATTTCAATACTATCGGACCTTTCGTTCTTAAGTTATCATGCTTATAAGAAACGTGACGGGCGGACAGACAGTTAGGCGGATGGATGGACAGACAGACGGACGGACATTTTGAAAGTTGTTCAGAATTCGATCACCAACACAGTGTTATGAAAATTTTTTCTCTACAAGCAATGTTACCGGTTTTAGAAATGTGCCGATCGAATGAATATATTCTTCGTTTTGTATTTGCGAAGAGTACAATAATTCAAAGTTAAAGATACATAAAGCCATTGATTAAAACTCTTGAAAATTTAAGTTGAACGTAGTGCCGAAACTAATTTTGTTAATGACTGACTGAAAGGACTCGTATGAAATATGAACAAAATAATATCGCCTTCATTTAACAAAATGGGTGCCGTTAGCAATTGAATTACTTACTCGGAGACAAAATTGGCCCTTTGATGTGCTGATATTGATTGTCGAAGGTTCACTAAGAAACTTAATAAATCTTACTCGTTGTTTTTTATCTGATAGATAGTTTTGCACGACACTTAAAGTAGGTCCTCTTATAACAGATTGTTTTAAGTGTTTCAGTAAGGGTCTATTTTCCAGAGAACCGATTATTTTGCGTGGGAAACGGGAACGGTTACATCGGATACATTTATTTCGATTTTAAAATGGGGTGAATAATGATAACATGTGGAGACACGTGTGTATTTAAATCCATAATTATTACAATATTTTTAAGTTTCTGAAAAAAAGTTTTAAAATATTTTTGTGCAAAATTCTTTTGTTCACTTTTACATATATTAAACGCTATTATTTACTATTAATAAATAATGCGTCTCTAAAATCTGCCATAATTACAATTGATAAAGTTAATTACAAAATAGTGTAACTCCTATTAGCAATCAGCATAAATATATGGTTATAAACAAAACCAGACTAAATCATAGTAGTACCTGCATCGTTTGTGTACACGGAAAAATCTATGAATAGAATTTATTTAAAAAATCGGTATACACAGAACTTTTCTTTATTTATACAGAGTGGTCACTCTAAAAAGTTGTAAAATAAAAAAGACAGGAGAACAATAGTCGGATGTAAAGGTGCCAAATATAGAAGGTTTGTGTAAATCCCATTACAAATGTTCACCATAGTTATTTCTTAGGATGACTGCCCTATATATTGTTCATTAAAAGTATAATAGTTGCCTTTCTTGCCAATGGGGTTATTTCACAATTTATATTATGTTAAATATACAATCAGGAACACTTAAAAACTCAATGAAAACATTTTTTTGCGGCGACGTATTTTTAAATTCGGTTTGTATTGAAAATTCCCGCTAACAATCGTGACGTTCATGTTTTCGCGTGCGCACTATAGCGTAGATAAAATATCTGTGTGGTAGCACTTAGTTTCAAACTTTACTAAGACAAACTGACAGCTAAAACAAGGATTAGAGAACTAACAAGATAGGACAGTCAGACGGAGAAGACGAAATAGACGAAGACAGTTATGAACTCTAATTTAAAGGGACACGGCATCCAGAGGAAACGGTCTCGGGATTTGTTAAATGAATTTGACCAAGCTTACTAAAAGATAGGTTGACTCATTAGAATCGACAAGTGCTACGTCACGTATAGATCTGCGTATGGCTGTTTCAAAATTGTTCTTTCAATGTACAATTCTATCCTAACCAAATAAATACCCTACATAATAAACATAGAAATACTTCATGTGACATATATTACAAAGCAACCTGTTTTTTCAGTCTCTTGGGTACTGACAGTCAGCTGAGTTCGATCGTTCTATCAGGACAGTGTTGTCCATTTTTCACCATTGGCCTCTCGTTCTAATGTTACCTTCTCCGTCTGATTGTCACATTGTGGCAACTGCGCGAGAAGTCCAATTTAAATGTCGAGGTCAAGGGCGCCATTGCTAAAAGATCAAGGGTTTTCCGCCGGCGGTCCTATGTTCTATCTTGTTTATTTCCTAATCATTGGATAAAGTAACAGTGTAGCAGTTAGGTTAGTTTCTTCTGATGTTCTGTTTTTGCGGTTTTGTTTTCATTTGTTAATTTTTAAGACGTGTATGGAGTTATATAAAATCAGTTGCTTTTTTCTGCATCCTTAACTGATATAATTTTACGAGTATTGTTAAAAACATCAGATAAGTTTCTAACCCAAGAAAATGTTTATATTCATTTTAATACACTCAACACTGAAATAGTCCATATTTTTTGCAAAGAATTTCTGAATTATAACGTAGTTCCGTTCAGATAAATTTTCAGTGCTAGCTTTGACGATATTAGGCTCCATAATGTGATAATTAATAAAAAATGATGAACTAACACAAAGCAAACTGTCATACGTGTCTTGCGAAATTGAACTACATAATAAAAGATCATAGTAGCAACAAATAACGATCCTGAGAAGACAGAATTTTCGATGTAATCGGTAACACAAATGACGAGATGTCATCGTCCTGATATAGGGGCGGCTCTAGCTAGCTAGCTAGCTCTAGCTAGTTTTACAGGTGGTGCGAAATCTCACTGTGGCGCCCCGTCCTCCCAATATGAAATGTCATTTTTCAACACTGATGCTATTATTTATTTAATATAGAATATTTATCTCGATACAAATTTCGAAAAACGGGAATTGGAGCATATTTCCATTGGTACAAATCTAAAGGAACGAGGGGCTGACATTCCTTTATTTCGATAAAAATTTGGAAGTGCGGGGGAGGACATTCCTAAGAATTACATATTTACATCGGCACAAAGTCCAGAAAACGGGGGGTGATATTCTTGGAGTACAATATTTCTCTGGACCGAAATTTCGAAGTGCAGGGGGCATATTCTTTACAATAGATTATTGAATAACACATTTATCTCGGTACATTATAGTGGAATCCGGACTCCTTCATAAAGTATAAGCCCGGAGAAACCATCTATCGTTGCATTTTTGGCGCCTCCCCTATGACGGCGCCCGGTGCGGTCGCACCGCCCTGGAGCCGCCCCTGACCTGATAAACATGTTACCTATTAACAAATTTTTACATCTCGTGATTTTTCTTCCAAGTTTATATTCTTCGGGTCAAAAATGCTCGGAGTGTTAGGTCCCTACTCTCTGGTATATTTCGGACAAAAAAGTACTATGCCTCCACCAGAGTTGAACCGAGCGATAATACATGCCGCACGTAGTTACCAATTTTCGGGTAAGAGAGTGCAGTAGATTGTTTTTTTTAATCAGTCGAAGGCAAAGTATAAGAGTTGGGGCCGTATCTTGCTAGCCCGATGCTACCACAGCTTTTGACAGCTGACATCGCGTCATTACGTAATCCTAAGGCCTGGTTCGTGTTCAGCAATCTTGAATTCACTTTGGACCTGGAATTCAATGCTTGACAGCTGTCATGTTGTCATCAATAAATATTAACCCCGAATTCGTGTTCGGCGACCTCGAAAACACCCACACATGTTCTCTGGTAATTTCAGTGTTTGTATTCGAATATTTCTCTCACCTCCCACCCCCACAGGGACCACTGGGGCTGTAGAACTATATCGTCTCGTCAGATTTTTTTGCTTTTATCGAATTCAGCGCATCAAATTATATAAGACATAGTCCAGATCCAGAGATAAATTTTTTTTGTTTATTATTAACATTATTTTCTTCTTTTTAGTCCATTTTAACAGTTTCAGTTTGCTTAAAAGCATGTTTTTTTAATTTTATTGAATTATTTATTTATTTTCTCCTTTTTAGCTTTGTTTGTATTATTGCATGTATTGTTTAAAAATTAGTAGATGGGGACAGACGGATACGTCAGCGAGAGCCGTAGGGTCCTACAGAATCATCAAAAATAATAACTAAAAAACCCTCTATTAAATAATTGGTAAACTGAATGTGAATTTCCACATCTTCTGTTAAATAACAATTTTTAAAACGAATGTCAAACCCATAGAGCTGACAAGATTTGTAAAGGACCTCTCGACCTCGATCTCAATCTCGAAACACAAAGCAACAATATTATTTTCCTTGAATTAAAGTATATAGAAATGTCGCTCAATAAAATGGTGTCTGGAAAGTCTGATTTCATCAGAAGCTTCTTACATTCTTAACTCCAGGAGACATCTAATAGCATTTGGGAGTGGGTGCTTGGTGGGATGTTTAATTAAATCGAAGCAATATGGATCACAAGCCTCGAGACATGACTTTATGAGCTCGATATAACACGACATATTTATGCCAACAATAACAACATTAGCATAAAATATTCATAGTTACATATATAAATAAAGGGTACACTCTTAATTTATATTAAAGTGATGAATTTATTATTACACTTTAATGTATACATTAAATTTAGATGGCTTTAATTTATACATTAAATGAAATATTTAATATATCACTGAATCAGTAGGTATAAATTCATACAATAACAAGACCAAATTGATAATAATTTGAACTTCTGGATCGGATTTTTTCAGATTCAGATATTTACCCCCCCAACCCTTCAAAAAACAATCCAGTTCCAGATCTCATTATAATACATAAATGTACAAAATTTCATATCTTAAACCATTCCAGAGAAAACGTGCGCACATAAAAGTTACAGACAGACAGAATTTTTTTTTCTCAAATTTAAAATCTCGACGTTTCATGACATTTTATTTCAACAAGAAGAAAATTTGAGGTTTTCGACATTCCCATATTCTGAGGTAGTATCAATTTTTTTTTATTGATTGATTGATTTGCCAGCGTAAGGTGAGCACTGGTGCCGATTCCGGGCATCCATTCTTACGGTCAAATCGCGTGCCGGAACCAAACCCGGATGTTTTACATACCGCCGGACCGGCTGCATACGCTTACTTATTTTTCTTCTAAGTTTTCTGTCCATAGGTATATGGATTCGTGCTTCCCAGAAATCTGCGTTTTATCACCGCAGTGAGCTTTTATTTATATTAACCGTTCCACAGGTAAATATGCATTTACGGTGGAAGTGCAGGGAACGGCTCTATCTCGCGATAAAAGAGCTTTTTTCAGCGGGTTATGAGAAGGAGGCCCGAGAGAATATTTCGTACACTGTATTGGTTTGTTTTTAAAGTAATCAGTTTTAGTATTAATTTCCGTTTTCCAATTCCAATTTTTCTATTTTATTGCCTATGTTTAATACCTCTTCAATTTTAATTTTAATTTTTTTTTCAATTTAAATAAAGAAATAAACTACTTTATTAAAACTAAAATACCAATTAAACAAAACTTATCTGTTTTATCCGCATCTGGCTGTCAATGATAAACATATGTTGTTTATTATATCACCCACTTAAAGAAAGGAGACCGAGGTAGGTATAGAATATACAACCAGGCACTACACTTTCTCGGGTTGTTTATATATGCTTTGTGATACAATTTAATCAAATATCAGGTATATGAAATAGCCAAACTCTCGTCAATTTATATCAATCAATGAAGAATTATTCATGCTTCAATTCAATACAACTTCGGACGATTTGGTACCACCCGCTTTATTTCGACATTTTGTGGGAGCCACCAAACACGCGTCTGTCACCGAACTCGACCCACTTTCAACTCACCTAGACAGTATCAAATTTTTCTAAAAAAATTAATATCAACTTTTTATTACAAAAATTAAATTTTTTTGTTTTCTTAAAAGAACCATCTTAAAAGAAGTCGACTCACGAGACTTAGATTAATTGGACTTACTATCTAATATTGATATTGAAGTCGGTATAAAAGTAAACATGTAAAGTATAGTGTTTTTATTGTCAATTTGAAAATTCAGTCTAAAGCGTTGCTACTAGGATGAATCATTACAAAGCCTGATATGACGTCTACGAATATAATTAACCAGATATGTTATGCGTTTACCTCAAACGAAAGTAGTCGACTGTTTAACTGGCTCACCATTACATGTCCGCTACCTGCTCTTGGCTCATTCTTAATATTGCCGGTAGCATAGCCGTATGTTAAATGATATTATATTTATTGAATTATTTATAGAGTTGTTCATTAAACTAACATTATTTATTATAAATAGATAATGTATAAATCATTTACATCATGCCTATCAATTAATATAAAGTAGTAAAACAATATTTACGATAATTAAAAAGTGATTATAAAAATTTTCGATCGATGTTGATGACACCGCTTGTATTATCAACTATTTCTTTGTCGGTCTTTTTTTATGATTTTAAAATTGACTTCAGATGA
The DNA here is from genome assembly GCA_963583905.1 of Stenurella melanura. Taxonomy (NCBI): domain Eukaryota; kingdom Metazoa; phylum Arthropoda; class Insecta; order Coleoptera; family Cerambycidae; genus Stenurella; species Stenurella melanura. Next base: position 121,937,814 of record OY757314.1, read on the forward strand.
ACTATAACTCAACGTATTTTTAACCACTTGTTTCGTTTTTATTATACTCTTCGCAAATACAAGAACAAAGAGTATATTGCATTTGATCGATTCGTTTCTAAAACCGTGAATATTATTCGTAAAGAAAAGAATTCCATATCGTTGCGTTAGTGATTGACTTTTGAAAAAAAAAATTTCGTCCATCTGTCTGTCTGTCCGTCCGTCTGTCCATCCAGCAGACGCCCGTCTGTCTGTTCGACCGTCCGTCCGTCTGTACGTCACGATAACTTAAGAAAAAGAAGTATTAGGCAGTGTTCCTCAAACTTTTTTATCTCACGTACCCCTTTATGTTGTGCAGTGATCGTGCGTACCCCTTTCTAAAAAATACATATTATTATATAATTTAAGTGACTATAGTAGGTACAAGGTCAGACTAGATATTTCAAAGAAGTAATACGAAATATCTTTGTGCCCTCTTGACGGCGAAGAAAGAACTATTTTGAACAGGTCCGTACTGCACTTTGCAGTTTGTATTAGTGTTTTAATTAAGCTTCGGATGTATATTAATTGTGCAGTTTTATTTTTCACCTCCATATGTGTTATGTTTTATTCTGTTATATGTGTTTTTTGTAGGTTTCTGTTATTTAAATTTATTAGCCCGCAATCGCGTACCCCCTAAAAATTTTGGCGTACCCCCAAAGGGTACGCGTACCTCAGTTTGAGAAACACTGAGCTAGAGGAAGGGCCTTATTGTTTTTCAACAAAATTTATCAGTAAATAAACAAGTTATTCATTATTAAAATTTAAAAAAACCTGTATTTTTATATTTTGAAATTAAACAAAAAATATCTAAAACTAATATTATCTACAAAAAAAAAAAAACGCGAAGAGTATCCCATATGTGCAACAATTATATAAAATATCCAATAAATGAGTTAAGAGTATAATATTCACTCTAGTTTATCATGTGTTTTCTATAATCGTCTTCATTGACAAATAAAAGTATTTAATTTAATTTTATCTGTGACTTATACATGTAATCGCGAAGAAATTCAACAATCGCAAGCTATTTTCTAGGAGCACGGTAAAATTTACAGCGGCAGCGCCGGAGACAAACAACAAATCTGATTATGTTTCAGAAACATCGTGAAAAGAAAGCAGTACATTTTAGCAAGTTTCTGTAGAAGAAAACGATTTGACGCTCCTCTAAAAATCAGCATGTATTAAAGTGCACAAGCAGCGCAGCACTTTTTAGAATTTAAGAGACAACATATATTTTATTCATAACCTGAAACGTACAGTTACATTAAAACGTACGGTATCCATTCAGTAAACCTCTCTAAATGTTTTCCATTTTATTTACATATTACCTCTAGAGACATACGTATATCTTGGAATTCGACTATATCACGTAATAATAAAGAATTCTGATGCAATTTTTTGCCGAGGATAAACGGCTGAAATGAGAAGCTACATGAAGTCATTCCGTTTATCTAATATTAGTCTGTATTGAAATATTTCTTGACACCAATAAGCAGCAGTTTAAACAAAAAGTAATTTAGGCTTCAATTTCAAGAAGGCCAACTTCCATGATCTTTATCAGGAGCTAATGTCAACCGATTGGTTATTCGTACAAAATTATGAATGTGTTAATACAGCAGCCTGTACTTTGTATTAAAAACTTGATGAAATATTTAGCAAAATGTACCAAAAAAATACCAGTCAGTAAACCTTGGTTTGATATGGACATTATCCGAACAAAATCGTAAGTGCCGCACCGATTAAAATTATAATTACTACAAATCCATCAGAAGTGATGTAAAAAATTGTACTAAACTGGCTTTTCAACGGTATGTTACTGAAACCGATATTATTATCAAATCGAATCCAAATAAAATTTGCTCATATATGTCCGAAAAAAAGGTCATACATCAATACCACCAGCAATGACTTATAATGATATAACTGGATACTCCTCAGCAAATAGTAGACGGATTTGCGGAATTCTTTGCCAACAACTTCCTCAATTCTACAGCATATGCTACTGAATACGCGTCTGTCATTAATAATTCTAACGGTACACTACACATAACCTCAGTAAGTGAGGAAAAACTCGTACAGGCATTAAAACAAATCAAACCCAAACTGACAGGTCCAGACCTAATCCCGGCATTCCTGTTAAATGTTTGTGCCGTTGTACTTTCCAAGCCGTTACAAATTATATTCAATTTAAGTTTTAAGCCAAGGGTATTTCCAGAGTATTTCCCGCATATAAAAAAGATAATAACATGGATGTCACAAATTATAGGCCAATACCAATACTATGTAATTTCAGTAAGGCACTTGAAATTCTTCTGTCTAGTTACCTCTCATTTCATGTCAGAATCAATATTATACCCGAGCAGCACGGTTTCATTGAAGGACGATCAACAATTATTAATTTAGTCTGCAAGTATCAATTCATTTGTGAAGCCCTTGATGAGAGAAGTCATGTAGATGTCATATACATTGACTTCTCCAAGGCATTCGACAATCTGAATCATGGTTTATTACTTATGAAGTTAAATAAGATAGGTCTGAGTTATAACATGTTGATGCTTTTCCAATCATACCTATATCAACGTACCCAGAATATCCACTGCCTAGGATACAAATCTAGTTTCACTCAATCTTCTGGAGTTCCACAAGGCTCTGTATTAGGGCCGCTTTTGTTCATAATCTTTATTAATGATATTGCGGCTGGCTTCAACGTAATTTACTTAGTATAAGCAGATGAATTAAAACTTCTTTCAAATCAAAATGGACTGCGTTACACTACAGAACAATTTAAACACATTAAACTCGTGGTGCAAAGATAACAAACTGCTCCTTAATGCAGCTAAATGCAATGTTATGTCATACTGCCGTAAGGATGAACATAACGTAATATTATACGAATATAACATCAATACCACAATCCTTCCATGTCCGAATACCATTAAAGATCTAGGTATAATATTTGACCATAAGTTTACCTTTGTCCCTCATATTAATTTAATAATATCCAAAGCTTATAAGAATATCGGTTTTATCGTGCATAATATGAAGGACTTTAACAACATTAATACCATGAAGTTACTTTTCACTAGTTTTGTAAGATCACAGCTAGAATATGGTTCGATAGTTTGGAATCCCATATATAATACCCACACTATAAATATTGAGCGAGTTCAGCGAAAATTCTATCAGTTAGATAATAATCAATATCCCCAAAGAGGCAACTCACAGGAAATTTTCTATGCCTGATTTGAAATGAACAGTTTGTTACAACGCCGCAACATGCACTCCATTGTTTTCTTGTACAAAATAGTCAACAACATAACTATCTGTGTAGCATTACTTGACATGTTAGAGTTTTATGTACCCAGAATTAATTTTCGCCACAAACGGCTCTTTTATACAAGAAATCATCATACCAATATATATAAAAGGTCCCCTATATGTCACATGTTTGACAGTTGAAACAAATTTAGATATTTTATTCTCTAATGCTAGTAGCATCAAACGCCTGTATGAATACTCTGATCCTGGTTAATCTTTCTTGAAATTGTCTAGTCTTGTACACAAATCATTGATTGTGCATTTAATAAGTAGTGCTATACTTTTTATTATTCACTTTTTCTTCTATTTTCATAGTATATTTTCTTTGTGTTTTCTTGTAGTTTATCCTTAATTGTATTCTAATTGTATTGCTATCAGCATTATTCTTTTTTAATGCTGATTACTTTGTAACCTTATCCTGTAATTGGGTTTGTATCCCGTTGGATAATGTACCGAAATAAATAAATAATGTAGGCAAGCTAGGTTTTACCCTCAGTCTAACTGCAACCTTGGCAAAAAAATACTCACATGTAGTTTGAGAGAGAAGTTGCATTATTGGCAGAAAAAAAAGTGTCATGAAAATATCAAATTAATGCATTTAAAACTAAGCCCTATTAATGTATTACGGAATGTCAACTTCTCTGAATTAGGTACATATTGTACAGGATTGAAGGAGAAAATGTAAATTTCATAGATTTCACATTCAGAATCTATTTCAAAATTTGACACACCTTATAGAAACTTGCCTAATCTGTGTTTTCAAGTGAAGTAAGAATATTGTATCTATCGTTAAAAAAATAGATAATTAACAAGGGACAACAGTCAGAGAGAGAGAAAATTAAATTAGACAAAAACAGTTATTGCGAATTCAGTGTCTTCGGTCTTCAACTCAGCTCGACGGAGATACTGTAGAAAATTGTAAAGTATTACTAAAAAAATTGATCTATTGTATTTATTTTACTTTATTTTAATAATATAATTGTAAATTAAAGAGAGAGGTTTAAAGGGACACGACATTCAGCGGAAACTGTTTCGGGATTTGTCATTAATGCGTGTTTTCAAATGTGTAACGCAGCGGGCAGCTGAGGATTAGACTACTTATGTGAATTCTGAGATTATTTAAAAATTCAAGTAATGTCAATGCATAAACTGTACAAGAATTTCAAGTAATGTAAATGCATGAACTGTGCAAGATAATTATTATTTATTTGCAAAATAATTCCCGTCAGTCTCCGATTTAAAGTATGTGGGATAAAACGTTACACATATTTTCGTCTGTCTAAATGGACTTATTGGCAATTGTCACACATCAGAACGTGTTTACTAGTTTCTAAATGGAATTTTATTGGAATTTCATATCATAGTTGAATAATTTGTGAATCGATTTGTTGCTGATATTGCAAATGAACAAGAAATGCGAGAAGTCAAAAGTCCTAGAGATTTTATATAATTAAGAAAAAATGCATTAGCTGATCATTTTCTTGAAAGAGGTCGCAAGAATAACTTACATGGATTTACTCGCCATCGCAGATTTAATTAAAGTGATTAAAGAAATAAATCGTTGGTAAAACACACCTCGCATGTTGTTTTATTCAATAAGTGCCATACATATAACATTAGTACATAGTAGCGCAATTATAATTTTTCTACTGATACATTAAATTATTATGCGGTTATTTTGCTACCTACCCGTAAGTCGCTTTCAACGTCGCATTTCGATGCCAAAGAGGGTGTAGTCTTAGTTTGACTTTCATAAAAAAAGACCGACAAGGGAATACCTATTTCATTAAAATAACATTATACCAGCGATGCGATATGCGCCGACCGTGAATTTTTAGAACCATGTAAATTATTTATTCATAGTACATTATTTATTTATAATAAATAATGTTGGTTTAATGAACAACTCCATAAATGATTCAATAAAAGTAAATAAATATTTAACCTACGGCTATGCTACCGGCATAAATCAAATCAGGCAGCGGGCCTGTAATAGTGAGCCAGGTAAACAATAGATATGGATATACCATATCTGGCGAACTATATTTTTATACGGATATCGTCTGCAATATTCAAATACGCGCCAGTACACGGTCTCGTATCACGGATAGGCTTTGTAATGACTTATCCCGGTAGCAACGCTGTGGACTGAATTTCCAAATTAATAATAGAAATACTATAACGGACTTGTAATGGTGAGCCAGTTAACAATCGACTACTACTGGTTAACTATATTCGTGCACGGGTATCGGTTGCAATATTCAAGCACGGTATTATCACTAGCAGGCTTTATAATGATTTTTCCTGGTATCAACTTTAGCAGCTTTAGACTGAATTTCTCATTTGAGAATAGAAATAGGTACTATACCTGACTGGTGGTGCCCCACCAACAGTCGATTTTGTGAATCATTATCATTAATAAAGCGTTAAAAATATCGAATATATCATGATGACAGAGCTAGGGAATTTTATCTCGATGACGTGAAAATCGGGGTTGGCTCTGCCAGCGCGGATATATTTCATGCAAGTGTAGCACAATATATCTTACCTTGTACTTTTTTAGGGAATTCCGTAATATCTAAATTTAATATGGCCAGTTTACTATAAACACTCACTCGAGGTATTGGTAAATGTAAAATTGAACTAACACGTATATACACGTATATACACACACACATATGTATTTTTCACTACCTTAAAGTAACATACACATATAGTTTTTCACGACCTATAACGGATATAAAAGTATACTATTATTATTTGTTCTAAATGTTCTGAAGTTAAATTCCACCGCCTGTCATTAAAAATCCATTTATAATGGGAAAAAGACCGCTCAACAAGCATTTTTTACAGTCGTACGGATATGGCAGCATTTGCGAGTATTTTATTGGTTGTTTCAAGGTTCCGGCTTGGTGTTCACGTAAAATGTTAAATTATATTTAAAAACAAATTTGACTCGCGTAACTTCTACGTACTATAATTTTCAATAGAGAATAATAAGTTACATGTAACATAAAAAATTTGTTTTATTTATTACAGTGTTTCTAAATTATGCAAACATTTATTTGGCGGAACGTTTTGTTTGCAAAATGTTGAGGTAGATCAAAGTCGTCCGTTGAAAGTCAGTAGGTGGTATCCAAGAAGAACAAGGAACATTTGCGCCGTTTTTGAAACTGAAAATAAAGTGCGAGAACGGCGCAAATGCTTCTTGCCCTTCTCGGATACCACGACTTTCAACGGACGACTGTGACCTATTTCAAAACATTCTTTAACAATTGTAGAATAGGTACATACCTACATATTTTGTATACTTCTGAACGAAAAGACAAAATAAGAATTATGTAGAAAAGTAATAAAACAACGAACCACTAAAAAGATGTCGTCAAATGTCAATAGATTATGCGCTACTTCAGCGGACTTTTAAAGTCCTTGAAACGGCCAATGAAATTGGCGTAAATACTACCATGTGCGTAGAGTAAAGTATGCTTTAATGCCACCAGGGCGTACTTAAAATATGTAAAATGGCTGGATTTAAACTACGGTTTGTGAAACTGAGTGCCTGCGATCTCGGATGGAATACCATTTCTCTTTATTAAATGTTGACGTAAATGACAAAAGTTGCGACGGCGTTGTCTAATTAAAGGAGATAATAAAACCGCATTAGTAAAAAACATGAAAGTACCGCCATACACTGGAATCTAATGTTGACATTCGGTCAGGGTCGAATGACTTCAACACTGCAGCCGCGTTTTTAGGTAATTGTCAGTACGTTTCACAAATGTAATAGATTTCCGATAAAGTAGGTTATACGTATTAACATTTCGAAATGAAATAAAATTCACTTTATCACGTGATGCACACAGTACATGGCAGTTTTGTGCCCATTAATCCTTAACTTTCTTTGTTATATTTATGTATGACTTAATATTATATAAAAATGGTTTATTTTATTGGGAAAAATGTTTTATGTTGCCAGCAGTTAATTAAGTTTTCATATTTAATTATTATGGAAATAAACAAAATAAATACGCCACACATTATATATATTTTAAAATACATTTGTCATATATTAAATTTTTGTATTACAAATTCAGTATTTCCCAGTGATTGGAAAATTGCTCATATCATCCCGATTCCTAAAACAAAATCCCCTCAGGAATTTAATGATCTTAGACCAATAAGTACCCTTTCCGTTTTATCTAAACTCTTAGAATATATTATCAAAGATCAAATTGTTGACCATTTGGAAATGAATAAAATACTACCCGAAGAGCAATCGGGGTTTAGAACAGATCACAGTTGTGCGGGTGCTCTCTTAAACGTTACTGACAACATATTAAGGACTATTGACGATGGTATGTGTACAGTGTTGGTCTTGTTAGATTACTCTAAGGCATTCGACACCTTACATCATGACACCTTGCTAGTCATTTTAAAATTTATCGGATTAGGGGACTCTGCTGTTACTTTTATAAAAAATTATTTACAAAACAGAAAGCAAAGAGTAGTTCTTAACAATGTACTTTCTCATTCACTTGATATTCTTTGTGGAGTGCCGCAAGGTTCTTCATTGGGACCAGTTCTCTTCACTATTTACACGTCCATGTTTCCCTCCATTCTGGATTACTGTAACGCGCAAATGTATGCAGACGATACACAAGTATATTTTTCATTTGACCCGAAAACCCTAGTCAACAGTTGCCAAATAATAAATAGTGATTTAGAAAAGCTGTACACAATTTCACTTGAACACTCTTTACGTCTTAATCCCAGTAAATGTGCTGCAATGTTTTTTGGTAGACGGGCAGACAGAATCAAACTAGCACACAATGTGCAAATAAAAATTAATAATACTGCTATACTTACCGTTAAAAGATGAGGTAAAAATTTTGGGTTTAACAGTTGACACTGAATTAAGATTTCAGAAGCATATCTCTCTTTGCATTAGCAAAGCTATTTCTAAATTAAAACTTTTATATAATTCTCGACATATACTTAACTTCAATTTAAAAAAAACATTGTGTGACTCTTTAGTTCTTTCTATATTTAATTATTGTGACACCGTCTATGGACCATGTCTGTCAGCTGCCACTTCTCAAAGAATTCAAAAAATACAAAACTGTTGCTTAAGATTTATTTTTGGTATCAGAAAGCGAGACCCAATTAGTCATAAATTGAATGAATCCAAGTGGTTAAATATGAAAAATAGACGCCTTCTTCACCGTGGCACCTTGTATCTTAAAATTATACATTCTTGCACACCCTCATACCTCTACAGAAAAATTAGGTTCCGAACTGACGTTCATAATCTAAACATAAGATTTAAGGGTACTCTTACTCCGCCTCGTCACCTAACTGCAATGTTTGAAAGATCTTTTTCTTTCAACATTGCTAAATTTTACAACTCCCTTCCTCTGCCTCTAAAATCCCGGTCTGTTGTTAGCTTCCCAAAACATTACAAACGTCTTTTGCTTGGTTGATGTGTTGTAGCATAGCATACATTCATTTTGATAGGTTTTCTCTATAAAGCAGAATAGATAAGGCTATAGTCACCCAAATACATATTGTGTGTACTTACGTTTTCTTTAAGATTACTCCATCTACTTCTTACTTGGTTAAGTGTAAAAACAGCTGTAAGCATTGTGCTCTACAGCTGAACTTCGCCATTTCGATTTATAATATATTTTGTAGTTATACTAATTGCATGTGTAAATTTATTGAATAAAGTGTATTATTATTATTATTATTAAACAGAACAGAAAAGTGTGTGTTTGATTCAAAATTGTCTTTTTATTTAAAATTCATCTAGTTTTACATGTTTTTGTAAGAACTATTACCGTTTTTAAGTTAAATTTATGACCAAAAATACAATCCGGTTGGCATTAATGAATATTCGTCGTTTTTCTGATTGTTTCAGTAGGTGTTTTCAATACAATATTATGTCTAAATGAGAGCCGTCTCTGGCGCCGAGATAAAATTCCGGAGCCTTGATGGTGACATGCTGGAAAAGCTACCCAGCTTGCGTACTAATCCCTCATTTCCATTGCTTGAATAGTATAATAAATTTTTACGATTTTTTATTTAACTGTGACAATCTCTATTTTTCTATTAAAATTTTCGCTTTTTCGTTTATTTTCGTGTAGTACGTCTTGTGTATCACGTGGCCCATATAAATATCATTGTATGGAAAAGTAACGCTTTTCCGTACTTGTTATACACAAAATTTTACCATCTCTTGAAAAGAAATTTTACGAATTTGGTATTAATAAATTTACATATGACTAAAAGAAATGAGAATAACGAGCGGTAAGTTAATTGAAAGAGATGATAATAAGTATTATTAATGTACTTAGCACGCGTTCATAATTAATTAATGACACATGTTTCAATTAGCCGGCTTCCCCTAGCATAATTTAATCACGGGAATATATTAGTTTTTATACAACTATAAATCTCAAGCACACTCCATCGCGTTTTTTATCGTACTTGCTATCGTCGACATCTCTAAATAATATCAAATTTAATCGTGATGACTTAACTCAGACTGGTTAGGGTTTTACTCATTTTAATATCCAAACGACGCGCCGTCTGTTACAATTCCTTTTTTAATTTCCGAAATACAGTTTATGGTATTATTATTAGTTGATCATCAGAGAACAGTAAACTTTAATTTAAAGTGAATACCTTTTTGCATATATAATTCTAATAAAACGTATTTTCCATAGGATATGGCAAACAGCAGAAAACATAATCCATGAAAAGTAAAAGGAAATAACGATTTACACTAACAACATTAATTTGCAGTCTATCGAATGAATTTATCTATTTATTTGACAATTCTCATTGTAACACTATTACACACTACTACATAGCTGCTTATAATCATGAAGAGTAAGCTTAATTTGAGAACAAAAAGCCTATTTCAAAAAGTGTAGTAAAAAGTTTTGGATTAAATCCGTGTGGTGGAAAGCTCTTGTTTAAACAGAAGAATGTTCAGAATCCTATTTTTTCGCAGTTCTTCTTATATCTCTGGTTGTATAACCCGTATCGCAGTAAAAAAAAGAGACAAATTATTCACGATGAAATTGCGAAGAAAACTAAAGTCCGAAACTTTTTGGTCAATATGCCGTCGCAAAACATGAAGACATTTTGGGGAGGCCATTTTGAAACAATTTATGGTAACTTGAACACGAATGCACATATTCTAACGAAACTTTAGAAGAATATACCCCTATACGATTTGGCATATTGACCAAAAAGTTTCGGACAAATCTACTTCTCTTCGCAATTTCATCTGAATAATTTGTGTCTCTTTCTTTACTGCGATAACTGTTATACAATCAGGGATATTTAAGGAAAACCACTACACGGATTTGATACAAAACTTTTCCTACATTTCTTGAAATGTTTTCAACAAGTTCCAGCAAAAAAAAATGCTCTAGTAAGACAATTCCTTTCTAGGTAATTTAGACCCTTAGATGTACTCCACTAAAACCATTCAATAAAAAAATAAAATCTACTTAAATGTCAAAAATTAAGTTTTATATGTTTCTGTAAATAAATTCATTTTAGGGTATTTATCTGTTCTCTAACAAAATCAGATGTAGGTTGTCAGATAAAACATGTAGGAACAATACTCCTAACCCCAATTTTTTCTAATTTTGTTAATAAACAGCACATAAGAATTTGTCATTAAAGCTTTGAAAAAGAAATAGTGTTCCGAGCGTCAACAAGATACATTATTTCTATATTTTCGCTCTAATTCGTAGCATTTATCAAAAACACCATGTAACTGTTCCTCTGACGTAAAAGTGATATACTGAATAATTGTATAACATGTTGAATCTACCACGGTGTAATATCTCAGAAGAAAAAACAGAAAAGCATTAAAGGAGTATTTTGAAAAAGTGCTACAATGAAAGTTTAAAAGAATAAAGAGGAGTTTAAAATAAAGGTATCACCATATGATGCAGTGAAAGTGATGAAAGTTACCAAAAAATTAAGATCCGCGTGAAGACAAAATTGAATTGATTTTACAAAACTGGAAGAATCACCTTAGTGAAATGATGTCCTATGAATTTATAGAATATAGCAGATTTCACAAGAGAGAAAATGTAAAAGAAAATTGTTAAATGGTTTAATAACAAATTGAAAGAAAAGATATATTTCATGCTTTATCTTATATTTCGATCACATACAGAGCAGTAAATAACGTGTAATGTTTTTGTATATTGATCTACTTTTATAAATGTAGACTTCAAAATAATCATCGTCTGCAACCAATTTATATCCGAAAATAATCAAACACGTTAGTTCAGAATACACATAACATAAAATGGGGCAATGAAATGACATTGTTTTGTTTCGTTTCATTTATTTCTCTTCTTGATGTATATTAACCAGGAAGGTTAAGCAGTGTTATATTAATCCTGCTGTGAATAAAAGATTAAAACTCGAGGAAACTATAAATAAAAGTCACTTTTTATTCAAGGGGGAGCAAAAGGAATATTCACAGAGGCATATATACTGAATATAATGGTTCCCTAGGTATTTTATTTGTCGTGGTAATATATGTTCGGTCGCTTTATTTTTTTGTCGTGAAATAGAGTGTATTATTTAAGGAAAATAATCGTGTTAAATCAAATGACGTAACATTTACACTTCATTCTCTACCTTGAAATATAAGTGTGTTTATTTTTTTCAAGTTTCGGCATATTTTAGAAAGCAAAATTTGAATATAGCTGTGAAACAAATAATTCGTTAGGAAGGCATTAAAAATAATAAAAACAAGACCCCCAAAAACTATAAATCAGGAGTCTATAGGTAGACTTGCGGCTCTTTCCCTAAAGTATATATTGGACAAACGGGCAGACATTTCAACAAACGTCATTACAAACATGAAACTAGTTACTTGAAGAACAAAACTTACTCCTACATAAAATAAAACATTAATTTAAGGATGATTTCGAAATTTTACAATTAGATAGTAAAGAATTAAGATTATCTTCATTAGGATGCTTAGAAATTAATAAATATAAACGATCGGATAATTTGTTAGATTATCAAACCGAAATAGATACTCCAATTTTAACAAAATTGGATCATATTAATGCGTCCCAGATGATGAAGTTTTCCATTATGGGGTCATTGTGGCCACCTGCTCTTAATTCAAAAGATAATTATTAATTCGTATAGTCTGGATAATTCTGAAGTCAAAAGTCGTGTGCGATTTTTATTTCACTACATGTTAACGATTCTCTAGAAAATTTACGGAAAAATTTCTTTCGTCCATGAGAAATATATGGGGAACTCTAGTCTCCTGAAGGCGCATGTTAATATCATCAGATTTTGTACAAACCTGAAGATAAAATGAAATCAATCTTTCACAAAAATTTTATGCCATTATAATACACTGTTTTCGATTTTGGACATATTTTGTGGGTGGGGAGATTAAAAAAGGACGATTCTATAAATGTCTCAATCAGTCTTGGATTCGATTAGTTTAGCCAATTTATTACCACCGTTGCTATTTATGTATGTTTTACACAACACTATTCCCAAAAGTAAAAAAAAAAAATCATCAATTATCCCAGAATAAACTGTACACCTCCGTCAAAAGTTGAATTTCAGGGAAAAGAAATACCAATAAAAAATAATGAAATTAAGACATAAAAATATCAATAGCAGTTATGATATGTATACAAACTTATATTTTTATTCGTTGTCTTTAAGTGCCTCGTAAAACCACGTCAAATATTGAGTAGTTTATATACAAATATTCCGTTAGTGAGTTCATAGGCAATAATAGTAAACTACTAAACTAGTTGGTAAAAATAAATTTGTCAACGAATATTATAGTTACTTCCTCTACAATAGTAGTAAGCCTCAAAGCAAAGGAAGTAGTAACAGTTATTTTTGTAGACACCACTCTTGCATGGCTATAGGGTTATTTATCGCAGATTTTCTGTTCCGCTTTGCGCGCTGCATGAGGTCGATATATCAATAAATTGGACATCGATTTCACTGTGAATGCTTAAATAGAAAATTTAACCAAAATAAACCCGTACTAAACGTTGTTCGTTACGCGTTGCACTATCTTCTTGGTTATTTGTCTTCATGATGACACGTGAACGTACACCTAAACCATATTCTATTTATAGCATTGGCTATTAATATTAATAGAATTAAAACTATAACGATCGAGGGACCCGTAGTATGTGGTGTACCGATATTTAAATCGACACCTAGAAGGTTTATATTGAGAATAAGTTACCTGCAAGCAGCAATCTTAAAATATCCCAAATTTAAAGTACCTACTGAAACAAAAAAAATATTAAAATTTAACCGCCTTCAAAAAATCGTGGGGCCAGATAAAGGTAGCTGGCAAAAACACAAAAATCAAGAATTGCGATAAACGTTAAATATTTCTTTTGAGGACTACAGTTAATATAAATAAATATTTTTTTTAAACAATGGTTTTCTTTTAAAACTGAATCGCACTGAAAATAGAAAATAATTTTTTTTCAGTGATTAAATTACAAAATGATGATGAAAAAGAAAACCATTGGACGTTCATAAAATATTATCAACAATCAGCATTGCGATAAAACGGTATGAATAGTATGTTGTAATACAGCAATACTTTATGAGCGCCCAGTGGTTTTCTTTTTCATCATCATTTGGTAATTTAATCACTGAATATTTTTTACTTATTGGTTTCCCGACTGCCTCATTTTTTTTGTTCAAACGCCGTCATTAAGTTTACTCGTGTCAAACTCTTTCATTTGATACCCATATCGAGGGGATTGTGAAGAAATAGGTAATCCGCCATTTTGTGTCGGCCGCCATATTGGATTTAGAATAACGTCACACAGCTTATTGTATTCTATTGTCATAACCTTTTATTTGATGGTCATGCCGAGGGGGTTGTAAAAAAATAGGTGATCCGCCATTTTGTGCCGGCAGCCATATTGGACTTCGAATGACGTCACACAGCTTATTGTATTCTACTTGTCATACCCTTTCAATTGATACCCATGCAGAGGGGGTTGTAAAAACTAGGATATCCACCAATTTGTGCCAGCCGCCATATTGTATTTAGAATGACGTCACATATCTCATTGTATTCTACGTTATATACCCTTTCATTTAATACCCATGCCGAGGGGGTTGTCAAGAAAAAGGTAATCCGCCATTTTGTGATGGCCGCCATTTCGAGCTAAAGAAAACCAATTAAAAACACACATAGGTAGCACGTCGCTCATCGCCACACCAGGTTATTATAATTTGTACTCATATCCGCTTGTGAAGTATTTTTATCATGGATCGTTATCTACAAGTTAGAACATTACTTTGTCAATAGTTTCAATATGTAATAAGTTTATATTAATAAAAAGTCTTAAAGTCGAAACAAGTACACAAAGTTGCAAAATTTCAATAATAGTTATACCTACGACGATAGTTAGGTTCCGAGCACTTCCCCAGTAATCTTTCAATTTATTTTCGTAATAAATTTGATTGTTTTTAAGAATCTTTGGTATAAAATTGCGCATATATGCGCCAATTCAAAATATAGGTTAATGTTTAGCATGTGGGTAGACCTGTAAATTTTGTCTTTTTAAATAAATAATCAAGTCATTAAAATCGACTCTCTAGTTTCGGCCCTACCGTTTTTCATGTTTCTGGTACTTCAAAATGTAAAATCTGACATTTACTCAATTGTCGATTTACTGGTTGGAGACGTTACAATAAGTTACACTCTGCTTTATATATACATAAATTGGCAAAAAGAGTTATTGAGAGTAAAAAAGAATCGTTTCTAAAACGCTGTATAATCTTCAAACGAAAACGGTTTGTCCTATAATAAATAACCTTGTAACCTTCTTGGAGCAGTAGACTAGTAAATAATATATTCAAAACTAATACATTCGAATGCTATTGAAAATTACTTTGCAAAATCTACTGATAACATCCATTTTTCTTTTGTTCATATATTAGTAGTCTAATTAGCAAAACAATTTTCCTAGTATTAGCTCTATAATCTGATTGAGTTCCACACAAAGGTGCTAGCTATAAATTTCTCGAAGACACCTGGTTAAAGTTTGTGTACGAGACAGTACAAATTAGTATTCTCGCTATATTTGTTTTGCCAAATTATATTAGCCAGACTTTAGCAAGCAGACAAAGCTATTTTCGATGTCTTTCGGCCTTGGATATTAATTTATAGAAGCGAGTTGGTTTTATTTCTATCATATATTATTATTTGATAGTCGACCAAGCCAGTGATCATAAGTGAAAACGTAGAGATATTCTTGGCATGCATACTCAGTCAAACATTTCATTAAAACTTATTGCTGTAAATTTTCCATCAAATTACTTTAATAGTTTACAGTTGTAATGTGTTTGCTTAATTAAGAGCAGTTAATGTCGATCAACAATAAAATACCATGAACATTTTTTCTGACTATAAACAAAATCTACATAAATAAAGACTGAAAGATTTTCACGCCGTCTCAGCTTCAGGCCGGCAAAATTTTGAATAACAAACCAGACAGACTACTTTCCCGAAGGTTCTTTGCTATATTTATGGTTATGTTACAAGACGAGGTAACTTTTCTACAGAAAATTCGTTACGGCTTCTGAAGGTGCTACGCTTGCCCTTCAAACTCCATTTGAAACTTTTTCAATTTTTTCCTCTCCGAGACATATAAAAAATTATGTCCAATAAATATTGAATGTTGTTAGTCTTATTATTCAACCTGTGAATATTGGAAAAATTTTGTGAGAATAAGTGAAGATGATGATGAGTATATTCTACTATAAGCCCTCCACGAATATGCAAAACTCATAAATTTCAACGAAGAGAAGATATTGGAAAACTTCAAAATTAATTTTGAAGGGGAAATGGTAGTACTTTCAGATGCTGTAACTAGTTTTGTGGAGAAAAATTAACTGGTTTAGAATGCCGGTTAAATGTCGACCTGTGTAATCTGTTCCTTGTCAGATCTTGGACTATCGGTGGAGTCCTTAACCACGTCTTGGGTTTTAATGTACGTATAGAGGTAAGTTAGATTAAGTTGTCACGGTCTGATCTACGCATCGCTACTTTATCTCCACTAATTATGAAACACCTTATTTAATTAATCAAAATTCTAAACGAGAAAACTTTATTAATTCGCACAATATATGTCATATTGATACTTAATATTAAAATAAATTTTGCACTCCTTGTTAGATTGGTTTCATTGGCAATCTCCTGGCAGATTTTTTAAATGTTTATAAAGTCCAGACTTAGATCCTAGAAGTAATATTTGAAACAAAGAGTTTTGTTATCTTTCAGGTGTTATTTGCGTTTAATTTAAATACAGTCATGTAGATTTATCATAATTCAAGAGAAACGATTTAAAACTGTAAACAAAATTATCATTTAAAATGTCTGAGAATACAACACAATTTTATTATTATTTAATTAACAAAGATAGTTAAAGGTATAATTAATTTTGTTTGTTGTAATAGTCTGTTAAAGACGCTATGAATTATACAGGATGGGCCGAAAATAGGGTTATAGAAGACAACAAAACACGCACGTTCTGTTTATAAACCCATGCCCATAAAGGAGCCGTTATAGCCTTAGAGCAAATTACATTTTTAAATCACCAACTACACTGACAGGCACAATTCACACACTGGCTAGTTGATTTAAACCAGTGCCATTAGACCAAACACACACGTATGGGACACCCTGTACTAATGGTTTTATCCATGGCCCATCGTTTTCATTGGTGAACTGAAGCATCAAAAGCATTCGACAAGTTTAATCATAACATTCTTATTAACAAACTGTCTAACATTAGAGTTTCACAGAATCTTTCACACTTTTTAAAATCACACTTGTCAGATAGAAAACAGTACGTCGCGTATAATAGATTCAGGTCTACTAATTACTTATTTTGTTCCGGTGTACCTCAGGGGTGTGTTCTTGGACTACCCTTCTTTAATATATTTATGAGTGATATAGCATATGAGCTATGAGCATGTTTTAATATATGCAGATGACATCAAGCTACTGCATAGAATCTCTAACATAAGTGACTACATTAAATTACAAAATAACGTATCTAAACTCAGCGCTTGGTGTGTCGAGAACAGTCTCACATTAAACGTGCAAAAATGTAATGACGCAAAGATATTTTCCACGAAGGATATTAATTATGCATTTAACTACTCTCTACAAAACGAACCTTTAACTTAACCGTCCTCGTTTAAAGACCTAGAAGTAATTTTTGACAAGAAGCTTTGTCAATCATATAGACAAGTTAATTTGCGACGTAAATTGAACCCTTGGTTTTATTATACGCAATGGGCGTGATTTCTCAAATATCTCAACGTTAATATGTACTAATATATTTTTCTTTTTTGCAATCTAAAGTAGACGTTTCTTGTTTGGCAGCCCTGCTAAAACATTCATAGTCTTAAATTAGAAAATGTGCGACGCCATTTCCTTAAATTTCTATATCTAAAACCTCATGCTATACCTATATCCACCAATTGATTTTCCACAAAGTGATTTACTTCAAAAATGTTTTCTATGAGTAACCTATCTGAAGGACACAACGGCTTTGCCATACATTTTAATAAAAGTTGATTTACTATGATATTGACTGTAGTAAGATTCCAGAGACTTAGTTTCCATATTCCGCGAATAAATTCAAGACAAAAACAAATTTTTCTATTTTTGCAAGGTAAACTGCGTTCTTTATAAATTTGCCTGCTTTCTATGAAAAGTTAAAAACTGTTTGCAAGAACGTTAATACCTGAAAAGGAACAGAAAAGTGGACGCACTGTATTCTTGAAAAATATAATATATTATTAATGATAGTAATAGTATAATTTAGTAATAATAAATATTCACACTCTGTGACCCAGAAAAGATGTGTTAAAGATTTTAAAAAACGGCGTACTTGATAATTATTCCTAAAGAATTTACCCTTCAGATGATGTACGAGCTAGAGCAGCGGCCAGATGTGGAAGCACATGCGCGCTTTTTACCAAACGACGGCCCTGAATTCCAACATTTCCTTAAGAGATTGAAGAAAGGAAGGAAGAGGTTGTTGAGATTTAAATGTAAACCCGGTGAGAGTATTATGGTAACCATATGTCAAAAAGCGAGGCCAGCTCATTTATGTTCAACCTCTGCCTAACTAATGCATACAGCATGACTTTCCGCTTCAGAGACAGACGGATTTTAAGAATAATCCAGCGTCTGCCCCTGGTCTGCCATACAATGTTACTGTTTACGTGTATGTTTATTTTTATTTTCGTTGTCTTTGTATTTGCGAGTATTATGGTTACTTGGAATTATATGTACGTGTGTATTATGTAGATATATATACGTTGGTGTATTAAATTACGAATTTCGTTCTGGAAATTCTTTATGAACTAGTAAGGTGTTCAATACTTAAAATATTTCGTGACAAAAAGAAACTAACTAAAAATAGTGAGATAATATTTTAGAGCAGGTGATATAGGCGCATTAGTTTCGAATACGTTTCAGATGCAGTTTTTTTTTACTTATGACATTAGTTGGAGATACTACCGATTAAACCGGCACACACACAAAAAAAATGCTCTGTTACAGAACGCCCACCTATGTACCCCAATGTATTTTTGACCGCTGAATCAGAATTCAAGGTCAGAATTGGCCCGTCACCCCAGGATTTTTCGTGAGAGCCAAGAAACCTCATGAAAACCGGCCAAAATAGGGTTGACATGAGCTCGCAAAAATCTGAAAAAATATCTTTGTATCTCGTTGCGTCTTCTAGTTATGGTCTCGATTTTTACCATCCGGTGACTCGTACTTCGGAGGACCTCATCGACTTCCTGTTTACGCCAAAAAGATATACATCCGATAGCAAAAATTCAATACAAAATAACAGGTGCCAAGTATGGAAGGCTTGCGCAAATACCTTTACAAATGTCCGCCGTGGTTGAATTATTTCTTGGGATGACCATCCTGTACATTTTTTAGTAAAACTGTGTTTATTTATTTACTCAAAATATCTACAGAATAGAATCCCAAATGATATTAAAACAATATAATGCCATATTGTATAGAAACAAAAGATTGACAATGTGTATATTGTAAAATAACACATATAAATTAAAGACTAAAGACAAAAAAGTAAAAACAAACTAAGCTAAATTATTACTAACAGAGATTCAATTTAAACATTTTGTAAATGAACAAAAGTAAACATCAATATTTGCTGGTAAATTATTAATGGCCGATACGACTTTTGCAACAGGACAAAGACTATTGTAGTTTGAAAAAAAATAACAGCATAGAACAAATCATTATTTCTCGTATTAAATCTAGGAACTCTAAAATTAAGTAGGTGCATATGCCAAATTTATTGCTATCTGTCACATTTTCAATTGTACATTCACGTAGTGAATTGGAAGTAGAGTACCTAGTGGTTAAAAACTGTCTTTTTTAAAATTTTTCAGAAATGTTGGTAAAAAAATGTTCAATTTTCTTTCTTCTGAAATAGACTTGGATGAACCGTGGAAACTTTAAACTTGAGCAAAAAAAAATTCCGTCTATTTTGTAATACTTGGTGTTAAGAAAACACAATTTTTTTCAAAAATATTTTCAATTTTTTTTTTAAATAGATTTAGAATGCCACGAAACGTGAAAATTTTAAATTTGAGCAAAATAAATTTTTCCATCTATTCTAGTGGTAAAATTTCCAAAATGGTAAAAATATGTTCAATTTTTTTTTTCGGAAATAGGTTTTGAATGTCATGAAACGTAGAAATTTTAAATTTGAAGAAAAAGAAAATTTTTCGTCTATTTTATAGTAGTGGTAAAAATATTTTTTCAAAAAGATATTCAATTTTTTTTTGAAATTGGTTTAGAATGCCATGAAACGTGGAAATTTTAAATTTGAGCAAAAAAAATGTTTTTCATTGTTTATTCCCTTTAGACGATCCACCCTGTATATTTTCCAGTGAAAGTTTAGCTATTCGTTGACCGTAGCGTCAGCTACCTACCAAATTTGACTGTTCTCCGTCAACTATTTTTTTAGTTAATGCACCGACAGATAGACAGAGACAGACTGACGGAATTAAAGAAACCTATATTTTCGTAATCTACATGATCCGAAACGTGAAAATTCGAAAAAATCTCGGAGGGTTTTCGGCCGGTATTCACGTGGTTTACTGGCTCTCACGAAAAATCCTAAGATGACGGACTAATTCTGACCACGAATTCGGATTCAGAGGCCAAAAATATATGGGGGTACATAGATGGGCGTTCTGTAACACAGCATTTTTTTGTGTGCCGGTGTTATGAGGATCCATCTTATCAGACAGTAACCTGGTCTGATATTGTTCAAAACAATTTTATTTATAACAAAAGGACATTACATTTTTTCATTTAAACAATTTCTTAAAATATTTTTAGACCGATTTTCAACAAAAAATGTTCGATAACTTTTTTTCGTAAAGTTGATATTTTCATTATTATTATTGATGCTCTAAAAATATGAGAAAAACATGTTTTTTCTACAATGCATAATTTTGTATAATATCTTTAGATCATGCATATGAAGTTCCAAAAAATGGAATTGAGGATTTTTATTTTATACCTCATAGCGACCACTTTTCTTCGAGACGTTTTTTGAAAAATTCATATCGAAGAAAAGTTGTCATAAGATTTCAGTATGTAGGTTGATTGCTGGAACATTTTAAGTCAAAACATACAGGAGTACAAACTTGTATCTAGTTCCACAATCATTCAAATTATATTTGTAAACTTCCACAACATAATTTTTTAAACGCTTGTGACTTTTAAAATACAAATACCACAAAAATTCTGTATAAAACTCAGCAGATACTTAAACTTGAATACATAAGCGTGGAATGAGTTTTTCACCATGAGACCATTTTAATAATAGTGAAAATACTAAGATTTTTAAAATTTTATCCCCAAATGGAGTATGTTGTTTTTCTACGCGCCATATTTAATAATGTTAATAAATGAGTTCATTTATTGTAACAAGGGTTACAAACTATTACTGCTTTTACCTAGATTTAGAGTTAAACAAGCTAACCATTATACTCTTCGCCGATTTACTGCACTTTTTACATAATTGTTGCACATTCTATAGGATACTCTTCACAGGTTTTTTTTGTATTGTAATAATATTAGTGTTAGACATTATTTGTTTAATTACAAAACAAAAAAAATGTTTTTTTTTTAATTTAAATACTTTTTTATTTATTGATCAATTTGGTTTCAACAATAGGGTAGGAACCCTAACTTACTGTCCAAATTTCAATACAATCGGACTTTTCGTTCTTAAACGAAGCAACGTGACGGGCGGTCAGACGGACGGACGAACATTCTGAAAGTTGTTCAGAATTCGATCACTAACACAATGATATCATTTTTTTTATCTACGAGCAATATTACGAGTTTTAGAAATGTGCCGATCGAATGCAATTACTCTACTTTGTATTAGCGAAGAGTATAATAAATTAATAATACACTTAATTAATGTTCAATAATTGTAAATATTTATATTTATGAAACTATTGAATTTATTATATTGAATTCTATAAAAGTAAATAACTATATTTTTAATCAATATTGGTCACTTGTGAACGTTTCAATTGCCATTTGCTGACTGAGTCCCAGTTGTTGAATCATAAGCATCCACAGCCAAAGTGCAGATCAGCAGTTCTGGTTTTGTTGATATTTTGAGTTGTTTACAGTCGGCCACGCTACTGATATCCACGTCCTCGTGGATCAACCGCCCTCTTTTAGGTAATTCGTGATCCCTGTGAAAGCAAACTCAAATTACTAATTCAATAAATACTCGTACATGCTGTTAATAAATTCTTTGTGGCTGCTGGACACTCTGCGATATTCTGCATCGTAGAATCTGTAAAGTTAACGTAAATTCTTGCAAGAATTATTTGTTAGTACAATCATTAATCATTATTCGTACGATAAAATAGTAAAACATATTATGTATACATTACCATACAGGAAAACCTAAATTAAAATCAAAAACGTAACGATTGGAGCTCTATCTACTATTCTCGTCAAGTTCGTTTTCCGTTTGCGAACAGACTTCAACGTTATAGGCCTTAAACTTATCAAGGGAGACGATTCCCTTATACTTCCTCTGCGATCAGGAAGTACCTTGAACGTTATCTACCACATAATGATCGTGGTTTAACGTTTTCGTAATAACGTATGGTCCGCTATACTTTGGAACCAATTTTAGGCTTTTGCCTTAGTTGCTCATCGTAGTGGTGCGCACCAATAGTTGGTCTCTATCTTGGTACCATCTTACAAGACATCGATGTCTGTCGAACTCGGCTTTTCGTTTGCCTTGCTTTGAGCAACAACGTGTTTCGGCTTTTCGTTTACCTTGCTTTTAAGCAACAGCATGTTTTGGCTTTTCGTTTGCCTTGCCTTTGAGCAACAACGTGTTTCGGCTTTTCGTTTGCCTTGCTTTTGAGCAACGTCTTTCGGCTTTTCGTTTGCCTTGCTCTTGAACAACAACGTGTTTGATCTTTTCTTTTGTCGTCACCAGATTCTCGTTTCGAGTTGATTCTACGGAATTTTCCTTATCCAGAATTGCGTTAGTAACACCCTTGGGCACATACTTAAAGCGTAATACGTATGGTGACTTCAGTGGTCGTATTCATTGTAGAATTAAAACATCATCGCACTATCAAACAGAAGCAATTCGTATTGCGACTTTCGAGTGGTCAAATTCATAATATAACGCAATCCTCCATCGCACTTTAGAGACAGTCGTGATTCGTGTAGTGACTTTCGTGTGGTTAAATTCATCGTAGAACTTAAACCGCATCGTACTTTGAACCAATTCGTATTGCGACTTTCGATTGGTCGAATTCATCGTAGAATTCAAACCTATCGCACTTTGAAACAATTCGTATTGCGACTTTCGAGTGGTCGAATTCATCGTAGAATTCAAACCTATCGCACTTTGAAACAATTCGTATTGCGACTTTCGAGTGGTCGAATTCATCATAGAATTCAAACCTATCGCACTTTGAAACAATTCGAATTGCGACTTTCGAGTGGTCGAATTCATCGTAGAATTCAAACCTATCGCACTTTGAAACAATTCGTTCCACATGCTCTCATCATTCGTGGAATGAGGTAAGGATGGTTAAATAGTACGGCTATATCTTTAGGTCTGACCATTGCTATCTTTAGGTACAACCCATTTCTTTTTACTAAAAGAGATCTTGTACAGTTTATTATTGAGCAAACAATAATTTTGGCGTATTTCGTTATCCTCTCGATCTCTTGGAGGGTTTGTCAATACTTCGATTGAGAATTTGCATCTTTTATCGCCCAACTGAGCATTGAGGATCCAGTCCTCTTGATATATGTTTACTGTGTTAACTGCGGTATTGGCCTCAACTGGATTTTTACTAATCGGGTTCCTACTAAGTGCGTCCGCATGTGACATTCTATACCCAGGGCGGTACTCTACTTCAAAATTATTCCTGTATTATCATTCCTCAATTCTTGGGATTAAATCCTTTTTGCTCAGATTCACTCTAATTGCATAGCAGTTTGTGACAACTTTGAATTTAATGCCAATAAGAAATATCCTAAATTTCTTCGTGTTTACTACAGCCATCGTCACGAGAATGGTATCTATGTTCTTTCTTTATCGTGTCTGAAGTAGTCTATAACTGAGCGTAGCATGTTGTTAAGTGGTAACTGAACTAATATTCTTGAAGTACTTCATTTTGACGTAGGTAACCATTTGAACTTCTGTTCTCAACTCAGTTTAGCTAAATATAGATCTAGATACCAGTTTCTCCTTATGGGTTTTGAAAACTCTACGTTGTTCGTCACCCTATTCGAATTTAACGTCTTTTTTTTAAGATTGTCAAAGGTTCGGCAATTATGGCAAAATCCTTGATATATTTTCAAAAATAACTTGTCCATCCTAGAAATTGTCTAATAGAAAGAACGTCAGTAGGTACTGGGAATCGTCGTAAAGCTTTATTTTTCTGCTACCTGGTTTAAGTTGATCATGGCTAATTTCGTGATCCAGACATTCAACGTTCTTCCTGAAAATGTAGCACTTGCTTTAACGTAAAGTAAGATCAGCTTTCTTAAAGGACTCTAAAACCTTTTTTTTTTTTTACTAAATCCAAGGTCGAAACTTCGTGATGGCAACACAACGTCATCCACGCACGCCAATGCTTTTTCATATCATAAATTTCCCAAAATGTCATCAAAAGTTCTTTGGAAAACTGACGGGGCGTTACAAAATCCAAACCTCATCTTTGTATACTCACAATATCCATCTGGAATTTCAAAAGCAATCTTAGGAATCGCCAATTCTTCCAACTGAATTTGCTGGCAACCACTCACAAAATATAAACTTGTGAAGTATTTACAATCCTTAAGTCTTTCAAGAAAATCATCTACATAAGGAAGCGGGAATTTATCTTTAACCGTTTTTGAGTTAAAGCATACACATGCGTTGTTCGCCATTCTTCTTTTTGACAAGAAGAATAAGATAACCATTACCAATAAATCATCTACAAGTTTTCACAACTTTTCGTTCATTGTGAGTCAAACGATATGGTCATTAAATAACGAGCTTATCATCCGGTGCATATTTTAACATTTTTTTTTAATATATCGGTTTTCGCTAATTTGCTGATATTTTGTGCAAAACAATATCTAAACTCATCCATAAATGTTACACTGTTTCGTAGTGCAGTGGAAAATGTAAATGGATACGAATTTAAGAATATATCTTCTAAACACGTAATACATTTAGCTAAAATTTGATTTGTTTACCTCAAATTCTCGTTAAGACATATTTGTAATTGTTACACACCCATCCACCTTTCGTAATACATTCATCTACATAGTACTCATTTCCCAGTATGTAGACATCTTTATCGGTAACGCTGCGCGATGTCACGACAACCAATGCAACCGTCTTTGGTGGAATGACGGCGTTATCCTTTACCCACAGAGGGATTTTGTTTGGTGGCAAATTTAACACGGTGTTTACATCATCATCAGCAGACAGCAACCTCACTGTTTCCCCGAAGACTATCGTAAGAACCTCAGGTCGATTTAGGAAGGTCTGCCTTATCACGACGGGTACTTCTTGAGCAAAACTTGGTAAGATTAATGCTTTCACAGCACCTTCTGCTCGTTTCACCTTAAGAAAGACGTCAGTTTCTCCTATTACCTTCGCTATGGATCCTCCATAATCACCTATCATCACGTTACTGACGGAGTTTTCTAATCCAAGCTGAGTAGCATCTCTTTCTCGTATTAATACTCCCGCACATCCTGAAACCACGTGTGCACATCTGGGCTTTTCATTTATCCAACAATCAAAGTATCTATCATTATAGTCGGTCCATTACTGGCATCACTATCTGGGTCATCTGATTCATTCATCTTCGACAATCTTTAGCCACATGACCTAAACGTTTGCAATTCGTGCACCTTAATCTGAGCTTTGAATATTATTAGAACAAAAACCCTTCTCTTTGCAATTGTAGCAACGTTGCTCATTAAGTCTATTCTCCGAAGTGGCTCTCATTATGAGTATGCTTAAACCCCCTTTGTTGAAACCGTTCTATCGTCGTGAAGGATCGTGCAGCATCTGGATTGAGTGTTGAAAAATATTCCACATACAGATCATCAGGTGTACCATGTCTACCTGCTTGTGCACCAGCTTGAATCGTTGGATCTCTCATGCCCATCTATTAAACACGATACAGCTTAGTTTCCAAGGGATTTCACGAGCACTAATAAGCTCCATTTTATCAAAATAATATTCATTCCATGTCTCTGAAGGTAGTTTGTTTATATTTACTAAACTTCTGAAAACTGTTGCAAAATCATAATTATCAGGGAATGATTTCAACAATAGAGTTTTCCATTCTTCCTAACTTAGCTGATAAGATGGAGACTATCATACCGTTTTCGGAGCTAATTCCTGTAACCGACCTTGCATGTGGAAAATAATAGTATGTTCATCCCAGTTATTAACTGTTGCTAGTTGTTCGATTTTCTCGATTAATTTTGAACAGGATAAATTCGAGTTTCCAGGAGAAAATCTGGGAATACAGTCTGGCTTTGCAACCAGTTTCTGTGGTTCTAAATTAACACTCGATCTTTCTTGAAATTGTTTTTCAATTAGAAATTCTAGCCAATCCACCCTTTGATCTGTAGTTGTTTCAAAAGAATTTTGATTCATTGACGGCTCATCATTTACATCCGTAACAGCTAGTCTTTCGTTGTTCCCAGTCGTAGTGGGCTTAGCACGAGTCTTTGTTTATTTCTTGGGTTTTCTTTGTTGCGTCTATAATTATACCCGCTGCTAGAACTGGAGCTCGAACTACTAGAAGTCGGCCTTGCTCTCGTTCGCCCCATTTTCCCAAAATCGCAGAAATTATTAAGTATAATTTATACGTTAATTACACCAAACACTTATTGGGAACACCCAGTATAATTTGTACGTTAATTTTACTAGGTAATTAAGTATAATTTTTACGTTAATTACACTAAATAATTAAATAATTATTGAAGACACCCAATATAATAAGTAGGTATTTAAACAAAATTTGAGACAAGCAATGTTTAAAATAAATAAATAATAATGCACTGAGAATACTGCTTATAAATCAAGAAATATGGAATGAACCAAAGTCTAAAAATAGAATTGCTCAATGTTAACTGAGTTCTCTAGTTGATCAATTAATAAATATCAGTCAAAACATAAGGAGACTGTTTTAAAAAGCGTCAAGTCGTCAATAATGAATGGCAACAAGATTATAGCATCTAGGCGTTTTACCCTAATTTTCTAACTGATATTATACGTTAATCAGATTGCAAGTACTTTGATAGGGAGCAAACACAATACTTAACTTAAAGGTATTAACATACGTGTAATCATTGTTCCCATTTCCGAATACCAGGCACATAATATTTTCGACACTAAAGTTCACAAACTAGGACACAAAGACACACTGTAGGAACCACTCTCGCGGCATGCAGGCCAATCCCACCGCTGCTTTGTTAAATAATTGTAAATATTTATATTTATGAAACTATTGAATTTATTATATTGAATTCTATAAAAGTAAATAACTATATTTTTAATCAATATTGGTCACTTGTGAACGTTTCAATTGCCATTTGCTGACTGAGTCCCAGTTGTTGAATCATAAGCATCCACAGCCAAAGTGCAGATCAGCAGTTCTGGTTTTGTTGATATTTTGAGTTGTTTACATTAAAGAATAATAAAAAAACCGCTGCTTAAGGAATCACTACTTCCACATCCAGATTATTCGTCCAAGTCACATTAAAGGAAACATCTTGACTATATTTGCACTCTAGTATGTGGAAATTATTGGTCATAGAATTTTAATAATATTTGGGGTAGATGTCATAGAAAAGTTTGAGGAGTTGGTTTCTACCATATACGTTAAAAATTAAGTTTCTAGTTTCGAGTCATCTCAATCAGATGTCACTACAATACATACGCGTACTAACTTTCAAGTGAATATCTCAATTTGATGTTATCAATCCCATTAATAATGAAGTGGAGGTGGTAGAGTTTGAAAAATATTAGAAAGAAATCTGAGGCCTTGGTTTCTAGTATATACACCGAATCCCAAATTTCTGTAGTCTTACCAGCTTGCTTTACTTATTTTCCCCTATTTGCCCCTATTTAACCCCCAATCCTTCAACGGCATCATCTCAAATTATGATCTACTTTCAGACGTCGTTATAATACATATGTGTACCAAATTTCAAATGAATATCTCAATTTTATTTTATCAACCCTTTTCATATTGGAGTGAGGGTGGTTGGGTTGAAAAATATTATAAGAAAATCTGACGCTGTGGCTTCTAGTACATACACCGAATTTCAAGTTTCTGTAGTCTTACCAACGTTTTACTTATATTCCTCTATTTACCCCAAATTAACCCCCAACCCTTCAACGGAATCATCTCAAAATATAAACTAATTCCAGACGTCGTTATAATACATACGTGTACGAAATTTCAAATGAATATCTCAACTTTATTTTGTCAACCCCATTAATGGGGTAGGGGTGGTGGGGTGGTTGAAAAATATTATAAAAAAATCTGAGGCCTTAACTTCTTGTACATACATCGAATTTCAAGTTTCTGTACTCATACCAGCTTGCTTTACTTATTTCCCCCTATTGACCCCTAAATAACCCCCAACCCTTCAACGGAATCATCTCAAAGTATAATCTAGTTCCAGATGTCGTTATAATTCATACGTGTACCAAATTTCAAATGAATATCTCGATTTTATTTTATCAACCCTTTTAATAAGGAAGTAGGGGTGGGGTGGTGGGGGTTGAAAAATATTATAAATAATCTGAGACCTTGGCTTCTAGTACATACACCGAATTTCAAGTTTCTGTAGTCTTACCAGCTTGCTTTATTTATTTTCCCCTATTTACCCCTATTTAACACCCAACCCTTCAACGGAATTATCTCAAAATATAATCTAGTTCCAGATGTCGTTATAATACATACGTGTAGAAAATTTCAAATGAATATCTCAATTTTAATTTATCAACCCTTTTCAAATTGGAGTAGGGGTGGTGGGGGTTGAAAAATATTATTAAAAAATCTGACGCTTTGGCTTCTAGTGCATACACCGAATTTCAAGTTTCTGTACTCTTACCAACTTGTTTTACTTATATTCCTCTATTTACCCCAAATTAACCCCCAACCCTTCAACGGAATCATCCCAAAATATAATCTAATTCTAGACATCGTTATAATACATACGTGTACGAAATTTCAAATGAATATCTCAACTTTATTTTATCAACCCCTTTAATGGGGTAGGGGTGGTGGGGGGTTGAAAAATATTATAAAAAAATCTGAGGCCTTAACTTCTAGTACATACACCGAATTTCAAGTTTCTGTACTCTTACAAGCTTGCTTTACTTATTTCCCCCTATTTACCCCTATTTAACCCCCAACTCTTCACCGGATATCCTCAAAAAACAATCCAGTTCCAGATCTCGTTATAATATATACGTGTACAAAATTTCAGGTCTATATCTTAAACCGTTCAGACCGACAGACAGAAAAATTTTTTTCGCTCAAATTTAAAATCTCGACGTTTCATGACATTCTAAACCTATTTCACGAATAAAAATTTTTGAAAATTTTTTTGCGATTACTATACTTCCAATCCACTACGTGGATGTGGAAGTAATAAGAGAAGAAAAAACTCCAATGTTTACCCTGCTCGCAGATATACCAACAGTAGTAACAAATCTAGGCCCCAAATCTGCATTAGTAATAAATGTTTAAAAGAAAACTCGTGTTTAGAAGTTTTGGATGCTAACTAACATTACTGTTAAGTGATAAAGGTAATACGTCGTATTTAAAGTCAGTCAATTAGAAATTGATTCTAACAAAGAACACAATAAATTTGGAAAACTTCTAAGAAGTCATCATTAAAGTTAAATATCCATTAGTGCCGCATTTTATTCAAGTCTGGCGTGAACACAGATGTGTTTCAATCCTCTGACAATGGGAAAACATTCGGCTAATTTATGAACAGTAGACTTAGTAGGCTGAGACTAAATGCCAGCGTGAGAAAAATCTAAATAAATATTGACTTACCCTTCCTTCCGACTCTCCCTTTCGTATTAAATAAAACAATATTATTCTAAAACCACTGTTGCTTTATAAATAAATAGACGTGTATTGTTTTAAAAAATAAATTAGACAGTTATCAGGCATTTATTACATGTCTGTGTTTAATTCTCTTGTCACCTCATAATTAAGTATTAATCAGGTACGAGCAGAAATGTTCTTTTTGACTAATATTTATTTAAAATTAATGCAAATGCATTTCTAATTTTTGAATCATGCACCTGTTACGGAAATATTTGATCTGTAAAGGGTGTTAATATTGTGAAAATTGATTAAGAGTAGGTATGCCTCGACAAGCTGCTAAAATTTGCAACAGGGGAGGTGAAAGGGAAACTCCAGTGGGCGGTCCTTTAAAAACGATAAAATATTATTTTATGTATTTATAGTACTATGTAGTGGTAAATAGAAATGAATGACCGCGATTCAACTTACGTATAAGCTCGAAATTAGTTCATGATTGTATATAAATTCTACCTGCCAAAGCTCAAAGGTTATGCCGACACATCTATCCTATCATTCCAACCTAAATGCGTTTTTAACATATTATTCCTTCAATAAATACAGTATTTATAATTTAAACGGCTAGGTATTATGCTTCCCTAGAATTTTAATTTGTAATATGGAGTATACGAGTATATCTATATTTTTGCATAATGGAAAAGATATTCAATAATTAGTAATCTGCATTAATTAATAATAATCGTTAATAAGGAAATAATAATATTAAATAAAAAGAATAAGAGTTGATGAGGTCCGATAAAAATTATAAACAAAAATTAGTGGTATGCAATATTGCAGCTACGGACACACGTTTCTGAGTTATTGCTCCTCATCAGCGTAGCATGGCATAAATAATATTGTTATATTGTTAAAAGCAAGACCAACAAAGATAGGAAAGCACAGTATATTGTAGGTACTCTATTTTGTACCTTCGTACCTCATGTGCCATATATGAAGAGCAATAACTCCGAAATACGTGTCCGTAGCTGCAGTCTTGTTTGTTATTATAGTACTAATTCTTGTTTATAACTAAATGGAAAACTTAACATTTTAATGTTGTTTAGTTTTCGTATGTGTAAAGCTTTAGCTGTCACATCATTCAATAAATCAAAATTTAAACTCTTGGATCCTCAGGGGATTCCTCAGGACTTCTTGAATTTTTATTTTGTAGTCTCCCTAAAATAATGGTAGTTTACGAATAAACAAAAATTAGCAAACATTGTTAAAATCAAAAATATACACCACGCAAGTTGTTTTATCCAATAAGTGTTATGCGTATAGTATTAGTTATTTATTGGTCTAATTTGTCTATACGCGATATTCTTAGAAACTGTTAAACAGAAAAAAAGTTTCAAATAAAAAAGGTGTCTCCATCTTTATTTCTTCTCAGCATAGACTTAAAGGGTTTTCCGTTCGTTAACTGATCCTTGCAAATACTCACATTTTATCGACATGGTTTTTGAAAAAAACGTATTTTTTACAATTATTAAAATTTGACCTTCATATTACCACAGTTCATTAATAAATATGTAGTGATGACATAGTAAAATTGAGATCCATTAATGTTTTCGTTTTTGAATTATGGCATAATTTTAATTATTATTGTTATACATCCAATAGACGCAGAGAATAAGAGAAATGATTCGCAGAAAATCAGTGATAAGTAATTATTTATAAACATTAAACTATTCAACGGATCATTATGAAATTCAGTAGTTGTCTATCGAGAGGTAAACCACCGTCGGCACTCGTTCTCCGAATTTTAGGCAGGCTGTCGGCAGCCATGGCAGTGGCGGTCATATAATTGAAAGCCCCGCAAGTGCGGCTGGTTGAAGTTACGCAGGCGCTGCAGGCAAGGCAGTCTCGGCAGTTCGTGTAATTTCTACAAGTGGTTGACCTCTCAGGTATTGTTTTGATAATATATAGTATAAAATAAGAATTTCTTTACAACCCTAACCTGAAATTTGCAGACGTAAATGTAGCAAGCAAATGCCAATTTTTCGAAGTCAGTAACAAGTAAATATATCGAGAATAAATAAAGATTAAGGATAGAGGCAACCTTTTATTTGAAATTTTACTTTCTAGGAGTAGTAGTTCTCGATTTGACCAAGGAACTAGTGTTATATACTTAGCACATATCACATATTAGCACATATTATATAAAATAACTTGCCTGGTGTACACTTAGTTTTACGAATTATTATTCATATTTTCTTAAAAAATATATGGATGGGGAGAACTTACAAATTTGGTTTTATAGTAGACAAAAGTTTAATGATAGATGTTTTAAACTAAACCCCGCATCAAAATATCATTAATAACTTTATACATAGTAGGTTATTTCTCAAAAATATGGATATCTCTAGTTTTACTGGTTAGATTTTAAAAATCCAAAGCATCAATTATTTGTATCAATGAAATTTTATAGTGCATTTTTTTAAAATACGAATGTCAGAGCGATTCTAAAAATTTGCAAAATTTTGAAAGTAAAAAAGATGGCCAAAATTTGTATTCAAAAATGTTTTCTCTACAAATTTTGAAAGCAGAGATAAAAACCTGCAACTTGAGTCTTAGAACGTCTACATTGGTGCGCGATCTCAACAAGAAAATATTTTCAACATCGGTCTACATCACCTTCTGGACAATATTTTTAGCTCTGATTTGTTAAATTTTCATGAAAGTTGCTTTTTTCTGGAAAATATTTTCGGGTTTAAAGGAGTAAGTTGGTTTCTCTGTTTCTTTTTACATTTTGAGCCTAGATTTCATTATTTTGACAGATCGATAGATAACTTTACTGCCGACAGTTTTTATCCCAAACATTTCTTTCTATTTTTCCCAGAAATAAAAGTTATTATGAAAAAAATCCTGTTGCTTGGTCTAATGCAACAAACTGATGCGAGTGACTTGATGAGAAAATGGGAAAATGTGCGCTTTACTTTTGTATTTCTAACTCCTTTCATTGCAAATCGCATCACCCCTTATAATTCTATATTCATGTGTTTACGACAAGAACACATCTTTAAAATTTAGTATCAATTGTATTGTCCAATAAATGTTTTCAAATATACCAGCATACCACCATTTTATAAAGAAGAATTGAAACACAATTACACATTATTGTTAGTGCATGGGTGGCTACATATAACTAGTTACTATATTGTTATAATTCCGTACTTGTAGTATAATCAAAGAGTAGAATACCTGTTAAGTATAATAGTAAATCAATGGAATTTGGTATTTTATTGGGCGTCCCGTGTTATTAGAAATGATTTGGTTTAATTTCTTATTTCGTTCCCTTGTTATATTTTCTCATTCATAAAATAATTCTGGGTGAAGGGCGGAGCTTAAACAATAATAAATCCAGAGGGAGCTCGTATCAGTGTAACATTTGTTGCAAAATGTGCCTTTGCACGGTTCCGTGCTATACATGTTTTTGCAAAAAGTATTATGTTTTTTGGAAAAATAAAAATAGTACGATACACAGAAAACATGAATGAAGGTTTGTATCGAGTCCTTTTTCTCATATTTTGATTCTAAATATTTTTTAAAAAATCATAAAATCTCGCAATTTACTGCTAATTAAAACAAATCTTATTAATTAATACCATCTTTTTTCAAAATATTAAAAAGATACAAACCTAGATTGATATGTTTTCTTCTATTTTTCGCCTGTACAAATTTCGTAATTGCAATGGTCTAATTATAATTTGTCGCGGACGGAGCGGCGTTTGAGATTTATTTCTGATTTTTAGACGGCATACCCACTCTTAACAACCTATAAGATCACCCGCTTATCTGTTCTTCCGTCTGTCTGTCATAGCGGTTTATCTTCGGAACTATTGTAGCTAGGAATATCTTTCAGATGTTATTAGAGTATGGTGTTTCACATGCAGTTCAGAAGTCGATGCCCCCAAAAATATGTCGTCCTTTCGTTAGTCAAAAAGTGCAACTAAAAAGGGACCCCAATCGTGCTTTCTACATCGTTTCGCGATTTCTTCTCACTCTCGGGGTAATTCATTACAACTTTTAGAAGATCGCCTTAGGCCTGGAACGGATGAGAATGGACAATATCTACTTATCTTAAATTGCTACTTTGCTTGTCTCCAATGTATTTGCCTCCATTGATGCACGTTTTCTGATAAATATCTTAATACAGCTTAGTTGTTTCCCGTGATATAAAATCCTTAAAAAATATTTAGTCCAGTCCACAGAATTATACGAAATGTGAAACTTAAAGATATGAAGTTGAAGTATATATGATACAAATCAGATTTACATAACACGCGTGGTAAGTACGGGACACATCCCGAGAATGTTTAATCTTAACAGTACACGTGGATTAGGGTAACAATGTTGTAAGAAGGTTAAATAAATATAAAACAAAGTTCGTTCAAAACTCAGTCAATGTTGTATGCTAAAAAACATTTAGTAGGTATAAGAAATCAAATACAAACAGAAACAAAACTCGTTGGTAAGGCCAAAAGTGTACTTGCACACTGTGCAAATTGTTTGTTCTAGTTACTGTTTATGCATATACTATTAACTCATTGGTTTATTTTTTCGCAAGCCATTTTCTCAAAACTGCTAATCCTAGAAGAAAGGATTTTAAATAAAAGAATCGCCTCTATCATTTACCTTTATTTCTTCTCCATATAATTGGTAGCTATTGAAACAGATAAAAAAGTTTCCGCTATATATATTTACTTCTGCTAATTTTCACATTTTAATGAGATAGCCTTAGAAAAAAAGATAGAGATAAACACGAACACACTTTATTGAATAACGTACTGAAAACTTCACAATACTTGTATTAACTAAAATACACTTTTTCTGACTAAAATCACCTTTAACAATATTTATTACTTTCTATTTACACTCTTCTGTTTATTTTTCATTAAAGAGCTCTTTCTCCGCCATGAATCTCGCCATATATATCCCATAAGATGCCCCCTAGAACCACCTAGCATCTTCGCATGCGGCAATCCAGAACAATGTAGAAATCTCGATCCATCTACAAGCTTCCAGAAAACGTACTACCAGTGTCTCAGAGATGGCGCACACTACAGACTTTGATGGTATTGCAGTTTCCTACCAGCATTGCTACTTAATTTCAGTTATTACTTATGAGCTATCAGCCTCCAGCCCCAGGGGGCCTAACACGTAACAACGTTTTAAAGTAGAATTGTTTCTTTCCAAATAACACCAATCAATAGCTATTCCTTGCGGAATTAACCAATTGAAATTTGTCAATGCTGGCGTGCAGTACATTACGAATTATGGCATACCATGTGACTCTTACTGAGCCTCGTTTCTATTCAATCTCTGTTGTTACTGATCCAATTGAACTGCCATTGGCATACTAAACTGTATATTCATAAATGCCATGTTCGAAATAACGCTATTCAACTTTTTGTTAATAAAAATCAGACAAATGAAAATATTTTCTGTTGAAAATTTTCTCTTATAGTGTTTCTACTATCAATTTGAAAATTTAGTCTAAAGCGTTACTACCAAAATAAATCATTACAAAGCCTGGTGTGATAGAATAAGAGCCGAGACCGTGCTTCAATATTGCAAACGATATCCGCATACAAATATAGTTAATCAGATATGTTATGTGCTTACCTCAAACGAAAGTAGTCGATTGTTTATCTGGCTCACCATTACAAGTCCCTTATCTGCTTAAGGTTTGGTCTTTATTGTCGGTAGCATAGCCGTAGGTTAAATGATATTTATTTATTTTTATTGAATCGTTTATGCAGTTGTTCATTAAACTAACAATACTAATTATAAATAAATAATTTGCATCATGCCTATCAATTAATATAAAGTAGTGAAAGAATATTTACAGTAATTAATAAGTGATTCTAAAAATTGTCGGTCGACGCGTATAACCATTGCTGGTGTTATAAAGTATTCCTTGGTCAGTCTTTTTTTATGATTTTCAAACTGACTTTGGATATCCTATAACCTATGTAGCTTTCCACCACTTCTACATTTTTGCTGTTTAAATTTTTAAATCTCGATTTCAGACTTATTACAGCAAATCCAAAGGAATGTAATTAAAATGGACTTGTTTAAATTAATCTATTCGTTATATGTTATATGTTAAATAGCATTCAAATTTAATTTCATGTAAAATTTAACCTGTACAAAGTGCGAATGATGATGCTCTGTTGCTGACTGCTTTATTCCATTTCAAACAACATAAAATATTATTGTATGAAATGGGACATCACATTTATGTCACAGGGCGGTATTTCATTTACATTTAGTGTTACTGACATAATTACAATGAAAAACTAAGTCTTGTCTTCTTTTTATTATTTATTTATATCTTTATATAGGCAAATCAACTCGAGAAAAAAGCTTATTAATATTCTTTGTAAGCATAGGTACTCGTAGCCTAGAAATATTAACGTGCTGGGCCAGAAAAAATAACTATCTATAACTAAAAGAAAAACTTTGTATAAAAATATTAATGAAATTTTTGCATTCTTTCGATAACCTGAATTCTGGTTATGCTAGCAAATTAAAATCCTAAAATGAATTTGTCTAATTTCTTATTTGACAATTCTCATTCTAACACTAGCATCCACACAGTCCCCTACGGCCATGCAGATTAAACTAGTATCTACATAACCCCTACGATCATGAAGATTCAGTTAAAAATGAGAACAAAGGCCTAAAATTAATTTTTGTATCTACCTTGTCTTAAAGAAATTTTCATTCTAATGGGTTACATTTTCATGAAATCTTTTATTCTGTTTCTTGGAAATGCTTAGCCTTTGAAACGTTGTTCGCCCTTATTCTGGAGCTCATCAGAAAGACATAAAGCCATTCATAAAGATGTTTCATGCAAAACCAAGACAATTTCTATGAATAACTGTGAAATAATTATATTTGACATTGATTGATAAAAACAACCTCACCTATCTATTAGCTAGCTAGTATTGGAGCCTATATACTCTTCTATGCATGTTTAAAAATGAATTATTATTTGTTTGCTTATAACTATATTGAAACAAAACAATTTCT
Source organism: Stenurella melanura (assembly GCA_963583905.1). NCBI lineage: Eukaryota > Metazoa > Arthropoda > Insecta > Coleoptera > Cerambycidae > Stenurella > Stenurella melanura. Next base: position 121,974,948 of record OY757314.1, read on the forward strand.
ATGAATAGGTGTAAGACAAGGTAGATAAATAAATTCATTTTAGGTCTTTATTCCCATTTTTAACTGAATCTTCATGATCGTAGGGGTTCTGTAGATATCAGTTTAATCTGCATGGTCGTAGGCTTTGTGGATGCTAGTGTTAGAATGAGAATTGTCAAATAAGAAATTAGACAAATTCATTTTAGGATTTTAATTTACTAGCATAACCAGATTTCAGGTTATCAAGAATGCAAAGATTTTATTAATATTTTTACACAAAGTTTTTCTTTTAGTTATAGATAGTTATTTTTCCTGCTGTTTGCAAAATCCTATAAAGAATATGTTTCAATACAATTATAAGCAAACAAATAATAATTCATTTTTAAAGACAGATCAAGTCCAAGGCGAGTTCTTTTGATTATAATAGTTTTGTAAATAAATTCATTTTAAAGCAATTCTTTCTCTAACATAAAAAGATATGGATTGTAAGAGAAGTGTAAAAACTAATAGTGATATTTAAATTAGATTTTCATTTTTATTGAATAGATAGGTATTTTCTAGATACATTCATTTTAGAATTTTTTAAATTCTAGCATGAGCAGAACGTAGGTTACGATTAGTAAAGAAAGTGCCTTGTTTTTTAAAACTCGTTTGAGTAATTTCAGTTTTACTTGCTAATATCTAATGTTTCTGCTTTCCATGGCACGAGGGTAGTAGAAAACGTAGATCATCAGAGATAACTGCTTGTATCTTCAAAGTACTGGAACATTACAACAGTACAGAAACAAAAACCTCTATTCAGATGGATGCTATGGTCAAAACAAAAATATGATAATGCCAACAATGATACGTGATGGTGAAGAGGAGCTACCCTAAAACAATGTTCTTCAAAAGCACCTTACTCCAACTTATGATTGTATTGATTGTGTTGATGCGGAATGCGAGATCTTCACTTGACTCAGATGTGACTTCTTTGAACGTTGAGCCCGTGAAAATTTAAAAAAAAAGTATGATTATTTGTGTCAGTGTGCACGGGTAAAGCGCCTGTGGTGGGGTTATCTGAAATCAAGAATTTTACAAAAACCTACCACATGCCAATTAGAAATGGAATGTGTTGGAGAATAATGACACTAAAATTATTGCACTTTTTGAACTCTTCTATAACTTATGTTAATAATGGATTATATTATCATTTGTCATATCTCTATTTACAACAGTGTATTTACAGTGTCTTAAGAAAAAACCGTATATCCAAAATTTGCGTGACGTATCTTTCACTCGAATAGTTATGATTTTTTTTCCGAAAATAGGAAAAATACCTACATTTTTCCCCTGAATATTTTAGTGCTCAATGTTGACAATATGGTGGTAAGAAACTAGAACACACATACTAATAACAATTTCAATAAAAAAATTAAATGTTAAGCAATATCGTTTTTTAGCTTCCTATAAAATTTGTAAAATGCTGGTTACGCCAGTTTATGTTTTTAGGGACGATATGCCTAGAAAAAATATCAGAACCTTTCCCTTCAACGAAAAAATCACTGAATCTAATACTTTACCTATTACAGTATTTCGAAACTTACCTAGTGGTTATTTATTTATTTATTTATTTATTTATTTATTTATTTATTTATTTATTTATTTATTTATTTATTTATTTATTTATTTATTTATTTATTTATTTATTTATTTATTTATTTATTTATTTATTTATTTATTTATTTATTTAACAATACACTGCTCAACAGAGCATTCCAATTACATGGCAGGAGATGATAAGTACATACAAATATATTAAAAAATATTAAAAGAATATAAGTAAATAGAAATGTGGTAACGTGTTTTATAGTCGGGTAAAATTTAAAAAGACCGTTGTATGAATTAATATTGCACATACGTTTTCACTATCTCTTGCACACAAACTTAAAGCCATAGCCTAAAGACATTGTCAATGTATGTCTACCAAGATTTTTTCCCACTTCTTTTGAGACGGAAATATGAAATGCACACTGAGGAGTGAGAAACATAGTCATAAGCTCAGCGATTCTCAAACTGTGTGATTTGACGACGAATATTATTTATTTCCGTGAACTAACACCACTCTAAATATGAAAAACGTCTTTATATGAAATATTTAAGTTATTTTTAGTGGTAAATAGTGGATATTCATCCGTTAAACGAACAATATCAAACAATTAAGTCTTACAATTTTCTATTACGTACATATTACACATCTTAAAGCAGAACAAAGTAGCTAGCCTAGCCCAATCGGTAAGATGCTCGATGCAATAAATATAAATGGGGTTGGTGCGGGATCGATCCCCAACGCTCTTCTACTTTTTTTTTTTATTTAAGCTCTATTAAAAGTTAATAATTTTCGTTCTATAATTTTTATTTTATTAAACTGCGCCTCGAGTTTTGTTGAAACTGTATTTTTCCCAAAAACGTGTCTTTTTTTATTTTGTCAACTAGAATTTTTATTTATTATTGCTAAAAGAAAAATAATTTATTTTCGTTATTCTCATAGAGATTTCAGATTTTGTTTTGTTATATGAAATATTTTATTTTTACTGACATCGTTTCCCCTACTAATACTACGATCCTATCCTTTCCTGGCAAGAAATGCCCAAACCTTCCCGTGTCTCTTGCTGGACTGTAGCAATATTAGTCTTTGATTTCTTTACTCATTGTTATTGACTGAATTGGGCAATTCATTTTTTGTTATCAGTTTCATTTGTGCCCGAACCTATATACCTACAGTGTCCGTCGTAAAGTTGGCTACATATCGGAAAAATTTGTATTATTGAGATTTCTAAAAAATACTATATTGGGGGTTCGTTTCTTTTTTTACATGCAAATACCTTTATTCAACTAAAATACATACAGTTTTTGTCGAAACTAGTCAAATATTTGTGAAATAGACACAAGAGTTTATGATTTTTCATATAGTAATTAATGGTAGGGGTAAAATTTGCACTTTTTTATTTTCCTCATATCTGCTTCAAAATAGATTTTATTTTTTAGCGGAAATATTTGGTTTAAATTTTGGACCAATAATTGGACAATATTAATGGCCAATTTAATTTAATTAATTGAAAAATTTGTTATCATACACAATATGCTATAGAATTAGACGAAAATGGTTACTCTGGGGTTTTTGAAGTCGCTGATCACCAATCTGAAATCCGATTTGGGGAATTCAAAATGGCGGACCGGAAATCGGGCCATTTTCCATAAGGAATGACAATGGATATCTTGGCCTTGAAAATCTGTGCTAGGAGGTTTTCGAGGTTGCTGATCGATTACGAATCTGAGGTCTGACTTGGTAAATTCAAAATGGCGGACCGGAAGTAGAGTTCATTTATCAAGAAAAACTCGTATCTTTTTCGCTTTTGGACTGAAAATGAGTACTCGGGGGTTTCTGAGGTCTCTGATAACGAATCAAAGGCCTAATTCACGAAATACAAAATGTCGGACCGGAATAACACTCTATTTCTCCTGAAAACTCGTATTATTTTCTTTTTTGGGCTGAACGTGGGGGGGGGACTCGGAGATTCTCGTTATCGCTGATAACGAATCTGATGTCCAGTTAGGGAGAACTCAAAATGGCGGACCGGAAGTAGTATATTTTTCAGGAAATACTTTTTATTTTTCATACTTTCAGCCCGAAAAAATAAATAATACCAGGTTTTCCGAAGAGATTGACTGTTCCTCCCGTGTCCGCCATTTTGAATTTCGTAAATTGGACCTGTGATCCGTAATCAGCGAGCTTAAAAACCTCTGAGTAGTCATTTTCAGCCCAAGAACGAAAAAATATGAATTTTTCCTGATAAATTGACTCTACTTCCGGTCCGCCATTTTGATTTTACCAAATCAGGCTTCGCATTCGTAATCAGAGACCCCGAAAACTCCCGAGTACAGATTTTCAAGGCCAAGATATCCATTCTCATTCTTCTTCTGGAAGGCCCGATTTCCGGTCCGCCATTTTGAATTTCCCAAATTGGACTTCAGATTGGTGATCAGTGACCCCAGAAACCCCCGAGTAACCATTTTCATTTAATTATATGGCATATTGTGTATGATAACAAATTTATCAATTAATTTAATTAAATTGGCCAATTATCGGAAAAGAAATTAAACCAAACATTTCCGCCAAAAAATAAAAGGTACTGTTTTTTTAAATGCCTTTCTGAACTCTTTGCAACAAGAATTAAGTCAATTGACCCTGTACCTTTTTTTTGAGGTTTTCAGATTTTTCATGCTAAAATGACGCAACTATATGGAGTCCTTGTATTCTATATGCACTTTTTCTTCATAAAATTTTTCGATATCTTAACAATTTGACCCATTTTTCGGTACCACCGTCAACTATTTTTTACAGTCCTGCCAAACCGGTGATCGCATGACATGTGTCATGTGTCATGCATAAACAAACCCCCAATAGAGTTTTTTAGAAATGTAAAAAATACAATTTTTTCCCATATGTAGCCAACTTTATGGACACTGTATAATCAGAATTCCACTAAAATTATGAAGTTACTAAATTAATAATCTTAACATTTTATGATAGTATCTTTTATATATTTTTAAAATTATTTAGCGATATCATTGCTGAGAACTACTGGTATTTCTTATGCTTTAAATAAAATCTTAGTTCAGACGTTTTAGCGGCCATGACACACGTCAGTTTGAATTGTACCCGACTCTAATTTATATAGTTAATCTCTTTATCTCAGCTACATTGCAGTGGAATATATCAAACTGGTCTTGAAGACTATTATGGTTCTCACACATTTTGTACAATGGCGAAAATTTCTGTACGTTAGTTCTGGGGGTCGGCAGATAGAATAAAGTGTTTTGTCTGGAACCTGGTGTAGGTGTTCGAAAATTTAGTGAACTTAAGATAGCACTACAATCTGTTATATTATGTATTACTTTAAAAAGAAATATTTGTTGTGAAATAGTTCGGCGAGTCTCCAAACTCGAAAGCGAAAATCTGTTTAAAAGTGCAGTCTGGGGAAAACCAATAGCAGGATAGACACCGTCCTCCTTGTAACTTAAAGCCTTTAAGAAACGTCTCTGAATTCTCTCTATATTTAGTATATGTAGGTGTTATTTATACTCTTCGCAAATACAAAACGAAGAGTATATTGCATTTAATCGGCGCACTTCTAAAACTGGTAATATCGCTCATAGGGAAAAAAAATTGAACAACTTTCAAATGTCCGTCCGCCTGTCTGTTCGTCCGTCTATCTATCTCTGGCCGTTTTTTGTAAGTACGATAACTTTAGAACGAAAAGTCCAATTGTATTGAAATTGGGACAATAAGTTAGCTAAAGGAAGAACCTTGTTTTTGAATAAAATTGATCAATAAATAAAAAAGTTATTAATTATTTAAGTTCACAAGAAACATATTTTTGTTGTTTTGTAATTAAACAAAAAATTTCTAAAACTAACATTATTCGCAAAAAAAACTACGAAGAGTGTCCTATAGAATGTGCAACAATTATATAAAAGTGCAATAAATCGGCGACGAGCTAATAGTTAGCTTGTTTCATTGTATGATAAGATAATACACATATTATAAGCAAAACATTCAATACATTTCTAAGTTAAAAATTGCTGATATCATTGATTAACCTTATTAGTATGCAAGTGTGATTAGAAGTAAAATCAACTGTATACGTAAAGAATAGATAATCTTTTGTTTTCATGTTAGACTGTATGAAAGTTTTCTGCTATGCTGTACGTTTCACTTCTCGCTTTCACACCTCTCTTCCTTATTTATTTCGTAGGTGATTTTTTACGGTTTTTACTTCCCACGCATACCAAAGGGAAGTATTAATTGTATTCGAGAAAAAATCACCCTCAGAGATTTTTTCCGATTTTCACGTTTCAGATCATGTAGATTACAAAAATATAGGTTTTCAATTCCGTCAGTCTGTCTATCTGTCTGTCGGTATGTCTGTCTGTCTGTCGGTCTGTTGGTGCATTAATCAAAAAAACTACTTGACGGAAGACAGTCAAATTTGGTAGGTAGCTAACGCCACTGCCACCGAAGAAATGGTTAGACTTTCAATGGAAAATATACAGGGTGGACCGTCTAAATGCAATAAACAGATAATGGAAATACATTTTTTCCGTTCAAATTTTAAATTTCCACATTTCATGACATTCTATACCTATCTCAAAAAAAAATTATTTTGAAAATTTTAAATAGAAAAAAATGTTGAAATTTTAAAAAATTTGAAAATTTTTTATAAAATGGGTGATTGAAAAATTATTTTTTGCTCAAATTTAAAATTTTCACGTTTCGTGACATTCTAAATCTATTTAAAAAAATTGGCAAAATTTAAAATAAAAAAGAATTTTGAAATTTTGAAAATTTTTTATACTTAAAATGTGTGACGGAAAAAATTTTTTTTTGCTCAAATTTTAAATTTCCCCGTTTCATGACATTCTAAACATATTTCAAGAAAGAAATTTTTATAATTTATTTTACTACTCTTTAAAGAGGTTATCTTTACAATTTTTATATAATTTTCCTCCAAACCAACACACCACCATCAGAAATAAAGGCGAAAAATTTAACAGTATAGTAGGCCTAGTTTTATTGAAAAATTGTAAAAAGAATTACTGTTCTAATTGTGAGAACAATGGGAAGTTAAATTAATACAACTGATAAAATACGCTGACAAAATTTTCAGGACCCATTACTTCAATCAATTCAAAAGTCATTATTCAAAAGTATACGTAATAACAGGGTTTTTTGGAACTTATACCAGGAGCCAGCAAGACATCCACGACACAGCTCCGTGGCAGTTAAAAGGTTGGACGTGATGGGTCAGTCAATTGGAAATAGAAATGGCATAACGAATTAAGGTTTCAAGACCGTTGCAGATCGTTATATTTCTTTCGCAGGGAAATTATTTAAATATTATAAAAATTTCCGATTAATAAAATAGACTAAAATTTGAAAACAATCAGGAAAAACCGCTGCCTAAGGAATCACTACTTCCACATCGACTTTTCATCCAAGTCACTTTAAAGGAAACATTTTGATTAGATTTGCACTCTAGTATGTGGAAATTATTGGTCATAGAATTTTAATAATATTTGAGTCATAAAAAAGTTTGAGGCGTTGGTTTCTGCCATATACGTTAAAAATGAAGTTTCTAGTTTAATCTACTTATTTCCCCTATTCACAACCTACCATCTCCCACCCCTTCAATGGAATCATCTCAATCAGCTGTCATTACAATACATACGTGTACTAACTTTCAAGTGAATATCTCAATTTTATGTTATCAAACCCATTAATAATGGAGAGAAGGTGGTGGGGTTTGAAAAATATTGGAAAGAAATCTGAACCCTTGGTTTCTAGTATATACACCAAGTCCCAAATTTCTGTATTCTTACCAGCTTGATTTAATTATTTTCCCCTATTTACTCCTATTTAACACCGAACCCTTCAAAAGAATCATCTCAAAATATAATCTAGTTCCAGATGTTGTTATAATACATACGTCTACCAAATTTCAAGTGAATATCTCAACTTTATTTTATCTACCCCTTTAATAATGGAGTAAGGGTGGTGAGGGGTGAAAAATATTATTAAAAATCTGAGGCCTTGGCTTCTGGGACATACACTGAACTTTACAAAAAAGTTTCTGTACTCTTACCAGCTTGCTTTACTTATTTTTCCATATTTACCCCTATTTACCCCTATTTAACCCCCAACCCTTCAACGGCATCATCTCAAAATATAATTTCAGATGTCGTTATAATACATATGCGTACCAAATTTCATGTGAATATCTCAATTTTATTTTATCAGTCCCTTTGATAATGAAGTGGGGGTGGTGGGGGATGGAAAATATCATAAAAAAATTTGAGGCCTTGACTTCTAGTACATGTACATCAAATTTCAAGTTTCTGTGTTCCTACCAGCTTGTTTTACTTATTTCCCCCTATTTACCCCCCCAACCCTTCAGCGGATAAATTCAAAAAACAATCCAGTTCCAGATCTCGTTATAATATATAAGTGTACCAAATTTCAAGTCAATATCTTAAACCGTTCCGTAGAAGACAGACATTTTTTTCGCTCAAATTTAAAATCTCGACGTTTCATGACATTCTAAACCTATTTCAGTCAAAAAAATTTTGGAATTTTTTTTACGATTACTATACTTCCAGTCCACTACTAGGATGTGGAAGTAATAAATAAGAAGGTTCAGGGGCGTACAGCTGAGATATAAAACACACTGTATACCCAAAATAGCTCTTCTCAATACTCACTACGTAAATTGCATGATTCATTTGTCCTGTTAAGTATAAAAAAAATGTTTGAAATATCCAACTACTTATTTCGCACGAAAAAACCTCGCTCCAAGTTCGTTCACTTCTCACAGTGCAGTGGTTTATGTAATAAGGTCGGTAAACTTCTATAAAAAGTACAAGTTACATTTCAATATCATTTCGATATCTGTGAAATCTAACGAAGTTTTTACATTTCGCTTTCTATTACATTTTTATATATAATGGATTTAAGACCCATGTCTAATTTGTGTGAAACCACATTCATAAATTCAGCAGAAATATAGTTTTTATTATCTATATTGTGACAGTAGATAATTTTATTTTGTTTTAAAATCCTCAGATAATTTCTAACCTGAAGTACAAGGTGTTCCGGTTTTAATAGCAAAAATATAATAGACTAGAAAGAACAAGTCATTTGAAGTGAGGTGTTTCCATTGAGAAAAAGTATATTTTCGATAACTTCGTTGTGTTCTAAATTAAATATCATTGCAATTTTGGCAAGTTTTACGTTCTTTTTCGTCTCCGATAAGTTTATATCTAAAATTTATATACAATTTATTTAGTCGTACTAATTTGATGAGTAAATTTATTTTAACATGTGTTAAATCTTGGAAGTAAAAGTTGGTATTGCAGAAACCTTAATTTACAAAGTAGTTATAATTAATTGTTCAACCTGTGTCAATGTCTTGCTGTTATCAAAGTTGACAAATGATGGTGTACCCAGGAGTTCTCTCTTGAGGCCACTACCTTTTATAATTTATATAATGATTTCACAAATATTATGTCCCCAGTAAAGGCGTACTAATTGCTGAAGAAACAACTGTATAAATCAAGATAATCTTACAGACTATCGTACGACTTGAGAAGCAGGTATGAGTTTAGGGGTCGCTGTAAAAATGAGCAAACCGAATTCGATTTCGATAATAATTAATCAGGCGAATATGCGATTCTATTTAATAGTTTATAACTACCGTTTTTGAAGAATGTTCAATTGTTTCAAACATTTTTAGTATATAATTTTTGCATTATATTCATTCTAATTAATTTTTTGCAATAATTGTGTATCACTATCAGGTTTCACTGTTGCGATTGAATTTATTTCTCCCTCACTCTGTCATAAAGTTGCCTATGTTTTTTTATTTTTTCTTATTTAATCATTTAGTTTTTATAATCTTGACCACGCTTTTCTTGTTTTCATGTGTATTTTACTTAGATATGTCACTAGTCATATTTGTGATAATCGCATTTGCATTTTACTTGCATACTATAAATGTTTGTGTACTGCATTCTTGCTTATTTCTCTGGCCTGCTATTAACACAATATAACGTATGTATGAAACAGTCAATTAAACATTTATCTCGAGTGTTTTTCATCTGACAATGTCTTCCATATTAATTATCTATTGTCTCCGCTGTGCTATTTCTGGAAATGTATTCATAATAAGATTCCCAATACTCATAATAAGATCTGACAGTATTCGTTTTCAGATACTGATTGATCAATCCCTTTGACATTTTACTCAATACAATATATTTTCCTTTGATAAGGTGAATGTAAAAGACTTAAAAGAGTGCCTGATGGAAAATCTATATAGAACTCATCTTTGATTTTCCAAAGGTTTTTTCTATTATTTTCGTGCTCATGACAGTACATGGCTTTTAAAATAAAGGTATTTGAATTATACATTAATTTTAACGGCAATAGATGGTATGTAAATCTTTTCTATATGGAGTTAGTTCACTGTTTATGGTGTCCGCTATAACCAGAAGTGATGGCAAATTCATTTGTATGTATATTTTTGATGGTTCTTGCCATTCAATAAATAAGTATGTATTATTATGTTATAGGAAAATAAAGTCACAGATTTTAATGTCATGAAATAAATATAGACCAGCCTATATGGGCGCACAAGTATCGAATATAATTGTTCATAATAAAGGAAAATATTAAATTTAAACAATTTTTTAAAATATTTTTTACCGATTACGGCTGAGAATCGTAATTCGTTAGACCACCCTGACACCACCCTGACCATCCTGACTGCATAACATCCAGATGCTAATTTATTATTTAAATTAATAATATGCTCTTTAACTTTAGTTTGCAGTCAATAAATCAATTCCTATAAAAAGCCGCTGCCTAAGGAATCACTACTTCAACAATGTCCTATCCAAGTCTCTTTAAAGGAAAACATCTTGACTATTTTTTTTCCAATTCTTTGGGACATGCCTGCCACATGTATTTTTCTCTTTTTTAAGTGGTAGTCGGGGAATCCACAAAATATCACAATTAACTACTATGTTACTGGTAAATAACCTCTACGCCTGTGACTATATTTGCACTCTGATATGTGGAAATAATTGGTCACAGAATTTCAATAATATAATATTTGAGGCAGATGTCATAAACAAAATTTGAGACGTTGGCTTGTAGCATATCCGCCAAAAACAAAGTATCTAAACTCTTAATAACTTGCTTTACTTATTTCCCCTATTTACCAACCACCCCCCACCACTTCAACGGAGTCATCTCAATCAGATGTCATTTCATTACATTTGTGTACCAAATTTCGAGTGAATATCTCAATTTTATTATATCAACCCCTCTAACAATGGAATGGGGGTGGTGGGGTGGAAAAATATTGTATAAGAATTTGAGACCTTGGTTTCTAGTATATACACCAAATGATAAGTCTCTGTACTCTTACCAGCTTGCTTTACTTATTTCCTCCTATTTACCCCTACTTACCCCCACCTCTTCAACAGAATTAGCGCAAAATATAATCTAGTTCCAGATCTCGTCTTCAAATCAATATCTTAAACCGTTCGCGTTCCTGAGAAAACGTGCACGCCAAAAATGTTAGAGTGACAGACAGACATTTTTTTTCTAATTTGAGATCTCGACGTTTTATGACATTCTAAGCCTATTTCAACAGAAAAAAAAGCGATTGCTATAGGTCCACTCCACTACGTGGATGTGGAAGGGATTACATACATATTTTATTTTCAAGCGCGAGGTTACCTAGATGGATATCTTGCAAGGTACATCTGAAAGCTGTTATATTTGTTTCCGTATATTGAACGATGATAAGTTAAAATCGCACAAATCTTTGATTTTATTTATGTCGGAGCATCATATAGTTTCCTGATGAATATTTATATAGGTATTTGTTATACCGCAAAATGGTGATATCATTGGTGAATAAAATGTACTACAAATTAATCGTAGTTATGTCATTTATATCTAGAAATAATAGAATTGGGCAAAGAGCAGAACCTAGAGGTACCCTAGGTTTATATATCTAACGATAATATAAAATTGAAACCTTTTTAAGGTACTATTAATCGTAGTTGTGTCATTTATATCTAGAAAAAATAGAATTGGGCCAAGAGCAGAACCTAGAGGTACCCTACACAGAGAAAAATGTGTGTGATATTTTACCACAATTGTAGAAAATTGTATTCCAAATTGGTCTTAAAATGGTGACAGGAACAATTTGTGCAAATAAATAATACATTTTTGGGGCAATGATTTTGTACAGTTTATGCATTAACATTGTTTGAAATTTTTGTACAAACTTAGAAATCACATAAATTGAATTCTTTACAAATTTGAATTATGGTTGCATAAAAATACATAATTTTATTCCACTTGTGGAACAAATCTCTGAACAGATTAAGTTAGTTTCTACAATTTGTGTGAAATTTTTAAATATATTCCGAAGGTTTCCTAAACAAACATTCACATCTAAACCTCTTCATTTGTAAAACATATTTACAAAAAATTGTGCTCTTAAGTGTCACAATGGTTATAGGTTTTTAAGAGAATATGTTTTTAGTTTTCCACAATTTCTAAATGAGAAATCCACAAATTGTATCTTTATTTTGTCAACTTTGTAATTCATTTTGCACAATATATACACTTAATTCAAAGAAGCTGTTATTCAGTAATGTATGAACTAGGATTAGTTTTGCACAATTTATTACTCTATAATCTCCAAATTATGTATATATTTTTTGGTTCGCCGTGCACTCATTTCACACACTATATGTATCCACTTCATTTTAATTGTATTATTCTGTAACACAGATTGTGAAATATTATTTCCAAAATTGGAGGTATTCCTAAAGGATTTCAATAAAAAAAATTAAAGAATAAATATTTTATTTTAACAATACATAATAGAGCATGGCATTTATATATTATCATATGGTAAATGAAAACATTTCTAATTTTTTAAATAAAAATAAATTTTATATGCATAAAGTATTAGTTGAAAAGAAGTAGGTGACTTACATTTATGCTTAAAATAAATTCATTTAATAATTCTAATTTGGAAGGCTTCTTCCTTTTAGTTTCTGTTAACGCAGTTTGTAGTAATAAAGCTTATGTCGTAGTCACGTCATATTCTTAAAAAAAATAACATTTATCAGTTCATCACCAAAATCAAATGTATTGCTTACCATCAGAAGTGTTATTTTCGCTTTGAAGCTGTTCATTTACAAGTTTGCCTTTTGGGTTTAGTTTAGGAACAGCTTTCTGTCGCTTCGCATAAGAAAACGAAATTATTCTCAAGCTGTAAACGAAATCAAGTATTAGAAGATATAGGTATCATGCATTCTTCGCATATAAACAAGAAACCATTTTTATATTTATATGTTAACGAAGTTAATTTAAGAGAACATATATAATATGCAAATCTATAACTCTGTGTGAAGTACTTACCTCTGTGAATGCTGGAATTAGATCTAGGAAACCCCACTCGGTTAATAAATTTTCAACAAATTCCATCACAAATGTAAGTACTTGTATATAATACGGAAGTGTACGTCTTCACTTAGCGAAATATCACCTGGATCTGATGCGTAATTGCCTGCGCGTATATGCGTAGCATGACACGGTCAGTACAATTTTTAACCAATAAACTTTACGTGAAACAAATGAAACAATTATACAAAATTTTAAAACAATATCACCAAACTGATTGTGAATAGTATGTCATTAAATTGTGCAGTTTGTGTGGGCGGCATAGATTACTATTATTGTTCAGCGGAAATAAATATATTGGGACTCCTACTTTCACAAGTTTGTCAACAACCGTTTATACAATAAAATCAAACTTTTATGTTACACAAGTTGTGCAAATCTTTTAAACAATTACTTAAAACTAATTGCAAATAGAATGGCAACAAAATATATAGTTTGAGGATACTATTAACAATTAATTAAGTTAAATTTGCTATGATTTGTTGAGAAAAAATAAATAAATTTAACGCTAAATTTCGTCAATTTGTTGGTCGAAGTTTCCAATAAATTCATCGTAACTAAATCTTTATATTGGATAAATAAAACGCACAAGAATTATGCACAATTAAAATGTATAAATCTATATAAGGTTGTGCCTTCAAATTTTACAATTGTTTAAAAAAATGCAACAAGATGTTCCACAACATTGTGCAAAATGTTCCAAAGCAATTTCTCTCTGTGTAGGTTTGGACATCTAACAACAAGATAAAATTGAAACCATTTTAAGGTACTAACATCACATTTCATGTTGAACACAACCAGCAGTTCACAGAATAATGCAGCAGCAGCCGCTCCTCTAATTAATTCGGTGTATTTAGTAACAAAACACTGCGTCATTTTATTACATTAAAATTTTAAAAACTCAACAATTGTTTAACTTGATATTTTACTAGTTTTTCACTATTTTTTGCCAGTGTAGGATTTAAGCCTATGGCTCGATAGTTAGATGGATTTTCTACATATCCACCTTTAAGTGAGTGGAGGTTTTAAGAAAGAGGGGAAAATCTCTGTTTTACCAATGAAAACATTTTTGTTCAACTTGGAAAGACAAGGAAATTTATATAAAAATTGAGCTTACATGAACAATATTTTCTATAATAGATGGATTAATACACGGAGACTAACAGATTGACCTACCAAATCTCTTTATCTAACCCTTCTAGATTATCTGAGATACAAGGTGATCACCACAGGCGTGTAAACTATTATGTTTTATAATTTTAGAGCAAAATGTTGCCCATTTATGTTTAATAAGACTATTACACGGCTTTGCATTCTCCTGTTTAAAATTCCTTTATATTTTTTTTAGGTGGTGGTGTCAACCTATACATCCCTTCTGGTATTTTCAAGTCTCGCCTCTTTAACCTCATCATCCATCTGCCCCGAGAAACAATACTTAAACTCAAAATTACAACAATGTTTAAACTGTACGGACTGTAAGAACGACACAGTAGTTCTGCGACCATGCGAGTTCCATAGAGACACGCATTGCGGACCAATAAGTGAGTTACTTAAAACAATGGATGACGGCAATCCTCATCGGCACAAGCACAACAAATATCATCAGAAGCACAGGGAACCGCCCGATGACATCGTATGGAAATATGGGGATGACGTCAAGGGTATTAATGTCGAAAGAGCGGCTGCTTTGGAAGTGGCCAGTTCGGAAGCGCCGTTTTCTAGTGCAGAGACTCTTGTGTGGGACTGGCAGGCAGTGGCCCTTACGGGGGCCGTTTTTGCGTGCATACTGTTCTTTCTAGTGATCACCCTCTATTCTTTGCACCAGGCGAGGCAATGGAGGAGGCTCAAAGAAAATTTCGAAGCTGGTAAGCATTCAGATATTTTTTTTATATATATCAGAATTTTCAGTATTCAGTAACTGTTGGCTGTAGACTAGTTTCTATTCATGCTGTAAAATGGTTCAGTATTCTTATGCTTACTGGTATAATTGAATAGAGCCGACTAACAATATAATGTAAATAATGCCTTGCCATAACACCGCCGCCAGACTTTTATACAAACTAACAATGTAAGAGAGATATAGGTGATAAGCTAATAATGAAATCAAGTAATTCATCAACATACATGTAGAGAATTATTAAATATGTAAAGAAATGAATTAAATACAAAATATATACTCAACAGTTTAATATCTTAAAAAGTTAGCTCGAATAATTTCGGTTATTTTGTTCTAGACATTCACCTTAAAGTTTTCGAAGTCGCTGAAAATTAATAAACAAAATGGCGGCTACAAACTATCCTATTTTAAGATCAAAATAATAATAATAGTAATAATAATAATAATAAATTGCCTTTATTTAGTATTACAATATATAACACCAAGAGAGAAGTCTAGCCGAAGTTACCCTATCCGAACATACCATTGATAATACTAACAACAGGTATGCTTAAGACTAAACCATTAATTTTTTATTTTTTACAAAATGTTATAGAAATATTCAAATTTAATTGTTGTTATGTGAAATAATAGAGAGAAAGGGAAAAAACAAGAACACATATATGAGACTAAATGTATAATAAAGGGCATTTAGTTGAAAATACAACTGAAAAATAACATAAAGTTAAACAGAAATTCATCAGAGCTTCATAACAGACCATGCCGTGAATGACCGATAATTTCGGTTAACTTTGTGACTCTAGAAGAGTATGTTTAACTTTATTACGAAAACTGCATAAGGAGAGATTTTTCAGATTATAATTTAAGCTATTGTATATTTTGGCTGCGTTATACGTAACGATCTAGTAAACAAGGCTGAATAAAATCTAGACAAGGATATTTGACCAACATGTACATTTACGTTATGTAGATCACGCCTAATAAAAATTTTTCCCGTAAATACGGTGGTGAAGAACAAGTGAGACAATTACTGATGTGTGGTATTTGTATGTATTTTCAAAATTAATTTATTTTTGCCGAAACTCAATCTTATTTTCTTAAACCGTAAACAATTCGACAACAACAATTTTGTATTTTTTTAATCTGCTTTGGGTAATCTTGTTGACACAGGGATAATATAATGTAATTCCATAATTTAAAACTGGCAGTACTAGAGTTTCCGTAAATTCCTTGCGTAGCTTAAAATTTATAAGTCTTATATTTCTGTATAGCAACTTTAAAGCAAGATATGCTTTTTTGACGAATTGTGACACATATTCCTCAAATCTTAATCTACAGTCGAAGATAATTCCTAAATTTTCTGCACTGTAAACAATTTGGATAGGCTCATTATAAAGCATTAACTTGGGATGAGTTTTAACTAGATGCTCTAAGCGCTTCGGACAGAAAGTAATAACATTGTATTTATTTATGTTTAGTTTTAAATTATGTGATTTAGATTAATCGGATAATGATTGGAGGTCATAATTTATGTTGGTGCATGCGATATCGACAAGATGTGGTTGAAAGGAAAACGACAATTGAGTGTCATCTGCAAAAACTTGTATTACTGAATATTTTACTACATTAAAAATATCGGCGGTATATATAAGGAACAATATTGGCCCTAGGGCAGATCCTTGAGGAACGCCACCTGTTAAGAAGGCAATTTTAGAATAAGCGTTGCCGATTACAACTTGCTGGCGAAGATTAACTAGATAACATTTAAAGAAATTGATGGACATAGGGTCAAAACCGTAATATTCGAGTTTGGAAAGATGTAAAGCGTGTCGAAAGCTTTAGAAAAATCAAGAGGTATAAGAGCTGTGGCTAAACCATTATCAAGAGCTCTAATTATGTTATCAGTAACATTTAGTAGTAGCGTTGAGGTGATAAACTCTTACCTAAAGCCAGATTGCATGTCTGATACGATATTGTTTTCAATTACATAATGATACATTTGTATATAAACAATTCTTTTGACAATTTTCGACATAGCAGTAATGATACTAATAAGACGCAATTGTATCATGCTCTTAATATTAATAAATACTTTACATCAAAGTTAAAATATTATAGCATTAAGATGTTTCTAATACTTTTAGCAACTAAAGTGAGCTTAAGAAATAAAAATATAAAAGAATACAACAAAACACCAAATAACACTTGGAACACTTTCCTACTATAGAAAGAAGAATCTAAAAAAGAAGGAAATGTATAATTTAAAAGGAAGAGAAGAACTTAATTGGTCAACAATTGATTGACTGATTGATTGATTGATTGATTTGCCAGCGTAAGATAGGCATTGAAGCCGATTCCGGGCATCCAATCTGGATGTTTTATATACCGCCGGACCGGCCGCATACGCCAGATTGGACTTGGGACATGCTTGTTGCCAGCAGCGAGAGCCAAATGACTCATGGGGTAGGAATATAGAATGAGCAGTGTAGGTGTTTGTGAGAAGCTTCTTTTAAGTTTCCATGCTTCTTTTAAGTCTCGGTGTTTGTAAGTAAGTTTCCAGAATTTACATTGATATACATATATGTGTTGATATGGTGTGTTCTCGTTTCAATGTCCTTTATTAGTGTGTCCATTTTGTTGGTTTTTCAAGGCCTATGTTAACTTACTGTTAGAGATTTTTACTTCCCTCGCATACCGAAGGGAAGTATTGTATTCGAGAAAAAATCACCCTCCGAGATTTTTTCGAGTTTTGACGTTTCAGATCATGTAGATTACGAAAATATAGGTTTTTCAATTCCGTTAGTCTATCTGTCTGTCTGTTGGGGCATTAACTAAAAAATTACTTAACGGAGAGAAGTCAAATTTGGTAGGTAGTTGACCCTACTGTCAGCGATGAAATGGTTAAACTTTCACTGGAAAATATACAGGGTGGACCGTTTAAAGGGAATAAATAATGGAAATTTTTTTTTCCTCAAATTTAAAATCTCCACGTTTCATGACACGCTAAACCTATAAATTTTTCCACCAACATTTTTGAAAATTATTTTTCCACGAATAGATGGAAAAAATTTTCTTTGCTCAAATTTAAAATTTCCGCGTTTCATGGCATTCTAAACCTATATCGGAAAAAAAAATTGAAAAATTTTTTTACCAACATTTTTGAAAAAAATTTTACCACTAAAATAGATTTTGAAAAATTTGTTTCTTTATTCAAATTTAAAATTTCCACGTTTCATGGCATTCTAAACCTATTTAAAAAAATATTTTTTTTGTCAATATTATTGAAAATTTGTTTTTCCACGAATAGATGGAAAAAAATTATGTTTGCTCAAATTTAAAATTTCCACATTTCTTGGCATTCTACACCTATTTGAAAAAAAAAAATTGAAAAAATTCTTTTTTTTACCACTACTATGGAATACATGAAATACTTTTTCTTTTGCTTAAATTTAAGATTTCCATGTTTCGGGGCATTCTAGACCTATTTAAAAAAAAATATTGAGAATAAAAAAAAAATTCTTTGCAGCTACTATTTATAGAATAAAATCAAATTTAAAATTTCCAGGTTTCATGACATTCTAAGCCTATTTCAGGAAAAAGGAATGTTGAAATTTATTTTACCAATATTTTTAAACAAATTTTTACAACTAGAATAGATGGAGAAGAAATTTTTATACTCAAATTTAAAATTCCCACGTTTCATGGCATAAAAAAAAATTAAATGAAAAAATCCAATCT
Organism: Stenurella melanura; assembly: GCA_963583905.1. Lineage (NCBI taxonomy): Eukaryota > Metazoa > Arthropoda > Insecta > Coleoptera > Cerambycidae > Stenurella > Stenurella melanura. The sequence continues at coordinate 121,993,652 of OY757314.1, forward strand.
TTTTTTACACTGGAATTGATAGATTTTTCTCTCGCTCAAATTTAATTTTTCATATATCCTGACATTCTAAGCCTATTCCAAAAATTTTGAAAATTAAAAAAATTAAAAATTAGAAAATTTTTCACCACCACAAAATATAAAACAGATGACAAGAAAAAATTGTTTTTGCTCGGATTTAAGATTTCCACGCCTCATGATATTCTTAACCTATTAAAAAAATGAAATATTTTAACCACTCCACTACGTGAATGTGAAAATATGACACATGGCAATAATATTTGGCATATGCGCCTATTACAGTTTTATTGAAAAATGTACAGGGTGGTCATCCCAAGAAATAATTCAACCATGGTGGACATTTGTAAAGGTATTTGCGTAAGCCTTCCATATTTGGCACCTGTTATTTAGTATTAAATTTTTGCTGTCGGATGACCACTCTGTATATTTTTTTGACCAAAACTTACCAAGTTTTCTTTGTAATAATAGTGATGACTATATTCCGATTATTGTTATTCTCAATGTCATTTCGTAAATAATAATTTTTTAAAGTGACCGCCATGCACAAATAAAGAGGGAAGTTCTGTGTAAATGCCTTTACCGATTTTGTTTAATTATTGTTGTCTGTATCGCGGTAAAGAGCTTTTTACAGCGAGATGCAAATGAAAAAGAGATCTGAGAGTATGTTTTGTATACCCTGTATATTGATTGACTTGCATTTATAATATTTTATTAATAAATTATTTTACACATAAAGAATCGAACCATATTTACCAGGGATATTTCACTAATAGAGGTCTTCACAGTTCAGTACCGCAAACGAAAAAATGCTATCTTATTTGACGAAACGTGCGTAAAGGGATGTTTTCACGTTATCCTCTGTATAATGTTGTTTGCAGTGGAGTTACATTCATATTACTTCAATGAGACAGGCTGTTTTGCAAGGATAAATACCAATTTCGCGTATTGCTTAACTAGTGCAACACGCGTCTACAATATTAACGAGGCTACAATGTTATATCTGGGTCTTGATCCAAAACGAGATTTATATAAATGGGAAAAGCAACTACCATATGTCACGGATTTATACTGCGTGAATCACAATTGCGTTGCATTCCATTTTTTAAATTTATCGTCGCACCTGTGCAATTCTGACAAATTAAATCCATTTTAAAATATGGCTTTAGTTGCACTATGTGTGTCGTACTGATGTCTTGACTGCATCCTATGTTCATCAATCATTTGTTTTTAAAATAATCCCGTAGCTATTTCAGCGGCATCAACTTGTTGGTCGTGTTTTGTTTCCAATGCAAATAAAAGGATTGTTCAAAGAACATTTATTTCGAACATATGTTTTACATTGCAATTGTGCATTGTCGACAGCTTGTTCGCTTATTTCGATAATTACTTAACGGCTGATTGTTTTGTCATTGGATTGTTTATGGTTGTATTTCGTTGAATTACAATAAACAATACATTATCGGCCATTTAGGTCTAGGCATTTAAGAGTGATTTAATAAAATGTAGGTCGTTCTGACAATGTATTACAGTCTCTGCTTGATTAGTGATAGGCATTACGTAACTGCTAATATTCAGATTATTTTTTCTTTATCGTCCATGATAATTGGTTACGTTCACGATATCAATAAGTACAATAAGCATCTGAAGTAAGTAGAAAAAAATTGTGAATATTCTGTGAAGACTTTAACTGGGAAAAATAAAACGGAAAATTCGTTCAAATCCTGAAGAAGTGAAATTATTTATTGGAGAAGAAGCTACTGCAGATTAATAAACTAGTATGTATTAGTATATTTAATACGAAGCTCTGGAAGAGACACCTAAAATAAAATAATTTCTGTTTTTAAAATTCGGTGTTATAACTGTTAAAATTCTGAATTATATCTCAGAATTTTAAAATTCCGATTTATACCTCGAAATATTGAAATAAAATCTCGACTTATAAGTCGGAATTTTAAAATTCTGAGATATAATTCAAAATTTTAATGTAAAATTCCCAGTTATAACACGGAATTTTAAAAGCAGAAGTTATTTTATTTTAGGTGTCCCTTCCAGGGCTTCGTAATTTGACCTCTTAGTCACATATTAATAATATTTACCACAATTGTTGCGAACACAGCGGCGATGGCGCGACAATAACCTTGACATATTGTTACAGATCGCGCTATAGTACCACCAACTTATGAAGGATTTGTGCACTGCAAGCCAAAATGTTTGAGGTTGAATACAAAAATGTCAAAGAACACGATTTTAATGACCAAGATACATGTTGCATGTGTATGGCGGAACTCTTCTTGAGAAAAATGTTCATTTTTTTTCTTGATGCAAATCGGCCTTACGCCACTTTGCTTCCGATTTCGGGGCCCACACTGGGCCCACTGTTGATAGAACTAGTAGTTTATCATACGATAAGATAGAAGACACTATCTGTTGACAAATGTTATATTTCTTTTGAAAACTGTAGTTTAAACCCTCTGCATTATATTTTCGCCACACAATTCGAAAGTACATCTTTAACTGATTACTCGTAACAGAGCATGCTTTAATTTAAGTTATTATAATTACTATGGTCTTTTGTAAGTTAGCGATTTTAATTATCTTTCCCGTTATTAATATGACAGATAATAAATATGCAAAAATTTTGTAATATTTTATTTGTATAATTTTTTTCACGCTCCTTTTTTCCACTCCCTTTTAAGGTTTAAATTTTAATATAATTTTTCCATAAACATGTCCTTATTTGTAGCTAGTTTTGACCCCACTGTGCAACGATGTTAGTTGATCTTACATCTTTCAGTGACCGTTTTTTTGGAAGCAAACATTTAAAATTCTGCTGTATCGTTTGAGATGTTTCTCAAGCATGCGATGTTAAAAATTTCAAAAATAACTATTAATTAAAATATGCTTGATGATAAAATGTTCTAAACCATATAAATCATGTTTATATGAATTATACTCTCGACTTTTGTCGCATTTCGGCTCATAGAATCCAACATACGGCGCAACGTTGGGAATTTTCTTGCACCATTTATACATTTATACATTACTATAATAATTCATTGAAAATTACTGTTATAATTACAGGTTACAAAAACGCATCACCGCATTATCTACTGTATGTTGGCCACCACTGTAATTTACGTTCAGCTCATTATTAAATCAGCGACGTCTTGAAGAACAATAAATTACAGTAGCTGTGGAGAAACTAAGATATATGCTGTATACCAGTATACCGTCCCTGTTTCATTATTATATCCTCCATATAGTTTGTGTCTTGGAATTGCCGACCGTAATTTGTCTACCACGCCGCGGTCTTATTTTGTGTTAATAAAACGGCATTTGCATTATACAGGGGGCGAGGAAATAACTGTGAAATTTCAAGCAATGAAAATTTTAATTCTACGTATTTCTCTCAGTCGTTCTTTTATGGTCGAATGATCGATACTCTTTTTCCACGCGTGTTGCAATACTGATACAAGACTCATTATACTATCGCTTAAGCTCATAGTTTCCCATAATCCTATTATTCCATTATGCAGACCAAAAACGGCGATTAGCATCGTGCAACACGATCGTACAGATCAATCAACAAGTAGACAGGTTGTATCGAAAATTCAACATGAGTGACGAGGAGCATTTTCACTTAAGTTTGTTTATATTTACAATACATAATGAGAAGTTATGATTAATTAATACTTTTCCGAAAACTAATGATCCATCTAAATAAAATCTACTTGGCATCAACATTGCAGAGTGTTTTATAAAGAAACCTATTAATTCTCCCGAAATAGCCCCGAAAAATTAAATTATTAGGCTATATTCCTGTTATTTATCAAATAACTATTTGAAACATTGTGCCATGAAAGTAATATATATTGTTTCAATGTGACCCCAACTTTGTTGAATGTCATTCTTTTTAGTTTTTGGCAAATCCAGAAATTTTCGTTTTTATAAAAAAATTGTTCTGTTGAATTTGAATAAATTTAAAAGTGAATTATTTATTATTTGTTTGCTTATAGTAATGAAACATATTCTTTATAGGATTTTGCAAACAGCGGAAAACCTGACTTCTAGTTATGCTAGCAAGTTAAAATCTAAAACTAAATGTGTCCAATTTCCTATTTGACGTACTCATTATAACACTAGCATTCAACATAGCCCTTTACGGCTAAGCAGATTATACTAGTATCTCTGCATGACCCCCTACGGTATGAAGATTCAGTTAAAAAGGAGAACAAAGGCCTGAAATGAGTTTATTTACCTACCTTGTCTTATAATTTTTTTCATTCTAATTGATTACATTTTAATAAAATCTCATTCAGTTTCTTGGAAATGCCGTTTTTTGCCCTTATTCTGAGTCTATGTAAGGGTTTCACTTCTTACAATATACAGGGTGTTTCACTTAAAAGTCCCCAGGCCATTATCTCTAAAACTAATAAAGATATTTTATTTTTGTAAATGGCAGATGATTGACACCAAAGAAAGGTTTAAATAACGGTGATTAGAATTTTTCCTCAACAGCACACAGAGATGGCGCTGCGATGCAAAACTATTTTTTGATGGCTGGAACCTTGAAACATAAGTCATGTGATTAAACAATAATTTGTGAATAATTTTGATGGTATAGAGAATTTACAAAAAACAAGCCGTTTTGGAGTTACACGACTTTCTTTCATTAATGCCAGTACACGTGAATTTTGATAAATCCCTATAATGTATTTATTATTTATTATAGAATATTGGTTACCAAACACTTTTTTTCAAGATAAGGAAAGTGATATAATACACTATCATAAAATTATGTTTACCACTTCCGGCCAAACCGGAACTAACATGATGAACCAATATCCATATGTTCCTACATATTACATTTTTTTTTTCTAATAACGCTTCTAATAAAACGGCTCCCAAAACTTAAAGTAAGTAAGACAACAAAGAAAATACACACTAATTTAGAATGGGCTAAATTTATATTAACAATTCAGTAAAGAACGTAAACAAAAGTTTTATAAACAAACATTTAAAAACTATCGAAATATTATTAAAAATGAAATTAAACTAATTTCTTTCTTATTAGTAGGTACTTATTATATTAAATGTTCGAAATTTCTCCCTTCTTCATGAATACACATATTGTACCGTTTCAGTAACTCTTCATTGCAAACTTTTTGTAACATATGTATATTTATAGCAGCAACACTTGCATATATTTTATTATACAAATCGACCATATCCTCAATGGGTTCAATGTACACTACACTTTTTAAATACCGCCAAAGGTAAAAATCTAATGGAGTCAAGTCAGGTGATCGTGCTGGCCATCTGACTAGTACCAATCCATCTCTGAGGGTACATTTCATTAAGACAATCTTTGACTAGTACTGAGTTATGGGGTGATGCACCATCTTGGTGAAACCAAATATTCTCCTGGTTATGAGGGATAGTCTCTAATAATCCTGGCAATGCATTTCTCAAAAATATCTCATATTTTCTTCCATTTAAAGTCCCATGGAATAGATATGGTCCAATAATATATGAATTTAATATTCCACACCACACGTTAACTCCAAAAGTTACCTGATTTCGGGTCATTCTCATCCATCTAGGATTATTTTGTGACCAGTATCGGCAGTTATGCTTACTCACAACTCCGTTGTTGTGAAAACGGCTTTCATCGCTCCAGAGCACATTTTTTTTAAAATTTGGGCATTCTTCAGAAAGAACTGAAAATTCAGCTAGAAAATGTAATCTTCGTTCATAATCGCCAGGCCTTAAATGATAGATCAATTTTAATTTGTATGGATGGTATTTATTTGATTTTAATATTCTATGGCACGAAGATATCGACAGATTAGTTTCCGATGCCAATTTTCGGAGAGAACATTGAGGATTGTTGACAACACTATTTAATAATAATAATAATAATAAACGGCTTTATTCAAAGGGTGTAGATGTACATTTACAAGTACATTACAAATAGCAATTTACAAGGCGAAGTTTAGCCATGTGGCTATTCTTACACTTAACCTTATAAATCACTTACCTAATTAAGTTAAAAATAAAACATTAAAATACAAAAATACGAATTTAACACCAAGGCTGTATTTTCATCGTTTCTAACTGGCCTATTTCTGTTACAAATAGTTTTCTTAAAACTACCCCAGTTTCTTAAATTTTTAAACAGCATGATAAATGTTTTTTTATCGGGTGTAGGTCTATTTGGAAATCGTAAACAAAACAATCGTTTTGCTTGTCGGGAATTTCTTTTGCATTCACCGTATACTAAAATCATATTTAACTTATCTTCATTGGTGTATCTAACCATTTTTAAAATTTTTTTTTTATTGCCTTATTTGGATTAATTTGCTTTGAATTGTTTCTAAGTACATTATTTCTTTTTCAAACTATGATTGAAATGCACCAACTACAAACTTTGTTTAATAACTATCAAACTTAAAATTAAATCAAAGCCTACTAATATCTCTTAAGTAGATTTTTCATTACCATTCTAAATTAGTGTGTATTTTCTTTGTTGTCTTACTTACTTTAAGTTTTGGGAGCCGTTTTATTAAAAGCGTTATTAGAAAAAAAAATGTAATATGTAGGAACATATGGATATTGGTTCATCATGTTAGTTCCGGTTTGGCCGGAAGTGGTAAACATAATTTTATGATAGTGTATTATATCACTTTCCTTATCTTGAAAAAAAGTGTTTGGTAACCAATATTCTATAATAAATAATAAATAAATTATAGGGATTTATCAAAATTCACGTGTACTGGCATTAATGAAAGAAACTCATGTAACTCGAAAACGGCTTGTTTTTTGTAAATTCTCTATACCATCAAAATTATTCACAAATTATTGTTTAATCACATGACTTATGTTTCAAGGTTCTAGCCATCAAAAAATAGTTTTACATCGCAGCGCCATCTCTGTGTGCTGTTGGAAAAATTCTAATCACCGTTATTTAAACCTTTCTTTGGTATCAATCATCTGCCATTTACAAAAATAAAATATCTTTATTAATTTTAGAGATAATGGCCTGGGGACTTTTAACTAAAACACCCTGTATATTTAATTAGAAGCAAAACTACAACAGCGTTTGTTTATTTTGACTACATGCGTGGCATACTCATAAAATGTTGACGAATCGCGGTTTTCAGTCAAAAATTCAACTTAATACTTTATACTGACATTTTAAAATGTTTTAAAATCATCGTAAATAAAGTCATGTGTGTAATTGGAACGCAAAATGTTATTGTCGCTCTCGAGTGTTTAACTAAGTGAGACAACTTACTCTCTCGAGCAACAGTGAGGCGTTTTGTGCTCTTAATACATAAATAGCTATTTTACGCAATACTAGAGTCAAGTAATCCCAAAAAAGGTCGAATAGCGGGAGGTGGGGGGTACTTTCTCACGTTTTTCTTGAATAACTCGAAAACTACGCCATCTAGCGAAAAAGATCTATATACTATTAAACTACATGACATTTCCTACAAATAAGTTCCTATTTATTTATTTCCTAGGATTAATACTTTACGAGATACAGATGGTGGAAAAATTGCCAGTTTAAAAAAAAATCTAATTTTTTTCCAGAACCATTAGTATGTTGTTCAGGGACTCCCCCGACAACTGTACAATAAATTGCGACTGCACGAATTGTCTCTATTTTTCTTTCGTTGACCGGACTGCAAACATATCACATCAGTACAACAAAATGATACCCAGAACTTAACAGTAGACTGTAGCATGTGCAAATATTATTAAAGGATTTTGTGATGCAATTTATTTAAATATTTCAATCATGTTTCTGAAACGTTCCCGTATCAAAATTCACTTCATATTTCAGGTTGAATAAATGCCTTGATTGCGTATGTTACCATGCTTAAATGCAAATGAGTATAATACGAAATATATTGTGCCCATAAACGACATATAAATAATTTGATAATGTAATAGGTAAATGTTCTTGTAGGAAAATATAATAAACAATTCGTCATATGTCGTTTCCATTTCAGATTTGATAGAGGTTCTAGCACCATGGAATTAAATAATTGCATTTTTCTACCGTGATGTCAAAAATTATCTTGGTCAAAGATGCTCATGGAATTAAAAATTAGCATCCTTTTTTAATGATTATCTCAACCAGCAAATTTATTTTATAATTTAAATGTTTTGCGATTATTTTGTTTTATTGTTGTTTTATTATTGCTTCTAACTGATGATTGATTATATTAGAATTTCCGAAAATACTATTTTATTGTCTGCAACTCAACTATTTTATAAATTTATTATTAAAACGTTTCTACAGCAAAATTATAAAATTCTTATAATGCAGTTAAGAATTTATTTTATAAATATTTCCGGGCTAAGTTATAAAACATTCCAGTTTATCATGCTAAATTATTTTATAACGCCGTTTTAATAACGTTCAACAGCATCTTTAGCACCGTTATAAATATACATTGGAATTGTTTTATAGTTAGTTCTTATCATTTTACAAAACATGATATTTAAAGTCTACTTGTGACAATTTTGCTTTCAAGAATAAATTGTTGTTCTAAATTATGTTATATTATTATTATATAGCATTATATTTGCTGTAATATATAAACAGCAATAGGCATTACAAAACAAAATTATTTACTACTATTTATTATTTGAGAAAATTGATTTTCATTAGCAGTGTATTTATAATTAAAGTCTGTCTTTTAATGAAAATTCATCATAATTATAGTATACAAGTTAACAGAAAAATTATTTTCCCAAAATTTTGGTTACCAATATAGACAGAGAGGTGCACATCTTGTCAGATCATATAACGACGAAACTAACAACATCATATTTAGGACAATGGAGAAACTTATAAAGTGATTTTAAAAATATTAGTTACATGTATTAACAGCGTAGTGGTTTTAGCAATAATAACAGTTTATATTGCTGTATTCCACTCACTGCATTATTAAGGTATCAGGTCATATGCCAAAGTATTGATGCTTCCACTAATAAAAGTAACTACGTGTTTTTGGCATCAAATTAAACAACAATAACTGTAAATAGGGTGACTTATTGCCACTTATTTATGGGTTATATTTATGCAAATTGAACAGTAAAATGTCCTCCCCATCAAAAATTGCAGTCATTGTAAGCCAGAACAAGTCCCTTAAATAATTATTATAGGTTATTAGGTACCTAGTATTAAAACACAATAACATATGCTTTTAGTGTCAAGATTACTTCTTGTAACTTCCTAAAAACTCTTATAAAACAGTCGTTTGGTTATTTTATAGCAGTATTTTGACAAACAGTACAATTAAATGAAGCTTTAATAAAACTACTATATAGTGATGGTATAGTGAAACGTTTATATAATTATTTAGTAATGGTTCCAATAGGCATTACAAAATATCAACAGCGACTGATATTTCATAAGATGGTGTCAATTCTGCATTTACAGCTGCGGTGAAAACGTTATGAAAGTGTTTCTGAGAGGAATGTTGTTTTATAAAATTTGTGTCGGAAATATTTCTACAACTTTTATAAAATATCAAATTGTTAGTAGGGATGTCAAAGTTTTTTAAGTTATGTCCCACACTGACATTATCTGCAATAATTTGCACATATGTTTTTAATTCTAGAGATAAAATACTAACAAACTAAATAAAAGACTATTAACGTTTTCATTGACAAAAAGCGGATTTAAAGAAACTGTTGCAATTGTTCTCCATTATGCTTAATGCACAGTTACGCGCCTCCTCATGCTACGAATGCATTGTGCAGAATTCAATAATTCTTTGTTTCAGTTCTTGCAAATTATGTACAGGAGTTGTGAAAATTCTATTTTTCAAGTAAAGATTAACTATACAGTAGACAGTCTACTATACAGTCCATAATAGTCAAACAAGTTGGCCGTGAGATGCTCCCGAAGAAATCGTAGAAAAAATCGGTTAAAACTCCGTTAAACTCAATAAAATTTAAGTCATCGGTAGATCAAACCATTCTGCATAAAGTGAAGTATCATAATAGAAGGACTACCGAATTAATAATTGAAAATTGCCGGTTAAGTGTTTGTTAATAGTACCAAAAATGAAAGAAACAAGTGAAAGTGCAGTGCCTTAGTTTGACCGTCGACGGGAACAGTCCGATTTATACCTGGGGCCTTGCAGAAGGACCGTTATATGAAGGGTTCACGACCTCTCCAGCTAATAGACATATTAGCTCTGTTGTGACGTAAGAGTAATACAACTCCAACTAGAACTGTTTTTGGAAAGTGGAGTGTGGGAACTCTACAGAACAGAGAGGGAAGTTATATTAGTAGTATTAGTTTATTGTTCCTTATTGGTTGTTAAAACTGACTGACTTTCTTAAAATTGAAAATGTATTGAACATGGGTCAGGTCCCACAATGGGAAGGTTTCGACTGGCGGCTGTCACATGCTCCATATATTGGGCTTGTTTGCGAATACAAAAATATTTTTCAGGTCAAAGTAGTTGAGGTCTGCTTGATATACAGACCATCCAAATGATCTCATTGATCTCTTTTTTTTTACTTTTTGCAGATTTAACTTTTTATTTTGCTCTACCCTGGCAGATCGGTGTACAGACTTGAGCTATATTTTCTCTTGCCGTATGTGCTGCTGAAAAGAACTATACTGAAGTTCATTGTTGAACAATATAGAGAAAATTTTATTTCTGTACTTCTCAGCATCGACGGCGAAATTGAAGAAAATGAGCCTAGTTATTCTCCTGCGAGAACCAATATCAAATATACAATGTACAATAACATCCTGTATCATATAGAATGATCTAAAGAACCAATAAAATATTAACTTTGTATGTAAGAAAATCTTTCAACTCAATTTTCACCCATTGCCAAATGTCGTATTCACTTGAAATTTTACATGTGTATATGGTTCATATGACAGTATAATTTGACATTTCATCTGAAAGATTCAAGATGGCGGACAGTTTATTATCATTTAAGATATGATCCTACTAAAAATTCAAAATGGCGGCGTCAATATGGCAAGTAAGTTTGATCATTTAACGTCTGAAAATATACTAACACAAAGAAAATAATAATAATAGTCATTGTTATTATGTTAATAAACCTGAAAACATGGGGCGCTCAAAATACTTAGAAAAACAAAAAAATTTCACTCATCGGGAGCCCCGCGCTTTTGCGTGTATTAACATTATTATAATTATTAACATTTTTTTTATTTTTAGTGTATTTTTTAAAAAGTTTAAAAGCGTGTTTTTTAATATTTTAAGTTTATTTATTTATTAAGTATTGAAATGCATTACTAGAAACACCTTTTAGAAAATGTATCTATTCTAGATATCAAAAAGTTGAGCAAAAGCTCGAAACATTTCAATTTACTTACGACAGCATCAATTAATAAATTTGAGGACAGGCGACCACAGTTTTCAATTAAAAACGCATTAAATCTTTTGATAGTGTCGTCTTTTTTGTTGACAGTTTCATATTACATATTTTGTCTTTTGTATATTATAAAGAAATCAATTTAATATTCACTCATTTATAAACGTTTTTATCAGCAAGTTTACAGTTTTCAATTTATTATATTTAATTAATTAATTTAAATGTCATTCAAGACAGACCATGGCGTCTATGGAATACAATATCCCAATTATGAACAGTTATTTTAAAGACCACCTAAGTTTCTGTATTCCTATATTGTTAATACAAAACATAAACCACAGACCGCAAATAAATAATCGTTGAATTAATGAGTTTAGTTGTTTTAATGTAACGTAATCAAATATCACGTACTTCTGGCATATGTACTATAATTAATTATAATAAACATATGTCACTAATTTATCTCATTAGTAGCACATGATAATAATTTTTAATACCTAAAAAGAGATTAAAATACGTTGTATGGATCAACACAAAAATATACCGTTCTTCTTGGAAAGAGGGTAAACCTACACTCCTAAGGAGTGAAATACTGATTTTTTTAAATCGGGATATAGAGTGGGAGGTGAGTAGAGTCCATGACACCGGCACACACAAAAAAATGTTCTGTTACAGAGCACCCACCTGTAACAGTTGCCAAATTTTAAATCCTTCATTTCGCAATCGACGTTCCAATTTTCGCGAATTTTTTTCACCCCTTTTTTGACCCAGGATGCAGTAAATCACATTTTTGTGTTCTTGGACACCCAGAAAATTCATTTCTATCCTTTACTGCATTTCCACCCAACGGGATCCGGGCCACTTCCAGTTGCGCGCCATCTTGGATGCAGTAAATGCATTAAAACATATTTTTGGGATATCCTCAATCCCCCTAAGGGTTTACTGCACTTGCTTTTTCTGGGGAAGGGTCGAAAAAAAGTATTCGAGATTTTCCCCAACTTCCGCGCGAGATAGGTATAGGCATCGCAACAGCGGATCTCTTTTATATACCTCCATCTACTGTAGTTTACTACTACGGTTTACTGTAGTGTCGCTTGTTATTGATTGCAGCTGGCTCTCGGACTAAAATAGATTTGCTCATAAATCACTTGATTTAGTATTTTCGACGGGATTTTGATATTTCTGGCATTACACAATTAAAATGGGTCAATTTAAATAATTGGGAATAGCAATGTCCGTTAAGAATTGCGATCTTTATAGTGTTTACGAACGTATGTACACGTATGTGATAATTTTCAATAGCAATATGTGCAATACCCGATGGTTCAAACTGTACCCCGAATATTCAAACAAGACAGAACATCTGAAAATACTGGTGATTGTTATTACAAAACGTGTGCTATTACTGCCTAGTAATTGTTGCTGCTTACATAGCTTATCTAAAAAAACTAAAACCTTCAGAGAAAGTAATCCATTGGGGTCAAATCTGGGGATATTGCGGGCCATTTCACTAAACCTACCGAACCAATCTTGGGTCTAGGAAACTATTTCTTCAGGTATCACATAAACATTCTACCAAAGTGAGGTGATGCGCCATATAGTTGCTCTGATATTTAAAGGAAGGTCTTCAAGAATTCACTCTTGTTATAAAGAATCGTTCAACACTTAAGCTGTCTTCGGCAATATAAGATCCTATTAAATGGTTATTCATTTTCCTCACCAGATATTTAAAAAAATACTTTGTGAAACTCGGAGATTTTAAATTTTTGTCACGTAATTTTAAATAAACAATAACATTTAAAAAAATTCACCATCCTTAGATAGCCTTGAGATAATGCGTGAATTTTAATTAGCAGTACAAGTGAAAGTCGTACACAAACCTTTTTTCACTTTTCAAATTTTAACTTTACAAGCAGTTTAATCACAATCCAACAAATTGCCTATGTGATTCTTTTCCTTATTTTGTATCGTTATGTGACTTGAGATCGTAAAAGTTTTCCTTACGGACAATTAATCACTATTTTCATCAATTATTCATCTTACACAAGGACTATGCTCATCGCATTTTGATGTTATTTAGGAACCTTTCATCTACCGATTCTGACTGGGTTCAGCACGATAATTATTTATTTAATACATGAAGAAAATGAAGTGTTTTTCTGTAATTGATCCTTTTAATGGCCTCCTAATTATTAACCTAATCGAGGATAATTATAATTATACACTAGATTTTTAACATTTTCAACTACGCGATCTTAAAAACAGCATCGAAAAATCCTTGAACTCAAAATATAAGTTACTTGATGCTCCAAAAACATTTACCTTGATGAAAAAAAAACGGAACTACTGTCCAGTCATTCTCTGCAATTTGCAAACGATTTCGTAGAAATCGCTCAAGCCAACCCAGAGGATTAAATTCACAAACAAAAAACGAATCGAATTTAAAAAAAATGTTTAAAGTGGCTTAAAACTAGGGTGACTGACACAGCTAAAGTCTCAAAGCAAGCTCCGATTAATCCAATGGTTCAATGATTTGATTTATAAACGCCTCTTATGCTGTGTTCAAAGTTTTCCGCTTAGTGAAAGTGGAGGTATAGCTGCACAAAAGGGGGAGCTATACGATGACGTGAAAAGTTTTGTATAAGTATTTAAATATTTGTTTAATTTTGCAACAGTCTCAACTGAAACAGCTTTACCAAAGAAGAAAGATGTTCTGTCATATAATGATCTTCGCCCAATAAGTATACTTCCAGTTCATTGAGAAAATTATGTACCTATTACCAGATACGAGAACACCTGAATACTTACAGTATTCTGCCACAGAATCAAACTGGATTTCGTCCAGGCTTTAGCTGTGCTACAGCGCTGTTGAAAATAACTGATGATATCATCGGGGCTACAGATCAGGGTAAAACTACGGTACTGACACGTTTAGATTTCTCTGAAGCCTTCGATACAATAATTAGCCTCGAAATTTTGCTATCTATTTTACACTTCGTTGGTTTTTCGGAGAGTACAATTAGGCTTTTAGATAGTTATTTAGCCAGTAGAGTTCAGTTTGTAGAGGTCAATCGTCCAAAGGTAGTGTATCATATGGTGTTCCGCAGGGCTCAATACTTGGCCCACTTTTGTTTAGTATATACACGTGTAATTTAACGTCCTGCCTAAAAGAATGCAAAGTACATCTTTATGCAGATAATACACAACTTTATTATTCATTCTTACCAGATGATGTAGATCTAGCAAAAATTATTGTAAATGAAGATTTGGAACGCCTGGTTGCATTCTCCGAACGCCATAAACTTCAGCTGAACCCAATGACACCATCAGTTATGGTATTTGGCAAATGTAGACGATAAATTGAGAATGAGTTTGTTATTAAAATAGGAAACGAGACTTTACAATGTGCACAAAGTGCCAAAAACGTAGGACTAGAATTAGATACAGATCTGCGTTTTAGAAAAGATATAAGGAGAAGAATTCAAAAAGCCTACGCCTCATTAAAAATGTTATTTCCAAATCGCCACTTAGTATCATAATTCCTTAAAGTAAAACTTACAGACTGTCTCGTTTTAGGTCATTTTAATTATTGTGACGCTATATATGGACCGTGTCTAGATAAACTAGACATTTATCGAATAGAGAAAGTCCAAAAGTCGTGTTTGCGGTTCATATATGACATCAAAAAGTTTGAGACAGGGTCATATAAATTAAAGGATTCAAACTGACTAAGCATGCAGGACAGACGAAAACTCCACTCTACAGTCTTGTTACATAACATTATTTTAAATCAATGTCCCCCTTATTTGTATAACAAAATAAAATATAGAACGGGTGTCCATACCTTAAATTTAAGATTTAAATGACTCATTACACCTGCACCCCACAAATCTGCAATGTTTAAAAGTTGTTTTACATACAATGTTTATTTTCTTATAATAATGTACCAGCATCTTAAATCCTAAAAGCAAACTCATTTAAAAATCAATTTAAGGAAATTCTTTTTAATGCCTGACACTAAACTTATTTATTACGTTCTTCCTCGTATTGGCTGCCTATCCTATTGTTTCTTCCTTTCTCTATTTTCAGTTTAAAAAAATATAATTTTACTTTCCTTTATTACGCGAGTATGATTTTAACTCGCTGTATAGTGTTCAGGTATTTTTTATGTATTTGTGTCACTGTTGGAGCTGAACTTTGAACTTTTTTGAATTGTTTTCAGCTCCATTTTGCAACTTTTATTTAATTAATTATTTATGATAAAGTGTATATACTCTGGTTGCAAATAAAATGATTTTGATTATATTAGCACAGATTTTTTCGTCTTGTCTAGACTGACATACTAATTTTATGTAAAAAAGTCAGAGTTTCCAACTTCTGAGAAGAGGTTTCATTGCTGCGTTGCTTAATAATGAGTGATTACCTACACAATTTATAATTTTTATTGTCTGTTTAATAGATTAATTTAAAAGTAAATCTTAAAAAAATAAACCTCGCTTTTAATTTTAAAATATTTACCTTACCTCCTCAACATTCGATACGTAAATATTATAAAAAACGAAAGTATATGTATAAAACGTACTCATACTATGTAATATATTCTTTAATATCGTTAACACCTGAGAGAAGTGTAAATAAACAGTTTTCACCTGAAATCACACTTTTGACCTTAACACTGCCCTAGATGTATTTTAAGATCTATTTGTATGTCTGTTTTAGGTTACTATTATTTCGAATATTTTCATGAGGTTTGCCACAAATTTATTTGAAAACTGCTTAGTTTATATTTTGAATGCAATAAAACGACTTGAAAGTTTAAAATAATGTTCAGGTTGTTGGGCGATAAATTATTATCATTAAAACGGGTTGTAAGTAATCAAATTAATGGAATAATATCTGCGAACGATTAAATGTTCCAACAAGACAAGTAAACATGTTTATTATTTTATTAAGCCATATGTTAGGATAAATCTACAGGCCATAAAATTTAAACTACTCCGGACGTTTAGATTGATTTTGGAAAATACTCACAATACTCAGTTGTAGTTATTAAGCATGGGTGCTGACAAAATATGCAGTATTGTCAGAATAAGGGTGGTCCTAATAAATTTAAAAATTTAAAAACATGCCTTTAAACACAAACTGAAACTGTTAAAAATTGCACTAAAAGGAAGAATATAATGTTAATAATAACAATAATTATATTTTTCTACATCTATTTAATTATATGGCAATTATTAGCATTTTTCCCTTATTCTGGAGTTTCAGAATAAGGGCGAACAATTTTTCCAAGGCAAAACATTTCCAAGAAACAGAATAATAGATAAAGTCATGAAATGTAACCCATTAGAATGAAAAAATTTTAAGACAAGATAGGTAAATAAATTCATTTTAGGCCTTTGTTTTTAACTGAATCTTCATGGCCGTAAGGAGTTATGCAGATACTACTTTAATCTGCATGGCCATAGTGGATACTAATGTTACAATAAGAATTGTCAAATAAGAAATAGACGAATTCGTTTTAGAATTTTAATTGCTGGCATAGCCAGAATTCAGGTTATCGAAAGATTTTATTAATATTTTTACAGTTAGTTTCTCTTTTTACTTTTCATAATTAGTTTTTTCTGCTGTTTGCAAAATCCTATAAAGAATATGTTTTATTATTTTCTTTTTTTAGTGTATTCTTAACAGTTTCAGTGTGTGTTTATTAATGTTATTAAATTAACGTTGTTCCAATAAGAATAATGTATTTGTTCGATAAAATTTCTCCCCTATAAATAACAAAACTTATTCGTCATCATGAAGCCGTATTTTGAATTCTTGAATTTCGACTAAATATTTAGAAGAGAGCTGGGAGATAAAATTCATATTCCTAAGTGGAAGTTATTTATGTCTAACCTTAAAAATAAGCAGAGTAACTTTTGATGCTAAACTAATTTGGAATTTTCATTTAGACAGAAGTAAAGAAGGCTTACATCCCTTTTGAGCAGTGCCGCAGAACCATAAGGAAAACTTGGGGAATGAAACCCAGGGTGGCTATGTGAATTTATAAGACCGATGATAGCCTATGGAGCCATTGTCTGGTGGCCTAAGAGTCAGCAGACTATAGCAAAGCGTAAGCTCAGCCAGGTACAACGAGTAGCCTGTCTAAATACAATTGGAGCTATGAGAACGACACCAACAAGAGCAATGGAAGTCATGCCGTGCCTGCCACCACTAGACATATATCTAGAAGAGGTGGCCCTAACTACTATGGCACGCCTCAAACCGTTGGTATACAACCAAACATAGGATGTGGAGCAAGCAGGTGCGGGCTGTGGGATGAGGCAATCAAGCAGGTGCCACTGCAGGTACGTGCAGATGGTATTTCTCCACCGTTCATCTTTAATAGACCCTATGCAATACACACCAACAGTAGCAATGAGACTGTCAGTGAAGGAACAGTTAACATCTTCACAGACGGATCGAAAAAGAAAGAGGGACACCTCCAGCATGAACAGTGTCATTATATGCTGGGTCTAAGGGCATGCACAGTGCAGAGGCAATAGGAAAGCTGACAGTTTGACTAAGATACTTAGACCTGGCCCTTCTAACATGCTGCCGACCTCAGCAATAATGCTAATGATTAAAGAAAACACCCACAGAAAATTTTAAAAACTGTAGGATGAAACCCATAGTTGTCAGATACCCCGATAAGTATACAACGATGACCTACCTGGCAATGTCCAGGAAGAACCTGCACCTTTATAATATGAAGCTAAACGACACACCCCTATGCAGAGCTTGTGAACAAGAAGACGAGACTGTCCAACATGTACTCTAGCAGAGAATCCATTTTGGGAGAACGTTGGCCTACTTTGGTCGACTTGAGGGATATTCCCCTAGGCAGCATCACCACCTTCTTCACAAGATTAGGATGGTTGAAGGCCTAGGTGGAGTCTTGTGTCCCTCGGGAGGATGT
The DNA here is from genome assembly GCA_963583905.1 of Stenurella melanura. Classification (NCBI taxonomy): domain Eukaryota; kingdom Metazoa; phylum Arthropoda; class Insecta; order Coleoptera; family Cerambycidae; genus Stenurella; species Stenurella melanura. Next base: position 122,012,016 of record OY757314.1, read on the forward strand.
ACAAGGGGTCCAATGGGGCCTAGGTACTGCGGTCACTCTTTGTGACTGCCCTCCCACAAACTCTAACACCAAGCAGAGTCTACAGAATTATATTGCTACGAAATATTTGACGCATCTCCACATTTTGAGAAATGACGTTACGTTGATAACCGCAAAAATTCTTATCGGTGGAACAGCAACTACTTTGTCGATTGTTGACTCTTCTGCAATTTTAAACGATGTCTTCAACAAGCGGATGTGTGTCAAATTTCGGTAGCAGCTTCTTACTTTTTCAAATGTTTGTATGGTCGTTCTAATGTTGAAGATAGTTTAGATAATTTACCACCACATTTATTTAAAACTGCAAAATGGATTTGAGGGCATTGCCACCCACTCAAGATGCCTTCATTCAACATGTAAAGCGACGAGCCTACACATGTTTATGTGGAAAAATGCTAGTGATCCATCCTCTTAACTAATGATCATTCACTAATAACATCCAGAACCGGAACAAATAAATGTGACAACTTGCAAATAAATGCAGTAGTAGGTGTTATAAGAAGCTAGGAGTTGATTGCATAATAGGCTACATTTTTTTCTACAATATTTCAGCACCCTCGCGTTTTTGGTTTTTTCTTGAATGATAAATAACCAAAAGACTAATTTAACGCTGCCATCGCAATCGCCATAGATTATTTAACCTCCGTTAAAATTTGATCCATATAGCTTTTATAGTTTTCGAGATAGCATGGAGTTATATTCGAAAAACATTAAATATCGTGTTTCGTCAAGAAGAGGTGTAAATTAACATAGGGGATGAATGCAAGCCTATATCGCAAATTGCCCTCCGGGAATGGATTCAGCAGACAATTTTACATAATATAGACCTAATTGTAAAGGTATGTCCAAGAGATGCATAGGATTGTAAGTAAACGGTCTCTGAATCCGCTACTAGTTCTAGAAATATGTCGATCAAATGCATATGGGTCACTCTCCGGAAAAATCGAAATCCATATCTTTGACATATGACTTTTGTTCATCTGCATACTACATGGTCAAACCAGGTCAAATAAATAACTTTGATCCATTCTCGCTCGGAAAAATTATAAAATGAAGAAAAAGCCTTATTATTACAGTGTTGACTATATTATGCAATACTCAATAAAAAGCTTTTTTAGACCACCTATGCTCGTGACTATACCCTTTCTTCTCGTATGTAGTAATTCGTGGAATATAAAAATTCAATCAAGAAATTCTTAGCCCTGAATAATTAATAATTTTCGAGCTGTTCTGTAAACTCCGTGCCATAAGAGTAAACTGCATGTCTTTTAAAAATGCAAAACCAGTCGTACCTTTTTGATAAAGTATTAAACTGCATTCAGATTGGCAAATTCTAGAAAAAGTCATTTTCATACAATTAACATATTACTTTAATGAACACCATCTCTTTCCAAAAAATCAATCTGGTTTTAGAACAGGATACAGTACAACTGCATTGCTTCTAAATATATCCGATAATATTATCCGCGCTTTGGATAAATCAATGGCAACTGTTGTGGTGTTGCTAGATTTTTTCCAAAGCTTTCGATTGTGTTAATCATGAGCTGCTATGCTTTAAACTAAAATACTATGGCCTCGGCGACATAGCAATTCAGTTTTTCCATTATTATTTATTTAACAGAAGTCAGTTTCTCGTACTAACTTTGGTACATCGTCAACTTCCCATGTTAAGTCAGTGGTACCTCAAGGGTCCATTTTAGGTCCTTTACTCTTCCTCGTCTTTACCTTTGATATGTCCAGTGTCATAGACAATTCTACACTATCTTCCTATGCTGACGACCAACAACTCTTATATACATTTAATCCGACGCAACATGATATTGATGTAGTAAGTAGGAATATTAATAGCGACTTATCAGCTCTTAGTTTACATTGTAGGGGACATAATTTTAAACTAAATTCACAGAAAACTATTATAATGGTGTATTTTCCGAAATCTGTTTATGCGCGTTTGAAAGCTATTTTAAAACATAAGTATGGAGGGCGAGTTGCTGACCTTCGTGGAAAGTGCAAGAAATCTGGGTGTGATTTTTTATGTTAAATTAAGATTTCAGGAGCATTTATTAAATGTAATGAAAAAGTGTTATTCACGATTAAGAATTTTATATAGCAATAAATCTATACTAAATTTTAAAACCCGAAAAATGTTATGTGAATGTTTTGTGTTACCACTATTTTATTATTGTTGTATTTTATACTATCCATGTCTCGATATGTTGTCTAAAATTCGGATTCAAAAAGTACAAAACACATGTTGTCGATTCATCTGCAATTTGAGAAAGTACGACCATATATCTTCAAAATTTGATGACCTTAAATGGAAGATATGTTTAACTATCACCTACTCGCTTTTACACATCGACTTATGTTGACTTCTACTCCCACCTACCTCAAAGAAAAGGTTATTTACAGAAATCAAATTCATGATCGGAACATAAGATCTGCATTTTCCTTAACTATGCCACAACACTCCACTGCGCTATTTCAACGATCTTTTACTTTCAATGCAGTTCGTTCTTATAACAATATTGATAATATGTTTAAGTGTCTTAATATATATCGTTTCAAGAAAAGACTTAAACAAGACTTGATTTTGTATCAAACACGCACCAATTTGTAGGCTTAGCATTGCCCAATTTTTAGTTTTTTAATTTTTAATTTTTAGCAGTACCTATTTATACTTAGTTGACTATTGTTGTAATTATTATTTCATTTATATTATATTTACACTTTTATTATTGTATCTTCTTTCTTTTTATTAGTTTTAAGTTATGGGGTAAGTGGCAGAATAGCTCTAGTAGCTAAGCTTCGCCCTTGATGTATTGTGATTTATTTTATGTTATACTATTATAATGCAATATTGTGTGCAGTGCATCAATAAAGATGATTATTATTATTATATTATTATCTGATATTCTCCATATCACAATTAACACATGTACATGTTGAATTGAGCTAAAAGTCTTCAGAATCGAGAAGTCAAAATTTGCGTTTTCCAGAGAATGACCCTTATTCTCCTCGTTTTAGTATTTATGAGGAATATAATAACGGGGAAAATACACACTGTTGAAATTGGGTGTTATGTTTTATTACAATTTTAGAGCTAAGTGTTTCCAGAGTTTTTGATCAAGCACACAAAAGTACGAAGATGCGAAATATATCTGAACCCTAATATAAATGGTATCTCTCTTTGACGAACTTTGCATAGAATTTCATTCCCTGAAAATAAATAGAGATAACAGATTACCTACTGCAACTTTCATTCAGTAAGAATGATGTCTACTCTAAAATTGTGTATTCAGTGTACTAAAACCACAGAGGGGATTCTGACCACGTCGAACGACATATCTTGTCGTATATCAATAGATTCCAGTAACCGCAGAAATACCAAGATATTGAATTTCTTTGAATGTAAGTATGGATAAATAAAGAATTTAGAAATGATGTCAGTGGATTACTAGAAGAGTACAATGTTGCATATTACATTGGAAACCACAATTATTATTATTCGCTACGTACTTTCCATGGGAAAAATCAGTTATATTCGTTAATTTGGAAATAATAATTATACACTATTGCTGCATCGGTAGTTACATATAGTTTTGGAATTGTCGATCGGCTTCGAAGCGGTATCAAGAAAATGAAAAGGTTTTCCTATTACATACCAAACGAACATAAAAGTTCATGAATTAGGTTGCAGAATAAAATTCCATAGAAGTCCGGGTGTAATGTACCATAGTTACTATGATTAACTCTTATGTTCGTTTTGGTATGTGATATGAAAACCTTTTTATTTTCGTGACACCTCAACTGTTGTGGTCTTACTTGAAAACAATGAAAACGCAGATTATATTATTTTGAAAGGAGTTCGGCTAGAAATTGTTCTTAGACGTCTTAGACGGTTTTAAACTCTCAGTGAGTAGTACTAATTCTTATTTATTATAATATTATCTGTCACCGGTATCACAACTATCTAATAATAATTATAAATATTGTCTAAATGTTATTTGTGGCATTATCTTAATTTTTTTTCCTTCTTCAGTTCTTTGGGACTTCCTGCCACATGTATGTTTTCTTTTCAAGCAGTGCTCGGGGAATCTACAAAATATCACAATCAACCAGTATGTTACTGGTAAATAACCTCTACGCCTGTAACTTTTACGTCAAAGGATCAGTTAAAGGTTGCTTTTTTAATTAAACAACACAAATAAGTATAAAAACTTGAAATTAAATCGGAAATCTATTGTTTCTTTTTTCAAGGCTTATTTTGAAAAATCCTTTTGGCTGTGTATGATAAATTCTTAGAGCTGTGTATTTATCACACACAGCAAAAAAGATTTTTCAAAAAAAGCCTTGAAAAAGGAAACAGAATAGATTTCCGAAACGTCGGCGAAATATTTAATTTCAAGTTTTTATACTTATTTGTGTTGTTTAATTAAGACAAAGCAACTTTTAACTAATCCTTTGACGTAAAAGTCACAGGCGTAGAGGTTATTTACCAGTAACATACTGGTTAATTGTGATATTTTGTAGATTCCCCGAGCACCGCTTAAAAAGAAAACATACATGTGGCAGGAAGTCCCAAAGAATTGAAGAAGGAAAAAAATAATTATAAACTCCCAAGAATACAGTGGTGCATCGTGAAGAAGGGTAATATGTGTTTTAAAATAATGTAAAAGTGGCATTGCTGTATGAATTCATCATCAATTTATTCATCTACGAAAGAGAATGGAATCCAATTCCATGGAGTGTTGTAAAAGAATCAAGTGTGCCGAAGCAAATAATAGAAAAACTAATTATCTTAAAATTATTTAGCTTGGTGGGTTTCAATTTAGTTAAAGATATGTGGGTGCTATTTCTGCTAAAATTAGCACCATTGACATTTTCTTCGACTAATATATTGTATAGGATGACCTACTAAAAAACGTAACACCGTTGTCACTTTTTAGATTTTATTGATTGATTGATTGATTTGCCGGCGTAAGGTGAGCATTGCTGCCAATTCCGGGCATCCATGGAGGTTCGCTCCAACACGCAGCTTGGTCGTCCGTCGAACATGCCCAACGGATGGCCAAACCGCGTGCCAGGACCAAATCTCGGATGTTTTATATACCGCCGGACCGGCTGCATACGCCGGGTTGAACATTGGACATGCTTGTTGTCAGCATGACGCATGTGGTGGGAATATAGGATGGGAAGTGTAGATGTTTGAGAGATGCTTCTTTTAAGTTTCCGTGCTTCTAATGCTTCTATTAAGTTTCCATTTGTCATCATCTGCTGGGATGTGGTGCAGGTGTTTGAGAGATGCTTCTTTTCAGTTTCCATTCTTCTTTTAAGTTTCCATGCTTCTTTTAAGTTTCCATCTATCGTCATCTCCTCATTTTTCTTCTTCTGAGTTTTCTGTTTCTTCTGTCTCTGAATCTGGCAGGTTTTATTTTTTATTTTATTTTTGTATTTTTTTCCCTATTTTTCCCTTTCTTGTTTTATTTATTTACCGCTCCACAAGTAAATAACCATCTACGGTGGAGTTGCTGGGAGTGGCCCTATCTCGCGGTAACAATTTTTTTTGCGCGTTATGAGAAGAGAGGTCCGAAAGGATAGTTTGCTCACCCTGTATGTCGTTTCCTTGAAACAATCGGTTTCACTTTCGGGCAGTTTTTCCATTTCGTCACCTATATATTATGTTTATTACCTATATATTATGTTTAATATCTTCAATTCAATTTTGATCTCCAATTCTTATTTAAAATTTAATAAAGATAAAGATAAATAAACCAATGCTAATGCTACATAAACAAAAAAGATCTGTTTCATTCACACATCTAGCTGGCTGTTGCTTATTTTATATCACCCACTTCAAGAAGGGACGAATCCAGGTACAGATTTTACGGTCAAGCACTCAAGCAGTACACTTTTCTCGAGTTGTTTATATACACTATTTTGTGTTGCTTTATTCAACCAACATAATTTAATCAAATATCAACTATATGAAGTAGCCATACTCGGGCCAATTTATATTAATCAATGCAGAATTGTTCAGATTTTATTATATTTAAATTAAATTGTTCGAAAAGTATAGAGAGATCGAGATCTAGTTATGATCACAAAATCACGTATCTTCTTCAAATGCAAAGCCGCCTATAATGCAAGATTGAATAAAACAATAATTTAAAGATCATATAAGGTATTTTTTATGAAACATATTCCAAATTATCCATATAGCTTGGATCTAAAGATTGATTCAATTTAAAAACGGTTGAAGATCAAAAAATGTATTTCCAAGATATCATTTCATGTAGATTTCTCAATTCGATAAGAGTGTAATGACTTTTTGTTTCCACTGAAACATTATTAGAGTGTAAAGGTCTAAGAATTGTCAATAAATATTTTGTTGTTTGATTTGCTCTTTTGTGAATTTCATCAATATTACATTTTTTTTTTAAGTTGAACCAAATTTGAAATTCAAGCTGTATGGATTCTTCTGAACAAGTTTTGATATTAAAATATCTTGATAAAGCATGATCAATATTTGTCTTTTATTAAATCTTGCATATTAAATGGCTTTCCATTTCAAGAGGGTAACTGATTTTGTGGTAATACGTAGAACTTAATGATTTACATGTACATTTTAAGGCCAATTTAGTTTAAACCGGATAAAACTTTAAACAATTATAGGAGGCGAGCTACTCCCAACCTGGAAATGTTACTGTCCCTCTTCTCTGTCAAAGAGTAATGAATTTTACTTGCCTGACATTAAATAGACAGGGGACCGACTACTTTTCATCCCTTTCGAAGGATGATGTATCTACTATGCAATCCCCGCCTCAAATAGCATAGCTTCTCGTATGCGATGATAGATAAGCTGCTATAAGATAGGGCGAGATTAAATACTTGATTTTACAAATCAATGCAATATTTTACTTTGTCCTGAAAAAATTTTGGTGAGTGTAGTTAACGATGTCCTCGTACCTTCAATACTCCTAATATGTCTACAACCTTGTATTGTCGTTATGGACACCAAATATATATACCTACCTTTTAATTTCATACTTCATAAAGGAATAAATAGCATCTATAATTTTATCGCATGTGTGCCATATTAGAATATTATAACGTTAAATCTTAGAAAATTAGAATAGAGACAAATGCGATTTATTATTTACGACTGTAAATAACACAGATACAATCACTTTGCGGTCGAGAGAACACAAGTCGGTAAATGTGCAAAAGCAGATCCCACAGAAGCACGACTGAGAAGTGCTTCCGATTACGGATATCGGTATTCCAAACACGAAATTTTGTGGCCTCGCCGCTACGGAAGTGACGTTACGCTCATCTTAAAGTCCATAATACTATTGTATTGTTTACTTGCAATGTTAAATGCTTCTCATATTCTATTCATGTGCTTTTGTCGTTATACAATACAATCAAAACATTATAGTAAGGTTAATTCGCAACCTTAACATGTGCTTTTAAACGCAACTCCTATTTAAGTCAAAAAATGGTGAATATGTTTTTAAAATAAATTCTCTGCCAGAGATTTATTCTAAAATGACTTTCACTGAAATATTAAGAAAGCAAGAATTTTAGATATATTTCAAGAACAAGTTTTATATATTCGATGACCACGTTTTTTCTCCATGCATTTTTCTATTACCAGCTAATGAAACTTGTTACTACTTGTTACATTATGTGTGGAATGGCATAACTTTTCTCTTTATGTTGAGATACTTTGTGCTTTTCTTTTATATAGCATGTTTTCTTATATGGTGAGCACCCGTACAAACTCTTTTCGACAATAACTCTCTTACAAATATCAATGACATTACTTTGAATCTAGTATTATCAAGTGAATATTTCCCTTGTGGCAAGCAACATCGCTAGTGTGTCTATTGAATGAAAATATATACCATTCACCTTTGTATATATCAATAACAATATACAGCGCTTACTCTGAAAATTTCCCGATAGAAATTTACAATCTTGAAAACGCAGATTATTATCCTCAACCATGCGGCTCTTTATTTAAATCAGACCGGTCTTTTCTAGGTGAACTAAATGTTAACATTGCATGTACCCCAAATAAGAATATGCCTAAATATGATCCTAGACAACCTAAATATCCACCATGGTACACGAACAGCATAGTAAGAGATATAAAGATAAAGTATTATTTAGAAAAAGTATAAACAAACAAAGTAAATAATAATGTTTATAGAGAAATTAGTGACAAGAAAATAGATTAAAGATGAGCTAAGACAATAAAAAATGATCCAAAGAAATTCTGGGCTTACATTAACGATAAAGGAAGAAGCAGTTCTTTTCCCCATAATATTGCATATAATGCTGTACAATATACAAATCCCCAACATATTGTCAATGTCTTTGCTACCTTCTTTCTGACTGCATGTTTAAAACCTAATAATAATGGAGAGAAATATTATTGCTAGGAAGATATTTATTTAAATTGATATTTAATTCGTTTAATAAAATCAAACCTATGGTCATCAATGTACCATACAATATTCCTGTATTTATCGTAGCCATCTTCGTCGGTCCACTCACAATAATATTTAATTTATCATTAAAAACACTTGTATTTCCCGATATGTGAAAATATTCTTGCTTATGTCCTGTTTTCAAAAAGATAACAAGAGCATGGCTGATAATAATTATAGGCCCATAACAGTTACCTGCAATTTAGCCAAGATATTCGAAATTATCGTACATATGTCATTATCCAATCATGTACAGAACCAAATTGAAAATGATCAATATGGGTTCGCTTCTGATGCATCACCAAGGCAACCTCGGCATTCGATTGCCTGGATCTACTATTCTGTTAGAGAAACTAAATAAATTTGGATTATCAGTGACGCAGTTAGATTTTATCTGTTCGTATCTATATATGCGTCGATATGTGGAATACCGTGGTTCCATATCGTTTAATGTTCTGAACACATCTGGCGTTCCCCAGGGATCCGTACCGGACCCACTTATGTTTGTTGTTTTTATAAATGATATTGTAGCGGATCTAAATGTAGAGAGCCTTTTATATGCCGATGATTAGAAAATCTAATGTGTACTAGAAAACGCACAAGAGGGTAAAAGACTTCAAAATAACTTAAATATAAATAATGACCTAATCACTCGCCTCGCCTGCGGCTCGTGCTGCAAACTTCATCTGCGTGAGTTATTACTAACATTATCTCTCGTTAAATAATGTACTATTACAGCTGTTTTGTTAATTTAAAACTTGGTTTTTAGCCTTTGCGTAACTTGAATAATTTAAATATTTCTATTTTCAATTTCTTGGCTGGTCTTTGGCTATTAATTATATCGCTGTCATCGCGCTGTTCACCATGCATTTTTTTAAAATATTTTGGGTTGTAGTAAATTCTGTTTCTGTGTATATGTCAGTATCTTCAAGTTGTTGGATTTCAATTACACAACTTAGTTTACTAATTTTACATACAATTTCTGGAAACTTTTCATATAATTTGTTTATATTTTTATGGCATTTTCAGTTATCTGAAAAACATGATTAAAATCAAGCCGTGTTGGTATGTAAGTAATTGCAGGTGTGGGATGCTAGAAAATACTTCTCGATGCCAGAGGCCTCAGGAGCTCCAAAACTAATAGATCGAGGGCCCACCGAGAAATTTTCCGGTTTCCCGGTGGGTACAATCCGACACTGCACTTACATGGTACCCTGGATATGCTATTTACATAAACAATGTTGAGAATGTTTGACGCCGTTTTGTTAGGTACTTATGTTTCATTGAAGATGGTATCTATCCAGCTGTCGCGTATATTCCTAAAATGTTATATTGGAAAGATTACACATATCAAATCTACAAAATAGAAGAATAATTCATTCAAAAATTTTTCTTTACAAAATTATATATAGAATGTTGGAGTTCAGTTCGGTCATCGACGAAGGCAGACGCGATTTTAAGCGGATCCCATGAAATCTCGAAAAACTCGAGTAAAAACGGTGTGATAACGCGCAAAAATGTGTTGAATTAAAGAATGGACAATCCTACATTAGTTGATATAAATTAGCATACATTTGGCTATTTCATATAGCTGATATTTGAATTTTATTATGGCATCACTAAAGGCAGCTCGACAAGGGGTACAGACATCTGGCAACATAAGATAACTTTGATAAAAGAAAATAAATACGTCCAATGGGATCAGATCATAAAATCGTAAATTGTCCACAAGTGCATGTGTGTTATTTTTATTTATTTCTAAGTTATTGGTTTATTAATTCTTCACAGATGGGAACAATGTTGTGATTCCAAAATTCATTGTTTCATATATACGCGAATGAATGAATTCTTCATGTGGAACGGGTACTTTTCTTTAGGAAATAATTTATTTACTATAAACTGTTTGTTTCTTGCTGCAGAGTTATTAGTTTTATATGGGGAATTTGTTTATTTGCTTACCGGTTGAGGCAGGAGATTCTTGATTCAGAATATTGATTTACGTGTGTGCGGTTAGAGGACAATTTATTACACAACAGTCCATCGGGTGGAGCCGCCCAGTTATGGCATGAATAAGTAATAGACGACTGAGCGATCGCATTTGACCGTTCAACGGGCGATCGGGCTGCGTAGTGGAACAAATCTCCACGCCCGGAATCGGCAGCAATGCCCACCTTACGCTGGCAAATCAGTCAAACAAAATTATATGTAACATGTTAAATTGCCGTTATACTTCGGAGCAACTGAATTTTCACATACCTCGTATAACAAGTCAAATTGTGAAACATTTTGTCTTCCTACGCCTCGAACTAATTAAATCTTTCCGCTTTATATTTTGTGTAAAAATTGTAATGTACTGCAAAATAGGCTTGGTATATTCAACTGTAGTATTCAATCAATTAAGCAACTTGATTTAAAATAGAATATAACCTTTGCTTTGAACCGCTCTGTTGTATTCGATTATAATGTTTGATGTTACTTCATTTTCCACCCTGTAATTGGCTACCTGTTAGGTGATATATCTAAATAAATAAATAAATAACAGAAATTAAAAAAATTCTTCTAGTTTCAAATAATTGAATATTTGTGAGAAACACTCTTTTAGTTTCTTTCGTAATTATATTTTGTTGATTAGTTTTGAATAACAGGTTTTATTTCTGTTTGTTACTGTTGCAAGAATTTAGTAAGTAAATCTATGTTAATTAGATTTTATTTAAAAATCAGGCTTTATTCTTTTAGAGTCTAATGTTTAGTCATCAAAATGACCCCGAAAAGAAAATCGTCATAACATAAAAGAAAATGAAATGGAAGCTACAGAGGCTGGCAAATATCATGGGAAATGTACGTTTTTTCCATTGTTGATGATCCGGCTTTGTTTTCTTAGAAAAGTTCACTCAGGGAATCGGCAAAAATGTATCGCTTTTTATGGCTCTTAATAAATTGAATGGATATTTTAGTGGGCAACACAGATCCTCGGAAGTAATCCTACGATTGCCATTTCATAATTATGATTGGCAGATATATTGAAAATCTAGTGCGGAAAAAATGCTATTGAATTCTAGTGTGAGAATAATAAATATTCTCCAACGAATTATACTGTCGAAGCGTAACGATGGACGGCATTAATTACACAAGTGGATATCATACTTCACCCTCGAGTTAAACTTATATTTTTAGGACCTTATGTTATTTTATTATAAATAAAAAAAATTAGAAACAAAGCTGAAACTGAAACAAGGAATCAGTAAAATATCTTCGCCAAAGAGGTGCGCGAAATTCCATAATTATGTGTTTTCACTATGTGCAAATTTGCTTTTTTGATATTATTAAAATGAAGTACTTGTTATACTAGCACTTATTGATATTTAAACAACATTCTAACGTCAATCAAATTAAAATTTCAACAAATAAATAACATAAAGTTTCAGAGTACTTGAACGAGTACGTAAAACACGCGGTGACGTCATCGGTTATATTAGTTTTTTAATCGCGTTTAAAAATTGTTAAACATAACTTTTTATTCACTTTATTAATTAAAATGGCTTATTTTAAGGTATTATTCGACTATTTCTCAAAATATTTGCTACACTGGTAGAATCATTTCAGTCACGGGAAATTGTGGGTAAATATATGAACAAAAAAGTGCACCAACGCTTTTTTTTTAATTACGTTTCTACTCCAGTTCTGAGGGGTTCATACCATTTTTTTTTTTTTTCGGTATTCGCCCCTCAAAAAAGAGAATCACTCGTTGAGTGGTGTCAGATATAGAAGTATACTACATTTTTAAACAACAGCAAATGTTATTAGATTAATATCCATCAAAATTTCGTTGATTCCAGCCAATAAAACACAGAAATACACACACACACACAAAATGCTCTGTTATAGTAATCCCTATGTATTTCGACGTGCTGAACATGAATCCGATGTCCGTTTAGCTCCATCACCCACCATTTTTTATAAATCGCGAAAATAACCTAAGAAACCTGATTTATTTAGGTTATTTTCGCGATTAACAAAGAAATTGTGGGTGATGTAACCAAAAGGACATCGGATTCGTGTTCAGCACGTCGAAATACATAGGGATTAGTATGTCGGGTCCGGGTAACAGAGCATTTTTGTGTGTGCCTATGAAATGATTATTGCTGTATTTCAACGTTTCAATCGGTTCTCACCCCTCAGAACGGCGGTAGAAACGCAATTTTTTTCACACTGTGCGTTGGGCGCTCGATGAGTAAAATTTTCTGTTTCTCCAAATATTTAGAACGCCCCATGCTTTTGCGTTTAACCTAATTATTGTTATTAACATTTTTCTTCTTTTTCTGTAATACTCAAAATTTAAGCTTTCTAAGAACCAGATCATATTATGCGAGGTTCAGATGGTTTCTTGTAGTATTTTTACCGTAAGATACGAGAGTCAACTCTTTTTTGCGAGAAAATGTTGGCATAAAACCTAAAAATCACAGGAGAAATACTGCATGAAACCACCTTGAACTCAAATTTAATAGTTTAGGTTTTAATAGGTTTCATTTATGCAATAGCAAGCTAGATATTGAGTTTTTATTCATTTTCTTGATTTAACCAGATCTTCCAGGGATTTTTCCGTAAAGCAGAGTGAACCTCCTGATTTTACTGAATAATTACTTCGAGATAAAACCGCTATAATATCAAGTTAATAATGTTCTTAATATGTTTCACTCGGGAATGACGCAGACTAGATTTTGTTTTCAAACATTTTCTTCATTTTTCCGCATTTTCTGACAAGGAGAGTAGGCCCTCGTATCTCACGGGAAAAATACTACAGGAAACCACCTGAATTTCGCGTAATAGGCTCTGAATCTTAAATAGTTTACATTTTAAATATTGCAGGCTCGAATTTATGAATTTTTAAGCATTTTCCCGACATTTTTCCAAAAAACGAAGTAGAGCATCATATTCTATGAGAAAGATCCCAAATGAAACCACCATATTTAATCTAGAATAAAATATAGATCTTAAAAGTTTAACTTGTCAATATCTCAGACAGGACTTTGTAAATTCACAAGCATTTTCTTAACTTTTCCACATTTTCCCGCCATGTTCCTGTATAACCGAGAACATCATCGCATTCTACTGGAAATATGCTATCAAAAACTGTATTTATTTTCCGTTGCTTAGCTTAGGCCAAAATTACTCAGTTTTTAACATCCTCTTTTTTGGATTTGGAGCACACATTTAAAATCCGCGACCTCAAAAGTTCCAACATACCATTATTTAATAGAATTGGATATTAATTGACAATAAATTATCAAAAGATAAGCTATCTCTTCTATGAAAATATTATATCATATATAAATTCTTTATTGTTGCCAAATACAGTGACTGCCGATTTTTGAGCATTAATACTAAAGCACTGTCTGGTGGAGAACTGCATTAGGCGTTCGATGTGTAGTAAAGTAAAGTAAGCTTTATTATCCAATAGACCATAATACATAATATAGGACAAGTCAAAAATAAAGCTAATAGTAAATAGTACAACATTAGGTATCTAACATGAGAAATTATTAATAATCCAAATACTCTGCCATAGTATAATAATTTTTTCCTAACAAGAATGTCTGTAACTTATCCTTAAATTTTCTCAAGTCTTGAATATCTTTGATTGTGGAAGGCAGCTTATTGTAACATTTAATGCCTATATAATTAGGATTTTTTTCAAAAAGTGCACTATTGTGGTAAGGTGTGGTTATTTCTGTATTATTTCTTGTATTGTAGCTATGAATATCTATATTTCTGATAAAATTGTTTTGATTGGACTTAACGTATAACACTAGTTCAGTAATATATATACAAGCAAGAGGTAAAAGTTGCAGTTTTATAAAAATAGAACATGATTGGTAATTTGAGGCACCCACAATATTTCTTACAATTTTCTTTTGTAATATAAAAATTCTGTTAAAATATCTCGAAGAACCCCAGAAAATTATTCCATACCTTACTCTTGACATAAATTCGGCATGATAAAATGACAACATCACCTTCAGATTTGTAGTATTACTTAATCTACAAAAAGCAAAAGAGAGCGAAAATAATTCTTTCGACAGATCCTCAATATGATCTTCCCAACTTAGTCTGTTATCAATGTAAACCACTAAAAATTTTGTTACATTTACGTGTTCAATTGATCTATGCTCTACTTTTATGAGGTAACTTTCAGCAGTTGTGCAGCTTCTAGGCGTGAAATTGATAAAAACAGTTTTAAACGCATTTAAATACAGTTTATTGCCTTTAAACCATGTCATAAAAGTATTAATCATACTTTGCATTTCTTGTGCGACATCTGTCTTCGTCAAATCAGTACAGAGCAATGTGTTGTTATCCGCAAACATTGTCAAATTATTAAGAGGGAACAGTTCTGACAAGTCGTTCACAAATATTAAAAACAACAGCGGCCCCAATATAGACCCCTGTGGTACACCTATTTTGATATTTAATTTCTCAGATCTGGCCCCATTTATTTCCACTACTTGATTTCAATCAGATAAATATGAACATAGCCGTGCATTTATCTTGCCCCTAAAACCGTACTCCATAAGCTTTTCCCTGAGCAAATCATGGCCGACTAAGTCGAAAGCTTTGCTCAGGTCAACGAAAAGACCCATTGATGCACGGCCTATATCAAGATTTTTATAAAGATTGGTGAGAAAGTCTAATATGGCAGATTGAGTATTTCTTCCTTTTATAAAACCATGTTGAGCTGGTCTTTGTATGTTATGAATGGAGATAAAGTGTTTTAATTTATTAAATACTACTTTTCTAATATTTTTGATACAGTGTACAACAATGATATCGGACGGTAATTTTCCATGTTTATTTTATATCCTTTTTTAAAAAGTTACTTTTGCTGCTTTGAATATGTTAGGAAAAAATCCAGATTCCAGGGCAAAAATTATTAAAAACGTAAGACTATGAAATTTGCAGATTTCTTTAAAATATTTGTTGAGATACCATCGAGATCAGTTGCGTTTGAATTTTTCATTTCCATAATTGCATTAAAAACTGCATTCTTTGTAACTGGCTCTAGAAACATAGTCGGAAAATTCTTACTGCTTTTAAAATTGTTGTCAACTTTATAGTTTTTAATATTTCATGTAGTTGTTCAGGCATATTTATGAAAAATGCATTAAAATAATTTGAAATTTTGACTGGCTCTGTTATCATTTTATCATCTTTTACAATTTTACTGGCGATATTTTTATTACTTTTTTGTTTCTTCTCTGTATCACAATTAATAATACGGTCTATGGTCTTACTTTTATTTTCAGATTTCTCATATAACTTATCATTCTGCAGTTTTTTAGCAGCTGTTAAAACTTTTTTGTATATTTTCTTACATTTCTTGCAATGTTCAATTTCAGCAATATCATTTGTTCTAATTTTTATTTCATATAAAATTTTCAATTGTCAAAGGAAATTCTTATACCTTGTGTTGGCCAGTACTTTTTATTGTAATTAGTTTTAACTTTAGTGACAGAAAAAGACAGCTCAAAGTAATATTTAATTGTTTCACAAAATATTGTAAAACCCTCATCAACTGTGTTACATTGATATATTTGAGCCCACGTTTCTGTACTTAAGTAGTTCATAGGTAAATATACTGTAGTTATTTTCAGTAAAAATTCTTTTATGAACAAATTTTTCTGTATTTCCATCACCGTCGTCATTAATTTCTTCCTTTGCGCGAAAAAGGTATCATCGACATAGAAATGACATTGACAAGATTTCAACCGCATATAAAATAAAAAGTGGCGGGCCCTAGTATTTAAAATAATTGCATGCAGTTGGAGAAGTAACCCACATAATGTGATTAAATAACGAGACTATTGAAAATCAGTTCCTATGTTTACAAATTGCGTCGACAGCCAAAGGCATATGTCGCACGTATGTTATTTTCCTACTCTTGTGTTATGCACGTTGTGTATAAGAAATCGCATAAGAACTTCGTTTCCGTTTTACGATTTTATTCCACGTGCTACGAGAGTCATATAAACAATTGATCGTTCTCTTGACATCTGGCACTTAATACCCGAGTATAATGACCCATTGCGCAAAAATATACGTTGTTCATCATTATATAAACAAGCATTTTAGCCTAATTTTAGTTGGGTGTTAATTGGGGAAAATTTACATTGCAGAGTAATAATGTATTTACGATCAGATGATACTTATACTTTATGATTGTGATGAATAAGCCAATTATTTTAGGACAAACAAAATCATTATATCTCAATCAGCTAGCGGTGCAAAGTACAAGTGTGCTATAAACGCTTGTAGAGTACTGCCATGTTTGGATGTGGTAATGTAACAACATAGTATTTTATGTCTATTTGTCTTGAGGTCCTTACTTAATTATTGTTACTGGTTTAGTAATGACCCTTAAAAAAAGGCAAATGTGGGTTTATAATTTGTTCATTTACTACGCTTGAATAAAGCTTAAGAAAACTGGATGAAAAATTTCAAGAATGATGTTTCAATTTTTTTAGTCATCATCACAGAAGCAATCTCTTAACTATAGCAAGATTTAGTTTCATCCAATACTAACTAGACAAAAGTCTTAAATTTTTCACCAGGCGCTGACTACGGTCAGATCGTCAGTTGCTCAGATGTACCTTCCCCATGAAGCAGAAAACGTAGTGAGGAACATTAAAAAACTCGCACTAATCAGATTTAATTGGGCAGTTTTCCAAATAAAATCAGGAAATATACAATGTGAATCACCAACTCACTACAAGACGAAGATAGAAAGTCTTCTGACATCAGACGATCAGACACGGAAACACAGAGCACGGTGTTAATCAACCTTAAATAACAACTCAAACTTAACCGAAATACAGACCAGGAAGTACCTCAAGTTATCGACACTATTTTCAAACGATATAACAGACTATCACAAAGAATTCAGACTGTTGTAACATTTTTAGTACTTAAATATTAAAAAAGTGTTTCACCTGTGCGAACAGTAGCTAGTTTTTTTTATGGAGAGCATAGGGGCGTGGCTTAGGAGTGTGGACACTCAAAGGACGCCACTGGGCTGTTATAAAATTTGATTATATAATCTTGCCAACCAAGGAACAAGATTAATTTTCTAGCTATCAAGCGATCGAATTCTTAAAATTTATCAATAATGTCAAAATTTACACTTTACTAAGATCTCAAAATTTAGGCAAGTATCAGGTGCATTAGAGCAAATAACAAGAACATGTAAACATTAAACATTTATTACAACACAAGTGAGATATACAACAAAAATATATAGAAACAAAATTACTACTCACTAGTTAATCATGATTCATACGCAATAAAGAAATTCTGTATACTTCATCTAATAAAACTTCACTTAAAATCTAACTTTACTCTCTAACTGAGATTCTCTTGCAACTACGACTTATCTAATACGCAACTATGGGTTCTAACTTACAATAGCGAATTGAATTTACAGCTCATCACTAAAATATTAGGTAATAAACTAGATTTCATGAGCTAACAACTACAAAGTTCGCTGCATGCACTTAAATGGGAATGAATGTTCTAAAATAGGTATATTCTATTAAAAATATTTCATATGTAACATAGTAGAAAGTAAATTAGCATCACATTGTACCATACGTTGCCCTCACAGTAAGAATCCATGCTAGGTATAAACTTAGAGTTTAACTTGTAGTTGCAAAATCATAGTGTAATTTGCTCTAATATTTGAACAAAGAATCACTGAACAAAACTATGATAATCTCTTTAAAACATGTAACTAAAATTAAACAAAAAAGGCTGACTAGACCCTTGGCATTTTCTGTGACTGCTGCAGCGTGATCTGTCACCACTTCGTAGACGTACTCGACGTTGGCTACTACACGTGCTGCACCAGTATTCCTGCTTTAAATCTCTTGGAGACTGCTGCGAATAACTCTTCAAGCCAAAACTTCTCTAACTGTCAGTAAGACCCATACATAGCTAAACTTCTGAGTAATAGACTTTCTCATATTACTACCCCTCTAAATACTAGGCTCCATATAACTAAAATTACAGCACCAAACAGTTGAGCTCTTATATAAACTGCTAAATTGCCTAACCCACACACTCTGTAATTATTACAACACGTGGCGTCAGAGCTTAAAAAAAAATCAAACGAATTCCTTCCTGGAATTGACAAAACGCTGACAGCAAAGCAGTGAAGATCGCTGGATGCATCAAATCAAATTCAAAACAGTGTTAGCGATGTAAAACCCAAATTCTTCAACACAAAATCGGAACCGCCGCCGTTCGCTGTCTCATGTCTCTGTCCAAACGAGGAGATCATAAAGCACCACCAGAGGACTTAATAATCAAAATACTGAATTACACAATTATGTAAAACCTCAATTACAAGAATATACATTAACACCACTAACTCAAATTATTTTAAAGAAAACATGTTTACTTCCCAAAATTCACGTCGAAACTTAAACAACCATTCACTATCAAAGTCTAGATCGTAAGTTGAGTGGGTTGCATAGCTCTATACTCCAAGAAGTGAATTAATTAGAATCAATTTACTGCAAATGAATATGAAATTAATCATGTAGCTTTTTCAAATGCTACACTGTCTAGGAGAGAACAACTCTTGTCTACAAGATATGTATAGAAAACTGAAGTCACATACTGATCACAATAATAGCATTAAACGTGACCAATTAAGGACTACGTGTTATCTCCTTCAGGTGTTGTGAGGTAGGGATACATTGCTCCTATAGTCCATAAAAGACAAGAAATTGCAATTTTCCTTGTGCTGATTTTTTTTTCAGCTTTTGGTGACTCTACATACGATGTTTGTAGATTGTTGAAGGGGTTGCTCGGCTATTTCAGCCTTTTCTCATCACTACTTAAAATATCTTTTGTGCTTGGATTTTTACGAGTACCGTTTGGATATTTTGTTTAACGAAATTTGCTTGAGATGTTAAATCATAACCTAATGCCCTCCTTTTACAGTATGACCAGGTCATCATCATATCCCTGAAATAGCTAAATACGGACCTAAAATTTCTAAGTAGATTTGCAGACGATGTCATCCTGCAGACATTTTACTAGAGAGAAAATTATGTCAAAATTTAAAAAGGAGATAAAATGTTCATAACCGTGTTATTTTTGCACAGCATGACAAAAGAGATACATGGGCGCGTTGACTGAAATTCGACGATACATATTAATAAATAATTGTGTTGATTCTTCGAATGCCGTATTAATATTCATACACGTGAGAGTTAAATTTTAATTAAGATACATCATGTACATCCATTATTAATTTACATAATGTTTAATTACAATTAAATCACGAGGAACTTTACGTGCTGTAGTTGTTATGAAAATAATAAATTGCCACCACATTAGCATAACAAGATTAAATTTGGGATTCAATTCAGAATATTATAGTGAATAGTCTGCATTACGTTGCTTTCAGAGCAATTTTTAATTATATACAGGGTTCTCAACTAATACTAAGCACTCCAAATATCTGTCCAATTTTTTTGGTATTAGAAAATCGCTTAGACGAAACAGAGATACCAAGGACTGCATCTTATTTCTACGTAAAAACTAGAAATATATCATCGCATTTTATTATATGTGACATCACTCCATATCTAGGAGTTTGCACCCTCTAATGGCAGAGAAGATAGCAGACTAAACAGAAGCAGCTAAAAATTGGTCCACACGGTCGTCGATAGTTGGCGCTTACAGCTGGTGTGGTGCAGCGCGTCGGCCACGACAGTAAAAAAAATTCTTAGTCCTAGAACTCAAATTCCTCCATCTCGTTTCCAACTCGAGCATATACATCTCCCTCAGAGACTTGTACGCTGATTGTAATGACATCATTCCGTAATTCGCGGGGTGTACATTTTTGATTTCACTTACCATTTTTGTTTCCTTTTCTTGCATTAGGTGTCTTTAGTTATTATGTTGATTAAATATTAAACGGACTTTAAGTTTTATATTTATTTGTCCCTCCTACATTACGTTGTAACAACCTTCTTATAGTATTTACGAAGTCAATTGGAACAGCACGGAACTAGAGGATCTTACGGGATACTGTCAATATATCGCTTCACATTGAATGAGAGAGCACGGAATTTTACAGATTTGTATTCACCACTCCTCGTCTACGGTCCACGTGGACTTGATCCGCCTGTCACATAGAAATATAGGTGGGATTAGATACTTAGCGAATTTGATTTGTCAACACCAAATTGGTTCAAGAGTTTTTGCATGCCATAATATATAAAACAAAAAATACGTATTAACCATTTGTATCGTATGATCTGTACGAGGCAGTGCAGTACAGCCAGGTAGCGTTATAAATTATTTCATTCTAGTGAATATTTGAACAAATTATTAGTTTTATTACTGTGTTTGAGTGATTTTATGCAATTAATTGTTTAAAATGGCATTTTGGAGGCCTTTCGATAGTAGTGACAACGAAACGGACGATTTTGATACAGAGCCTAGAATTTGAAAATAAAGACTTACACGTTCAAAGGGTTATTTTGAATATTTACTCGTGTTTTAAAGGCGAAAATATTGATTCTTCATATAATCAAATTGTGAAGAGGATTTGTGAATTAACCAAATTTAGCCGTACTACAATTTATAGGGTTATTAGAGCCGGGGATGTAGTTGATCATTCTATTAAACGGAAAAGGGGAAAACTTAAAAAACGCGTCCAAAGATGTCATTCGTCGATTTGTGTATGACTTTTACTATGAACCGAAGATGCCCACATTAGAAATGATTAGGGATAAGTTACGCGACTATCCAGATTATAACTATAAATCATTAGATACTTTGTGAAACGTTTTGCTCGATTGCGGTTTTAGGTACAAAAATTTGGACAAGCGAATGGAGTTATGGAATCAGCACGCATCGTTGATCATCTACACGAGTACTTGCGTAAAATAAAAAAATACCGAGAAGCAAACAGAGACATAATTTATCTTGACGAAACATGGTTTGACACACATGATGTAGTTCAATACGGTTGGGTTCTTTGTGAATATTTATTATTAAATATGGTTTATCGTACAAATGAAGATAAATTAAACATGGTTTTAATTTATGGGGAATGCCGTAAAAATGCTTCAAGAGCTGAAAGTTTATATGAAATACGTTTTCCTGACAGACCTTTACCAGATCGGAAAACTTTTGTAAGTTTGTGTTCTAATTTGAAAAATTATGGAGGTTTTAAAAAACCAAAAACAACAAGAAGAAAAAGAACTGCAACTGATGACAATATTGCATTGGTATTACATCAAGTTGAAAATAACCTAAACATGTCAGTTCGCAAGTTGACGGAAGAAACAAATATTGCACGTTCCACCTGCCACAGAATTCTTAAAACAAACAATTTTTTTCCAAAGTTCATTTAAGTTCATCATTTGATTCCAGGGGACAATGAGCGGAGATTAGATTTTTTGGCGCAATTTTCAATTCTCTTAGAAGAAAATCCAAATCTTTTAGATACAACTATGTGGAGTGATGAAAGTCGATTCCACAACAATGGATTAATCACAACACATAATTGTCGTCACTGTTCTCAAGAGAATCCTAGGTGAATGAGACATACCAGATCCCAGAATCGTTTTGGAGTAAATGTTTGGTGTGGTATCGTTAATGGTTACATTGTTGACCCATACCTCTACCGTGAGAATTTAACAGGTGAAAGATATTTACAATTTTTGCAAAATGATTTACAAGTACTATTAAGGAATTTGCCCGCTCAGTTGGATAATATGTGGTTTCATCAGGATGGAGCAGACCCACATAATCATCACAACGTTGTTAATTATTGAAATCAAACATACCCAGGAAGATGGATTGGTACCAATGGAGTACTTAGATGGCCCGCTCGATCTCCTGACGTTACTCCATTAGACTTTTATGTATGGGAATTTTTAAAAAGTGAAGTGTACAAACATGCAATAGAAGGCATGGCAGATCTTTATAATAAAATTTATTCTAGTGTTGCCGTCATTAATCGGCATACATTATTAAAAGTTTGTAGATTAGAACTAATTAATAGGTTTACGATGTGTGTTAATGAAAATGGCAATAATTTTGAACACCTACTAAAAATAGTTATTTTAATTTCATTAGTTCGCAAAAATTGTTTTATGTTCGTAATTGTTTTTTTATTGCTTAAGTAGGTAAATGTTTGAATTATATGATAAATAATATTTTTAATTTTTTTTTTTTCTTCTCCAAGGGTTACTTCAGATATGTTTAATTCATAAGATATGAAAAATTCTTTAAATATTTTCTTCTAAAATTTATAAATTAAATACAGATTGTCCCACTTAACGGATTGAAATGTTGAAGAGATTACAATTATTCAATATTGGCAAATGCCAACATTTGGACTCAAATATCTCGAAAACGGTTAGTTTTATAGTATTTTTGTTTAAAACATAATCTGCTTAGAAATGCATTTTCTTTCACATAAACCCCATTTCAAAGTTTCTTCCATCGAAATATTTCTTGAGAGCACAGCGTCATATATATACTGATATATTGAAAAAACAATTATATTCAAAAATGAAGCTCTCTTTATGCTCTACAAATTGGCTTTTACAGAATTAAAATATCTCTATTCGTTTAGAATATATTCGGCCTGGGAGTTTTTATTGGGACACCCTGTATACTGTACTAGCGAAGCACTTTCCGAATAAATAATATAACAATGTTAAAGGGGCCCATTGAAAATTATTTCTCCTGTACTATGATGACAGTTCGGAAAACTAAGTGCATAACTACCCATCTATTTTTATAAATCGTTTTTATTAATTCTTGTAAATTATTTATTGACGTCAAAAACTTATAAACATTTTTAAGAACCGGGTTTAATTTTCGGAATCAATTTAGTTAAGTCGAATTTTCAATTAAAATTAAGAGCACGGTGCGAAATTTATTATATTATGGTTTAACTTAAAGTACGTAGCTATAGTAAAATTTTCGCATATTTAGATTGGCGCCAGTCCAGTATTAAACAATAACATATGAGTTCCTCGGTTTACCAATTTCAATACAAAAATAAACAGCAGGACCAAAATAGAACGGTACACTAATCTGTATTGGTACGTAGTAGCATTAGATCCAGTAATTTTGGGAAAACAGGATATTTTCTTTTAAACAATATAGGATTTAGAAGAAACATTTGGCGTAGGTGTCGGCTTAGTACTTCTAAAAATATAATTTATCAATATTCACAGAAAATGTATAAAGGTTTATTTAACATTATTGAAAAATGAAAACTGGAGCAACTACGAGAGAAAACAAGATGAAAACCTTTTATAAGCTTTCTCAGAAAATGCTTGTTTGTCATGACTAGTCTTGGCAGACGTTTTACATTATGTTAATCGACATCTGTTGAACTAAAAGCCTGCGTTCTGTTGCTTTATTTAGAAAACAATTCAAAGCCTGCATAATAGTAAAAGAAAAAACTTATTCTGTAGTTCCGCATTTATGTACTTATTAAGTAGCAATAATCTCAATGTTTAATAATACTATTTGTGATGTGTTGACCCCAACGGAAATTCAGGGACTGGTTTATTAACAATTAAAAATAGCTGAAGAAATTGTTTTTCGTATACGGATCAGATCAGATTTTTCTGCTCTGTGTTAAATCCCGAAAAGAATATGTTTGATTACAGTTACATGCAAACAAAAAATAATTCACTTTAAAAAAATATATTCTATGAGCTCCACCACCAGTCAGGTAATAGATACAGGTGAAGGTCACAAGTTTTTTATTCCTCATAGATACTTTTTCAGCTGAGAGATCAGTTTCGGATGGCGCCGGAGGCGGGCACGGCTGTGTAGCTCCTACAAAATTTCGAATAAATTCGATTAAAACTGTGAGAAATCGCGCGAAATTGTGTTGAATTGAAGCGTGGACAATTCTACATTGATTGATATAAATTAGCATGAGTCCGGCTATTTCGTGTAGTTCATATTTTATTGAAATATAGCGGTTAAATGTTGCATCACTTTATAACGTATATAAACAACTTAAAAAGGGACACAAACACCTGGCAATATAATATAAGCCGTGCACCATAAAGTTGTTTTTTCAGTGAAAGGCAACGGACTGGATTCTAAGAAGGGTGAAACAACGAGTGCAAGTAGTGTAGGAATCCTACAGAACAAAGCGGGAAAGCTGCCAACATATGCACTCGGACGAAAAGATAAGTTGTATTTATTGGTTTATTAATCCTTATCACATGGTACATATATTTGCGAGTACAAGATGTCTCTCAGATCAAAGAAGTTGGGCTCTGCTTGATACACATAGCGTCCCAAATATTCTGTTAGATCTCTTTTTATTTTTTGGAGATTTTAATTTTTATTTTGCTTTAGATACCTTGGCGGATCGGTATACAGGGTTAGTAAATAAAAGCGGGTAGGAGTAAGTGCATACTGCTTGATTCAGAAACAGAAGAAACAGAAAACTGGGAAGAAGAATAAACAAGGTCCGGCGGTATATAAAAACATCCAGGTTGGATGTCAGGAAGTGGCAGCAATGCCTACCTTACGCTGGCAATTCAATCAATCATAGATACTTTTCCTGCTGCTTGCTAAATCCTATAAAGAATATGTTTCATGACATTATCACTAAGAAAGAACTACTGTCACGGAAAGAACCTGTCACATTTTTAATGAAAACTCTACTGGATGGTTACCCTAAAAATTAAGGGAGCGAGTGTTGATACGTCTGCAGATACTCGTATTTCAATACAAAACTCCAGTCCAGGGAAACAGCGTTCTCGCTCCATTTTCTAACGGCTTATATGTCAGCGCATCTGTAGAAGGTATGCAACTTTAGGCGGGGGTTACATAGCATATATACCATCCTTCGGAGGGGATGTAATGCAGTCGGTCACTTGTCTATTAAATGTTAGGCAAGTAAAAGATCCCTACTATTCGATAGAGAAGAGGTTAGGCAAAATTTCCAGCTTGGGGGTAGCTCGCCTCTTGGCGCGGTGATTGGCCTCAGTAGCAGTAATAGGCCGACGTTAAATGAGTGAATAAAAAAAATAAATAAATTACCATGCAAGTGGTGTATCGTTTGAAAGATCTGAGTGTAAGGATTCTAATAACGTTATTTTAGATTTTTTCTTAACCTACACAAGACTGAAGCCGTATACCCCAATGAAAAACAAATATTCAGCTGCGGACATGTGTTTCGGAGTTATTACTCCTCATCAGTGTAGCTTAGAAAATTATATAAGCTATAAGTTAGAAGCAAAACTCCCCGTTCTTTATTTCTAGAAGTACTCAACAGAACATTTCTAAAAAGATCTTAGATTTCAGAGTCAATAAGGATAATAAAAAATATATGTATATATGATAAACTTCCTATTCTTATTATTATTTAAGTTAGGTAAGTTAATGAAAGTTCAAATATTCCACACAACAGTTCAGAAATAAGCAGAGCTCAATCTCATTAAAAGGTATCAGACAATTTCTTAGCGACCCAGTACGAATCGTCCGTCATTTTCGAAATATTTATAGTACATTTTTTCTTAGAAATATTTGAGTATAGAGAAGAGTGTATTAGTATTAGTACATTGAATAATTTATTCTTAAAAAATTAATCGATATCAACCCTTGTGTTATTGCGAATTATTTAGCAAATATCACAAATATTGCCTATTACTTTTCGACATAGTGACCCATCTAGTAAACCTAGATCTTGCTGTAGTGTTTTAAGTAACATTTATTTACAATCAGATATTGTTTAACTGAAACAAAGTCGTTGAAAATTTTAGTTTGAAAGAGAATTTTATTGTGACACAGTTGGCTGGATGTATAAATACTGACCTAGTTCATAAATTCTAGAGTGGAAACTCTTGAAATTAATGAACTAACATCATGATTGTACCGTACCTACTTAATCCTAAGGAGCTTGAGCGTAAGTTGTGAAAAATGGTCTGTGGGTAAGACCATCAATAAACGCAACCACGCAGTATATTAAAATGTTTACAATTTGTTTCTCGAGTTTGATTAGTTAAACTCTCCTGAAATTGAATTTCCGATGTGCTATATTTGCAATTTCTTTGTGGAAGTTAAGGACGAAAACCTATGTAATTTGAACTAGTGATGTATATGGTGCCGTATGGCCAGGGCCCACTGCTGGTGACGTTTTAATAAGAGGCCCAACCAGCAAATTTGTTTTATAATTCAAGTGTTCTACGATTTTTCTGTTTTATTGTTCTATTATTATTTTATTAATGCTTATGCTGTTTTATTAATTTATAATAAAAACATTTCTACAGCTAAATTATAAAATATTTTATAACGCAATTAAGAAATTATTTTATAAATGTTTCCGTGACCAAGTTATAAAACATTTCAGCTTATAAAACTAAATTGTTTTCTAGCGCTTTTTTAGTAACGTTCAGCAGCATTTTTAGCACCATTATACATGTACACTCTAATTATTTTAAAGTTATTTCTTATGATGAAACAGCAATAATGTCAGTACAAAACAAAATTATTTACTCGACCATAGAAATGCTGTGGCTAACTTTACAATAAGACATATTTGAGATCATTGATTTCTTCCGTTTGCTGTGTGTTTATATTTTGTCCTAATTAAAGTCTATTTTTAATGAACGTTTGTCATAACTTTAGCATACAAGTTGATAGAAAAATTATTGGTTGCCAATATTAAAATTAAATTAAAAACTTCAGATACAAAACAATGGAGAAACTTAAAGTGTTTATAAAAATATTAGGTATGTGTATTAATAGCATTGTGGTTTTGGCAATAAGACACAGCGGTATAATGAAATATGATGCATTCCACTCATTGCACTAATGTATTAGGTGATATGCCAAAGTACCTGATTATGCATCAACTAGTACAAGTAACTACTTGTTTCTGGCAATAGATGAACAGCCCTGCAAATAAAGTGATTCACTGCCACTAATTTCTAGGTTACATTTATGCAAATCGGACCAATTCTGTTTCCATGGTTGCATTTACAACTCAGCCCTAACAGATTTATCATAAGAGCTGCAAAATAATCGCGATAGTGAGTGATCTTGTAAAATAAGATTCAGGTAAAAGTTACAATAAGGCGAATTATTTTATAGATGTTCTATAGAAATTGTCTAATAGTTTAATTAACTTAAAATGCTTGCTACTGACACAAGTATTTTATAGAGGGAAGCCATCTTAAAAGGTCAGCGTCCGAGATGGTAAATATGACAAGATATGAAAAGTTAAAATATCTAATGTTTATTTGAATTTATGGACTTAGAAACGTGCTAATCATACAGTTATGTCTACTGAAACAAATTTCATTGCAAGAAAAACTCAAATTCATAACATCGAAGTTTATATAATGTCCAAAATTATTAGAAATCATCAATAAACGTGAGGCGCATTAAAAATGTATTAAGAACCATAGTTCACAGTAAAATTGCCTCCGCATCAATAATTGCTGTCGCTGTAAGCCAGAACAAGTCCCTTAAATAATGATTATAGGTTATTAGGTACCTAGTATTAAATCACAATGCCATATGCTTTTAGGGTTGAAAATGCTTTTTGCAACTTTTAGGATACATTTAACAAATCATCTTATTTTATTAGTGTATATAAACCAGAATTTTTTTATAATTGCTGTTTAAAAACTCTTATAAGACAGTTGTGTAGTTGTCTTATAGCAGCAGTTTCAGTCAGTGAAGTGTGTTTTATACTGCAATTAAATTAAGCTTTGATAAAACTATTATATAGTGATGGTACGGAATTTTCATAAGGCCTGCGGAAATGTATATATAATTATTTTGCAACGGTTCCAATAGGCTTTACAAAATATCGAGAGCGACTGAAATATTTTATAGGATGGTGCCAATGGGCTTGTTCCATGATATTGTTTTTATATGCTTTTTATACTTTTTCATATAGTACTCGATATTCTCATTATACACTTAAAATTTCGTATTATTAACTTTTTCCGTTCTGGAGATATAAGGAGTTGAAATTGGTAATAGTTGCAAAAACCGAGGGCTTATATATGACGTCACTATACGTAAGTGACGTAAGAAAAATGGCGTCTGGGGTCTTTCAAATTTAACCTGAAAAGTCGAAAAACATGGAATTTTTAAACGCCGGTAACTAAATAAATACGTCGAGTGAAAGTTCGTTCTATGTCTCTAAGGAAAGGAGAAGGTCGGCGATCAATTCTAACCGTAAATTGCATGGTCAAAATCGAAAATTCGTCCCGGCAGGAGCGATAGAAAATTGTAATTATTTGACATTTCACCAAATTGTATTCCCCTACTGTCAAGTAGTAAACAAAACAAACAATACTTTGAAAACACTTATAATTATAGCAAGTAAGGAGCATCAAGTCTACTGAGATCGCTGAGTCTATGCGTATAGTGACGTAGCGCCTGGCCACGCCCCATTTTCGTGAGATGGAGATTTGTAATAGTTTTTAAGATACTAAACGTGCGAATAAGATTCTAATTTTTTGCAGATCCATTAATTTATACTTGTACTTTCGATTTATGAAATAAAAAAAAAATGCTGAACAAGCCCATTTCGCATTTATAGCTGCTTTGAAAATGTTATGAAAATGTTTCTGAGAGTAATGTTGTTTTATAAAATTTGTATCAGAAACATTTCTACAATTTAAAAAAAATGTAAAATTGCTGGTTTGGGTGTATTTGAGAAGATCGAGAGAGTCTGTTGAAAAATCTTCATAAAATTATCTTTAGTGATCTCGTAGCAAATGCCGAACCGCCTTGTTAAACAGCATGGTTTTTTTTTTGTTACTAAACACGAATCTACTTTAACAACCGTAAACCCCAACTGCGTATAACATGGAGGAGATTTTTAAAAATTATTTTAAGATTCTTTATATCTCTCACCTACCAAAGGAAAATATTGATTACAGATTGTCTAGATTACGAGAATTAAGAGGGAACAACACGTAAGGCTAGTGGGGAGAGGGAGAAAGCACGAAATTAGGAAATATCTCCCTTATAATCAAATTTTATCCAAAAATAGTATTCAACAATCCTGTAGTATTTATTTATGTACAACTTACACATATTTTCAGTTAAATAACATCACCCAATTTGCAGAAAACAGCTTATTGTTAATCATAATTTTAATGATTAACAATAAGCTGTTTTTTTGCAAATCGGGTGATGTTATTTAACTGAAAATATGTGTAAGTTGTACATAAATAAATACTACAGGATTGTTGAAGACTATTTTTGGATAAAATTTGATTATAAGAGAGATATCTCGTAATTTGGTGCTTTATCCCCCTCCCCACTAGCCGTACGTGTTGTTCAATCTTAAGATCTCTTGTTCAGTCTCTCAGTCTGTCTGTCGTGGTGTGTCTTGAATGCAAAATATAGATGGTTCGGGGTCAATTAATAACAGGTGGTAGTGTGATACGTTTAATGCAGTAATATTTATAGGATAGTATAATTTTCTGTTCTGTTATTGGAACCTAATTTATATTTTCTGAGGTGGTTCTAGTAATATTTGCTCGCTCATAGCACGAAAACCTCTTCACTTATCAGCAACGTGCATAGAACCTTAATTGTACTTAATAAATTCTGTATAGAATATTTTCACATTTTCGGTGAGTATAAAATGTTTTGGGCGACCAATACTTGGCGAGGAAATACGAGAGGATGCAAAAAACCGCGGCGGGACTTGTTAGAGGTGGTATTTAAAGGTGAAACTGCCATTTGCACTTTGAGAACTCTTTTGCTTCTGAGAACTAACCATCTAATTTCAAAACGGCAAAACATAATTTATTTCTCGCATTTTTCCTAACGTCAATGAACGCGAGGCACGTGTTGATCGGAGACCATCCCCCTAGTTTGATCGCTTATTTCTCAAAAACCATTGCCCCTATTAACAATATGCATAAGACCTTAATTGTGGAAAATTACATTGAATCTTTTCAGTCAATATAAAATTTTTTCAGAGACAATCTATTTCACGGGAAAATGTGAAAAACCTTGATGAGGCGTGTTAGAGGTAGATGTTAAAGATGAAACGACCGCTTCCAACTTGGGGACTCTTTAGCTACTGAAAAGTAATCACCTTGTGTGTATTATAGCAGCAAAATTTTTCCCTCTACTTTTCTTCCTCTTGTCTACGCCAAACGTTAACAACAAACGTCCCTGGCAGTGGCGGCTCGTGATATTGTCTGCAGAGGAGGCTTTATATTCTGAAAGACAACTGATGTGCAATATGACTACAATTTGTACATTTCCCCACCACCCCTGAGGTATTACAACGGTGCGTTACATTTTTTTGCCGTGGGTTGTTCGCCAGGATACCGATTCACGACTTGAGAGAATAGAAGTAATAAAAGAATAGAATGAAAAGGATATAGAAAATATGATGAGATGAAAAAATCATTCTCATGAAATTCTCGTTCCTACGACTCGAGTATCGGTATCCAAAGGAGTCCTACTATCCCACTTGTAATTAAATTATACAACTTTTAATAAAAATAAAAATAGTTTTGGTAAAAAAATTAAAGTGTTTTTCTACAAACAGAAAATTGTATTCATTATCACTGCCAGGCGTGTAAAATTATAAGTTTTAATAGAAATTAAAATAATTTTGAGAAAGAAGTTATATAAAAAAAATATAACCGCGGAACTCTATGTTATGGAGAATTATAAAAAATATTTCCTAAAAAATAAATAACACAAATAAATTTTTTTTCTAAAATAACAACTTCCTATATTAATCTCTGCTTTAAAGCCTGAATAATTTTATAAATGAGTGGTAACCTGCGATTTTTGGAACTAGCAAAATGGTTGATTATTTCATCATAAAATGAGTCGCGTTTACTCAATTCTGACAAAAAACGTTTTTCTATTGAAATAAGCGATACATTTGAAAGGCGGTCTTGACTCATTTTGTTTCTAGTAAAAATGTTTTTATGCGTTTAAGTGTTGAAAATGATCATTCTACAGAAGCTTACCGGAATTGTCTCAAAAAATAGTGGCGTTATTCAAAAAGTTCTCTAATTTTGGTTCATAAGTTTTTAAAAAATCTACCAGCTCTTTGAAATTTCCTTTATTGCACGATTCTCGTTTTTCGTCATGTCCTCGGAAAGAATTTTCTTGTGAAGATAACTATATAACGGCATCTATTAACCTCTTTAATATTTCCCTATTCTCACGGACCTTTTCGTTAACATTTTCTATTTCTCTCTTATGTGCAGAATCCAAGAAATTTACAATATTTTGTTTACCAAACATTTCGAATTTAATGCAAGATGAAATGTGCTCCTGGGATTTTTCGTGCCTTTCTAAACCTCGCGACAAATTTTGCAAATTATTAAACCCGGCCCTGCCCCAAATTGAGGATTGATCATTAGTAAATAATAAACATCTCCAACAATATAATTTGTTTCTAACTGTTGATGCCGTTAACCACTCGACTTTTTTATAATTGTTATCACAAAACCCTCTGTTTTGTTTACCACTTTTAAAAACTAACGAAAGCATTGCTGGTGTATGCCTGGCATTTCTTTTAATTCTTACCTTTTCGTCATAAATAAGAGTAGTAAATCCATTTAATAACAAATAATCCACCACGTCTGGACAACAAGACATGTTGTTGGGAATATGTTCACCTAGAGCACTTATTTCTAGCCCGCCTATCAAATGTTTTATGTATTTATACGTCAAGTTGTTCTTAACCGGTTAAACGCAACTGTCAGACTATCAGACGTCAGTTCGTTTTCTTTGTGAATCACCTGACTCTTGAATGACCTGTGTACATGCGCTATAAAAACTAAGATCTGAGGCTAGCCTCATAGTTGGCTATTCCAAGTGTTGCTATTTTACACAGCGCAAAGAAATTCAAGGTCATTCATGTTATAAGTAAATGCAGTAAAGTTGGAAGCTATTTCGTATTAGCCTCCAGCGAACCGCAGTGTTCATTCAGTAAAAGACCGGCCGACCGGGAAATATGCATACAAAGACTATCCGAACTGTAACGTTATAGGTATGTTTGTGGAAAGGAAATGCAAAAATGTTATATATAAACTGAAAATTAATTAATGAATAATAAACAATAAAAAATATTGAAAATTGAGATATACCTAATAGAAATTTCTTAAGATATTACTTTTGAAGATATGGTGGTTCTTCCAAGGGGAGGCTCAGCCTACCCTGCCTCCCCTGACGAGCCGCCACTGGTCCCTGGTATACAAATGATAAATTCAAAATATATTAACCAAAATACCACTCCTGTGAACCACGAAATCGTATATTATATATTTCTTATGTCAACAATCGGCATAAAGCGACAACAATATTTTTAACTAGGGTTCAACACATTAATCAACCTGAAACATGCGTCTGAACAACAAAGTTTTTGAGCACGGGCACGAAGGTGTCGCAAAAAATAGAACTAAGAACGGCGGGAATTGAGGACGCGTTTCAAATATTTAGGTTTGTAATAACTTAAAAATATGAATTATGGTTTCCTCCTGGTTATAGTCCCTTTTATATCTAAATCATACCTGTGTGTTTACAGCACCTACCACATAATTTTTCGATTATAGTAAACGGATCCCTCAGGATAAACACCAGAGAAGTGATCCCTGCTGTTAAACAATATTAGAGATATTTACCATTTTTATAAATATTTTTAATATACAAAACTTACAAGAGATGAATGATTTTATATTTATTTTAGTTCGATATTAAAATGTTTGGAATAAGAAGTAAACAATACTGTTATAATATACGCCATCTGTTTTTCTACTAGGAATATTCAGTTCGTTTTGATTGAATTGATTATAGTATGACTTACATTTAATGTAAATAGTGTTTCCTTCCAACATTATTTTTATAAAAATATAAACCAAGCCAGTGTGAAATTAGAAACCGATCATTTGGCCACGATAACTTTTTTCTCTTTTTGTAACTTCGAGTATTAATGGCCCTGTTCCAAAACATTGATTTCTATTTAGTAACACTTTTGAAATTCAGTTAGTTTACAGTAATAAAACTAAGAGTGTTTCATTTAACTCACATATTTATTATTTACCTATATACTTATAGAGGGTGCTTCACATAAAATTAATAATAGGGTTTTCTCACTCAGTGAAATTTCATAACGCCCTTTGAACATATTGAAGTTCTTATTAAAAAAAAAGGTAAGGTACCTTTACCAAATATCAGTCCTTTAATTCCAATAACTACTTGTAGTTATTTGATTAATTTCCGCCACTAGCAAAATTAGGAATGATGTACTAAGTTAGAATTGAACTTTGATTGGTTTTGCACAAAATGATACTTCAAGATGATGCTTGTCCGGCACACTATCGTTGAGATATCAGGGAATGGCTTGATCAGCATTTCCCAAGCACCTTGGCTTGCTAGGTGTCCACATCTGACACCCCTCGATTTCTAGGTCTGGGGATATATAAAAGAAATAGTTTATGCCGCACAAATAAACTCAGTGAGCAATTGGTTGAATAAATTTAAATGGCCTTACTACAATTCCGACAAAACATATTCTCAATGGTTACAAAGACGGAAATGCGATAGAGGGTTCATGCTTGTATTCGAAGTAGGGAACACTTTGAGCACCAACTGTAAATGTAAATGAATAAAAATAGTAGTAGTAGTAAAACAAGTAGTTAAAGTTTACTGTGTTGTTTTGCTTAAAAAATGATCGAAAAATCGACATCCTTTAAGCTCAAACTTCTTAAGGACCTGCAGTTTTATTTAATGTTGCATACCTCAACGAAAAGATACAGAATATATTCAGATGCATTAGATATAACAAGAGGTGTGCCGCAAGCTTCAATTTTAGGACCCTTGTTATTTATTATATAGACTTCTGACATGTATTCAAGTAAAGTCAAATATGCACATGTATGCTGACGACACTCAAATGTATAAGTCCTTTTATCCCGAAGATCAGCAGGCCGCAATAGTTAAATTAAGTGAAGATCTGGTTGCCGTGAACTCGGGGTCAGTTAAAAATGCAATGCCCTTAAATGTATTAAGAACGAATGCCATATTAATTGGAAACACTAGGCAACGTGATAAAGTAGATGTGAAAAATAAAATTATTTTAAATAATGTTTCGATAAAATTTGAAGAAAGTTGCAAAAGCTTAGGTCTCACTAGTGTTAATAATTTACCTTTTTCACCACGTGTTAACGATGTTATCCAGAAAACTTATGGTCGGTTGAAATATCTAGATAAATATAAGTATGTACTTAATACTAATGTCAAACTAAAGCTTGCAGATTCTGTAATTTTATCCCTCTTTGATTATTGTAACACTGTTTATGGGCTGTGTCTTACAGCTTATGATGTACATAGAATACAAGTTGTACAAAACGCTTGTATGAGATTTGCTACTAATGTTAGGCGTAGAGAACATATTATCCCTTCTATAATCACCACGGATGGAAGAAAATTCATGTACATAGAGGTATTCACTATTCGTGTCTTATACATTATTCACACCAACATTATTCACACCAACGCGCCATACCTTAGGTCTAAGATTATTTTTGGGGAATACGTCCACAGTTGTAATATGCGAAATATGCACATATTACGCATCCCCCTTACTCTAGTACTTCATTCAATGGATCAGTTTCATATTGCTCAGCTAATGTTTATAACAATATAATACATTCCATAAAATATAAACACAAAATTATGATAGTTTACAAAAGAAAAATTGAAAAATGTTTTAGCGCACACTAATATTTAAATGTAATTATAGTTTCATCGTCACCAGTAACTACATCTACTCTTCAATGTAAAAAAGATCAGTTTATCGTTACTAAAGTATAAAATATTGTATGTTAACAAAATTTGCAAAACTGTTTACGTTGGGCTAAAGCAGCCTGTGGCTGAGCCTCGCCTTAAATAAAGTCATTCTTTATTTATTTATTTAAAAGCTTATGAATCAGGGAAGTTTTAACATTGGAAATGTTAATGTTCGCGTATAGGACAAAAGTTACGAGTTTTTTCCAAGGCCGTCGACATGAAACTATCAAAGTCAGATGATGTAATACTGAGCGGTGTAATCGGTCAGCGCCGATCGATATTGTACCGCCTGTTCAACAAAAGGCGGTATGGAAAGAGCAAATCGTATAGCATCGAGCCGGGACTCTTCAGTACTGCTGCGGCGGACGAATACAGTAGCGTGATATCATTTGTCTCACTATTTATTCCTTGCCCTAGTGTTCATCATCAGCCGTACGATTGGCGCATGGGTAATGTTCTCACTAACGGTGCGATAGGTCCCGGGTTCAAACTCCTATGCCTTCTATTTTTTTTTTCTTTAATTTTGTGACGATTAATATATTTTCTCACAAATTCTTTTCTATGATTTCTTTAGATTAGATTGGTAGGTTTTTATTCTAATATCTAATTGTTAATAATTATTAGCGCCGCAGGCAGTATTAGCGTCGTGTCCACAGAATAACACAAAATTAACTTGAAATCATTAAAATCACTATGTTCGTAACGCGTCGTTAGGGGCCGTCCATAAATGATGTCACACTTCTTTTGCTAATTTTTAACCCCCTCCCCCCCCTTGTGTCACACATTGTCACGTTCGCCCGATCTGGCTGTCGCGTCACAGTAACTTTTATGTAAATTACTAATATCAAGGGTGCTGATGATGAATAATCAAGATATTAGACATAAAATTATTTTCTTGTATTGTGACATCACAATTGCTTTAGTCCCCTCCCCCTCCCCCTACCCTGTCACAAAGTGTCACAACTTTCAGAACCCCCCCCCCCCCCCCCCTTAAAGCGTGACATCATTTATGGACGGACTCTTAACTATCGGTCCAACAATGCCGCCTTGATGCTACAAAATTTGCTCTCTCCGTACCGTCTTGTCTCTTCAACTATTTCTTCCGTGCTATAGCGCTGTTTGTCAACTCCTAGGCACGCCGAATTTTTATTTGGTAACGATGAATGAATTTTTTTACAAATTCGGGTTTAATTTGACGGCAGAAATAATGTTTTGCTTTTTAACATTGGAAATGTTAATGTTCGTATATGGGGCCAAAGTTACGAGTTTTATGCAAGGCCGCCGACATGAAAGAGTAGAGATCAGATGACGTAATATTGTGCAAGTGTGCACAGTATGAGTATGTGCGGAGAACATGAAGTTATAATGCCGTTGTGGTAAGCGCCAATCGTAGTCGCCATGAATTCACAAAGTTTTACAAATAGCGAATAGTTATTTTTATAACAAGTACCTAAAATCATGTTTTTTGAGACGGATCGTAGCTGTTTCCGAACGAGGCGAAGCCGAGTCCGGGATAAGTTTATGTTTTATGTATGGTTTTATCATATCCAATGTCTTGATGGTTGCAGGGATTGCGAAACCTTTACATTTTTAAAATAATTTGCTCACGAAATGCATCGAAAAGTTTTTGAAACAAAATGTTATTAAAATGTAAGATGCTTGTTAATTTTTAAGTATACAGGTTTTCTTGGTCTGGTAATCGTTTATTTAATACTAAGGTTACTACTGTTATTTTGATTTAATCCTAATAAATGCTGTTTAAAAACAAGAAAATATGGAAATAGAAACGAACATTTTTTTTATTCACGGTATCACCGCGGGGATCATTTTTCTGAAAACGCAGAAACATTGTAACATCTCTGAAACTAATAACTTTTGGATAATGCATATTTGGGTTCGTAATATAGTAAATTGCGTGCACTATCGCGTGTTTACAGGAATACGTCTAGTTATAGTATTTCTATTATTAATTTGGAAATTCAGTTTAAAGCGTTGCTACCAGGATAAGTCATTACTACTCTTTACAAAGCATATTTGTAATAGAATAAGACCCGAGACCGTGTACATGAATATTACAAACGATATCCGTATACGAATATCGTTCACCAGATATGTTATGCGCTTACCTCAAATGAAAGTAGTCGATTGTTTACCTGGCTCACCATTACAAGCCCGCCGCCTGATTTGGTTTATTCATATAATTAGCATAGCCGTAGGTTAAATGATATTTATTTATTTTTATTGAATCATTTATGAAGTTATTCATTAAATTAACATTATTTATTATAAATAAATAGTTTACATCATACCTGTTAATGAATATATAGTAGTTAGTTACAATAATTAAAGAGTGGTAGTAAAAATGGCGGTCGGCGCTTATGGCAACGCTGGTGCTATCTTATGATTATGAACTATTCCTTTGTCGGTGTTTTTTTTTATGAATTTCAAACTGACTTTGGATATCCTATACTAGTAATATGTTGTAATAATAGTAATATGTTTTTATTTTTTAATGAAGGAGAGAATTACAAGATATTTTGTGTGAAGGATGTTTAACATAGCTGTTTCTTTATAACTCTCAATTAAAATAAGTATTTTTTTATTTCCTCCTTTTTGGCTTGAGATATCTAGATCAGTTTCTCTTCATTTATAACAAGAGAAAAACACACCAACAAAACTAATCCAGCTTACATTTAGATTAATGAATGCCGTGCCGTTGGGGATGTAAAATATTACACATATATAATCATAAACAACACATTAAAAACATAATATCTATTATGGGGGTAAAAACAAGGATAAAAACATTATACATGTTAACGACTGTAAAATACCCTACGAGAATGGCGGTTAATAATAAGTTTACAAAATAATTTCAAGCTTTGATACCCAAAAGGGTGGCATCTCATTATATTAGAAACATTTTACTGAATGTACGTACCATATACAATGTGTGCAAGGATTGGATTGCAAAGAGTGAAAACGTTTTTATTTGTAAATTTTAAAAAAATGCCTGCTTGTTATAAAAAATCCGAAAATGATACTATTTTCCAAAATTTGTAAACGTGGAGCCAAATATTTGTAAAAATGTGAAAAACTGCAAAGAGTAAAGTGCCTTCATTTGTAAACAGTTTGAAAATTGGTAGTAAAGGAAATGTTATAGACTAGGACTTATGGCCTACTGCAAAACTATAGTAAGTATAGAGGTAATCTCTGTTGTTTTTGAAAGACTCAAGTTTATGTAAACAGTTTTTAGTTGTTTTACGAGAATCTAATCTAGTATGCATCAACAATATTTGTTATGTCAGTGTTATGTGATTATATTTGACGTAACAAAATATTTTCCTAAGAATGCTAAAAAAGAAACAAACATGTTAGTTGTTAAACGTTATGATTTAGGGAGAATATTTCCTATGACGGAGTCACAGCAATATTTTATGGCTCAATTCTTTGACCATCTAGAAGCCCTGATTTAACTTTTGTGGACTTTCACTTATGGGATATCATATAACAATATTTAACAATATTAATTTAGACAAAGAAACTGTTTGTTTAAATGTGAATCTTTGAAAACGAACAAAGAAATCATTGGGAAATAGGGGGTCAAGGTATCATAATTCGCCATAAATTCCAGTTCATAACATTTCTTTATTACTATTTTTTTTTAAATATCTCAAATGAAGGCACTTTACTCTTTGCAGTTTTCATATTCTTGCAAATATTTGGCACCTTGTACGTACATTTTGAAAAATAGTACCACTTTCGGGCTTTTCACAAAAAGCGGGCGTTTTTAGAAAGAATAATTTTTACTCGTAGATACACAAATAAAAAAGTTTTCTCTATTTCGAACTCAGTCCGTGGACATACGTGCTGTAGATATGAAAATTTGTAACCTTTTAAATAGATTTAAACATAAATGCTTTTAAATTGTTAAGAAGAATAAACGTATATTGTAAATATGTAATGTATATTTTAGTAATTTCTCTATGTTTGTCTCGAGCATGAGATTATTTCATATAGTGTGTAGGTACTACCTTGGCAAAAATTCTTCTATTAATATAATAAAAGGAATAACCACATACCAAAGCTTGGTAAGTAGCTAAGAGCTTTCCTTTTAAGTTTGACCTTAATAACTCTGAGGTTATCTAGACGATTTTTTTTCAGAATCCCATCTGCCATGTCCCGGTTTTCGCTCATAGCTGCCTACTATTGCTTCTCGTTGCTGTTCAATTCGAGCAACGAGAAAAATAACACGGGAGCAGTATTTGCAACAGATAATTTTGATGGGAGACCTTATTGTGACCGCGACTGTACTGCGTCAAATAATATATCGAATGTCGATGACATACAAATTTTAACGTGATATCTTTCTCCACAAGATAGTTAGAACAGGTGTTATGTTCTAAACGGATTTTAAAAAGGAATTTCTATAATA
Organism: Stenurella melanura; assembly: GCA_963583905.1. Taxonomy (NCBI): domain Eukaryota; kingdom Metazoa; phylum Arthropoda; class Insecta; order Coleoptera; family Cerambycidae; genus Stenurella; species Stenurella melanura. The sequence continues at coordinate 122,051,847 of OY757314.1, forward strand.
CAACTTCCTATTTCCTTCATACACTTCACATTGTTTTAGCTAAACATACACACACATACACATTATTTAATTACACCTCTTTTATATTCACGTGGTGGTTATGAAATCAATACTAAGGTGTCTATTTGTATGTACATGAGTTATTTTTTTAATAAGTATGTCTGAGTTTCTATTTCATATTTCTATTGTGAAATAAATGCTTCATTTATTCGTAGAATAGTTCAACTTATCTAGGCCATTAGCACACTACGCCGTCAAAATATCTTCTTTATAGTTCCACCATATCACTAGATTCAGTAACATGATTTTGATGGTAGTTTTTCCTGAAAAAGAATAATAAAAACCATTAATTTTATAACATATATATTAATTCTGCTGCATAATTGCATATATCTGCATGCCAAAGCCAGTATCTCCATTCAGCACCATGGATTTATGAATGGCAGATCTACAACAATCGATTTAAAATATGCTACACAATACACATCTGAATCTATCGACGTGCAAGCTCAAACAGATGTAATATATTTTGATTTCACAAAGAGCATTCGACGGACTTAATCGTAACATTCTTATTAAAAAAACTGTCTGACATTGGGTTTCAAAGAATCCTACACACTTTTTAAAATCTTATTTAACAGATAGAAGTACGTACCAGAGGAGCGAGCGTAGAGACGTCTGCATATACTCGTATTTCGATACGCAAATGCAGCAACGTCGGGCGCGGTTAGTACTTGGATGGGTGAGCCTCTCCAGGGAAACACAGCGTTCTCGCTCCGTCTTCTAACGGCTTGTATATCAGCGCATGCGTAGAAGGTATGTAACTTTAGGCGGGGGTTACATAGTGGATATACCATCCTTCGGAGGGGATGTAAAGCAGTCGGTCCCTTGTCTATTAAATGTTAGGCAAGTAAAAGATCCCTACTCTTCGATAGAGAAGAGGTTCGGCAAAATTTCCAGGTTGGGGGTAGCTCGTCTCCTGGCGTCGGTGATTGGCCTTGGTAGCGGAAATAGGCCGACGTTAAATAAGTGATTAAAAAAAAAAAAGTACGTACTAAGTACAATGAATTCGGATCTACTGATTACGTATCTTGTTCCTGTATACATTAAGGGCCTGTTCTTGGACCACTTTTGTTGACATGTTTGTTGAGGCGAGGTACGGTGCCGGTTTCAGTGGCAAGAACTCGATCGGCGAAGTTAAGCAACGCCGGGAGAGTCCGTCACTTACATGGGCGACCGTATTTCATTTCGCCGTCCTGGTCAAGTGGTGGAATAGCATTACCTAAACTTCGCCAGGACGTTAAAATAAATAAAACGTTAAAATAAAAATAAAAAATGAAATAAAATAAATATTTAGCAATGATGTAGCATATGAGTAGATGTCTTCTGATGGTTTTTAATGCATGTAGATGACATCAAGCTACTAAAAACAGTTTCTAACATTGCATTAAATTACAAAATAATGTATCTAAGCTTAGCACTTGGTGTGTCGAGAACAGTCTCACATTAAACGTGCACAAATGTAACGTGATTACATTTTCCACAAAGGATATTAATTATACATACAGGGTGTAGTCAGTTTCATGTTATTAAAAAAATTGGTAATGGGTACCGACTAGACAAACAAAAAACCTTTATGACTTTTCCCTCTAGGGACACTTTGAAAAAAACTGACCTAGGTCAACATTTTAAATAGGTACTTTTTAATATTAGTGTAGAAAATGATTGAGAACCACTTTTTCTTGGTCAATGGACTTGTAGTTCCCAATTATACAACTTTTAAATTGTCATAAAAAAGTGCAAAGGCCTTGGATCATCGACCGCCTTTGATGGACCGTCTCAACCGAACTGAGGCAATTGTAAAGAGCTAAATAATTTGTTATCTTTTCCTGCACAACTGCAAGCAAATAATGGCCATATAAGTTTAAACAGAGCATTTCTTTAAATGTGTGTCTTTTAATTTGGAACAAGATATTGGATTAATGTTTATAATTTAGAATATTTAAATGTAATTTAGTAACGTTTGTAACATAAATGAGTGTCGTGGGTTAAAAGCTTACCACCTAAGTACATTATTCGAAATCTCTACATCTGCATCAATACACAGTTCGGTACGTCGAATTAAGGACATACGTACTCCGTTCAACACTAAACAATAAACTATCAACTAACGTTGTCAATAAAGAAAAATAAAAGAAAAACTTGGTCCAAAATCTAAAACGGAATACAAAAAGAACGAACAAGTAAGCTGTGTCTGTACGTAATCAAGAATTTAACGACTTGAACGGTAAAGTCAATAAAATAAATCTTCACTATAAATACACAGCGACCCGAAATTAAAAAATAACGAAAACAACGAACGGCGGGTTGGACGTGTGTACATAACGAAACACCCACTAAAATATTGCACAAGGGAGAGTCAGAGTATAGTTTTCTTCAGATCAGATCTACTAAACACTCAGAAAACGCCGACGTCTTTCGTCTTATTTACCGCATCGCTAAAGACCGTCGACATTTTATAGCTATCTACACAAATATTGAGTATCATAGGCAAAGACACGCGCGACGATCTAAACCTACCGCAATATTCCAGCAGTAGTAATATTCCAGCTTATGTAAACATCATTGTTAAAACATGGGAGCTCGCAAATGTTGTATTATTGCAACAGAGATAGCGTTATAGGCAATATTGTATCTTAGAACGAAATGGTGAGAAAAAGGTATGTTGGACATGATGGCAACAGTATCGTACTTTTACACTTTATCTCGGCTTCTATTCATATAAATTCTTTGGCGAAAACGGTAAATTATACATTTAAATATTGTACTTACTGATTTTTGCAATTTGATACATAGAAATAATTGTAATGAAATACGCCTGGTAAAAATAATTCATATTACTGTTAATTAAATGACTTTGCCGAGGATTTTTACGCTGTTATTGTACTTCGTAATATGTAAAAATGCTACTGGGTTCGTCCATTACTGACACTAGATGTCACTTTACGAGTGTTGCACATAGCGAATATTTGTACAAATATGTATGAAAAGGAAAGGTGTTTCATTACCATTAACAGAATTAATGTAAAGTTGTACTTCTGGGTTTCCATTAACGTAGCTAATTAGAATCATCGTGTAATTCGAATCGATATTCATCGGTAAATAACACGGTATGTCAATTTAGGCAATTTCTTGTCCATTTAAGCCTTGCTAGTTTGTAATCGTCCCTTAATGGAACATTAGATACAAGACTGTTAATTGTCTCCTAATAGTTCTGACTTGAACCCTTACTCCAGTTTCAGCTTCAGGTGGCCTACGAGGAATTGTGCTGGTACAGTTGTAGTCATGATCAGGTATTAATTATATTATTTCATTTATAGTATTTGGTTTTTGTTTACAGCACTAGACCAATATTTAATTGTTTTAAATGGAGCACCTGACGTTTTTTAAATATTTTTATATTTGGCTGTTAATTCTCTTTCCATCATTCTTGGCCTTTCACTGCGGCTTTGTCACGTTTCTCTACATTTTCCAAAAAATTATGCATTTGTGGAGGTCAAGAGTAAAATCTGTAGAAAACATATTTTTATAAATTCTAATTATATAGGTATGGCAAAGTAAGCTCAATATCCCTAGAGCTTACCTAAAGGTATGGTCATTATGAATTATATGTTAATTTAAAAGACTACTCATCGAAATTGGTGGTAACTAGGAAGAAGAGGTGCTCAAGGATGGTCGGCAAGTTAACAGGATTTAATGCCGCTTGATTTTTCTGTCTATCTTTGATTATTTAAAATTCTATTGGAAGATATTTGTGATCTGAGAGCTAGAATAACTTGAGAGTGTAAATAAGTTTCCTGAGATTCGTTTATAAAAATCTGGTGATAATTCGAAAATGGCATTGAATAAAATGATTATTATCTCAGAAATGGATGAATAGATTTAATTTTTTTTGCAAGTTTAGTCCTTTTCTGCCATTTGTTAAGTCGACTTATTTTCCTCCAAATCTTGTCTCAGAGTAAATCCAAGTGGCTAGTTGTTTATTGAAAACACTGTATAATCTTATGTTCATACCGGAAGTTGTATACATTTATATTTCTCTTTTACAACTGTAGCATAAAAATAATGATTATAAACGTAGCTGAACATCCTGCGGATCTGCGAAATTAATATGTACACTTGAATAGTAAAATCGTAATTAATTTTATTTATTATGTGTTTAAGAATAATCATTACATAACAATGTTAAAAAGATCGTTATTATTTATTACTATAGTGATTAAAGCAAAGTTAAGGATTCAAGATAGCAGCTATCAAAATAATATGCAGATTTTGAACCTGTCTGGAAATTTAACCATTTCTCGGAATACTTTTCAAGGAGTACCATAAAATAGGTACCTAGCTTGAGATGCTGCAAGTGACAAAGTTGTAAAAGGCCTCACATGTAACGTTTTACATACCACACACGCTGCACAGTGTTTCAGAAAAAAGTCATTTTCTAACTCACTATCACATTTTAGTGTGAAAAACGTCACTTTCACGCACCAGTGGACCAGTGCGAAAACAACTCTCACTTTTCACACTCAGTGCGAAAAGAACTGGCACTTTTCGCACTGGTATAAAAATTGTTTAGACTTTGCGAGGTTTGAGCGTCGCTTGTAAACAATAATTAATAAAAACAAACTTTTGTTACCTTAGAAACGGTAGTACGGTAATTTTTTAGATGGTGTGATTACTGATTCAAAATATCGTACTGTGACATTTGATAGAACTGATTATTCAAAGAAACATCAAGATGCAAATTCAAAATATTTTGACATTTTGAACGTCAAGATATTGAATATTTTTCAATAACTTTTTTTTAATATTTGTACGTTCGTAGAGAAAAAATCTTGTATGATACTCGTGTGAAAATGCGTTTAAGGCACTTATGAGTTACACAAGTCGTCTGCGCCTCGTTGTGTAACTTTCATACGCGTGCCTTAAACATGCATTTTTCACACTAGTATCATAAATAGCTGTTATCTAACCCCATTATGTAATATCAAATTTTAAATGCATTTGTGACGTTAGAAACTTCACATTTTTCATAACTGTCAGTTTCAATACATAACTAGTGATGCTATGAATTTTTGCTATTATTAAAAAAATGTTGGCAACACTTAAGCGGCCCATCGTTTTTTGCCTCTCTCTCAAAGAGAGCGAGTTCACGTGAATTCGTGAAAAAATACATTAATCGTTACAATTTTTTTTTAAGTTGGGTGTGTCCAGAAGTTGAAACCGGGACCTCTCGCACCCTAAGCGAAAACATTACCCATATGCTTACCATCCAGCCGACAATCAGACCTATAGCACGGAAGAAATAGTTGACAAGGAGCGATACAATAACCAACCGTTATTCGTCCGCCGCAGCAGCACTAATGCGCATGCGATTTGTTTACACTAGTCACCAAGTTTAACATCATCATATTGACAGTTTAATTATATCATTTTACCACACGAGTTACGTAAATGCAAAGTAAAAACATTCTCTGATAAATTCATCCCAGAAACAAAACAAAATCGAAAAATAGGTTTTTTAGATCTTACCATAAATAGACAAAAGACAGATAAATTATCGTTCAATATCTACACGCTATCGACATTTTAGACGCTACTCTACCGACAGGTTCGAACCATCTTGCCTCTTGTCGAAAAATGTCAAATTAATTAACAATAACAGAAAATTAAGGGTTTATAGGGCCTCTTTTGAAGAATTCAATAGTTGTTACATGGGTCAAACAGGAAGGATATTTACTATAAGATACAGTGATCATTTCAAAATAGTAAGAGCAATTCAAATTTTGCAAATCGTTTTAAAAAACTGATGTTATCCTTCCACCGATAGATAAACTGAAGGTTTTATATCATCCAACAAAACCTAGAAAGTTAAATATATTGGGACCAATCTACAAACACTGGAATAACCCAAATGCTACCCTACCTAATGGTCAATTAGATATAGGATTATAGGATATTCCACTTTATTTACCGCCTTGATGTAACAATGGGACTACCTGTACTGATTGTTTAATCATGACTAATTAACACAATCCCTTGCGATGTATTAATTAATATCCGACAATTAAATTTATACAGGGTGAGTAGAGATTGGTAGTGAGTAGACGGTCAAAATCTCCTCAACCTTGTGAAATTTAAAAACATGTCTTAGATAAAAATTATAGGAGATTAACAGTGACATGTCTCTAAATTATAGTTACGCGCTTACGCCCCCGAGGGGATGGTGGCAGCATGAGTAGTAGCCGAAAGTAAATAGCAATGGTGATAGGCAACTGTAACTGGATTCATTAGAGCCTGTAGAGTGCGTCGTCTCTGAGATAATGATAGTACGTTTTTTAGAAACTTATAGAGTAGGATCGAGATTTTTACATTGCTCTGGATTTCCGCACGCGAAGTTTCTGGACTTTGCTGGATGATTCTAGAGGCAATCTGTAGAGTATATAAGCAGATGTAAACATGCTGTAAGGAAGTTTTTAATGAGTCTAGGTTAGAAAACATCCGAAGTGATACAAAGTGAACAGCAGAGTGAAAATGTCAAGTAGTAAACACTGTTAATGATTATTTTATTCAGTAAAAGTGTATTTTAGTTAATAAAATTATTGTGAAATTTTCAGCAAGTTATTCAATAATTATTAGTATTAGTGTTTATCTCTTGTTATCATTTTTAAACCCACGAATTCTAAAGGGTGGTTTCCTAAGGGGTGGGACGCCCAATATTAATAATAATAATAATACATTTTATTCATGCTCTTTGACATTATAAAAATTAGATAGCAATTTAATATACATATTATATTTATTTTATATTTGACTTTTAATTCTCTATCCAGGCATATATCATTTTTACACTTAGACTGCGGCGTTGCCAAGTTATTCAGTTTTTTCTGAAAAATAATGCATTTGCAAAAATTCAGTAAAAAACATATTTTAATAAACACAATCGTTTCACTTGGAATGTTAGTTAGGGCTGTACTAGTTTCTGGCCCTCTCAGTCCAACATAACTCTACAGGGTGTTCTCCACTATGATTCAAACTTTTACATTTTTAAACTGTCGTAACTAAATTTTCTCAAATGAAACACCCTCTATGTTTTTACTTAAAATGTTTCTATAATCAGTTGCCTACATGCTAGTACCTTATAGTGACAATTTTTTTCATTAATTTTTGGAAAATTCAGGTCGAGAATATTTAGATAATATAAATATTGATGAATTTCGTCATGTTGTAAAACATAGCTAAAAGGAGAATTAAAGGTATTATCGAGTACATAAATCATTCAACGTGATAAAAAGTAATGGTTGTTGTCAATATCTCAAAACAAAACAAAAGACATTTTTTTCTCTTACCCTTACTATAAAGCTGTTAAGAAAGTGCCTCTACATGGTGCAAAGTAAAATGGCAACAATTTAAATCAATAAAATAAAAAGGGTTTCCAAGAGTTCGTGACTGTAGCTTTTCTCGATTATTTGAAAAACTAGATACGAACTTTACAATGGACATACGCCAGCCGTACCTTTGCAACGATATCTAACAATATCCACTCTCAAGGGGATTGTAGTAACTCCTGAGACTCCCCAAAGACGAAAATAAATAAAATTATACTTACTGTGATTGCTACAGTCTGCTCTCTCCGTCGTAATCTGATGTCTAGCGGTGCATTTCTGATTAGATCTTATAAACTAGCACTTTTTAGGAACACTTCGTAGACTATTAAGACCGTCGATAGATTCTGTGAGTATTCGGATCGCTACACAAATTTGACGGGATCAAAGTTGAGAGCCACAGAATCACACGCAGGTTGTCAATCTTAGATCTAGTGGATCAATAAAGAATCGAATTCAAAATATATTTTCATTTATTGAAATAAAATTCAACAAATAAAAAAATAGAAATATTTAATACCTAGCTAATTGTATTTAAGACAACTTGTCAGAGATCACCACCCTTGGCACGGTATTACGTCCCGAAGGATCGCAACTCATCCAGGGGCGAAAGAACTATAATAATCGACTGTACAAAAACACTACCAGTGAATTATGATAGTAAAATGTATATCGAACTTTTTGAAAAATTATTCACTTTTAATTTTGCACTGAAATTTTCAAATTGCTTGTATTTGTCAGGATGCTTCGAAAAGCTTTTTATATGAGCTCAATAGTTTTCCAGCTTTGAAAAAACGTACTAAAAAGATACCTTTTTTCCTTCGAGTCGCATTCGACCGACCCCTATGGCAACTCTCGCCTAAGCCTTTTTATGCGGTACTTTGGGTCAGTCGGAATCGATACATCGACTTTGAATTTTGAGACAATTTTTAATGGACGTTCTTGTGGTTCGTGCTCGGAGTATTTTCCACCACTTTCAGAATAAATAATATATTTTTGATTAAATTTTGCCTAAAATAGCTACTCGCTACATCCTGATTAAGATTTCCGCTTTGTTGAACAGACTTTAGGGTACTTTCGATAAAAGGTTTTGTGGTACTTTGGAACATTCTTCGTGGTACTTTCGAAAAGTTCAACTGGCGAATTGGATTTCTACCTGTCGAAATTTGAAATTTTCAAGTCAAATTCTTGGTACTTTCAAAAATAAATTTCGAACGACGATGCCCAAAGGCATTTTTCCGTCGTTCGCGGTTTCAAAGACATTTTAAGTGAAATAATTTTTATTGGGATTTTGACGAAAGACGATGCCAAAGGCGTCTTTCGACAAGCGACAATGTTTCCAAGTCGATTACACTGTATGTGTGGTTGATAAACAAAATTATTATTAAAAGATGAAAAGGTACACGTTAATTTGATGATAATCATCTCACTCTAGAGCTGTGAAACATAAATTATGGGTGAACCACATTATTTAAAAATTTCTCTTTAAAGTCAATGTCACTTAATAATTCGCAAAAAGAGCCCTCTGTATTCAATAAAGTGAATTATTATATTTTGAATATTTTCTAGTCAAAATTAGACAAAAAAACAGCTGTTAGTAATTTATTCGATCAATACAGGTCTCGAAATATAATCTACAAATACATTTAAAATTTAAAAAAATAGAAATTGCTTGTAATAAAAGCTCTTCAGAAAAACTTTTAGTGATTTACTACCTGCTTCGTCAGCTTTAATACTAACACAAGAAGTTTAGTGTGCCATTTGAAAGTAAAAGCCTTTTAGATAATTAACTACAAATAGAAGGCGCTGAATTTAAAAAGCACTAAAATATACCTAATTTTAACTGCACCTCCAGACATAAAAAATGTAAAAGCAGGATCATTATTACGAGCAGAATACCTACACGTACGAAATAAATAGAATGTACTTAATAATCCTGTCAAACTAGATTAAAGAATGCCCAATGTAAATTAAAATGACCACTCGGCTTAATTTTTTTGCATGAAGAAAGTTTTATAATAAATAAAATAAAGTTGTATAAGAGAGGAAAGGTAAAAAAATAGAGTTTTTGCAAATATCTCATAAACTATTAACTTTACAATAAAAATTATTTATTATTTTTGTAGTTAAGTAAATTTGCTGCATAATAATAATAATAATAATAATAATACTTATTTATTTCAGAGAAGATAATACACTTTCCAATCAAAGGTACATATCAAAAATGAAATATCGTCAAAACAAAAGTTCGCTAACCATAACTTAGCTTTCAAAATAATCTTCCAAATTATAGGGCTCTAAATTTATCAACATATTTTTAATTTCTTTTTTAAATTTATTTATTCTTTCAATATTTTTCCATTTCTCTGGTAGTTTGTTAAATAGCCTTATACACATATACTGTGGATTCTTTTCCGTTATTGTTAGCCGATGTACTGGGTAGTTTATATCAGTACACCGTGTTTCATAGGCATGAGAAATATTATAAGTTGTGAACTTATCTTTATTTTTAAAAACAAACATTAAACATTCATACACATATACTCCAATAATAGTTAAAATTCTGTTTTTTTTAAAAACCCCCCTACAGGTCTCATTAAAAGCCAAGTTGTGCATTATTCTTACAAGTCTCTTTTGTATTAGGAATATTTCTTGGATATTATTACTTCCCCAGAAGATGATTCCAAATCTCGCACTAGATTCAAAATTCGCAAAGTATATAATTCGTATTGATTTCTGGTTTAAATATTTACGGATAATCCGAATGCTGTAACAAATAGCATTCAGTTTTTTGCCTAAATATTTTATATGCGTTGACCAGTGTAAATGCTCATTAATATACACTCCTAAAAATTTTGCGTTTTCTTGAATATTTAATTTGTCATTTAAAATATTTACAGTTTTAGGTGTTTCTATTTTTGTTTGTAGTGTTCTGAATAGGATAATGTTCGTTTTTTCAAAATTTAATAAAAATCCATTTTTTGTGAACCATTCTTTTGCTTTCAGCATTAAGGTATTACTTAAGTTTATTATCTCAGGATAATTTTCTCCTGTAATTAATAAATTTGTATCATCCGCATAATTTGTAATCGAACTATTTTTTTCATTAAATATGATATTACCTAGATCGTTCATGTAAATGATAAACAGAATCGGTCCTGTGATACTGCCCTGTGGAATGCCTATATTTTTTTCTTTAATGTCAGATTTTATTTCTTTTCCATTGTTAATAATGACTGTCTTTTGTGTCCGATTAGATAAGTAAGATTTGAACCATTTTATTGCTGTTCCCCGTATTCCATATTTTTCTAATTTTTCAAGAAGGTATGTATGATTTAAGCAATCATATGCTTTTGATAAGTCAAGAAATATTCCTAATGACAGATGACTTGCTTCAAACGCTTTTAAAATATTTTCAGTAAACTGAAAAATTGCTGTTTCTATAGACCGTCCTTTAATGTACCCATGTTGATTGTTACTTAATAATCCACATGATATCATGAAGTTCATAAGACGATCGCACATTGCCATCTCAAAGAGTTTAGAGAAAGATGGCAATACACTGATCGGCCTATGATTTTCAAACATTTCTGGGTCGCCCTTTTTATAGAGGGGTTTAATTAATGCGACTTTTAGCTGATCGGGAAAGATACCATATTTAAATGAATTATTCATTATATAACATATTGGTTGGATTATAAGCTGTATACAATATTTAATAATACTTGTGGGAATATTATCATCTCCACTTGTATGTTTATTTTTTAATCTATTAGTTAAAATAATTATTTCGTTCTCTGATACGGGTTTGACAAACATTGATTGATTATTTAATTGGATGTTACAATTAAATGGTACATTATCAACGCCTTTCAATAACTCAGGTATTACGGTTATGAGAAAACTATTGTAATCATTCGCTACGTTTGCTGGGTTCCCCTTTAATTCGACATTATTCCTCGTATTTTTACCAATAATTTCATTATGAATGCTCCACATAGTTTTAATTTTATTATCTGATTTTTTTATTTTCTCATCGTAACTATTTTTTCTTGCTTGTTCTAATAGATTTTCATAATCTTTTTTTGTTGCACTGTATATATCTCTATAATTTGGATTATTATTTGACAATATTAATAAGGTATCTAATTTCTTTTTACAATCTTTTATTTCATTGTTTGTAAAATGGTTGGTCTTTTTTTTCTTTTGTTGTATATATTGAACCGGAAAATTTTCATTGAATATATTCAAGAAGTTATTCATAAAAATGGTCCATTGTTTATTTACATCGTTGGTACTAATGGAGTATACATCAGTCCAATCTTGTTCTTGTAATCTAAGACAAAAATTATGTTTGTTGTTTTCTGAAAAAAATCTACGATGTTGAATTTTAGATACATTTTCTTTCTCTAATATAAACGTAAGTTTTTGTGCTGTATGGTCTGAAATATAAGATTGTAAAATATTTATATCATATTCACGATCCAAATTAGTGAAAATATTATCGATACAACTTGTTGTGCTGTGGGATATTCTTGTGTACTCATTTATAGTTCTATAAAACGAAAAAGAATTTAATATTAAATCTATATCTGATATATTTTTTAAATTGTCCTTTAACTCGATATTAAAATCACCTGCTATTAATGTTAATTTATTTTCTTCGCATATTGCCAACAAAGTTTGTTCTAATTTATAATAAAAGTCTATTATATTACCACTGGGAGGTCTGTATATACTAATTATTATTATTTGCTGATTACTTACAGTGCATTCTACTGCCGCACATTCAAAAACGCCACATTCTGATAACTTGTTTATGTTTTTTCTCACTTTGTATTTCACGTCACTACGACAGTACACTGCAGCTCCTCCGTGTTGACCTTCGGACCTACAGAAACTCGATGCCAACTTAAAGTTATTAATTCCATATGACCCTAACTGCCATTCAGTTTTCCAGTGTTCTGTCACCGCTAGAAATTGACATTCTGGGTGTTCACTTAAAAATTCATTTAATTTATTCACACTATTTCCTATCGATTGAATATTTTGATGTATAATAGATATTTTAATTGATCCCTTACTACAGTCTAATTTATTTGTAATTGCTTTTTTCGTTGAAGAAAAAAATCAAATTTATTTATCATAGAGTCTTTTGGCCAGAAATTTGCATTATTTGCTTGCTGTTCAAATTCTAGAGGTACTCCAACTTTAAAAGCACTCTGATGATTATAGAAAAGTTTTAATTTTTCCACTATAATTTCTGAATTAGGACATTTCTTTGCAAGAATTACTTTTAGATCCTGTTGTGACATATCCGGATTTAATCTCGACACAAAAAACCAAGTCATCCTTGGGAGACCTTTAACTGAATCTTCGGTTGATGTTCCAAAAAAAAGGGGTTTCTTAGATTTTGAACGATAGTTCCTTTTCGTGTGTTGAATTTGCCATTTCTCTGTTTCCACTTCTTCGACTTGTTCCATCACTTTATTGTCTTTTTTTTTTTTCATATATCGGTGTTTTTTCACTAGACTCATGTTTTTCATTTATAGCTTGCGAGGTCGAAGGTCCCTGCTTTGTTGGGAACTGCTGACTTTCTATGTTATCTGATATTTCTTGTTGGTTTCTACTTTTTACCTTGGGTTTTGTTATATTTTTTGGAGCCTCCTTGTTTACTACTGCACTATACGATCTACCTGTTTCCTTTATTTTTTCATGCAAAAACTCATTATTTTCTTTTAATAGTCTATTATTTTCATGTAACAGATTTGTATTTTCCTTTAATATTCCATATTTTTCTTCCTGCTCATTAATGATTTTCTTCAAGTACTCGATTTCTTGCATAAGTTTTTCTACTATGTCATGTTTTTCATCCGGTTCATGAATACACACGTTGTTTTTAGATTTACTGGCTAATATCAAACAACTTGAATGGAAATTCACTTTACATTTTTTACACTGTACTTTTTCTTTCACAGGTCTTCTACAATAACCACATTTTGATATATTACTATCACTACTTTCACTTCCTTTAGACGCATCACCCGCACTGGACTCTCCAGTTGACGCCATCTTTTACTCATAAAGGGCTCTATTACTTTTTCTCATGAGAGTAACCGTTTCGGAGATAAGACCATGTGAATTTGCAATTTGCAATGATTATATGTAAAGTAAAGTAACGTAACCTTTATTATTCAATAGATCATAAGACATAATATATTAAGTGTGGCGCGCCACAGGGTTCCATTCTCGGGCCCCTGTTTTTCACAATGTACACTTTTAAATTGATGAGCTGTATAAGGAATTTCTCGATACATTTCTATGCAGACGATACGCAATTATATTTATCATTCGATGTTAAAGATGTTGCAGAGGCAAATGTTATAATGAACCGTGATTTAGGATCACTGATAAAAATGTCAGATGCACAATCTTAATATTAATTCTGTATAATGTAAGTTTATGTTATTTGGTAGAAAGAGAACACGTGAGAAAAATAAAAATAATTTGAATATAACATTAAATGACGTCAAAGTGGAGTGTTAATTCAACAAAAAAATTAAGGACTTGAAGAAGATGCTGATCTAATATTTTCTAAGTACATATCAAATAAAACACAAAAGTAGCATTTTCAAACTTAACTCATGTATGCACAAAGGCAGATACTGAATTCTTCAGCCAGAAAGTGCACTGGTGTTGTCACATTTTAATTTCGCTGATGTAGTGTATGGTCCAGTTCTTAACTAATTCCGACAGTCAACGTATACAGCGAATTCTTGTGTTCGCCTTATATGTGGTTTTCGTAGACGACGGGGAGTTTCTGCCCAATTAAGGACAACAAAGTGGCTAAAGATGTTAAAGGGGATTGTTACATTCTTTGATATTATTTAATAAAATTATCATCCTTAGCAGTCCACTATATCTGTATAATAAAATTAAATTTCGCACAGGTGTTCATAATATCAATATTAGATTTAAACAGTTAATTTCTTCACTGCCTCATTCCACTACTATGTATGGACGAAGCTTTTCTTTTAATATTTAAAAATTGTATAATACGTTACCATTTCCACATAAGAATACTACCGGATATAAATTTAAGAATGATGTTAAAAACTTAATTTTAAATTGCTTTCATTACATTATATTTACACTGGCTATTTTTGAAGATGTAGGAATACGAAAAATCAAACATTTAATCTTGTAGAAATCTTTTAAACTTAAAGTAATTGAGTTGTCTTCTACAAATGTTATAGTTGTATCGGCGGCGACATCGTATTACAAGGGATCGTGAAGCTACATTTCAATCCATCTTTGATGCTTATTGTTATTATGTCCGAAAACATTAATGTTGATGGGTATGATAGTAATTGTCATAATACAAAAGCTGCTGAACGACTTCGTCGATCTTCCAAATACCTTAAATCTAAAGAAATTCTATTTGATGCATCAATGAAAATGTCAGTAGATAAAGAAGAATTTATTTCTAATAGTAATAATAAAAGTCGAATTCTATGTTGTGCAGGCAGTTTGAAGCATCAATGTAAAACAAGCATAGGCAAATCGATACTGACATTCTCGCTATTGAAACTGGACTCGGTGAATTCAATACAAAGTTCAGCATAGTTGTAGGGGATTATGTTGATTTATTAGTACTATTAGGTGCACGAACTCCTTATGGTAAAGAAATTATCTGAAATCTGAAAAAGCAAAAATTAAAACAAAATTTATTTCTCAAAGAGTTCTGTTCCTCATAAATTCAGTAAGGATCACATTTTATTTTTGCACGAAATTACTGAATATTATACATCATCTTTGTTTGGATTTACCTTTATTAAAAAATATTATGCAAGACAAAAAATCTGTAAACTCCATTTCTACCAGCAACCAGTGCAGCTCAGCAACGTTTGTATCAGGTATACCAAGTACAAACATTGCTCAGCAATACCCGTTATCCAGAAAATTTATTTTGGATTTTGACAAAAGACATTTTGAAGCCGATTCAAACGTTGTTAACACCTGCTCCGGATATTCTATTAAATAACGTTTGTTGATTGATCCAAAGACTCTACGGCTGCAGGAAAATTGAATTGCATTGCTCTATTGTTTGTAGTAATTGTCATTGCCAATTCCTTGCCTGAGATAGAGAAGTTAAACAACATGGTAGAATACGTACAAACAGAACATTAAATACAAGAATACGTATTTCTTAGAAGGAACCATGGACATTGACGAAATTAACTCGGAATCCTAGGATAATGACGATTACTTTAAGTTACGTTACATTAAGTAGTTACTAAACAATAAGATTGGTTGTTCTGATCTTTGAGAAAAAATTAAATTTCATATCCGTGCAGTACCAACTCGATCCATGTTATTGTTACATTTAAAAAGACCTCAAACGAATGTTTCAAAATTTTCACCAATAGGTATATGAAATGTTTAAAAATGAATTATTATTTGTTTGCTTATAATTGTATTGAAACATTCTTTATAGGATTTTGCAAACAGCAGAAAAATTAACTATCTATAAAAGAAAAACTTTGTGTAGAAATATTAATGAAATCTTTGCATTCTTTCGATAACCTGAATTCTGGTTATGCTAGCAAATTAAAATCCTAAAATGAATTTGTCTAATTTCTTATTTGACAATTCTCATTCTAACACTAGCATCCACACAGTCCCCTACGGCCATGCAGATTAAACTAGTATCCACATAACCCCCTACGATTATGAAGATTCAGTTAAAAATGAGAACAAAGACTTTGTTCTCATTTTTAACTGAATCTTCATAATCGTAGGGGGTTATGTGGATACTAGTTTAATCTGCATGGCCGTAGGGGACTGTGTGGATGCTAGTGTTAGAATGAGAATTGTCAAATAAGAAATTAGACAAATTCATTTTAGGATTTTAATTTGCTAGCATAACCAGAATTCAGGTTATCGAAAGAATGCAAAGATTTCATTAATATTTCTACACAAAGTTTTTCTTTTATAGATAGTTAATTTTTCTGCTGTTTGCAAAATCCTATAAAGAATGTTTCAATACAGGTATATGAAATGTATAGAAATTTTAATAGAATAGAACATAATGTAGATATTTTTTGTTGTACTCTTAATGACATAAAGTGTAAGTGGAATAATTTATAGGAAGTAGTTAAATACATTGGTTTTGTATACAGACTGTGACAATAGTGCGTCGGAATTTGATAGCTCGAGTTCTGTGATAGCTAGGAATTACAAAAAATACAAGTAAACCAGATAAAAAAGTCTACAACCAAAAATTATTTTCGAATATACAGGACGAACCAAGACAATTACAGAATACAAGTGCCTTTTTTAAATGGAATGCTATGTAATATCAGTACATTTTTTGAAGCCTTTTCTAGACTCCTTTCACTCCTATATTATTATTATTGACTATCTTCCAACCACTTAGATGAAATGAATGTTTTTGTTGAAATAATGCCGTTTGCAGATCATATTTTTTATTTCTTCTTCACATATATCTCATAAACGTTATAAAAGGGATATGAGTAGGTAAATATACAATCATTTTTCCTATTTTCTGATTTTCTTTTTAGTTTCAAGTGGTTTTAAGAAACATAATTTTAACACGCTTTTATTAGGTCGACCTGTAACTGTATAATATTATGTAAGTAATAAAATCCAAGGTACTTCTAATTGTTTTATCATCATGAAACTCGGCAATTCTGTGTAACTCTGATGATAATACAATACAGTATACTCAATATTATAATGTGTACAGCCCCCTTGATATCGGTATCAAAGAAAAGGGCTTGACAAGTAGAAAACAAATATGTGATCAAAACCTAAAAATTCAAAATGGCGGCGTCAACATGGCGGATACGTTTTATCAATTATCGTCGGATCGACTGAAAATCGGTATGTGTGGGTTATTGAGGTTGCAGACTACAATTATTATCTGATCCAAATTTAACAATTCAAAATGGTAGCGTCAAAATGGCTGATAAGTTTTGTAATTTATGGTCTGATTCGTATGAAAATCGGTATCTGGGAATTTATTTAGTCGGGATTTAAGTAGGTAATAACTTGGAGAATGAGATAATGCATTCTTTGAATTTCCAAGTTCCGGAAAAATTCAAAAAAACTCTTGGAAGAACCTTTTTATTTTCGGTTTTTTTGCTCTGGCGGCCAAAATAATGAAAATAGAGAAAGAAGTTCCCAACAAAAGTTGTAGCTCGTCTTTTTCTCTACTAAAAAGGTATTTACAAATTTTTGTCTTACTTAAGCCCTTTAGAAGATAAATTGAGTTTTCCACTTAGTTTTAAGCCGCTTCGAAATGCGCGAAAAATGAGAATTCTCCAGGAGTTTCGTACGACCGGGCTCATCGATCGATAATTCTTACTATTCAGAGCCCCTAAAAAAAAATGGAAATAACATAAAATGTAGGGAAAAGTCTCAGATTTAATGTGGAACTAATCACAAAATTCATAAAAAAATTTATCAAGGGGAGACAGTGTCAGAAGATGGCTTAGTGAACTTTATATAGTTGATCCACAGATTTATTCATATCTTTGCCGGGAGTCGTTAGAATGATAATTCATTTTGCTTGTATATTCTTATATAATGATATAGTAATCCAATTAACATTTTATTGCAATTACTTTTGTTGGAAAAACATGCCTTGCGATCAAAGTAGAGGGTATATTTCTCATCGATCAATCACCTTGAAATTTTGGTGTTCAATTCGCTATATCTTAAGTAATAATAATAGCACAGTTTTAATTTTTGGATTATAAGTACAACAAAACATATTCCTTCGAATGACTTTAGAGTTTTTTAAATGCGCGCAGTACTTTTTGAATTTGTCTACATTATTCATACACGTTCAGAAAATGCACAATTATACAGTAAAACATATACAACTTATTTGTTTCTTAACATTCTTCAATGAAATTTTCACGGAATATAGATTAAGGTGCATGGAATCGAATCCATGCAGTGAAAAAGCACCCATTGTTACGGGAGAAATAGGCAGGATGCATAAAACTAAGATGTGAATAAATCAACTGTATAGAGTTTACTAAGCCATCTTCTAACACTTTTTTCTCTATGATAAAAAATTGTATAAATTTTGTGATTAGTTCTACATTAAAGCTGAGACTTTTCTCTACATTTTACGTTCCTTTCATTTTTTTAACGGCTCTGAATAGTAATAATTATTAGTATTATTATTAATAACATTATTTTCTTCTTTTTAGTGCATTTTTTAAAAGATTCAGTTTGTGTTTAAAATCGAGTTTTTTTTTAATTATTTATTTTTTTATTTTATAAAGTAATATTTTTAGGAAAAAGTTCTGAAACTTTTTGTTGTAAATTTTGTAAACTAGTTGATAATAAATGTATCGTAAAACTAATAATCTCCTAGATATTTGCAAAAAACTGTTTTTTCCTTTCACCTCTTATAATATTTAAAGCTCCAGTGGTATCTATAAGATCTTTCATCATTTTATTTTGTGTTGAAAACATGCCACATACTAAAATTTAACTCAGTGAAAATTTATATTCAAACAAAATCTAGTTTCATTGAACTATAAAACATTACTTTTCTTTTCAGATGTGGAGGAACTTTCAGCTAGGTTAAGTTTAATGGCATCCACTAGTGAGAAGGGTGAATTTTCAGAGCCGACAGGAATAGGGCCCATGAGTGAAAACTACCTCAACAGCAGATGTGTTTATTTGGAACAACTGCTCAGCGGTAAGATATACAGATTAATGAACATATTATGTAGACATAATAAAATTTGAGTAACTCCACGCAGCGCACGTTTATTTTGAATTAACTCTAATTTTCAATTACTGGATCCTGGTGTGTACCCCTGGGAAACAGTGGGTGAGGCCAGACAGATGTAAACATGACAATTTGATTTTCGTTTGTTCTCGCTTTGATAACTAGGAACGCAAATTATAATTATGGACACAGTGAGATTAATGAATGTAACTCGATTTTAACTAATGGATTATTGTTAACACGAGGTATACAAGTATTTTTAGGTTGCCATATTCATTATAGTACAGGAAGTCAAGTTTATAATTTGTGTAATGACGTATTAAATCATGGCTGGCTAAAGAATTGCAGTTGTATAGGTTATAAACTATAATGAAGCATATTCTTTATAGGATTTTGCAAACAGCAGAAAAAATTATTTATGAGAACTAAAAAGAAAAACTATCTGTGAATTTATTGATTACCAATCTTTTCATTTTTTCGATAACCTGAATTCTGGCTAATTGAAATCCTAAAATGAATTTGTCTATTTCTTATTTGACAATTCTCATTCTAACACTAGTATTCACATAGTCCCCTAAGGTCATGCAGGGGAAACTAGTATCTACATAACCCCTTACGGTCATGAAGATTCAGTTAAAAATTAGAACAACGACCTAAACTAAATTTATTTACATACCTTGTCTTTGGAAATTTTTCATTCTAGTGAATTACATCTTCATGAATTCTATCCGTCTGTTTCTTGGAAATGCTTAGCCTTTGAAACGTTTTTCGCCCTTATTCTGGAGCTCATCAGAAAGACATAAAGCCACTCACAAGATGTTTCATGCGAAAACTAAGACAATTTCCATAAATCTGGGAAAGCTGATGAAAAAACAGATCCACACATATCTATTCCTAACCAGTTTTGGAGCGTATATACTCTATGCATGTTTAAAACTGATTTTGTTTTTTTTTGTTTGCTTGTAATTGTAATGAAACATATTCTTTGTAGGATTTTGCAAGCAGAAAAAAAATCTATGAGAACTAAAGAGAAAAACTATTTGTAAATTTATTGATTTCCAATCTTTGCATTTTTTTCGATAACCTGAATTCTGGTTGTGCTAGCAATTAAAATGAATTTGACTGATTCTTATTTGACATTTCTCATTCTAAATTCTAACAGTAGTCTCCACACAGTCCCCTACGGATATGCAAAGTAAACTAGTATCTACATAACCCCTTACAGTCATGAAGACTCAGTTAAGAATGAGAACAAAAGCCTAAACTGAATTTATTTACATACCTTGTCATTGGAAATTCTTCATTCTAATGGATTACATTTTCATGAAATCTATCATTCTGTTTCTTGGAAATGCTTAGCCTTTGAAACGTTTTAGCCCTTATTCTGGAGCTCATCAGAAAGACATAAAACCACTCACAAGATGTTTCATGCAAGAACTAAGACAATTTCCATAAATCTGACATAAATGTTTGACATTGACTGATGAAAAAACAGATCCTCACCTATCTATTACCTAATAATTTACTTTTAAAAAGTTATAAAGTATACTTTATAAACAAAATTGTTTAAGTAAATCACCCATCTGCTGAGTGTTGGGAGTGGGAAAAATAGAGGTGGCAGTGCGTTTTTGTGCGTTTTTCAGTTAGTCAGTTTAGTTCAAATCTTGGTAAATTTTGAACCACTTTCAATTGATCTATTGCCTTAAAATTTTACATACATACAGGGTGTAATCAGTTTCATGTCATTAAAAAACTGGTAATGGGGACCGACTAGACAAACAAAAAACCTTTACAAATTTGAAAAAAACTGATCTAGGTCAATATTTTTAATATTATGGTAGACAACTATTGAGAACCACTGCTTTTCTTGGTCAATGGACTTGTAGTTCCCAATTATACAACTTTTAAATTGTCATAAAAAAGTGCTCGCCGGCACACGCGGTGGGTCTGCGGTGTCAAAGGATCGTCGACCGCCTTTGATGGACCGCCTCAACTGGACTGAGGCAAGTATAAAGAGGTAAATAATTCGTTCTCTCTTCGTGCACAATTGCAAGCAAATAATGGCCATAGAGGTTTAAACAGAGCATTTCTTTACATGTGTGTTTTTTAATTTGGAACAAAATATTGGATCGTTTATAATTTAGAAAATTTAAATGGGGTTTATTAACATTTGTAACATAAATGAGTGTCCTGGGTTAAAAGCTTACTACCTACCTAAATAATTCAAAATCTCTGCATCTGCATCAATACACAGTTCGGTACGTCGAATTAAGGACATACGCACTTCGTTCAACACTAAACACTAAACTATCAACTAACGTTGTTAATAAAGAAAAATAAAATAAAAACTTGGTACAAAAGCCAAAAAGGAATACAAAATGAACGAACAATTAAGTTGTGTCTGTACGTAATCAAGAATTTGACAACTTGAACGGTAAGTCAATAAAATAAATCTTAACTATAAATACACAATTACGCGAAATTCAAAAATAACAAAAACAACGAACAGCGGGTTGGACGTGTGTACATAACGAAACACCCACAGTAACTAAAATATTGCACAAGGGAGAGTTATAGTTTCCTTCAGATCAGATCTAGATCTAAACCTACCTCAATATTCCAGCAGTTCTCAAAAAATTTTATTGAAAATTTGCGAAATTTTTGTTTATTTTTTTCTCCAAAACTATGAGCTTTAGACCCCATGTTATATAAGGTTTTTTTGTTTGTCTTTTCGTTCTCTACCACCAGTTTTTTTAATGACATGAAACTAATTACA
Organism: Stenurella melanura; assembly: GCA_963583905.1. NCBI lineage: Eukaryota > Metazoa > Arthropoda > Insecta > Coleoptera > Cerambycidae > Stenurella > Stenurella melanura. The sequence goes on from OY757314.1 coordinate 122,073,841, forward strand.
CCCTGTATGTAGTGTCGATAACAACATAATATTTTAGGGTAAAATCCATAGAACACAGACTCAAAAGTTGGTGTTGTCCGAAAGAATTCTGGGGTAATAACCTATTTTTACAGTCAAGCACTGGACTATAAACACGTAAATAAATATGTTCAGCAGAATTAAAAATACAAAAACATGATTAGTTTAGTAAAAACAATATATTCTAGTTTGCCTTGTTTTTACTTAGTATAACATAGCATCCGTTTTAAATAATAATTATTTACTTTTTATTTGCGGTTAATTCTTTATTGCTCTAAATTTAACACAAAGATAGGTAAGAATCTTTTCGGCTATTAGTCAGATCTTCCGAACAGGAAATATTCCACATCAGTCATTCTAAAATAACTCTACTGGTAGTTTACGTAATGCGACATATTCAAGCTTCCTGTGAAATTTAGGTGGACCAGGAATTTCGAATTAAAATTTTGACCTGATATAGTTTGTCAAACCTAGGGAATTCGTGTGGATTTCCTGTATCACCTGCATGTATTTTAAAAGTGTAACGGGCCTTTTATGTTCGTGGAATGGATTCAACTTTGCGTAAATCGAAACACTATTCTGCACTTATAGACAGGACGGCGTTGTGTGCCTTCTTATAAAGAACAAAAAATATCAAATATGCACTTCTTTACAATCGAAACAGATTACCCAAATGGTCGTATATTCTAATAATCATATAATTTAAGATATCGTTCATGTTTTTTTTCATAATATCATTACGTTGAAGGCACTGGAGCTTGACGAATTTTTAAAAAATGGTAAAATAACATGTCAATAAATTTAAGCAGCTGAGAAGTATAATACAATTGGGAGATAGATAGCTATACAAATCATGTTATAACAGCAGAAAATAGTACACGAACCATCGAAATTTTGGATATTTTTTTTTTTACTAAAAAGTCAATCAACATTTTTAACATATAATAAAACATAACGTTTCCGAAATTAACGAGCCCAAGGAAATTTTGAATGCATTTGCCGACTGCTTTGACAAATCATACGCACCTAGTAACAATTCACTTGAACATACGTTAGATGCTTTAACAACTCATAAATGCATATATTGCATTTTACATAGATTGATGCCCATATGGCCCTGGAGAAAATAAAACAGAATGACCACTGCCATTATCTACTTTCCCGCTATCTTCCCTCAAATTTCAGCCTTCTTTCCTCACTTTTCCTCACCTTCCCATCACTTCTTCCCTCTTACGCAAAACCTCTCCAATTTTCCATCACCTCTCCTCACTTTTCTACAATCTTCTCCTACCTTCCCACATTGCCACCACTTACGATATAAAGTATAAAGCTATTTAAGTTGGAAAGCTGTCTAGACGTGTACAAAACCTTATTAAAATATGTTAAGGCGTTTTCTAAGTATTTTGGAACAAAAATTCAAACAGATTATTATAAAAATTCTGAAAAGGATCCGGAGAAATAAAAAATTCTAAAATTTGTTTATACATGTATTGATTATCACTGTTGTGATTTCATTATCTTACCACAATGTTCTTTAAGTACCGTTATGTGTTTACATCTCCTACTAAGCACCCCAAACCGTGGCATGGGTTCGAGAATTATAACATAAAGATAACGCTTATTTAATAATCTGCTAACTAATTACAGTACTTATTACTTCACGTATATAACATTAAGTACTATTTATCACTTGATAATTCACTACTATGATCGCTTTCTGCCAGTTTCTTTGTTATTACTTCTTAATTCCAATTAGAACTGACTGGTGGCTTTTTTCGATTAATTCATTTCCATTCTAGAATAGAATTCTGAAAGCATGCCTCTAGCGCCATCTCCAAGATGATTGCTGAACTTGCACAATACAGTATTCTATCTAAAGTGTACATTGGCGCGTCATCTCTTGGATTATTTTAGAAGTTCTTAAGTTCTGTAGTGCAACCAAAAAGTAGAGTTGCGACACTGGATGGCCGTAATACTTTATATATTAACGCCAACCATTATGATACATTTAATATTACTATGACTACGGTGGGCATAAAAAGGTTCATTGTTTCAACTATTATTGATGTCAATTTTATATTGTATTTTTTTCATTATGTTCTCTTTTCCTTTCAGTACGAAAAGATGGCAACAAAACGGGCACTCTACCTAAAGGGAACGTGTATATAGAAGAAGCCAACTCAAAAACATAGTGAAAACTACGTGAAAAAATAATGAATGGAAAACTTTTCAAATGAAATACATCAATCTTCATTAGGCGTCATCTTTCACCATGTGGACGATATTGGACGTGAATAACAGTCATATATTAAGACCTGTAATTAATTTTCTTTTAGAAAATATGTGTAACGAGGTATTTAAAAAGTAATAATTGTAAAATAATTTAAATGTGTTAACGTAGCTGTAGAAAATTTTAATACTTATCGCACTGCACTGCTGTAACTCAGGAAATAGATACAATTTTAATGAAATTAAAAATTTAGGTTGTCGTGTTCAGGAGAGGGAGAGGTCTAATGGGAAATCACTATTTTTAGTCATAATTTTTTTAATAAAATGTATACTGTATGAATATTTATTGAACTACAAGCAAGAGAATAATAATAAAATTTCATACATAGCTGCACTACATAGCCGTACAGCGGCTAATATTAAAAATTTAGTTCAACAAAGAGACATACTGTAGACAAAAAATTTTAGTATACCGGGTGTCCACAAGATGTGGTACACACAAAAGTTTGAAACTAGTGTATAGAATATTTGATACAGAAATGCAAAACTCACTTTTTTTAAATGAGACTCTACATTTTGTACGTGTTTTCAGTAGAGCTTTAATTAGATGTCCAACGCAATTTTAAAATTTAAGACTGGTCCATGAATGGATGACAAATTGCTGGTTATGTTAAGAGATGTATTTTTGTGCCAAATATTTTGTACCCTAATTTTATATTTTTATTTTGAGACACAAATAAAACATTGGGGTGTATCTGGTTTCGTGGGCACCCAGTATATAAAAGCGAAAAGTAACTCGTTCATTTATTATCAAATCTCCTAAATAAATCCCTGGTGATATGAAGTTGAAATTTTATATAGATATTCTTTTTTGGGTTTAAACCCGTAATGAGAAAAGATTTTTTGAAGGTGCACCCCCCCCCCCCTCCCGGGGGGGAGTAAGATCACTCCTCAAATATTGACATATTTGTAATCTTAAAACTCGGTAATTTTTTTTAAAAAGTGCTTTAAACAAGTCAATTTATTTCTAATTTTTTACGGGCAATTTTTAATAGTTTTTTTAATTTACAATGAACAAATTGTCAGAAATTATTTATAGATCTAGTCTAGTGTTGAAATGTTGCGAAAATCCTGTTTTATTGCAATGCCATTAAGTAATACAATCCGAGGTAAGAGAAATAAAAACAAAATTATAATATATATTGTTTAAATTTTGTATGATACAATGACCAAATTTAATCGAAAACTTTTCATTTCACTGTCTCCCACACCGAAAACAAATTAAAACAATAAAATCTCTGCAGCAAGAAAATTTCGTATGCACCTTTTTTACGTCTAATTTAACTCGACTAATAATAGCAAGACTTCTAGAGGTAGGGCTTTGGTGTCAAGATGAAAAACGACAATTCATTATTTTGTCATTTGTATTTCGCCCCTCCATTTAAGGGGGGAAAAGGATTAACTGCAAGAGGTGCATAGGATAGGAATGGGAAGTAATACATATACCGGAAAATCGTACTCCTCCATTATGTTGTCACTTGCAAACATCAAAGCATGCGACGAATAATTTTGCCTTTTTATTGAAGAAGGTTGGAATCTTTACCATAACACTCAATGCACGTTTCGCTAACTATGTAGACATCATCTGTAGATAATTGAAACTCTGTGTATTGTTGTTTATAGAAGCTCATTCAACATCTTTTCCAAAAACAGTTCTAATATCTGTTCATTAATGGTTAAGAAAGGTCTCATATTCCGATTTAAAATTGCTTTGTCTTAACCGGCATGTGGCGTGAAATCTATTATTTCGTTTTCTTCTTATGCGTGGATAGTTGGATAGTTATTGTTTAAAATGTTGTAATGGTTTGAATCCCGTTTCTATTTCCATAAACTGATTCATAACCTGGAATGTCGTTATTCTCTGATTGAACATAATCTCTTAAAAGTGGCATCATCGTTACTCGTTTCTTGCCATCATCAAAGATTATATCAGTAGGAACAGAGTTCTTCCACACTTTAATAAAGTCTGCAACTCTTGCGCTAATATTTTCTAGTCCTATCCTGTCCATTACACAAAAATTCATAAATGTTGTTTTTAAAAAACTTATGGAAGCAACTGCAGTGACAATCAAAACATAGTGGATTTTATCCCTTGTAAGTATTGATTGAAGTTGAAAGGCTCTTCAATCTAACTTCTGTTTCAACTGAAAAGTTTTACAAGATCTTAGTTTTTGTTTAGCTGCTTTGATGTCACATTTTCCCGTCTACTTTTCTCTAGTCTAAATGAGCTCTCATCTGTAGTTATTTCTACGTTGGCAGAGATTGCTTATATTAATACGACTTCTTCAAGTGCTTCCACTTTTCATCCCACTTGTCCTACAAACTGCCTTATATCGGCTTTCAGAGCTGACGTCGCATTCAACAGCATGGGCTTGCGGGGCATGGCGAGCTCCTACAATACAAATTACCCCTTGGAAAAAATGGAGATATCGTGCTATACGCTTAGTATGGGGGCTAGCGTCCAATTACCTACCTTACACAGTTGTATCGGCTGGAGACACTATTAATCATTCCCCTTAGAGCATGACAGACCACGAGAGTGATATGAGAATTTCTCTTATCAATGAAAACTTTTCTACATACTTCTTGAAACTTGAAATGTTTTTTATAGTTAGTACGAGTATTTGCTTCAAGCGGATCTGTTTTCCGGATTACTTACTACTTACATACAAAAATAGAAGCATAGTGGAGATTCAAAGGCGAAAATTCTGAACTTGCGATTTATTTTACTGGGCCTGACAAACGAGTATCAAGCTGTTTTTAACGATTAATTGCTATTAACAATTAGTTACAAAAATATGATCCATCCCGCTTAATGAAAGTTCAGAGAACATTTTGAACCTGCAGAGTACCTGCTTTTAAGTCGTGACTAAGAGCATCAAGCTGATTTTTCAACTAATTAATTTGCACGCAAAGAATACAAAAATAATACTAGTCTGCGATGGTCTCACTTCGCCCTAGAAAATTCAGGAACGGAGGAGTGGGGCTAAGGGAACAAATTAATAATAAACAACATTGTACAGAGAAAGGCTCGAAATAGGAATCGAGAGGCAAACCATCTTCGGCAGTCACTATACAAATTTTAGGCAGTCAAATTGACAGTTACGGTAGTCTCGTCGACAGTCGCGCAAGCGCTGATTATAGCAATTGAGAGTTGCGCAGGCGCAGCAGTCTAGTGGGCCGCTGTGCAGGCGCTGCAGTCACGATAGTCACTAAAGTCTTTTCGATGGTCCGTGTACAAAGAATCCCGCTCGGTTTAAATCGTTGGGTTTCATTGAAATGGTCTGAAATATTGAATTTGCGTTTCAGTGAAATGGTCTGAAATTTTGATATATACTGCATATATAAATTCAGGAGTAGACACTGTTTACTTAAGTTTCTTTTTAGAGTTTTTATCAATTTTTGTTAATATAAGTATATGTTAATATGAAACATAATATGACATATTTTATTGAAACTTAGAAGTTGATAAAAAAAAAAGTGAAACAATTCTATGAGCTCTATTGGACTTAAATAAACGTTTTTTAAATCTTGCGCCTTCATAGTTTAAGAGGAAGATTTCTTGAATATCTAAGATGGCGCAAATTATCTACTATTGATACGTTACTGTATCTCAAAAATTTTAATTTTTGAAGGCCTTGCCCATTCAGACTTTTCATTAGGAACATAAGCAGTACCTACCATATATCAGAATTTTAGAACGTCTCACCGAAACCCAAATTCCACTTAAATTGAGTGAGGCCCTTTCTACAAGTTGGCCCCTCGACATGAATATTCGAATAATTTTGTACATTTATGTTTATTATAATGAAATAAGTAAAATTTTCATAAAAGCGTATTTTTCATTATCGAGGGGGGGGGGGACAATATCCACACAAACAGATGTTTTAAGCAGATTTAATTTTATGAAGTTTTGGAACTGAAAAAAAATTTAAAATTATTCACAGACAAAATTCCAAAATCAATCAAAAAATCAGAATTTTTGTACGAAATTTCAAATCTGTCGATGGATTTTCTACTAATTCCGAAAAAAAAAAGAATATTTTACAAATACTTTTTTCCAATAAATTTGGAGAAGCAGTTTTGGAATTTTTGTTTGAAGAACTTCATTTTTTGATGTTGGTACTCACGGCGTTAATATTACTTGGATCCCATTACTAAAGTATGGTATAACGTAGGTTTTGACCAGTCATAAAAATTTAAAATTTGTTTATCGCTAAATAAACATATAACTCTTTAAACTGGATGTAGTTCTTCCTGGCATCTCGAGGTAACTATGATCTGTACAAAAGAAACTGATACAATATACTTTTGTAAAATTTTAATTTTTTATATTGCACCGCTCGAAGAATTAATATTTTCAGAGTTTTTACATTTTTTCCTTTATGGTATTTATAATAGGCAGGAATTTGGAAGAAAGCTGTATTTCGTGATTTGGAGGGGCGAACTCGGGCGCGACTGTAAGAATGTTTTTATTTTCGTAGGTATTCCATAAGCGAAAATAATAAATCTTGTGATAATGCTCTAACTTTGTGACAAGTTTTAGCATCATTAGATTTTTTCCTTATAAAATATTTACAAATTAAAAACATTCTTACAAAACGCGTCTGAATGCGCCTCTTGTAAATCGTGAAATAGAGCTTTTTCATCCAAATTCTGATAATGGGAAACAGATTTGTAGCCCTTTATTGAGGTGTTTCAGAATCTCATGAGCCGCGAAATGTGCAAAAGGCAAAGTTTAATCTGAGTTATAAGTATGTTTTTGAAGACACTGGAGGCTGCCTTACTGTATACATAAACAAGAGCTCGGGATAAATTGTAAACAATAAATATAATATTTTTAAGAAGTGTAACTGAGTCAACAGGACGGATTATGTCCCTGCGCATATGAAGGTCACGGCTCATGAGGTTTTAAAACACCTCTAAAACCACGTAAAGACTAGAAAATTTCAGCTCTGCATTTTTTCCAAAGGTTGTGCCGTTGTGCGACCAATGCATGCAGCAATCTTTCAGTGATTTTTATAAAATCACTTACTACTTTTAACTGATACAGCAGGGCTTAATATATGCCTGTAAGATTTAAACGCAGACCTAGTTTGTAGAGATAAATTTGTATAGTTGGTACATTGTGTTTATTTGTGAAATAGAGAACAGTGTTTAGTATCTAATTACCTCTATATATTTGTTTGTAGATAATGAAAATTGTATTTATTAAAAATTATATATGTAAATTATTGCCAATAAAATGTTATTTATTTTAATTAGATTTAGTTATATTTAGATCTTAACACTCTTGGCATCCAAACTAAATCCAACCAATAAAACGCAAAAAATAACCCACAGTATGAATGAACTCGGAGGACGCCGTTTGGCATATGGAAGTCTAAATATCAAATCTTTAGACACAATTTTCTTGCTTCCAAAAATAAAAAGCACCAAAGTCAACAGCTGGTGTTTGGATATTATCATCTAAAATAATATTTTTCTTAAGATAATTTATGATCCTTGTCAAAATAATTTACTTCCTACATCGTGCGATTGGCTTCGTAGAAAAACGTCGCACTTTCTTAATTCATTTTTCGTTGCTCCAGATTTTAAATCTGATTCTTTACAATTAGTTCAATTACCATTGATAGAAAGGTAAGTAAACTATATTTTTATTTCGATTTTTTTAAAACTATTGTGTGTTGGGTACTTATTATTAAAATTTAAGCTTTTCTACGGTGTTATAAACACCAATAATTTATCCTCTTTAAATTTAATACGAAGGCATATAATAGTACAGGAAAAATTTATTTTATTTATAACAATACATGGATTTCTAAAACTCTGCGGTAGTGTAGGTGTAGTAGGTAATAAAACATACTTAATGAAAAAAAATGAGAGATTTAACTATAAGTACGATATTTCTTTTTTGGTTTACAATGCGAATTGACAGCAAAAAAAAATAATTTTTACTTCCACATTCATGTAGTGGAGTGAAAGTATAGTTAACCGTAAAAAAATTCAAAAATTATTTTTGTTGAAATAAGCTTAGAATATCATAAAACGTCGAGATTTTAAATTTGAGCGAAACAAAACATTTCTGTCTGTCTGTCGGTCGGTCTGTATGTAACTTTTTTCCTGCACACGTTTTCTCAGCAACGGTTGAAGATATTGACTTAAAATTTGGTACACAAATGTACCATGATGAGAGGGAACTAGGTTATATTTTGCGCTAATTTCGGTGAGGGTTGGGGGTTAAATAGGGGTAAATAAGGGAAAATAAGTTAAGCATGCTGGCAAGATTACAGTAACCTGGAATTTGGTGTAAGTATGTACTAGAAGCCAAGACTCATGTTCTTAATAATATTTTCAACTCCCACACCACCCCCTCTTCATTAGTAAAGTGTTTAATGAAATAAAATTGAGACCTCCGATCAAAGAACAAGACTAGATACATAACAGCTATCTCGTCAATACATACCTTGTTTGCTTCCAACATAATCATATTATATGGCCATAAAAAACGATCGAAACCATAACAATCCCGAGGCAACAGTGGCGGATATATGTAGAAGGATAAATATTTTCATCAAAATAAATTATTGTGGCGTATTTTCCACAGCTAGGAAACACCCTGTAAAAATCCCTAGGTTCTAAATAATTTTAACAAGAGGTAACCACTAATATTTTAGTTAATAACTTCTCAGAATTACACAATACTTTTTAATTAAAATAACCTTTACGCTTTGTTTACTTGATATTTAACCTCACTTTTCGCTACTAAACTTCACTTATATAAAACTTCTTTCTCCACTGTTGATTTCGCCTTATATATACTAAAATTGCCTCTAGATAAATCTAAAGATTTCCAATTCCAGAACAATATAACTCTAGAGCCATCTACAGGCTTCCAGAAGAGATGGCGTGTATTACTGGTTGCCTAACCATTGGTACTTAATTTCAGGTATTAGTATCATGGGCGTATCACTCGCCAAGCCTCAAGGGGTGCAGTACGTAACATTATTGTAATTCCTGCATTACCTGCTCTTTATACAACAATGCGATGTATAGGCATATGAAATTACAGTAAGATAATGCTTGAAATATTTCAAATTTAATTATCCCAAACTTTTAAATATATCGAAAGCTATAAAATGTCTCATAATTCATAAAAATTACATTTCTCTATTCTTGCTGAATGTTTACATATAATAAGAGGGTAAATTATACATATTCACATTGCTAAATTGTTAATAGTGAATGTTAGTCATTATAATTCGTAATAGTCTAAGATCCGAATTAGAAACGACTTTCGCCCATCTGTTTAATGGATGAAAAGTATTTTTTATCAAATTTAGTATGTTAAAAAATATATCGCGAGTGGGTTGGCTAAAAAATTCCTGGCCAGGCTATGATTAATTAAGAATTGAAAAATGACTTTTTATTTAACATTGCACTCATGAGTTTAACGAATAAATTTAATACTAATCGAAAGTATGAAGCCTATAGAATATGCAAACGTTGAGTTGTCCATTTTTTTCCTGGCGTAACTACTGGATTGGCAGGTACAAACAGGTATGTAGATACTAGCTATTTTCACCCATTTGTTTAATAAATAAATCTTATAACAAAATAAGCGCTATTTCATTGCGAACACGATGATATAAGGTTGTCTGCAAAAAGTCTGGTTTGAATGACGGTTGTCGAATTTTAAAAAGTGAAATTTTAATGCAAATGGAAACTTGCGACAAAGAGGTCCGATCTAAGTATCCCGTGCGATAGAAGAGGACGCAGCATGGCAGCTGCGCGCGGCGCGAACGCCGAGTGAAAGAGAGTGCGCATGTTATTTGTTCATGCAATAGAGAAGGAGAGCGAGACACCAGTAAATACTGAGCATTATGTTGGAGTACTGGAGTAGTTAGTAATCTAAAATATCAACATTGAGAACACGTGCTACTACGTATCGTTGTGATAAAAAATGGTTAAAAAGTGTTTTTGTGTGACTCGGATAATTCCTTAATTGATTGAAGTGTATCGTTCTCCTTCTCTACTGCATGAAAAAATAGCATGAGCGCTCTCTTTCACCTTGCGTCGCGGATTTAGCAAATAGAATAAGTAGAGAGTACACGTTTTATTCTAAGGGAATAATGTTGAAAGGATATTAAAATTCAATTTTTATTTAACTTTATTACAACTGTAAACAGAACCACATCACATTACGACTATGAAGGTAAAAGCCGTGAATAGATCGACTAGCCAATCAGAACGTCGAGAATGTTTACAACAGAAGTACCTCAGACGGCGATTATCTCAGTGACAAACAAACGGATACACATTATGTATCTAGAGATAAGTTTTTTAATGGGAGATTCTCTTGAAACGAGGTACACGTAAGTATGTATGATAACAACATCCGGAACTAGATTATATCTTAAGATGATTCCGTTGAAGGGTTGTGGGTTAAATAGGGAAAGATAAGTAAAGCATGCTGGTAAGAGTACAGAAATTTGGGATTTCGTTTATATACTCTTAGAAGTGAAGGCCTCGTATTTTTTCATAATATTATCCACCCCCCTCCACCAACACTCTATTATGAAAGGGGTTGGTAAAATATAGTTAAGATATTGACTTAAAATTTGGTACACATGTGTATTATAATGACATCTGGAACTAGGTTATATCTTAAGATGACTCCGTTGAAGGGTTGGGGGTTAAATAGGGGTAAATAGTGGAAGATAAGTTAAGCAAACAGGTAAGTGTACAGAAACTTGAAATTTGGTGTATATACTAGTAGCGAAGGCCTCAGATATTTATAATATTTTTTAACCATCCCCACTCCATTATTAAAAGGGTTGGTAAAATAAAATTGAGATTTTCACTTTAAACTTAATTTTTGAAAATTCAGAGATTTTTAACTTCGAGTCACTGTAATTCTGCAGGGACGGCATTAAATCAATTTTTTCCCATGACATTTTTTGCTCGGAAGCCCTTGAACTAACTGTTCCCAAGTTTGAAGAAAATTCCACAGAAATTATTTTTCCAATGGTAATGGTGCGCGGTCCTTTATGTCCGGATTAACCATCTTGAATTTTGAAATTACAAAATTCGGTCTCAATGGAATTAAAGGCAATTTTATTACGAATAGTTTAAAACAAAAATTTTAAGTTTCAATAATTCCAGGCCTGGAAATTGTCGTTTGTTCAAAAAATAAGCTATTTGCCCCACTGTGCGACATCAGCGAGTTTTTGAGGCTTGGCAGGTCATTGTTGAATGTACTAGTGAGTATTAGGCACCTTTGGCAACCAGGATTCGCCGCCATCTTGAAAATGTTAAGAACTAATTTTTTTTTCTTTGTCAAATATCTCGGCTTCTGTTAAGGCTATATCTAAAATAAATACGGCATTTTAAATGCTGTAAAATTTTCTGTTTCATCTACTGTTAATTTTTTGGAAGAGCGGATAGTTTTTTCTTTATTGCGAGAGAAATCGCGCGGCACCTCGATAAAGGTAAATCCTATGATACAATTGTCTGACACAAGAATAGAAAAAGATACAAAATTTTGTTTTTTTTAATTTTAATTTTCCTTTGCACTCCAGCGCGCCGCAAAGTCGGCATTTTCAGTTACAAATTACAATAAAAAAAAATGCCGAAAACCCTGTGCCGGGCGCTAATTTTAAACTTACTCTCATAATAAAGAAAACAGTGCTACGGAAAAAATTAATAGTGCATAAAACAGAAAATTTTACGCTGTATTTATTTTTTATGTGACCTCAACAGAAGCTGAAATATTTGAAAAAAAACGGTTCTTAATTCTTTTTGAAGATGCCGGTAAAACCCAGTTGCGCAACGTTCAGAAAATTCACCAATACTCTCACGAGTAATAACCCTGCACTTAGCTCCAAAAGCTCGCTATAAAAAAGTCCGCGGGGGGGGGGGCAGCTGTGGGGGCCCACATTGACGGATGGCCGACCCCATTCAAATTCTGCGGCCAGCTTTGCTTTTCACAGATATGTGTTTCATTTCATAATTCAATGGATTAAATTCATAAATAATGTTAATTTTATAATTATTGAATTATTTCATTTTGATTAATAAAAACTTAAAAACCTATATGTAGTAGACACAACAACGCAAAAGAATTTCGGCGTGCTGATAAGAATTAACAGAACAAAACATATTGTCGGTTTATGGCGCAGAAACACAAACCGACAAGCCCATTTCGGAGCTTCATAAACCTAAGCCTAACTGTAACGAAGATAAAAATTATCATTTTCCACTCGTTGTCGTTATAGAGAGGGGGCCCCTGAAAACGTTTGCGGGGGAGCCTACTCAGTTTGTGTTACGTCACTGTCCGAGACCGTCACCTTTAGTCCAGAATATTGGAGAACACAATTACTCCCCCCTGGAAGTCCCACATTGACTAGATAGGTTATTCTAACGAATTCGCTAGGATAAATTTCAACCAGTTGTATGCAGTGTTATTGGCTACGTTCTTAACTTGTTAGGAAATATGTAGGGCAATTTTTTTGAATGATAGTAAAAGAAGCCAAACACCTTTTTTATGGCCTTTTTTGTAAATAAACTGAAAATTAATATGTGGTATGCGCTTTAAGTTTTTTTACGAACTTTTTTATATTTCTGAATTATATACGGAACAGACTATATCTTCGACACATTTAGTCAATGATATGTTCGACTATTTATTCAAGAATGCGAAGGAGCTCTTCATTACATACTGTTTTTTCCACAGAGTTTTAAAATAGCGGGCTAGTTTTCTTGAGCCCCCAGATATATATAGAACTTTTAAATTTAAATACTCTTTTTACGAGCAAATAACTGACATGCAATTTGAAAACGTTAATGAATTTTCTAAATTTTGCACTTAACAACGTAAACCAGGTGCTAACTAAAAGAGGAAAAGTAATTTCCGGTGTTCAAACATCTCAAGTAATTACTTCCTTCTCATTCCTCGTATCAATACTTAATAAATAATGCCGTATGGTAAAAATAGGCTTTTATGGAAGTTCTCGTGAATGTAAATGTGTAGGAAAGTGTAGAATGATATGCACAAATGCGTGTGCGTTATTATTAATTACATTTCATCAGCAACGTTTTTTACCAATGAAAACAATTATTATAATTCACTATCTAGATCTCGAAAAATAAGTGAATTCTGTAACACCAAGCGAGTTTCAGACATCATGTTATGTTGGTAAAGAGCGATTAAAATTTTAAGAAAAATTACATTTCTCTGGTCTTCCGCTGTTAAGAAATATTTTTATTTGGTTAATTCTGTAAGAAATTGATTTTAAGTACAGCTCTTGGAAAAGGTCAGCTTCTACACTAAATAAATAAATAATTAAAAAAAAATAAAATTCATGTGCCTAAGAACCAACTGAAATTGTTTTAAAAAATTATCTAAGAAGAAGAGAATTATGTTAATAATAATGATAATAATGTTAATAAACGTAAAAGCGCGTGGCGCCCTCTTAGTTTAGTGGGCAAACATGAAACTTATAAAATAACAAACCGATTGGTCTTTTTATTTCTGTTAATGCAACATGAACCGAGGTTTGGCTCGTTGGAAGTGACTGTTCGCCGAAAACTAAATTCGAACCTTTCAACGTTAAATAACGGAAAGACGACGAATTGTTGGATTAAAACTTGTGGAACCTTTCTTAAAGTACTTGAAAGGACCTTTAGAATGAGCTCCAGTAAAATCGCTCGGAGCAAAAATGAAGCTAATAAAATAACAAATCGATTGGATTTCTTTTATTTCTGTAGATGCAATACGAACCGAGTTATGGTTCGTTGAAAGTTTCGCCGAAAACTGAATTTGATCCTTTCAACGTTAAATAACGGAAAAACGACGAAATTTTGGAGGAAGACTTCTCAGAATTTTTTAAAGTACTTGAAAAGGGCTTTAAAATGAGTCAGTAAAAGTCGCTAGCATAAAAACTTACGGAGTTATGATGAAAATAAAATGGTAGTCTTGTGTTTTCGAAGAAAAAATCATCAATTAAACCAATGGTTTAACTTCCTTAATTTGTAAGATATCTGAGGGCTACAAGACCTGCAAAATTGAACTTCCTTGAATCCCTTGTTTTTGAGATTTTTCATTTTTCATTTTTCAGTTAAAGGGCTCGGAGAGGTGATATCTCAATTAATTTTTCATCCTAGAGAAATAAAAAAAAAATTGTAAAGAATGCCCTAAATTTTTGTACTGTTGCATTTTTTACGATTTTCTTTAGTTTTTGAATTATTGTGAAAAAAAATTTTTCAAAAATTTCAAAAATCATTTCAAAATTGAATCAAACTTTTTTTCAAATTTAGGCATTCTATACCATTCAAACTTCTAGAACATACTGTTAGTGCCCAAATAAAGTAAATTGTAAATGAATTACGTTTAATTTTAATTCTTGCGGTGAAGCCATTGGTTCCATTACTGATTCTTTCTCCGAGAAAACAAGACAACTGTTTTATTTTCATCACAACTCCGTAAGTTTTTATGCTAACGACTTTTACTGACTCATTTTAAAGCTCTTTTCAAGTACTTTAAAAAATTCTGAGAAGTCTTCCTCCAAAATTTCATCGTTTTTCCGTTATTTAACGTTGAAAGGATCAAATTCAGTTTTCGGCGAAACCTTCAACGAACCATAATTCGGTTCGTATTGCATCTACAGAAATAACAGAAATCCAATCGATTTGTTATTTCATTAGCTTCATTTTTGCTCCAAGCGATTTTTTTGATAAAATATAGGTTTATTCGTAAAAAGTCGCTCTAAAACATGCATTTTTTAGATGAAAAATCAACATTTTCAATCGCGAATAATGACAAATATTGATTTATCGAAAAAACTTCATAGGACATTTTTTGTTTAGAATTAATCTATTGATTTCTGGTGGTTATTTTGAGTGTACCAATTTCCACCCCCGAGAAGGGGTGGCATCCACCCTGGGAGTAAAAGCACATCTTCAAACCATGTGGACTTTGCAATACTATCAATTATTACGAATCGAATACCGTTTATTGATGAAAATCGATCTTTCCTAACCGGAGTTCGAGGTTCTGCACTTTTATTTTATCTTTTTTTTTTATCGTCTTATTTATATTAACGTCCTGGCGGAGTTTAGCTAATGCTATTCCACCACTCAACCAGGACATCAACACAACAGCCATTCCCTGCGATATTGCCATTTATCGCAGCTAAGACTCGAACTCAGGATAGATAACAGCCACTAGACATATTGTGCCACCCAACAGCGGTCGAGCTCACTGCTGCCATCCGGGTAACACATTAAAAACGCCGCTAAACATCCATACCCTGGCCCTGACCCGGGAATCCGAGGTCGCTGCGCCACTATCTTTACTGACTAGACTATAAGCTAAGTTTTAAGAAGTGTAATGAAATTCTACTTGGAAAATAATACCTTGAATACGATGTCCAACTTTATCGTGTCAAATGGCAATATTTTAACTAACCATAATTTTTGGGTAGTATAAAAATACTTTACAAAATGGCGACACGGACGTCTCCGCCGAGTTATATGCCGTTTATACGTCATCTCGCTGTTGCATGAAATGGAAATCGCACGTCCTCAAGACATGTGTCACTTACCATAGGTGGTACATTTAATGTTACACTGATTTGCGTTGCTTTATATACAGTTAGCTATATGAGTTTAAATGTTTTTGCCTTATACATAATATTCAATTTTTCTAATCAATAAATATACTTTATCGAATTCTTCTTTCTAAACTTGGTGACTTTTAAGCGATTCTATGTTTCGAATCGGAAACTGATTTTAAAGAAATTCACATAACTTTTAATGCCTGTTCAAGATATCGATTCTGCACAGAAAGAGCGAGGTTGCTATTTTTAAGAGTGTTTAAGGGTGGTAACTTTCAGACAATGATTATTAGGGAAATGCATCGGCTTCGAAAATAAGTAAAAATTTTATTTTCTCATCTTCATCGTCTTTTAAAAGTTGAGGTAACTTCTAAACGTTGTAACGCCCTTTTCATATGAATATTGTCGTGTCCTTCAGACGAAAGGTAATAAGATGTTCCATATTATCACTATATATATTTGATTTTTAATAGGTGAAGAAAATATGAATATTTTTCTAAGGCTATGTTGATACATTATAATAATTTGCAGGAGTACGTACTGTAAGATTTGTAACTTTTTATCTTTCGAAATAAATACCAAGAATATTGAGAGGAAACTTTTTATTTGAAACTTTTTTCGAAAAAATTGCATGTAAAAAGCTTTTACCAATATGTTAATGCTATAACAGAGCATACTTATTGAATAAAACAATATGTGGGGTATACAGTAGTATATACTTACTTTTACCCACGATAGCTTTTTCACCTATTATTCCGGATTTTCAGGTGATTTCTATGCAAATTTTTGCAAATAACTGCCCAACTAACATAAGAAAATCATGAAAAAAACACATTAGTAAGTATTTAAGAAAATAAAGTGGATGTCAGTTCCGGTTTAATCAGAAGTCATGTTTTCGTTCCTGTTGGTCTACAAGTGCTCACTTTTGTCTAATTGTATGCCTAAAACACGAACTTTTGAAATACAAAGACCACCAAAAAATTGGAAGCGTACCTAAGTACGTTGCCTCATCGTCATCACTCACTTTTAATAAGCAAGAATGCAAATGCTTTGATAAGCTAGCAACCTCTGAAGCGCAGATTAGTTATAGATCACTCTGTATACCTACTTAGAATCCTTTCTCGCTATTTTACTACTTTTCTGTATTGTCCGGGATCGTAAATAATGAAAACCAAATATGTTGAGATACACCTTTGCCGCCATCTGCTGACCAAAGGAGATATTAAAACCTACTTACACAGTTTTCGACAATACTCAATTTCTCTTTTCATTCGTTGTACAAGTTTTGCCTAGAGTTCGCGCCTCTCATATAACTTCAGTCTTTATACAGGGTGTATGGATAAGTATAAGCCCAAAATTGATAAATTATAATCATTGAAAATAAAAAACTGGAAAAATGAATGTACTTTGGTACTTTAGTTTATCGAGGAAACTGATATGGTCGGTACTTATTCACAGTTCCCTATTAAATAAAAGAAACATGATAATCATTGCAGTCGTTGGAAAATCGAAAATATAAATCAAAATAGGTATGCCAATAACAACAAAGAAATAGATTTTACACACAATATTTTCAGTGTTACACTTTAGGCAGTAAAATTAACTGATTGTTATAGAGTCTAAGAGTAACATTTATAGAAAAATTATGAGTTATGTGCTACATTGTTGAATGGCCCCAAATAGACTCGATATCAGATTTTATTTAACCTTCTGTGTTCTTCCATTTCTACTCCAGTCAAATTGGAACTTTCATCGTTTGACGAAAGAGACCGATAAAAGGTTTGAAACTTGCCAGAGATGTTCATTCAGACGTACTACTAAACATGCTAAAAGTCCCCATCTCTACATGTTGCGCTTGAGCCACCATCTTGAAAACGTTGTGCTCCGATTTTGCTCAGTTCTTTGCTTATATCTCGCTAAACATTAACGATATCGGAGTTATGTTTGATACAAAAATTAAACTTATAGAATTCTCTACAAAAAATGCCTAATGCATTTTTCCCATATCTATTTTTATACTCTTGAAATAAAACGGTCTAACCAGTTTAGCATGTGAAAAATGCACTGACGTCTATTGTTAGGCTTTAACCTTTTAATTATTGCTTTTTGCCTGAAGTACCCCTACAATTAATTTCAGGCCTCTGCTTTCACCTATAAGGAAGGGTAACAACCCTTAACGACCACTTTGTTTTTCTCTGGAACTATGACAGATATTCGAGTGAACCCAAGGCCAAAAATAGGTATCAATTTGTTCTATGCTACGTATTTTTCATATTTTTAGATCAATTTTTAGGGGTGCAAAACATATAATTTTTTTCCGAGGGTGGTTTTCATAGTAACCACTGGAAATACACCAACCAAATAAATCACGTATAATCATCTGAAAGTCAACTATAATACATAAAAAATGCAGACGTGTGAATTTGGTATTTTTACCAACATATAAAATATAAAGTAAAAACTAATGTAACCACGTATATAACATATGTATTTTTACCACACATCTATTGTTTATCTTAACAGGTTTATATAAAATTATTTATATGCATGATGTCCCAGCTCTATTTAGACAAGAATTATCTGGAAAACGGTGAGATATGGAAAGAAATGTTAAATGGAAAAGTTATTCTGTATAAAAAGATGCTTTTAATCATTTTGTTTTCAAATGTACAAGGCAGGTTATACAACTTTACTTTTTCAAATGGAACACCCTGTATATTTTTATATTTTTGGATTCTCTTTTTACTTCTGAACAAAATTTATTACCCTGTCCTATACCTATCATTAACCATTGTTGAGATACTATAGCAGTTACATTTTTGGATAACATCCCTGATAACACCAAACGTCCCCAGGACGTTCATTTAGGTTCTCGTTTGGTCTGAACGTCCCGGGTTTACATGGTACGTCCCAAGGACGTCCGTTTGCTATCGTCCCCAAAACGTTCTGAATAAAACGTTTTGAGGACATCCTGCTAGAGTCTATAGTCAAGACAAACCTAAACACATTTGTGAAATAACCTCTAGGAGTAATGTTTTTTTTGAGCAGATGAGGATATGATTAAAAAAGGAAATTAAAAACTGTAAAAATGAAATTAAAATCCTTAAAAAGTTTTACTAACAAAACTTCTTTTGATAACAAAATATTTTCATATTTCATGGTCCATTTAAATTTTGTCAATTTGATTTTTCTGATTTCAGAAATCTTATATTCGTTTCAACTATTTTTTTCATGAGTTTCGGTTATATTACAGCCATTTTCACCGTAATATTTAAGCAGAGCTTATGTAAGTGTTACTCAGTTGCTGTCAAGTGTCAAACTATGGGAAATTCAATTTGGCAGGCATATTGCATCATGTTTACAAAGAATTTATATAAATTCTTTGCATTTTTATTTCTTCCGCACACTGGCACTAGTCACTTTTAACGGCTACAGAAGAAAGTACCAATATATAAGTATTTAGATCGATATTTTATTCTAGATAAATTTGGTGCTGCTTATTTGTAGGTTATAATAAATATACTGCCACCCACCTTATTTGGCTCTGTTAAAATTCTATGGGAGATCACCTGTGAACCTGGGTATGTAGTTTTTAGTTTATCATGGAGCGAACTTATTCACTTAAAAGAAGATTGTTGGTTAAACATTATAAATACAATACTTCCCTTCGGTATGCGAGGGAAGTAAAAATTGAAAAGAAGTACCTACTCATGCAGTGTGTTAAACGAAGTGTTATATATGGTTCGACATCTCTGATGAACAAGTGGAGATGGTGATGAAACTTTTAATAGGTAAGGTTTGATACATCGAGTAATAAAAACATTTGCCAGAAAACATCAACAAACTTGTAAAGTATATTTAGGGATTTCAGTAAATTAATATAAGGAAAAAACTAATAAAGGTACTTTTTGAGGAAAATTTACAAATTTGTAACTCATATGCCCTATTTGTTATATTTTTCTGAAATTATGCTGTACGTACGTACAAAACCTTTTATACATCATCAATGTTCAACTTAATAAACCTGCTTCTAACCGTAAATCCTAAGGCATCTATAACCCATAGCCATTTTCTTTACTTGAATTCTGTAAAAATATTGGCAAAAAATATAACGTTAAACTTATAGTAATGTTATTAATCTGCGGTAGCATTAGTCACAACATATATTTCTGCTTCTCTCGGTCTTTGGTATTATTTGTAGAATCGATCATTCATATAAAGAGGTGTTCTTAAATTTTTTTAATGAACAAGGGAACCTTTCAAATGCAAAAGTCAGTTAAACAAAAAATTGTTCACATTTAAACTGTGATTTTTTTTTAAATATAGGACACCAAGAAAATTATAACAATTATTTTAAATATAAGCTTGCCATCAGGTGGCATATATTAATCTTAATGTTTTTTGCCATGATTTCATCTGAAATGTTAATTTTTCTTTTATTTGCATAGGGGCTGCTGAAGTCGCTATAACGCTTCAAAGTCTTCGAAGGACACCGAAATGGCTATTACATCGTGATTGAAGAGGGCAAAAGAAAGAACAGAGAGGGTGTCAAAAAAGAGAGAATATTAGAAAATAATATAAACTAAGATAGTTATAAAAAGACGAAGTGTGCAAAACGTTAAGAGAAGGTGAGATATACATTTATCTTACCTTATTTTATTGCACACTTGGCTTATTTCTTTTAATATTCAATATGACTTAATGTATATATAACTATATATTATATTGTACTAGGTATTATAATATATAACTTTTAAATCCCATAAAAATTGTATTTTTGACACTTGACATTTGAATTTGTAGAGTAAGAAGTTAATTTAAAAAAAATGCAAATGCCATAACTTATTTTTCAATAGCACAATAGAAATAAAATGTTCGCATAAATTTGTCATTTGGTGTTGATAAATAAAAATACCAAGTATTAAAATCAATCTATTTGAATAATTTTTCTACATGATAATTACATATTGTCATTTTTTTATCTTTTTGGCTTTTCTAACCACATTTATTCCCTTCGAAATAGAAATCCAATCACTGGATTCTATTTCGAAAAGAAATGCATGTAGTTAGAAAACCCAAAAAGGAACATAAATACCCTCTGCTGTGAATACACCCTAAAAGTGGTGGAGGGGGAGGTACCTATATGTTTTGCATAGTATGTCCCAACAACGTTTTCAGGACGTCCTCTCGAGACCTACATTCGTCCCACATAAGTCCTGGGTGGGACGTCCTTGGGACACCCCGTTTTGCTGACACGGAACGTCCCTCAAACGTCCTCGGTACGTCTTACGTCGGTAGAGTACGTCCTGGGGACGTTTTCATGTCCTGTGAGTACGTTCTTAGGACGTTTTCGGGACGTCCATGTGCTATTAGGGATAATCAATACAATACAATAGAAAAAACAGTAACTGTTATGATTATTATAAGAGATGCTCAAATTATTGCCCATATTCTATTTGACACAGCTCATACCTTCTTAAAAGTTCTCGTCTACTAGAATTCCTTATAACTTCTGGAGCTATTTGGCGGCAAGCATGAGTAATCCTATTATTTAAGTCATTAAAATTATTTGGTCTCTCAGCGCATACAACTTGCTTTAAATGACCCCATAAAAAAATAGAGGGGCGACATATCAGGTGACCGAGCAGGCCACTTAACAGGTCCCTGATTAATTGATTATCAATCCAGTTCCTCCCAAATCTATCAGTCAGGAAGCGTGTTACAGTTTTGAATTATGCGACGATGCTCCGTCTTGGTGCCACTGTAGATGTACCTAGTATCGTAGGGTCTGATGGGCATGACAAGGATTTTATATAATTTAGGCCGGGGCCGTGTCGCCGCTACGATATCTATCAACTCTACTCACAAGGGGGATTCAAGTTAGGTACTCTTCAGACTCCCGAAGACGAAAATAGACAAAATTATACTTACTGTGATTTCTACAGTCTGTTCTCTCCGTCGAAATCTTATGTCGGGTGGTGCACTTTTAATGAATATATCTTATAATTAGCACTTTCTCAGAAATACTTCTTAATAAGTAAGACCGCCGATGGATTCTATGAGTATTCGGATAGGTACAACAATGTGACGCGATCAAAGGTGACCTGTAATAATATAATAATAATAATAATAATCTTTATTCCCATAAGATTCCGAGGAACATTGGATGTGTCATATGTGGCCTTACAAACTAACAGAAATAAAATAACAGAGCTAACGAAATACAGTAGACAAATAAAAACGAAAACAGTTTTTTAAAATCAAGTTAAAATCTTATATACATATATCCTAAATGTCTAAACATATTAAAATAGTCACTGTGATTGTACAAAACTCTTTCTGTCAGGATATTTTTTAATTCTTTTTTTAAGCTGTTTGGATTAGCAATATTTTTTATGTGTTCAGGCAAATTGTTATATGCTTTTATTCCCATATATTGTGGACTGCGTTCATACATACTTGTTTTATGTGACGGTATGCTCAACTGGTGTTTGTAAGGTTTGCTAACATCAGAATTTCTTTCGAACTTCAGAATATTATTCTTCCTGAA
The DNA here is from genome assembly GCA_963583905.1 of Stenurella melanura. NCBI lineage: Eukaryota > Metazoa > Arthropoda > Insecta > Coleoptera > Cerambycidae > Stenurella > Stenurella melanura. The sequence continues at coordinate 122,096,314 of OY757314.1, forward strand.
TATAAGTAACTTAAAGAAATAGAGCGCGTAGACTGTCATTGTCTTATATTTTTTTAAAATGGGTTTGCAGTGCTGTCGATAATCGGCATTGTCGATTAAGCGGACGATACTAGTGTGGGTAGTTTGTGGACGATACGCTTCTGTAGCAGAAATAATCTGTCTATCTCCACCGTCGACCCCCAGACAACAATCCCATACGTCAGTCTACTGTGGAACTGTGGACGTATGCGTTGTAAAATAACAAAATGGTATCTATGTTAAGGGAGGTAATAAGTAGTATCTAACCCACGCCACAGAATCGCACGTCGGTCGCCAATCTTATAATTAGTGGATCAATAAGAAATCGAATTCAAAATATATTTTCATTTATTGAAATACTTCATAAAATGTAAAAAATATAAATATTCAAGACTTAACTAATGTATATAAGGCACATCAGAGAGCACCACCACTCGGCAAGCCGTTACTTCCCGTAGGATCGTAACTCATCCAGCGTCGAGAGAACTATGACAATCGACTGTACAAAAAGATTCAGACTTCCAGTTAGTTATGATTGTAAAATGTATGCGTAACTGTCTGAACATTATTCACTTTTAATTTTGCACTGAAATTATCGAAATGCTTGAAATCCGTATCAGGGTGCTTAAAGAAGCTATTTATATGAGTTCCTGCTTTCATAAACGTACTAACGGCATCGAACCCAAATATACTTTTTTCCGTCGACTCGCCTTCGAGCGACTACTATGGCGATGTTCGCCTGAGCCTGGATTAAAGATATTTTGGGTTCGTCGAAATCAGCTCTCCGACTTTGAATTTTTTTACTAATTTTATGTACGTTCTTGTGGTTTGGACAAGGATTATGCTCTCCCACTTTGAGGATAATTAAATGAGGATTTTGGTTTTTATTGGAAAAACCGTCCCATTGATTTTTTCCTAAATTTTGACATTTAAAATAGCTACTTGCTACATCCTGACTGAGGATTTCGCCCTCTGAACCACTAAATTCGTGACACTTCCGAAAAATTTGTCTAGAGGAGCGATTTTCCGCCCTGTGCAATTCTCTTTATTGCACTTTCAAAAAACCAAATTTGTCGTACTTTCCAAAAAAGAAATTGTCGGAGGGAGCAGTTTTCCGCCCTGTGCAATTTTATTCGTGGTACTTTCAAAACCAAATTCGTGGTACTTTCGAAAAGTTTGTCGGGCGGAGAGGTTTTCCGCCCCGTGCAACTTGAAATTTTTTGAGTACTTTGGAAAATTCGAACGACGGAGCCCAAAGATTGACCGTCATCCTCGAGATGAAAAATTTTTTGGTCATTTTTAGTGAAATAATTTTTTACGCAGATTTCGATTAAAGATGATGCCAAAGATGGTTATAATTCTTTTTAATGTTTCAAAGCTGATTTTTTCGTGGGATTTTTTGTCTGAATCTAATTTCTTAGTAAATTGGATATTTTTCAAAGGGATCGTTTTACTGGTTCAATAACACCACCACGTAGTGATGAGAAGCTCATTTATTGGAATTGGAACAATGCAAATTCAAGATTACCGTTGATATCGTAAATCGTTGATGATTATTAAAATATACAGAGTGGTCATCCGACAGCAAAAATTGAATATTGAATAAAAGGTGCCAAATATGGGAGGCTTGCATAAATATTTTGCAAATTTCCACCATAATTGAATTATTTCTTAGGATGACCACTCTGTATATTGTTCAATAAAACTGTAATAGGTGTCTTCCTTGCCAAACCTTCCATATTTGACACCTTTTATTTAATATTTATTTTTTGCTGTCGGGTGACCGCTTGTATATTTTGCTGACCAAAAGAGAGAGAGGAATTCTTTGTAATAATGGTAATAATTACATTCGTTTCTTAATTAATAATTTTTTAGAATACCGCCCTGTATAAATAAAGAGGGAAGTTCTGTGTAAATTCTTTTACCGATTTTTTTTAAATAAAAGCTTTTTTAAATATTTTTTTAATGTAATTTTTATAATAGATACTCAAATCCTGAAGGTCTAGACAAGAATGCTTTTGCTATAGGTATGACCCTGCTCACCAATTCGATGTTTTCACAAATTTTAACATCTCTTTCACTATGAAGATAATACTTAGTCATTATTTTGTCACTTGTGGATATTGTTAACATTTTCGCAATAATGTCCTTACTCCTTACTCATATTTAGAAAAATAAAACAACATTTATTTTTACCGAATTGCCAAAGTAATATTACACAGTTCTTATGCAATTGTTAGAAAACATTATACCTAGGTACTGTACTTAATATACTGTTACAGGTTTGTGTTCAGTGAGCCTCTACATAAGATCAAAATATATAAAATAATAAACAGACTTTAGTGTAACGGAAGGAAACAGTAACAATACCTAATAAACGTAATACTCACGCACCTTACCTACTTAAGCCAAGAACGTGGTACAAACCGCAAAGTAACGAAGATAAAGCCACACGCCAACAGTCAAGTTTCAAGTGCTCAAGTGTACAAAACGCTCCTCACTCCTATCCCAATCCTGTTTAGAGATGTGCGTGACCAAGAAGGACTTCTTTATACATTATTATTTATAACAATTATTCAAAATACGACCACAATTATGTTATAATACAAACGCCAATAGATCTTAGTTGATGTTATATATCTGTAGTAACATTATTTAAACATAGTTGTTTTAGGTTATAATTCAAAATCGTAGTCGCACACACCTCTAAGCAATGGACAGGTTTGGACTCAAATGATTTAAACATTTTAAAAAGTTATAATTTTTACAATACATAATGTGTGAACTGAAAAAGTCCAATTAATCGAGATATTTCACTAACCTGTAAGGCAATAAATGTTTTTTTATTTCATGTATTTTATAATATTCCGATCCAATTCAATCCATTGTAAGAACTTCTACAACATAGAAGTTCTTACAATGGCTTGGTTGAGCACCTCTAATATATTACCAGCAGTTCATAAACACCCATGGGAAATAGAATATATATCCCGAAGGGGTAAATATAAGTAAAAATGCCCCTTGAGAAATAAGAGCAGAAGTTTTCGATAACACAATTTTCCTACGAAAATAAGTCATGGAAGATGGAAATTTGAAATTTAAAATTGCCTAGATTAGAGGCTATAACAAAATTTAGGTTTGAAGATAGCAGCATTTTTTTTAATATCACATTATTTATATTAATATCCTGGCGGAGTTTAGCTATAATTATCACACAACTCAACCAGGAGATGTACACACAGACAAAACCATCAACGACATTGCCATCTGACGCAGTTGAGACGAACTCAGGAGAGATAACAGCGACTAGTCGTATTGTGCCACTCTGCGTTCTAGGCCGCTGCTACCGTCTCATAACACATTAAAACCGCCAGTAAACATCGATATCCTAGCCAGGACTCTAACCCGGGACCCCGTGGTCGCCAGCCTAATACCGTAAGCATTGTCATTGTCAGAGTCATTGAGCCAGAAATTATGAATTTAATTTTATAAATATAACTAATTCAGCTAAGGAAAACGAAGTATTTCTTCAACTATACATTAATTTTATACATCTCTGGTATAGTGTAGTATGGTATGAGCATAATTTTTTTTAAAATCCTGATTTAGTTGATAGGACAGACAAATTCACATTCATTACAAAGAAAACTACTTAATAGTACGTAATAGTTTTGCAGCCACTATAAAAATATTATTTTTCTTCAAACGTCAGAAAAACATGACATTTCTTAACTCAATCCATGACATTAGAGTTTGACATTTCAGATGGGTGTGCGTTGCCATTAGGAGCGGAGGTAATAGTAGTTGTGCAACAAGAGTGGATATGATATCCGTATCGCATGACGCCGTAGGCGGAGTGCCTCAGTCTTGCGAGTGCGATATGGATAATCCCCTCGAGTTGTACAGTATACTTTTTCTATGACCAGCTTAAGAAAAAACCACACAATTTTAAAAGATTTATTAAACATTAACACACACACTGAAAATTACTTTGACAGCTTATGCACTAACTTGAATTTGTTTAAACGAATAGTTGGCTATGTACTTAATATACGAACTGTGGCTTTGACAGCTTACGCAGTAACTTGATTTTTTTTTAACGAATAGTTGGCTATGTACTTAATACACGAAATATATCCGTTTAGATAACTGGAATTGCCTACTTATCCATTCTATAGAGTGTACAAAAAACAGCAAATATATATAAGGGAGTAGAAAAAAGTATTTTTTCTGACGCTGTGAGCGGCAGAAAAGTACAGTGCAATATATCCATAGCAACGAGTATCTTGGTTAATACGCCGGCGATATTAATACAATGCGTTTTTGGTGGTGAAATTCAAGATTTTTTATATTTATTTTTTTATAGCTAATCGACGTTTGAAGAAAAAATGGCATGTTTTATTCGGAGCAAAGCCACTTGTTGTGACTCGTCTGTAATTGCCGGACTCATTTGGTTCATCCGGCAAACCTACAGACTCGCCACAAAAGTATCACTTTTACTCCTAATAATACAACAACACTGTCCATATAGACCCCCCCCCCCCTCCCGGATCCACAAAAGTTCGCAGGAGGCGCCGCGGGCAAAAGTGCTTCAGGAATTTCAAGGTCATTGTGTCTAGCCCTTTAAATTCATGTAAGGCTAACGGCATTAAAATATTGATCATTTGTAGCATCTGGTATCAATTTGTCGAGCCTGAACGAAAGAAAGTACACATATCGACAACTGAATAAAATATGTGTTGAAAATTCTTAAGTGCGAAACTATAGTTGAGCGGGCATGGGCCCTTAAAAGAGGCGTGGGCCCTCGCTCTCGTCGGGCCTGTCAATAAGTTCTATATTTCAACTTAGGAATATTTTGGCAGGGCTATTATACACATATGTATACCGGGCACTAAGTAGAAGGAGTGTTAGTTTTTATGTTAACCTTTTCTTCTTCGTCAAATATTTTGGATGCTACTCGAAGTTTATAAATACCAAAAAATTAATATATAGGGTGTTCCATAATACCTGCTGATTCTACGTGCAAGAATTGTAAGAAGACTGTCTATATAAATATGACTGAAAATGCTTCCTAAGAGAGCTACGGGCTCCCTGAAGATAGCGTCTAAATAGTGATTTCACCATCTTCAGAGGGCCGTAGCTCCCTTAGGAAACACATTTTCCGGACACATTTATGGGAAGTTTTCTATTTTTCTACGTAGAATCAGCACCTAATGGAAAATGTAGGTATTTTGAGACATTCTGTATAATGTTATATTTAAAAACATGAAAATATTTTGGCTTAATCCATCTTCCAATCACTAGCAGAAAAATTCTGGCGTGCAACACGTGAGAAAACTGTTTATTCTGTCTTGCGCGCATTCTTTATCTCTACTCTCGCCTCGATCAATAATTTTACGCCTAATATGGGAAATACACTTTTCCTAACTTGTAGAACAAATAGATAGTTTTTCTGAGTGCAAAGTACATTCATAAATGTTTTATATTGTCAAGAAAATTCGAGAATATAAAACCGCCAGCATCTTTTTTAATCCTTTGAATATTATGTAATTGTACATTATTAAAGCAGAGGATGTCATTTTTACAACGTATTAGCACCTTGTAAGCTTATTTTTTTTTAATTAAGAAAAAGTCTTTTTATTCAAGAACTCTTGATTTATCAAATGCAATTAAAGGATTTTTTAAATTTTAACACTCTTTACTTGTTTGACATATTATTATAGACAATCCAATTCCAAAATAAACATTTTTTAAGAAAATACGTATTTTTTAAAATTTCTTTTCGTGTTTTACCCTCTCCAAATTATCTTTATTTTTAATTCAGGTATAAAAGTATTTGGTTAATCAGAACATATAAACCGACCGAGAATGTCATAAAGACCGAAAGCGACTTTTCAGCTTTGAAAAATCTCTCTTGCGCCTACCTAATTCTTTAAAATAACTAACTTTTCTCTTATTTAAGTACGGTCAAAGAGATGAATTTTCAATTCGTCTGGATATGCCTTTGAGTACCTCCCAGATCACTTTAATAACCCTCTTTAAATCTAGGAGATCGAGAGTAAAATCGATGGAACCCTACAGCTTAGAGTAGAATTCGAACCACTGAAAAATAGAAAAGAAATTTACTAGACACTCGACATTCCCAGAATAAATACCAATGTCTCACAAAATGCACGAAGAGATAATTTGAACAATGAGCAAAAGGCATAATTTTTTTAAACATCACAGATAAATAGATCACTAAAAAACATTATTTTTCCAGTATTTTATTTTTGTTTTATGTTCTAATTAAAGGTTAAAAATATTATTTACTGCAGCTGTCAATTTAACTGCGTTTAAATGGAGAAGTTTCCGCGCTACTTGTGTGCGACGTCATCGGGCACATCGCACCGACGGAAAACGTATTGTGATTGCGAATGTGTACACATTATTTATGTTGTGTTATGGAAAATACAAAGAAAAGTAGCTATAAATATTATATTGTGCCCAAATGTACAAATACTACAATAAAAACTCCAGAAAAGCTATTTTATTTATTATTTTATTTATATTTAATGTGCCTAGACGAGATAAAGTTAGGAAGAAATGGTGCAGAGCTATGAGACGAGACGACCGAAATGCAGAATTATCGTCATCCTCAAGATTATATTGCTGCCAGGATCATTTTGATGTAAATTTACCCATTAAAATTAATTATTTTATAATAATATTATGAAAATATGTACCTAACCCTAATATTATTGTGATAGTTTGTTTACATATCATGGTGAATTTGGTCACTTTTCTATTTATAGGAATACAAAAGTTTACTAACTTCTGTTAATAGGAACCTTGAATTAAAATGTATAAATATATACGAACGGTGGGAATAATGTAACTTCTCGACGTTCTACATATTATCCAGTTATATATTTATATATACCTACCTATGTATGTCAACAGTTATTTTTACTATTAATGTACCTACCTACCTAAAAGTTCGTACCTACTTAGTAAGTAACGGGAGGTATTTATTATATAAAAAAGTAAAGCATTCTAAGATGAAAAATATTAATTAATATAACATTAAAACATTGCCTTGTTTACCCATTTTGAGGTTAGGTACATAAATAATTTGTTATATTTAACTACAGTAAAAGGATAAAAATGAGCACAATTGAATTAATGTTTAGAATAATGAATGACACATACCTTGTTGCTTTAGTACCTCCAATTTCTGCACTAATAAAATCAGTATTAGTAGCAAAAAAGTTTGTCATCATAAACACATCAACAACAGGCAAATTGTCACTCTGGCCCCGTAAAAACCCACTGTCCGTCATTTTTACCACTTAATAATTAAAATAAATAAATAAATGAATGATTTCTTTCATGAAAATATCAATACACATTTACAAAACACAAAACAATTTACGATTTAACCCCTTGGCAGATAGACGACCATTAGACATTATGCCGAATGACGTCAGACCAATAGCGTGGTGTTTTCAGTCACGTGGACATGTTCCCATAAAATTTTGAATTTCAAAGTCGTTTATTTAGGCCACACATTTTTTTAAAACCTTTTCTTCATTACTTTCTCAACTTATATAACATATATAACGAAAAAATAATAAATTGTTGCATTTCTAAAATTCATGCATGTTGCTCATTACCTATACAATTAAAGAAATTAAATATCAAATTATAATATTGGTTACAGTGCAAATTGTTATTATTAATTACATGCAATTAAGAACACAATATGAAATATCAAGTAATTACAAAACTGCTAAGTTGTAAATTAAAGGGTCTTCCCGGTGGATAATTGGCTGAGTACTGCTCTGTCTACACACAATCCCACTTCCACGGCAGGTCAAACCTGGAATGGATGAAAAGCGGTCAACAGTGTACAGGTGTTTTTAAATGTAGTTTATAGTGTTGAGAATTTTTAGTTTAATTACACGTAAGTTCTAAATTATTTAGCACAATTTATAGGTTAACGATAGGGCTGTGATTAGCAACAATATTTGCAGGTTAGGTCTGAACATCATAGTTTTAATTTGTTGATATCTAGTGCATAAACTTAGTGCAGTGGACTCAATCGGGATGTCTGGTTGCGGTCCTCATTTCCCAAATATAACGTTACTTTTATAGTGTTGACGTGTTGCGTATACCATACCTACAATATTTTATCTGGTTTTGTGCAAATTTATTTTATCAATAATATCCTAGTCAATCAAATGTTGGTTGAGCGTTGTTATTTGTTTGTGATGTAATAGTTCCACACACCAGAGTAATAAATTATTAAACTTACAGTTTCGAAAGTGCTGTTATAAGAAAATAGGTTACTTGGTTTGCAGTTTTGTTTCATGGAATTTTGCAATAAACTGTGAAAATTGTGACCGTCCTGTTTGTGTAATATAAGTCAATAACTTCGGCAGCATTATTTAACTAATTTGTAAGTACATGTCTACATTTACTTTATATCTACTTAATTAATAGGTACCCATTGACACTAAAATATGGGTGCAACTTCGCCCATATTTTAAGTTAAGTACCTACTTAAGTAGCTTCTGATATTTTGCGCTTTAGATTTTTGTCTTGATAAATTGCTAAGTTGTTATTGCAGGACCGGGTGCACTATTTTTTAATCGTGGAAGAAAAATTAGGCGCGAGGATAAGTACAAAGTAATTAGCATGAAAATACTCCTACTTATAATTTATTCCGAAAAACAAAATTTTTGTGGTGAAAGCAATGGGCTCTTAAATGCTTAATTTGTGTATTTTGGCAATAATTACAGTACCTATAATATCTGTTTTAATACTTGGATGGTTTATTTTGATTTGTTCAAAGTTTACAAAAACAGAAACAAATGTGTCAAACTAAACTACATAGGTTGTTCTTTCAAATTTATTTTCGAAATCGCGAAAATTAAAAGATAATAGGTGCTAATTATAATATCTATTTTTAGGTAAGTAGGTATAGGTATAGAATATTTTATAAATAAAAATGTAAACTGTTTTAACTAGTTAGTTGCATTCAATTTTGTGACAACTTGTCGCCCGATTTACAACTTTTTTCGTGATTTTTAGGGTTCCGTACTAAAACTAGAAACGGAACTCTTATAGGATGACTCGTTTGTCTGTCCGTCACAGCTGGATATCTACTGTAAAAGTACTGTAACTAAAAAGGAGTTTCACATGTAGTTAGAGTTTGATGTCCCTCAGGCATTCTCAGGGGTCAATGCCCCAAAAATATTTCCTGGTTCCCTTGTTTAGGTTAAAATCTGGAACTGACAAAAATGATCTAAGCAATTTTTTTTTAATTTTCTCTTAACATGTTCATTACTATGCCCCCCTTTATTCCCGAAAGTATTAGACATTGGACCAAGAAACCTAAAATGTCAGGAGCAGTGAGGAAATTTATGGCAATATAGCAAAATTTTCTATTGTTAATATTTAAGCTATTAATAAAAGTTTATGTTTATTTCTATTTCAAATAAAGACCGACCAAGAGCGGACACGCACATGATAGGGTTTCGTAGCCGTACTCACTAGTATTCTCCTCAACATTATCCTCTACGTGTTAGTGTTATTACTTCCACATCCACGTAGTGGATTAGAAGTATAGTAATCGCAAAAAAAATTTCAAATTTATTTTTTTATTTACCTTGACTTTGCTAGGTAGTTCCTTAAAAACAGTGATATCAACATTTTTCAAAAAGTACTTTTGCTACACCATCTGTTATAATTTTCACTGAAAGCACTAACTAAAAGCTACATTCGGAAATTTTTTCAGATTTTTTTTCATACATGGTTTAGAAATTAGCTCGGAAATTAGAGAGGGAGGACGCGTTGATAACGACTTTGAAAGCGAATATCCCGTGTGACCCAAGGGTTAAAATCATAAGGCACCAAATCATTTTTTGTTTGCATTTTATGCACCTATCCAATGACACCCCACTCGATGGGGTTCATTTTTTTTGTTTTTTTTTTGTTCACTTTGCATGGGTTCCAAAAGTTTCTTTCTAAAATATCACTTTATTTCTGTTTTTGGGTCATCATTTTACGTCTGTATATCACATCTTTATATCAAATTTCATCTCAATATGTATAAAAATGAGAGAATTTAAGAGATGTGACAGACAGACACACCGAAGTCCTACGGAACTCTAAAGAGGTTTAGGTGTTGCTATGCGTAAGTACCTACCTTTTATAACATTGTTTACTATACGGAACTCTCGGCGTGCGAGTTCGACTCACACTTGGCCTATTTTCAGGCGTAGCCGACTATGATTTGATTATTTATATAACACGATAACTTCTGTTAGACTTTAAATTTTCATTTGAAATATCCGCCATACAGGGTGCTCGCCAGAGGCGTATAAACTGTTAACATTTTACGTAAACTATTTTATTGTAATTTAAGACACTAACACATTCCTTAAGCAAGCTTTGTGAGCTTTAGATGCCTACTACAACGCTGGCTGATATGGGGCTTCTATAAAAGTTACTCTAAATGATAACCCTTGGCCTTCTTTTTTATTCCAGTCGTGTTTGAATGTCATGGGTTGAACCTCTGTTTGTAACGTAAATTTTTTCCTGCATTTTTTTAGTTATCCAGGAATTCAGGCGCCTTGAATTCTAGAAAGCTGACGGAGGAGTTTAGGGATATAATATTAAACATATAAATACAATATTCCAAGCCAGTAACGCCCCAAAGTATGTTGCATGTAAACTGACAGTTACTCCTATAGACCGATTCAGAAAGGTATTGAGGTATACAGGGTGTAATTAGTTTCATGTCACTAAAAAAAACTGGTGGTAGGGAACGACAAAACAAACAAAAAAACCTTATATAACATGGTGTCTAAAGCTCATAGTTTTGGCGAAAAAAAAATAAACAAAAATTTCGCAAATTTTCAATAAAATCTTTTGAGAACTGCTGGAATATTGAGGTAGGTTTAGATCGTCGCGCGTGTCTTTGCCTATGATACTCAATATTTGTGTAGATAGCAATAAAATGTCGGCGGTCTTTAGCGGTGCTGTAAATAAGATGAAAGACGTCGACGTTTTCTGAGTATTTAATAGATCTGATCTGAAGAAAACTATACTCTGACTCTCCCTTGTGCAATGTTTTAGTTTCTGTGGGTGTTTCGTTATGTACACACGTCCAACTCGCCGTTCGTTGTTTTTGTTATTTTTGAATTTCGGGTCGCTGTGTATTTGTGAAGATTTATTTTGTTGACTTTACCGTGCAAGTCGTTAAATTCTTGATTACGTACAGACACAACTTACTTGTTCGTTCTTTTTGTATTCCGTTTTGGATTTTGGACAAAGTTTTTCTTTTATTTTTCTTTATTGACAACGTTCGTTGATAGTTTATTGTTTAGTGTTGAACAGAGTACGTATGTCCTTAATTCGACGTACCGAACTGTGTATTGATGCAGATGCAGATTTTGAATAATTTACTTAGGTGGTAAGCTTTTAACCCAGGACACTCATTTATGTTACAAACGTTAATAAATCACATTTAAATATTCTAAATTATAAACATTAATCCAATATTTTGTTCCACATTAAAAGACACACATGTAAAGAAATGCTCTGTTTAAACTTCTACGGCCATTATTTGCTTGCAGTTGTGCAGGAAAAGATAACGAATTATTTACCTCTTTATAATTGCCTCAGTTCGGTTGAGGCGGTCCATCAAAGGCGGTCGATGATCCAAGGCCTTTGCACTTTTTTATGACAATTTAAAGGTTGTATAATTGGGAACTACAAGTTCATTGACCAAGAAAAGCAGTGGTTCTCAATTATTTTCTACATTAATATTAAAAAATATTTAAAAAGTTGACCTAGTTCACTTTTTCTCAAAGTGCCCCTAGAGGGAAAAGTCATAAAGGATTTTGTTTGTCTAGTCGGTCCCCATTACCAGTTTTTTAATGACACGAAACTGATTACACCCTGTATACTCTGTTGAAAATTACAATGTTCCCAATCAGCGTTGCCTTGTACTGACGATTATTTAAAACTCTACTTTTTATAAAAACTCCAACTGAAAGACAATTGTGAAATATCTTCCACTCAACTCTTGGAAAACAACAATTGTGCCAATCTTTAGTTTTATTAAAATGTTCTCTAATTCTAAATCTAAACTTCTTGAACTATCAAAAGAAATATGTTTACACAAAACTTCCTCCTTTATTTAACACCTTTTTTTTGCTTTTTTGATCATAGTAAAATACGTTCGCTTTTAGGGGGGTCACCGAAACAGTGACAAGGTGAAGGATAGGGCTCAGAGCTCACAAAAAGCGATTGTTCTCAAAAAAAAAAAAAATCAGCGGAATATTTTTTAAGAAAGTGTAGAAGAAAGGGGGATTTTTCAAACGAACGTTCGTATAAGGCAGTCTCATAAATGTTATAAAGGGGGAGAGGAGTCAAAAACAGATATTATGTTCCTCCGTTGTTTTTCAGTTAATAATCACTTTTTCGAGTGACCATCTTGTACTTTTCTCGCTAAAAATGTATCAGGGTATCAACTACATTTCGAATAATCCTCCAACGGTAATTAATTCATTGCTTTATTAGGACAATTACTCTACATATACGTATCTTATTAAAAATATGACAGGTTTCTTCTTTGAAATTTGTGTTAAAATACATGCCAAATATTGCCCTTCGACAAGTTTTAACCTCCCCACAAAATTGTGGGAGGTTATTAAAATTGGTCCAAAATCGAAAATTGAAGTAACATCAAATCTTTACGTTTTAAAGTTCCAATAACCCAAAAAAGTAGTTTTTGAAAAATGTCTGTATGTGTGTGTGTCAGAAATTGTAGTTCGCAATATAGGGAATAAACGCGCCCCGCACCATAATTCGTGAACGCAGGGAATTTAGTATCGCATGAACGTTGGAAGGGTATACTTCGCTAAAAATTTCTAGACGGAACGAGACTAATATCTCGTCCAAAGTTAGTTAGAAGTTATTTGTCACATTTTTGGCAAATAATTTCTTCTATTGAAAGTATTTCTGCAGATTCCTTTTTAGCCATAAGTGCTATGGGAATAAAATAATAATTCTTGTTAAAAACGAAATAAAAATAGAGCATGAAAATAAAATTAAATTCTTAATTCTCAGAAACTGAAATCAACTAATGATTATTAAAAAATAAATTATTCTTATTAAAAGTGAAATAAAAATAGAGCACTAAAATAAAATTAAATAACAGAAATTAAAATCAACTAATAATTATTACAAATAAATTAACGAAGGGTTCAAACAAACCACCTTGTGCCAAACAATAGCAAAACTGATTATGCAATAAATCTCTCATATCATTGAGTTGATTTGGGGTAATGTTTGCACAAAGTTGGATAAGTTTTTCCCGTAATTCAACTAAATTATTGGCTCGTTCAAAAGCATGTTTGTAAGCGGTTTCCTTTAAAAAGTCCCACAGAAAGAAGTCATGGGGTGCTAAATCAGGTGACCTGGGAGGCCATTTTATCATTCCCCACGTACTTATTAAACGATTGGGAAATGTTCTTTCCAGATAGTTAATAACCGTTCCTGTATTGTGACCTGGGCAGCCATATTGTTGAAACCAAATGTTGTCAAAAGTTGACAGGAAGATTTTGAACTGCAGGAATTATTTGATTTTCTAAAAGCACTAAATATTTATCGCCATTTAAATTTCCATCGATTATCTTTTCAAAATATGTCTTACAGTTCATTCCTCCATATCAACTTCATCAACAATTTGCCTGCAAGGTTCACTATTTTCAACAAGTGCGAAGACATTAGTGTCTCGAATTTCACGTTCTTCGCTCATTTGTTGATAACGGGGGCGTTGAGAACATTTTTTAACAGTAATTCATGACATTCAAATTTTTTAATAGTACGTGAAATTGCGCTAGGTGAGGGGATTGGTCTGTCTTGAAATGCCACAGTAAATAAATTTATTGTGTCATCAATGGAATGGCCCTCAAAGTACCACTTGACAATTTGCACTTTTTCAGCAGTTGTATAAACAATCAGCAGTTTAACGAAATTGAGATTCATTTATTTTATTCCCACGCTACTGAATTCAGAATGCGTGGGATCAACGACGAAGCCAAGCGGTGCGCTCATTTAAGGCAAGGCGCGGTTTACCCGCGCAGATACACGTTTACATATTACCAACTACAATTTCCGAATCTGTATATGTGTTAGCACGATAGCGGCGAAACGGATTTGGATGTAACTTTGCAGGAGGATTTCTTTAGTGCTCCAGTCGATCTGAAAAGGTTTTGGTTAAGATTACGATCTGAACCCGAACTGTACTAAACGTAATCTGTTACGTTTCGTGCCGTTTTGTCACAAGTTGTTTATTTTATAAATGGATTTGGATAGAAGTTTGCATGAGGGTTTCTTTAGTGCTCCAGATGATCTGAATAGATTATGGTTGAGAGATCGGATTCGTTTAGTGCCGTTATGGCATACAATTTAGTGCTCTTTTCGGCCTCAAAGATCCACCGGGGTGGGGAGGCTCCAGCTGCTTCCAATAGCTGCCGGTTTTTTTCATTAATCATTTGCTTCTAGGATGTCCACCGTATATATTTTCCACCAAAAGTATATCCGTTTTCTTTCTTGGCAATAGCGGCAACTGCCTGCTAAATATTATTTTCCTCGGTCAAATATTTTTTTAGTTATAACCTCAACTGGGGAAATCTAAAAAATCTTAAAGAATGATTTTTTACGATTACAATACCTGTCTTTTTCCAGCGAGGGAAATAACAAGGAAATACTTAAACATTCTAGGGTTTTACTAATTTCGAACAAATTGTCGAAAGTAATTATATACCTACAAGAAACCCTGCAAGTTGGATGTGAAATTATTTTTTATCTCATTAAATAAACTTGCAGATTCAGATTATTTGTTGTCAAAACAAATGATAACACCCAGGATAACGGTATACATACATATCTATTTTATCGTTCAATTAATCAAACGTCTCAATTTGGAGATCGCGATCGTCATATATTTTAAATCCTTTGTTAATTTAGTTTATATACCGTAGTCTCATGTCTTTTATGTGATTTTCTATCTATTATGCATTATACAAGGTGTCCCATAAAAGTGGAGATCAGACGAAGTGAGTTGGCAGGGGAAGTTATTTTCACGATTACAGTATAACATCAATATATAATATACAGGGTGTTCCTTAATGACGTGCTAATATTTCAGGGTTATTTTATGAAGAAAAGTTCATATATACACATGTCGGAAGCCCAGGGTGCCAATTGGCATCATGTGCTCCGATTTCATCGGAAGGAAATGTGAACTGTCTAGCTCAAGGATTGTGTTCTGCCAAAAACGCTTTGTTTTGGCGTCAGAGGCCGGCTCGGGCTAGGGTAAGGGTATATATTTGAATAAAAAACACAAAAAATCTACGAAATAATACGATGAGTGTTTTGAACACCACCTACTTATTTCATGTCAACAAATATTGTTTGAAAATAATTGAAAATAATGTGTGTAAAAACATTATTTATTCCAGGATAACTAGATTTATGTTCAAAAATTATTAGTCAATACAGCTAAAAGAAGCAATTTGAATTTAATTATTTCAATCATGAACGAGAAAAACGTAAGAGACCGTTTTCATGTAAAATTGACCACGCTAATCAGGAAATATAAACACACGGAAAAATAGCAGTGGCGTACCACTTTTTTGATAAAAACATTAGAGGACAAGTTTGCAGAGACGCCACTGGTGGAGCTATAAAATAACTTTTCTAACTAAAATATGTGGTTTTGTATCCTATTAATACACCAAGAAAGGAAATAATATCTAAAATATTTTCTGAGACATTAAAAAATACCAATTAAAAAAAAATCAATACTGTAGCAAATTAAGCCGTTGTGGACGTATGTTCATACGAACTTTTTTTCACAAAATGACCTAAGCAATCACCCTGAAATATTAGCATGTCATTAAGGAACACCCTGTATACAACATATCAAAATAACCGAATGTGATTACTACTGATTAGCCATTTGCTGATGGTTTAAAAGTCATTTCAATTCTTGTATTTTCCTCTGAAAACACATCACTTAAAAAAATTGTTTAAAAAAGAAGAATTGGTGTTTGGTTATTTTCTTTTTTTAGGGGAGTTTTCAGCCAGTGAAAGCATTTTTTGACCTCTGTTTCTTCCCTTAGATAAAATAGGTTTTGTGATTACTTTTTGTTCTCAAAAGTCCATTTGATGCTGAGAAAAAAAATGTACTACAAAAAGTTGATTAAATATCACAAAAAGTTGTCCATTTAATGTAGATTCTAACATGTACACAGAATTATTCACAACAGATTTTTTTTTCATAAGTCGTGCTTGTTAAAAAATGTATTTTACAAAGTTTCATGAGTTTAAGGTACCTGATTTTTCAGAAATAAAGCAAAAGGAGTAAAGTAAGGATTTTTATTACTTTTTAACAAAATTTAATTTTGAGTTTTAAAGAGCAAGACTCGTATACAGGGTGTCCCACTTAACACTCCCGGGCCATTTTCTCGACACCTGAATATTTAAATTCTGTATTACAAAAGTTGCTTGGAATGTAATGTTTTATCACATGCACTTAGTTTCAAAGGTCTTGCACTCGAAATATTTATATACATTGCAACTCCATTTATGGAAAGATCGTTTTTACTATGAATTCTTTTTATGTAATTCAAATATCTATTTTAGTTATCACGAACGTGGCCCGGGGAATTTCAAGTAGGACACCCTGTATGTGTTTTTTATGTCTGACCAATAGTTTCTCTACAGTCGCTTCGGCAGTTTCTATGGAAATCTTTGCAACCTGTAGAGTTTGGCTCAACGCGGCGGTTGCTTATTAGTTTCATCAAGCTACGTGCCGCATAAGTCAGTGTAAGGTAACTAAAAAGCGGATTTTTTTTTATTCGAGAATGTGCAAGAACATGGCGAAAACGCCCCGACTAAATTGTGTTTAAATTGATTGAATATTTTCGAAGTAGCTGATACTGAATCCGATATCAAAAGTTAAATATTCAAAATGACGAATCCAATAGTTCTTCCGTAATTGCATAATTTTTGCAGATTTGCATGAAATTTTGCCACTAAAAGTTTAAAAAATTGAACCGCTTTTAAAAGAAAGTGAGTGAAAATATGAAATGAAAGGGTGTAGCAGAATAAGTAAGATAAAATGGCTCCAGAAGCGTTTGGACCTAATTCGGCATCAATAGATCGACAATACGAAAAGAAATGTTCTTGAGTTTTAGCCCCCTGTCGCCACTGGTAACCCCTATACCCTAGTAAATATAATTTTTCGTTTTCATATTTTTTTCTTTGAAAGTTGTGCGTTAATTTTTATGAAAAAAATGGAGAATATAGATGTGATTTAAGTACATCTTAGGGAAAAAAATGTGCTGATTTTGCTGCCCCTTTCGTATAAATAAAAAATATTGAAGAAATCAGATAATTTATTCTAGAAAATAATGATTCGCGTACACAGAATTTTTACCAAAAATATACTGCTATGAGTAGTTTATTGTCAATTTTTTTCAAGTTTTTAGAAGCGGTGCGCCATACTTAAAAAAATATAAAAACTGTTACAACGCAATGTTTAGTAGTGCTCACCATTGAAACTTTATGTATCTGTATTTTTTTATTCGGTCGGATACTGCCACTAAGATAAAAAATGAAAACGAAAAATAGCATTTATTAGGGTACAGGGTTTACCAGTGGCGACATGGGGCTAAAACTTTCTTTTCCTATTGTCGATTTACTAACGCCGAATTAGGTCCAAATGCTTCTGAGGCCATTTTACCTTACTTATTCTTCTATACCCTTACATCGTCATTACTTTCATTGAACCTTATTACCTAATATCCATATTAAGGTCGGTGTGAAAACTAACCAAAAAAATCCGTTACTGAGTTATTTCCTGCTAAAATATCTGATTACTGAGTATTTTTCGACACTTCAAACATGTTTAGGTATTTAATTATAATACGATAATATACACTGTATGTGTATTTGATATACTTTTGTGAATAATTCTTGTCACGATAAAGTTATTGATACTGATAAGAGATTTCGAGACAGATTTGTAAATAATAATTGATCTTTAAATGAACATGAACCCAAACTAATGTAAATTGCATTTATCTGTATTTTATTTTATACGGGGTGCATGCACACATTTTTCTATAAGGCAGCAGACTGATATCATTTTTTGGTCAGATGATACATCAATCTGACCTCAACGAAAACCTAACGATGACGTAAAAATAACATGATTATATAATAACAGCCCAGAAACATTATTTTGATTAAATCGCATACATGTACATTTAGGAAATAAGTTTTGAGGCAAAATGTGAATGTTAAGAGTTCTAAAAGATCATTTACCAATGTATGACGAGTTACAGGAATGAGCCGTCGCCGCGTCGTGCAGATTAATAGGTAACCAGACACTGATTTTTATAAAATTTCGGCACAGAATAATGATCTTTAACCTGACCGACTGACCGTTCCTATTCAAATTATTTAGTTTTTGTTTTAATAACATAAAAATGAAAACACATAAGTAAAATAAATAAATAAATGAAGAAATAACGTTACAAGTTCGTTAAATTGACATAGTGAAGTGACGTCAAAATTTCGTCAGAAATATAATGTTACAGAGACATCATTTATTCATCGTACGATGGCGTCAACCAAGGACAATGTTCAGTGTATTGTCCTTGGGCGTCAACAAATAATTACCTAAAACAAGCGTCGATATGACGGCAGTCTGCTAACTGAATAGTAAGTCGTGATTTACAGCTCCTGGTAGTTCCTCTTAAATTGTTTTTGATGTATAGTAGACGTAATAGATATAATGTATTTCCTCTTAGTAAATATCAAAAGCGCCGGGTACAGCCAGGTATGCCGACAAAGGAATTAGCCGGCGCGTACAAAGGGTTTTGCATCTTGCGTCTCAAGCCGTCGACCGAATTTCGTTAGCGTGTACTACAGGCGCGGATTCAGGGAGGGGGCGAAGGGAGAGTTGTTTACCTGGCTCACCATTAAGTCCCTTGTTATTACTTGGTTCATTTTTAATATTGCCGGTAGCTTAGCCGTAGGTTAAATGATATTTATATATTTTTATTGAATCATTTATGGAGTTGTTCATTAACTAACATTATTTAATATAAATAAATAAGTTACCTACATCATGCCTACCAATTAATATAAAGTAGTGAAACAATATTTACAATAATTAAAAAGTGATTTTAAAAAGTTAAACTTGCCAAATGGTTTGGGCTGTTAACTACGTACCTTTTGAAAGATTTTCGTCTTGTTAGCTCTATTAAAGGCGGAATTTTGAGCGTATTGGTTCCTATTCTTGTTCTGAATTTTACCTCCCTCGATTAACATGGAGCACTTATTATAATTTTTTCTGTTGAATTATTTCTCTCGTATTATAATTTTTTACTCGAAAACTAAAAAGTGTACCACTCTGAATTTTTCACCGTATATCTAGAATACAGTGCTCCTTCTAGTACTGGTAGTACCATTTCCCAAAAACCCGTACAGGCAATCCAATAAGCTAAAGATATCAATACTTGGTGCTCGGCCGCTCTCTGATTATATTTTTTTACTCGAAAACTGCAAAGTGTGCCACTCTGAATTTTTCACCGTATATCTAGAATATAGTGCTCCTTTTAGTACTGGTAGTACCATTTCCCAGAAACCCGTAGGGGCGATCCAATAAGCTAAAGATATCAATACTTGGTGCTCGGCCGCTCTCTGATTATATTTTTTTACTCGAAAACTACAAAGTGTGTCACTCTGAATTTTTCACCGTATATCTAGAGTATAGTGCTCCTTTTAGTACTGGTAGTACCATTTCCCAAAAACCCGAACGAGCGATCCAATAAGCTAAAGATATCAATACTTGGTGCACGGCTGATCTCGGATTATATTTTTTTTACTCGAAAACTACAAAGTGTGCCACTCTGAATTTTTCACTGCATATCTAGAATATAGTGCTCCTTTTAGAACTGAGAGTAGTTTATTTTTGAATTTTGTTCTTATTGCTCAATAAATCGAAAATCGTTACAAATAGCTATAGAGATATACATACAAAAAAATGTTCGTTTTCCATTTTTACCATCACATTGTCGAATAATATACAGGGTGTTCCATTTGAAAAAATTTAGCAAATACAATTCTAAAAGTTCTATATTGAGAAATCATTTTTGGCCACCCTGTATATTTTTAGAAAGTGAAAATGATTCACAGACTATGATTATATGTCTTGCAACTAGTATTTACATATTTCTTTCTTATAATGTTATAATTTTGACTGTAGTGATTTTTTTTAATATGCATCTGTAGTTGGCATTATTTCAAGAAAAAAAAAATTCATCCATGTAGTTAGGAGATAGTCAATAATAACATATGAATGAGAGGAGTCTTGAGAGGTTTCTAAAAGGGTACTGATTTAGGATGTTTTACGTAGTCCGTGCATCAGAAGCTAATGAACTTGCAGTAGGATTAGAAACTTAGGTACGCATCCATAATCTATCATTCCCGTTCTACCTAAAATATTTTCAGTCCTCCAGCTATAAAGGTTATGTTAAAAGTTGGTACCAACTTTCTTATTTTAAATAAAAACCTACATATGGAACACAATGGGATCATTGATGGGACAGCGTGAGTTAGCTTAGACTTTCAGCTAACTGCTCCACTGGTTTCTTAATTTTGAACGGTTTGCGAGATACAAATTTTTTGTTAAACTATTGAGGAGGTTAGTTTTCTGAAATAAAAATAACATATGTCAAAAACTGCAATAACATAACTTGGGTTGCCTAAACGGCGCTTATGGCATCGCTGGTGTTATGTTATGATTATGAACTATTCCTTTGTCGGTCTTTTTTTATGAATTTCAAACTAGCACTGGATAAGCTATACGCGCACGAAACTCAGTCAGTAAAATGGACTCCACATTAGCTGGGTCCTATATCGACACCCCATGCTGGCCGCCATGATAGGTCACCAAGGCGAGATCCATAACCTTATTTCAGAATTTCTCACCCAAAATCACTGCCGAATTGGAAACATTATCATTATTGCAATTCACGTGGCCAATAGAAATTTGGTGTTGTCAGATTTCATTTAATATTATCCCGTTGCTGTTGACAGACAAATAATGGTGAGTTTTGAGAAACAATTTAATTAACACTAAAGCATCAGTGAGTACTTCTAACGATAACCTATTACTATACGTGACTATACTTAAATGTTTTAATAATCTGACATTGTCAATGATTTTTTTGTTTATAGGTATTGGTATAGCATTTTTGGAGAAAAGCGTTAAAGTTCGAAAAATAATACATTTGGTAACGTGCCGTAAAATAACAACTATGTCCAGATAACCAACATTACAGCAGTTAATATTCCTATCGGGTCTTGCCAACCTGAGATAAGTTGACGACCTATCATGGCGACGATGTTTGGTCAAAGATTAGAGAATTAACAAGATAAGACAGCCGGCGAAAAACCTTTTATCTTTTAGCAATGGCGCCATTGACCTCGACATTTAAATTGAAGTTATAGCACAGTTGCCACAATGTGACAATCACACGTAGAAGGTAACAATAGAGAGAGAGGACAATAGTGAACAATCGACAACACTGTCCTAATAGAACGACCGAACTCAACTGACAGCCAAAACCCAAGGTCACTAAAGAAACAGGTCGCTTTTTATTCCTATGTTGATGTTAGGTATCTATCTATTTAGGATAGAATTATTCATTGACAGAATAATTTTGAGACTTTTTTTTTCTATAGAATGAAGAAAAACACCGACATGCGGCTGTCATTGAGGTCTACACGTGACGTAGCACTTGCCGATTCTCATAAGCCAACCTGTTTTTTAGTAAGCTTGGTCAAATTCATTTAGTGCGTACCCGACAAATCTCGAAACTGTTTCCGCTGCATGTCGTGTCCCTTTAATTTGGAGTTCACAACTGTCTTCGTCTATTTCGTCTTCTCCGTCTGACTGCCCTATCTTGTTAATTCTTTCATCTTTGGTTTAGTGGTCTCAATAATATCGTTATATGTTATATAGTCCAGTTTACTTTATATGAAGTTCGTGGTCACGTTTCATAAAGGTGCGTATAAGCTTGGCGAACCGAACATGTAATGTAACATGCAATGCAATGCTCGTTGAAATTTGTCTCCCGCGATCACGCCACGAACATCTTACGAACCGTGCGATTTGACGAACACGCCGCGAGCAAGCGAGGTCGCGAGGTGAACTGTTTAGTCTATCCGATGGTAACAGACCAAAAACATGTCCGACGGTAAAGCTGAAGCTTTGGTTTTAGGCAGTAGTGCCTTATTAATTATCGCAAATATTAAAAAAAAATCGGTAAAGGTATTCACACAGAACTTCCCTCTTTATTTGTTCATGGCGGTCACTCTAAAAAATTCATAATTACGAAGTGACATTGAAAATAATAATCGGAATATAGTTATCACTATTATTACAAAGAACACCTGATAAGTTTTGGTCAAAAAAATATACAGAGTGCTCATCCAACAGCAAAAGTTCAATACTAAATAACAGGTGCCAAATATGGAAGCCTTGGCCAAATACCTTTATAAATGTCCACCATGACTGAATTATTTCTTGGGATGACCACCCTGTACATTTTTCAATAATAGTGTAATAGGTGCATATGCCTAATATTATTGCCATCTGTCACATTTTCAATTCCACATACACGTAGTGGAGTGGAAATACAGTGGTGGTTAAAAAATTTCATTTTTTTTCAGTTTTTCAAAAATGTTAAAAAAAAAATTAAAATTTTTGCCACGTGGAAATTTTAAATTTGAGCAAAAAGGAAAGTTTCCTTCTATTCTACAGTGGCATTTTTTTTAAAATTGGTTTAGAATGCCATGAAACGTGGGAATTTTAAATTTGAACAAAGACAAAAAAATATTTTAGTGATAAAAAATTTGAAATTTTTTTTCTGAAATAGGTTTAGCGTGTCATGAAACGTAGAAATGTTAAATTTGACCCAAAAAAAATTGTTTTCATTATTTATTCTCTTTAGACGATCCACCTTGTATATTTTCCAGTGAAAGTTCTACCATTTCTTCGCTAACAGTGGGGTTAACTACCTACCAAATTTGACTGCTCTCCGTCAAGTAGTTTTTTAGTAAATGCACCAACAGACAGACAGACAGACTAACGGAATTGAAAGACCTATATTTTCGTAATCTCCGTGATCTGAAACGTCAGAATCCGAAACAATCTCGGAGGGTGATTTTTTCTCGAATACAATACTTCCCTTCGGTATGCGAGGGAAGTAAAAAACGAAAGCTTCTACGATCTACTGGGAGTTTTGAAGTTCCAGCACAGTAACGTCCAATATAAAAATTTTATGATAATCAACTTATATAATAAAACAATAATAATGAACTTTTTTATATGCTTCCTCTGGTTGCTGCATGGAAGCAGCAATTTCCATCCACGCATCTTTCTTTTTGTTTTTATTAAAATAATTCGGGTCCGTTTGGTCCCAAAGAACACTATGATACTTGTAAATTTCTATTAACAGCAAAGCCGCCTCCTCCGATTAGTCCATGTTCGTTAAAACATTAAAACATCACGAATGCCGTACCACTACGCACTGCGAATCCCTTTGTGTTCGTCGAAAAACCGACAAGCGGTGGATCACAGCGCGCTCCGAAATAGCCATTCGTATCGTGTTCGCAAGACCGTCCCAATTTGACGAATCTGTTGCATTGCATGTTACATTACATGTTCGGTTCGCCAAGCTTATACGCACCTTAATATAATTTGCCCGGGGTCGACGAATAAGCCTGCCCTGAACAAAATAACTACGCATTTCTGATGAATCTAGTAAATTAAGGAAGCACTGTACCATAAAATATAAAAAATAGAAATGGTCATTATTTTTATTTAACAAAATAACAGTCATGTTAGTTCCAGCTCTAAATATGTTTGAAATAAATATGAGCTTGTAGGTGCCCATCACAATTAACTCTCCTGGTAACAAGTGAAATATCTACTATGACCATATTTCTTAACTATGAGTAACGCTAAAATGATAATAGAAGTTTCTGACAAATTCCAATTTCGTGTAATAGTAATGAGGCATGATTACGTGACGATTTTGCCGTGAAAATGACTATTTACTGTCATTTGTGGACGCGTTAAAAGTATATTTTTAGCACGCTATTAGCTTGACCTGCAAAGTAAGATTGTATTGTTATGAATTACACCCCCCTTGGAAAAGGAGATGGCACGCCTATGCCTCTGATGGTGACTGGAAAGGCTCTAGAAAGAGCCAAGGACTTTTCTAGATTATGGTTGAAGAAGATTCTGGATTGATCTAGAGCTAATTTCGGAGTATATAAGGCGCGATTACAAGCGCGGGAGAGAAGTTTATTTGAGAAGTGACACGTTCGGGAAAAAGTGAGGTTAAAGTAAACAAAGTTTATTTTGAAGTATTGTATAGTCAGTAAATTGTGAAATAAAGTGTTAGTAGTGTTTATCTCTTGTTGAAATTATTTAGAACCCACGGATTCATACAGGGTGTTTCCTAAAAGGTGAAAATCCGTAACATTTTGGTGTCGGAAGCGGAATTTTAACAAGAGGATTTTCCGGAAGTGTTGAGAAGACTGGGACAGTATTCTCGGAGTTTGTGCTAACACAGGGAGGACTAATTTACTGGACATTGTTCGAGGATTAATTTCGAGCAGGAAAATAGTGTCAAGTGCGTTTTTAGACATTGTAGAACATTTTTGTTGGACATTAGTGGTTAAGTGATAAAGACTCTGAACAAGACTTTCGTGTAGTTATTAAGTGCATTTTCGTGAACTTTCTAGAACTTTTCTATTTGGACAGTAGTTTAAATAAAAGACTTTCTCGTACTGTTTTGCGATTTCTCTGGACAGTTCCATTACCGATATTGACGTGTTTAATAAATTTTGTTGATTTTATCATAATTATATGCCGGTAACAACCAGAAGCATGGCATCCGAACAACAAATGCAGGACTTTATGGCCCAAATGCAAAAGATGATGATGGATCAGGAAAGGAAGCGCCAGGAAGAGAAAGAAGAACAGGAAAGAAAGCGCCAGGAAGAGAAAGAAGAACGGGAAAGAAAACGACAAGAAAAAGAACAAAAACATCAAGAAGAAGAGAAACGACGTCAGGAAGAATTAAGGAAAATTTTTGAGGATCAAGAGAGAAGACGTCAAGAGGAAAAACAAGAAGAGGAGAAACGCCGTCAAAAGGAAAATGACGACTTAAAAAAAGTTATAGAGACGCAACAGAATGCCTTGTTTACAGTCGTTGAAGAAATAAAAAATGAGATTAAGGAAGATATGGGTAGCGTAAAGACGAAAGTTAATGAGGTCGAAGTAAAAATGGACAAAGTCGAGGAAAAAGTAGACAAGGTTGAAGAGAAAATGCATCAGGTTGAAGGAGAAATAGACCAACTTAAACAACAGTTGAGGACAAGAGGAAACCAGCAAGTGGTGTCATCAGGCCAGCAATTAAAAATTCCCTCCTTTGATGGTCAAAATTCCTGGATGACTTACAAGACACAGTTTGAGGCAGCAGCGAGTGCTAACAACTGGAATGACGAAGAGAAGGCTAAGGCATTAATCGTGGCTTTAAGAGGCCAAGCGTTGGAGTTGCTCCAGACAATTCCGGCAGACCAACAACGGAATTTTAGAGTTTTAGAAGCTGCCTTAGATCTACGATATGGAGATCAACACCTTGCTCAAGTATACCAGACCCAGCTGAAAGTGCGCGTTCAGAAAGCTGGAGAGAGTCTGCAAGAATTTGAAGCTGCGGTGGAAAGACTGGCACACTTAGCATACCCTAATGCGCCAAAAGAATTTAAAGAGCAATTGGCAGTGGGGGCATTCCTAGATGGGATAAGGGACGAGGAAATCAGACGAGTCCTCAGGCTATCCCGACATAAAAGTAGTAGTGAAGCCTTGGTGCATGCACTAGAGGTAGAAGCCGTCTATAGGGATACTCCAAAGTCAAGAGTACGGGCTATGACGCTGGAAGAATCGCAGTCAGAAAAGGAGAACCAGAACGCTATGTTGACCGACATACATAAGATGTTCAATCAGTTAATGGCTCAAGTGGATGCTGCAGAAAGACAAGGCACGCCAAGCGGCGGTATTAAATGTTACAACTGTGGCAGAGCAGGGCATATCAAGCGAGACTGTCGATATCGGAACTCGATGAAAGTGAATGTTAGAAACATGGAAGGGACGCAGAATAGACAAAGTAGTGGAAGGCCAAGTGGACGACGGAGTATGACATGTTACAGGTGCGGAGAACTAGGACATATCCAACTTGAATGTCCACGAAGGAGATTAGAGAGAGTGAAAGCCGGAGATGCTGTGAAGTTGAGGGGAAAATCAGAGGAAGCTGGTACCAGAGAGACTGTGACAGATAGGGAACGTGGTACCCCGAGAGAAGTAAAGATTTCCCAGCTTCAAAGCGTTCCGAGAAGTCCACTGCTACCAGAATGTGAAAATAAATCGAAACCCCAGAAGAAGGATGCTGATATTTCATCCGGAAGAAGGTACAAGAAAGATTGCAAGTACTACCACCAGGACAAACTGCAGGTCACGGAAGCAGTCAACACTGTCAAGGTGGAAGTGCCGGATGACAGGACAGATGAGGCGCTCAGACAAGAGCAATTGAATGATGTGGAAATTGGGCCTATATTGAGAGCCAAAGAAAGGGGAACTCGTCCAAAATGGAAGGATGTTTCGGACAAAAGAGTGGGACTGAAGGCACTATGGGCGCAGTGGGACTCACTGAAGGTCGTGAACGGGCTGTTGCGGAGAGCATGGGAAAGCCCGGATGGAAAAAAGGTGGTTCTGCGTCTAGTGATTCCCAGGTGTCGAGTAGCGAAGGTGCTTCAGGAAGTGCACAATGGGGCATCCGATGGACACTTCGGTGTGAACAAGACCCTGAAGAAAATACGAGAACGATTTTATTGGATAAGAAGTCGTCAGGATGTGGAGGCTTGGTGTCGCAAATGCAAGATTTGTGCAGCCAGTAAGGGACCACAGACTGGAAGTAAGGGTGAAAAGAAGCAGTTCAACACCGGAGCTCCTTTCAAGAGGTTGGCTAACGATATAGCGGAACCATCATCAGCCAGTGACCGAATGAAGGCTCGATACGACCGGAAGGGTAGTTCAGAAGGATTCAAGGCAGGAGACCTGGTTTGGCTGTACAACCCACAGCGGAAGAAAGGAAGGTCACCGAAACTTCAACCGCCTTGGGATGGACCGTATACTGTTATTACCCGAATTAATGATGTCGTCTATCGGATTCAACGAAGCAAAAAGTCCAAGATGAAGATCGTGCATTTGGACAGGCTGGCGAACTACATCGATGATTCTGAGTTGCCTGATCGGGACGATCTAGGCTTAAGGAGGGGGCAGTGTTATGAATTACACCCCCCTTGGAAAAGGAGATGGCACGCCTATGCCTCTGATGGTGACTGGAAAGGCTCTAGAAAGAGCCAAGGACTTTTCTAGATTATGGTTGAAGAAGATTCTGGATTGATCTAGAGCTAATTTCGGAGTATATAAGGCGCGATTACAAGCGCGGGAGAGAAGTTTATTTGAGAAGTGACACGTTCGGGAAAAAGTGAGGTTAAAGTAAACAAAGTTTATTTTGAAGTATTGTATAGTCAGTAAATTGTGAAATAAAGTGTTAGTAGTGTTTATCTCTTGTTGAAATTATTTAGAACCCACGGATTCATACAGGGTGTTTCCTAAAAGGTGAAAATCCGTAACAGTATGTAAGAAAATCTTTTAGCTCAATTTTCACACACTTCTAGATATCGTATTGAGTTGAAATTTTGCATATATTATGTATTTGGTTCAGATGACAATACAATTTGACATTTTTTTATAGAAAATCTAAAATGGTGGACAGTTTATTGTCATTTAATATCCGATTCTGGAGATTTTTGAGGTTGCAGATTAAGTGTGATCGAAACTCAAAAATTCAAAATGGCGGCGTCAATATGACAGAAGTTTTATCATTAATCGTCTGATTCGACTGAAAATCGGTATCTGAAGGTTATTGAGTTCGCAGATTATAAATATTAGGCCGAAATTGAACAATTCTGATTCGTCTGAAAATCGATATCTGGGGACTTCCGAGGTTGTAGATTATAAATATTTACCGAAGTTCAAGAATTCAAAATAGCGGTTTCAAGATGACTAAAAAGAAAATAAACAATTATCTCGGGTTTCCACCCCCTGGGAAACACCCCTAAAATCCGTGGGTTCAAAAATTGTAACACGAAATAACCATTAACACAATTTTTTTTACTAAAGCTCACAAAACGTTTAGTACTAACATAATCTTAAACGATGTTTATTAATTGATATTTCACTTTACTATTCACTTTGGATCATTTCGGATTTATCTAAACTTTCCTGAACTGAACTCGTTTAAAAACTGCTCTACCGCGTGAATGGTCGCCTTATATACCCCATAAGATGGCGTCTAGTTCTAGAGCATTATAGTACAGACCCTCGAATTTTCTATTATAGAAACCTTGATCCGGCATTTTCTAGAATATTCCATTGAATTTTTTAGAAACCCATGCGAATCGTACTGCGAGCGCCATCTGACCTTATAATTACAACTCTATATCATAAATCGTAATATTTTCTAAATTGGTTGATGGCAATAATAATAGTACAGTCGCCTGCAATCCCTCAGACTAATTCTACCACCCGCACCTAGGGGGTACCAGTGCGTAACATAATTTAAAAAAAACTGAATAAACGCATTTAAAAACCAACTGGAACTGTTTAAATAACACACTAAAATGAGGAAATGATGTTAATAACAATAAAATAATAATTATTATTATGTCAAAATGTAAAAGCATATATAGGCCGCTCTAAATACTTGAAAGACAAAAAAAATTATTCGTGGGGCGCCCAATGATTTCATTTATTTAAATTATTATACTGTCGGGTGTTTCCACGCCTTAGGAACCACCCTTTAAAATTCATGGGTTCAAAAATTATAACACTAACACACTTTATTGAAGAACTTACTAAAAACTTCACAAAATGTTTATCTACAAACACACATTTACTGTCTAAAATAACCTTTAACAATGTTTACTACTTAATATTTTCACTCTGCTGTTCACTTTGTATCACTTCCGAATTATCTAACCACAATTCATTTAGAAAACATAATTTCCACGTGTTTACATTGCCTTATATACCCTGCAAAAGGCATCTAGAGGCATTCCAGCATTTCCATACATTTCTAGTAAAGTCTTGAACCATTTTCTACAAGTTTCTAATCTAGTCTAGTTTACAAGTTATCCTACACTAGTACCTGAGAGAGGGCGTGCATTATAGGCTTTGATGAATCCAGTTACAGTTGCCTATCACCATTGTTACCTAATTCCGCTCTACTCTAATTCTTCCACTTTTAAAATATCCGTCTGTCCGCCCGTGCGTCACGTTTCTTGAAAGCACTATAACTTAAAAAAGAAAAGTCTGATTGTACTGAAATTTTGACAGAAAATTAGTATTATCTAGAGAACCCTATTGTTTTTTAAGAAAATCAGTCAATAAATAGAAAAGTTATGATTTAAGTGTTAAAAGAAATATTTTTTTTTTAGGTTTTTTAATTAACCAAAAAATTTCCAAAACTAACATTATTTACAAAAAAAATGCAAAGAATGTGCAAGAATTATGTAAAATGTCCAATAAATCTGCAAAGTGTACAATGTTTATTCTCGTTTATTTATTTTTTCGCATTTTAATTAGTCTTGTGATCTGACTATTACTGTATAAGATATGCGGTCACAACCAGTAAGGTGGCGTTTTAGAAATCCTTTAATACATATTTCTAATTTTAAGTAATTAAATATTTATTTCAATATGATGATATATTTAATATGAGTACATTAGGCTTTTATATTTGTATTTTACTATCTATTAATGCATCTTTGAAATTATTTTTTATATACGAAATACCCCCATTGTCTACAAATTTTTGGAATCCAAGAGAAAGGTGGGGACCAACTTTTCATTTTTTTTTTTTCATATTAGAGCGATATATTTTTTTATTACACCGTCCAATTTCACATCAGAAATTGAAACAGATGTAAAAACTTGTCAAAATAGATTTTTTTTTTTGAGAAAACTGTGTATGCACCCAAAACTAATTTCAGATTCCTGTTTTATGAGCCACTAATAGGGTAACCTGAAAATATTTGCGAGAGTTTGAAATCTCCTCCTTTAAAAAAAATTGTGAAATAAATTTACGCCATCCTTCAGTTATTTTAACCTTATTTTCTAATACCGATATGGAGGTCGTTTAAAAGACAGATTTTAACTACTCCGAAAATACCGAACTACTAATTTTAATAGTTTTTTAGTATTCCTGGTGACTCCGCCAAATTTTCGCAATATCTCGAATAGAGAAATGTTTTCCTGATTTTTGCTTACTTTATGGTAGACATGGCATGATGAAACTAATAGGGGACCACCGGCGTGCCATAGTGTGCAGTGTACCAAAAGATTTCCATAGAAATCGTTTAAGCAGTTCCGGAGACGCATTGAACAAACATTAAGAAAACGTACGTACGGGTCTTCCTTTGTAAAATCGGTTTAAAAGAAAGTACTTGTACTTATGTAGAACTGAAATTAAGACATAACTGATAAAGTACATGATTTTTCTCGGATTTTTTTCATTTCACTCTTTAATACGCGTGACAATGTTTATTGTATGTCCAGTTTCATTTAAAAATGATTACAGAGACATAGAACGAGCTTCCACTCGACGCCATTTATTTAGTTACGAGCGCTTGAAAATTTCATGTTTTTCCACCTTTCAGGTTAAATTTGAAAGGCCCCAGAAAACCCTTTTCTCTCGCTCGCATCGAGTCGAATTTTTTATTTGGAGCGTACAACTTGCTATCAGGATAAAGCTCCAATCTTCTTGTTTCCATAGAGACGTCGCAAACCCTTTCACTCCAAGTATTTATTTAGTTATTAATTTTTAAAGCACGGACAGTGTTCTATTTTTACGAAAATAGCCATTTTTCTTTCACACAGGCCGAGACGAAATTGGATTACCACTGTGAAATTTACGATGTCGATAAAACGCCGTTTTTCTTCTTTCCATAATTACCTAAAAACGGCCTTCAACTCAATTACTGCTGAACGGCTGTTGGTGGTCACAGTGTTTCAGTATATCTCCGAGTTCAAAGTTGCATATAGTGATGTCACAAACGGGCGCACTGTTTGTGCCACTAAATTTTATAAGAATTTCGAGTACTATATAAAATCCCTATTACTATTAAGTAATACAATACTTTTTATATTTTTTGTGATTTCTGTTTTAAAATATAGAGGGGTGGAGGTAGTTTGCTGACGGAGGTTCGTGCAAGGGGGGTCTCATAAATGTTACAAAGGGGAGAAGGGGGGGGGGGGGTAAAAATAGCCCATTTTTGCAAATGTATTTGTTGAATGGCCTTTACATCCATTTACACAATATTTAAAAACCACTTTTTTTATTTCCAAATATAGAGGGAATGTGATTTTGGGTAGAGGTAAATTAAGATGAATAAACTTCTTTTGATGCGCTGAGTGTATGGTTGATTGACATGTCTTTTAAAGATACCCTGTATAAAAATGCTATGGAACTGAAAATACGTTATTAAGTAATTAACCATATATAAGAACAAAATGATTCGATTTTTTCAGGCGTTGATGGAATCGCCAACTACCATCCAACCCTTTAGAGATCTGCGGTGATCATGGCTGACACTGCTGCTGAACATGAAGCAGATTCAGGCAGTGGTGTAGCAACAACGCAAGCAACACCTGACGGACTATCGACACAAGAGGAAGATGCAGACCAAAACGAAGAAAGAGTGACTGGCTCAAATACCAATTACGACTCAAGTGAGGGCAGCAATAGATGCAATAGATGTGAGTTTGAAGGAAGCAATCAAGCATCGCTAACAGCTCATATTACCCAAGTACACGGTAGAAACGAAGTAGAAATGGAAGTCGAAAATAATAACCCACCCCCCGATCGGTTACACCGAAAAATGTTCGAATGTGATGTTTGTAATATGAAATTTTCTAATGGGGCTAATATGAGAAGGCATAAAATGAGACACACTGGTGTTAAACCTTACGAGTGCCGGGTGTGCCAGAAGAGGTTCTTCCGGAAAGATCATCTGGCTGAGCATTTCACGACACACACTAAAACTTTACCGTACCATTGCCCAATTTGTAATAGAGGCTTTCAAAGACAAATCGCAATGCGGGCTCATTTCCAGAATGAACATGTTGGACAGCATGATTTAGTCAAATCTTGTCCTTTGTGCAGTTATCGTGCAGGGTCTATGAAAAGTTTAAGGATTCACTTCTTTAACAGGTCTGTTTATTGATTTTAATATTATTAAAGAATGTTGTAATATCTATTATGTGATGCTCAAAAAATGCATTTTATATAATAATATTTAACAATTGCAGAGGCACTATAAGGTATAAATAACCAATTTTAGACAATAATTTACTACAGAAATTGCCGCAAAAAAAATTTTCTTCATTTTAAATATGAGTAAAATGTGGAAAAAAGGTTATAGTTTTTAAAAACTGTAACTCTCTAGTTTTATACCGAAGAAAGATAGCAATAAACACTAGTAAATTGTTTAAATAATTTGCTCTGCTAGCAAACTTTTAATCAATAAAATGAAATAACTAACTTGTGAAATTAACACGTTAGCTGTGAACGGAAAATTTGTTATCGTTTCAATATTGCGGGACATATCTTCCAGGATATGTAAGAAAATTGTATTAAAATTCGGTACAGATCTCCGGAATATGTAAATTTTTTTCGAGATTATTGCCCTCTAGAGTAACATATAGATTGAATTATAAAAAAATTTAAAGTTGAAATCTGCTACTAGATGATCAATTAGTATGGTACTACAGTCGTACTTATCTCCGAGGACTGAAACCGCATATGAATAAGAAAAAATGAATATTGGGAGTTTAGCATTTGTTTATAAGGGAAAACAAATATTTATAACAAATATGTGTCATTTATTAGTTATTATACCTTTATTATTTGTAATATATTACAATACAAGATATATAATTACGCATATTTCAAACATGACCTGTACTGAAACAGTTAAGGCAATAGGCAGGTTTCTGTGGACAATCGTCACAATAGCTTATTACACGTCTAACTTTCTTGTCCGCTTCCCGACTTGATAAAGTTTCTCTTAGCTTATTATAACACCCTCTGCAGGGTTTCCTTTTCTTTCTACCTGGCTCCTCTGGTTTGATAAAAGTATGTAGCCTTTTTCTTGGGTTAGGTGGAATATTTTCCATGTTCTTGGTGAGTTCTACCAAGTCATTAATCTTTTTTGAAATTCTGTTATACCTAATTTTGTGTCAGAAAAATGTTGTACACAATTCATGCATTCACGATCGATAAACTCTAGCTCGCAGAATCACTTATCAACTTGTTAAAACCAGTACATATCCTCGAGGATATGTACCGCAAGTGAACCATGTTTTTATATTTACATGCGTTACATAGCCCCTGAGATATGTATAACCTTCTTTTTCATATGAATTTAGCAAATTCCAACGGATCTAAAACTATACTTGACCTAGAAAAATTCTAAGTATAAGTGGTTAAAACTGGCTTTGCATGCTGGCAGATCATGCTAGATTTGTGGCTCGCATATCGAAACAATTTCATACACATCGCGAGGGACATGTATCGCAGCTAACGTGTTAAGAAAGGGTGGAAATGTTACAAATTTATAGCAAAATACATTTGTTTAAATACATTACAATTGTTTAGACAATTTCAAAAACATTAAAGTCAAGCTAGAATCTTACTAATTAATAAAAATGTATGCGAAAAAATCACAAATAAACAATATGAACATCAAAATTAAGCTATGCTTTACTTTTTCCTTATGGAGGTCACTTTGGGGTCCTATAAAGAGAGAGGTCTTATGGGGTTTAATTTAAAAAGTAATTATTCTTTTACTACTTACATGGGAAACTAGATACTCAAAGAGCGTAGCAGAATAATGGGTTAGCTACCCTGGCTTGAATTTGTTTCATATTTGGGTGGTAAGTTTCTACTAATATGAGAATAATTTAGCCCGAAAGCCAGCTTGAAGAAATTTTTTATTAAAGAATTTTGAGAAATTTTAAAAATTGATTCTCTCAAATGGGAATGAGCCGAATATGAGAGCTAAAATATGTGTGGTCCAGGGCGTTATGTCGATTATAAGGAAAATTGATACTCAATAAATTAAATAAATAGGGGGGTAAAAAAAATATTAAAATTTTGCAACAATTTTTTCTCTATGAACTGTTTGATGGAACACCATTATTTTTTTTTTTTTTCTATGATATGCTCATCTCCTAAGTAACAACATATATTTTTTAGAATAAGACTGGAGGATAACTTCATTCTGACAGAATGAAGTTATTTTGTAAAAAAATAAAAAATAAATTTTGAAAAATGAAAAAATTTGATTTTCTCAAATGTGAATGAGTCGAGTCTGGAAGGTAAAATATATGTGGTCCAGGGCGTTATGTCGATTATAAAATAAATTATACTCAATAAATTGAATAAATAGGGGGTAAAAAATTATTTTAATTTTGCAACAATTTTTTCTTTATGAAATATTTGATGGAACACCACTGTTCTGTATTCACTTAGGGTGGTTAATTAATATGAATTAAACGCACTAGTAATAAACAAATATGTATTCAATAAAAAGCATATATAAAGACTCTACATGACTGGTGTTGTCGACCCAAACTACTTAAAACTATATATACAAAAAAACTCTGTTTTTATAATAACTGGAAATGGATGGTGTTAATCAATAATGAAATATATTAACATACATAACAACCACTATTTATATTTCTGTGATATGCTCATATCCTTAGTAACAACATACATTTTTTTGAATAAATATGCAGGATTACTTCATAGTATAAAATTTGATTTTCTCAAATGTAAATGAGCCAAATCCAGGAGCTAAAATATGTGTGGTCCAGGGCGTTTGTCGATTATAAAAAAAATTAATACTCAATGAATTAAATGAATAGGGGGTAATAAAAGTTATTTTAATTTTGCAACAATTTTTGTGAACTATTTGATGGAACACCACTATTTTTTTCCTGTGTTATGCTCATATCCTAAGTAACAACATGTATTTTTTGGAGTAAGATTGGAGGATTACTTCATAGTGATAAAAATAAAAAATACAAAAAACTTTAGACCTGATTTTTGTAAACTTACCCTACTGTACATAAAGCAGGAATGTTTTCATAAAGTGGTAATAGTATGTTTATAATTCCCAATAACAGATATTGCTCTGGATGTGACAAAATGTATTTAATAGATTCATTGCACCCCTGTATTACTGGCTCCGTGTTACAATAGTATTTTTTTTGTATGTTTGAAGTTTCGTCCACTTTCAACCCACAACGAAATATTTTCTTTAATTTAACAAAATTCTGTGTTCCCTAGCTCATGTAGTTTTGTCTTCCTCACCTTGTACCAAGCACAGAGGCACAATGAACTATGCGACATTAACCACAGCAAGTTATCTGCTAGTTTTTGATGTCGCAATTGTGAGCTTTGGCAGTATCTTTTCATTTTATACGTGCAGATAAGTCTCTTTCAAGTTCAGAGCAATGGCGAGTATACAAATTTGTTTGATGCCTGAGTCTCAGTTTTTTAGTTCGAAGCTGATTCATTCTTGATTCCGTGTTAATTTTCATCTTTATGCACATACATGCCGCTTAATGTTGTGTGACTACAACTATTTATTTGATGAATCAATGCATTCTAATTGGACCACATTACATAGGAACATTTTGTCCCAACCACAATTCCAACTATAATGCCGCTACTTGGTGATTTAACCAGGATGCGCAGTGATAGAGTCGTCTTTTATTATTTTATAATGCTCAAAAAGAAAATTTATCATGCATTTATTTTAGAATTGGATGGCGTGTGTTATTTGTGCCCTTAGTTGCATCCACCACTGATATCTATATTGTTTCTTAAGTTTTACATTTTCAAATACATTTTCATAAAAACTGTATGTGTTTTTGTAGACATGGAATTGATCTGGATAATCCAGGACCAGCAGGATCGCAAGCATCTTTGCTAGCTGCAGCTGCTCAACAAGGGTTTTCGATGGACGGCACTCTTAATTCCTTAAGTCAATTAACAGGAAGCTTATCTGTTAGCGTTACAGGTGCTAACTATAGTGATTCGGGAGATTCGACAGGTGCAAGATCGACTGATAATGCCACACCGCCCATGCACTTCCTGACACCCCATGTAGAAATATCTATGGCCGATGTCCCAGTACCTGTTTTCTCTCCATCTCCTGTAAGTATGAGCCTGACTGCAAATTATTTACACTAAGTAATATAATAATAATAATAACAATAAAAGTTCATTATGGATTACATTAGTAAACCCAGTACAATACCATACAATTAAAAGGGTGCTGACCTAGGTCATTCAGCCAAGTACAGTTCAAGCCATGCATGTGCTGTCGTTCACGTCATTGTCTTTTAATTTGTCAATGATAGAGTACTAATCAACGTACTAATATCGTTGATTAGTACTCTAATCAACGATATTTGAAATTTGACCCGTGTCTTTGTAAAGAGCATTCATGTGAAATTAAAACCATATTAGCATATTGTATGTGTACAGCAGATGTTCAGTTGTTCATTTGCCAATATGTCATAACTGTAAATGTATAATAGTGGAGATAGTATGGATCCTTGTGGGACCCCTATTCTGCTGTAAATTCGTGAGACTTGGACATTATTTATTTTCACTGTTAAGTTTCTGTTCTCGAGGAAAATTTTCACCTTAAATATAAATAATTGTAATCTAGTGAGCTGAGTTAGTTTCCATAAGAAATCTTTGTGTCATACACTGTCAAAGATTATTTTGAAGTCCAGGAACAAAACTGCTGTTTTATAATTGTTTATTTTAGGTCACTGTATTTTGTGTTACAATCGTAAATGAATGTAATATTTTGCATTTTTTTTTTTTTAATCAAACTGGAGGTTCAAAATTTTTTCTATTATTAAAATCTGTGTTGTTTTTAAAGATTTATGTTACGTTATTGGTTCTTGAGTGATCTGTGTTTGGTTTCGAAATGACCATTACTAAACCTTTTTCCCAGATGCTAGGGATATAGTAGTTGTAAATTTTCAGTATGAAATATTGTACATTGTAATTTAATTTCTTTACAACCAGCCAAGGAATGTTGTCATATCTGGCAGCTGAAATTCATTATTTTTCTAAAATTTGAAAATATTTCTCTTCGACCGAAATATATTCGTCCAAAGGTGTATTTTTAAAATAATTATTATACCACTCATTGATATTATTGAAATGTCTGTAATCAAAATAAGGAAGAGTGCCTTCAGAAATGTTTCCTTAAATTTCAGCTTTCTGCTGGTCTGCTCCCGCCCTAATTTTTTCACAAACTTGAAATCAGAGACAGAGAGAATAATATTTATTGGATAAAATATTCCAAAAGGCCAGCGACCGAAGTCTTTCAGCCTGGCTGAAATCATTTATTGGGATAAATCATATTGTGTATGTTTTTATTCAAATCAGTAATATTTCTCTTTATGTCCGACATTTTATTTTGCTGATATTCCCGATACAATTTTCTTTTTTAGTTTGATTAGATTAATGTAAGGAGGTAATTGATTAACTCTTTAATACCTGGAACCGGATATATCCGCAAAAATTACTGGTAGCAGACATATCCGTCCATTCTTTTGTGAAAGTCTATGTTTTGCTATATTTTTTAAAAGAATAAATGTTTATTTGTTTGATTATTTGAATTTATATGGCTAAATGAAGCATGTATACGTGCGTAAGTTTTCACATGCCGTACGAATTTGTATTTAATAATTTCATCTGGCATTATCGCGAGAAGATCTGTCACAAATGTCAGAAAAATATCACTTCGAGTGTAGTGCAATTGAATGTAATTTTGTACATAGTGATTGTGTAATTTTATGTATCTATCGTCCACCAAGTTGTTGTTTAGATAAGTTTCTATCCAAATTAAATGTAATACTGGAAGGTTTGTTTAACGAGAGCAAGGCAGTCATTATAGCAGGTGACTTAAATATAGATTTTGCTAGTAACAATGCAGGGAAATTTCAGCTATCAAGCATAATCGAATCTTATGGCATGAAAGTCACAGTAAAGGACTTCACTAGAGTTACTCCATCAAGTAAAAAAATCATTGACTATATCATTACTAACATCTCTTGTGACCACCAAATTCATGTGGTACAATCGATGATAGCTGATCACAGGGCACAAACATTTTCTTTCCTGGTAAAAGCCAGCAAGCAACCACATATATATACAAGGTCTTACAACGACGTAAATGTTAGCAAATTTATTTCAGATTTAGAGGCAATGGATTGGTCTAGGGTATATAATGTTGATTCAGTAAATGATAAAACAAACATTTTCCTAGAATTAATAAAAAATAGCTTCAACGCTAACTTTCCATTATCAAGAGAAAGATTAGAAAGCCACGTAAGTCAGACTGGTATACCCCTGAGCTACACCAATTAAAAAATCAACTTAAGTTTCTAGAAAATATAAGCAATACAAATGCAGAATACATACCTGCACTCTCTTATGCTAAAAAAAATTACGAGGAAGGTTTAAGGTCAGCTAAGAGTCAATATTATGAAAAAGTTATTAATAATTCGGTCAATCTATCCAAATGTATTTGGAACATCGTAAACTCAACCATTGGTAACAAGACTAATAATAAACTACCAGAAGGCGACCCACTTACACTAACAAATAAATTTAACTCATTTTTTAATGAGACGATTTCTAATCTTTTAAAAAATTTGGAACAAAACAAAAGCACAATAAATTATAGCAAACTGATAAAAACAAATACAGAATCCATGTTTGTATATCCTACCACATCCGAAGAAATTTGCAGCACAGTAAAAAACTTTAAACCTAAAAACTCCAGTGGGTTTGATGGCATATCACCCAATTTGCTAAAAAAATGTATACAAGCTCTAGCCACACCACTCGTGAATATCTTCAATACATCACTATCACAAGGAACATTCCCTGATGTATTAAAACTGGCGATTGTGGTGCCCTTGCACAAGAAAGGAGATAAAAACGATCTGGGAAACTACCGTCCTGTGAGCTTGTTGTCTGTCTTCTCGAAAATTCTTGAAACACTCATGTACAATAGGCTGCTCATGTTTCTTAACAGGTGTAACTTTTTTAATAACTTTTAGCATGTATTTAGAAGAGGCAGATCAACAACGACAGCACTATTCCACTTCGTTGAGGTAGTACTAAAGGCTTTGGACGGCCAGGAAATTGCCTGTGGGCTCTTTCTTGACCTATCCAAGGCATTTGATAGCCTAGATCATAATAAGCTCCTAAGCAAACTGGAAAAAATTGGTGTTAGAGGAATTGGCCTTCAATGGCTCAGATCATATCTGCAAAACAGAACGCACAAGACCTCTATAATACACAACGGGAAAAAATATGAATCCAACACTATATGTTGCAACTACGGTGTGCCCCAAGGCAGTGTTCTTGGACCACTTCTCTTTATAATATTTGTCAACGATTTAGTCAGTGTAATAGAAAACAATGCTAAAGTAAATTTGTAAGCTATGCCGATGACTCCAATTTAATGATAACGGACAAAACTCTCAGCGAAATCGCTGCCAGTTTTGAAAAGCTCTGGTTCAACGCAAGAAACTGGTTTGCCAATAATAATCTTTTTCTAAACGAGTTAAAAACAAATTGTGTAATTTTTAAAACAGATAGGTCAAATATCGAAGTACCTGAGCGCCTAGCAGACACGGTGCCAATTACTGCAAAAGAAAGCAATCAGGTTGATATTCAAAATGAAATTTGACGAGTCTTGTAGGGGTCGGCCCCTACAAGACTCAGGGAAAACAAACTACTCACAATCCCAGGTCTATACATTTATTCCTGCTTGATGTTCTTAAAAAGCAACAACTCTGAATTTATAAATATAAACACAGACCATGCGCACGATACTAGGCACAAAATGAATTATGCTTATCCAGTACATAGGCTAACACTTACAGAGAAAGGACTGCATTATGCTGCACTAAAATTTTTTAATGCGCTCCCTAACAATATAAAAAACAATGTTAACCACAAATACTTCAGTAAACAAGTCTTCCAGTACATATGCAGTATTGAGCCATACTAAACTCTAGAATATTATGTGTGATGATAATAATGTGTGAATTATCTATTTTATATTTATCAACTTGTTTGTCTGCCTCATATGTCTCATATCTTCTATTTTGTAAACTGTGACCTGTTTTATACATGTAAATGTGAGCTAAAA
The DNA here is from genome assembly GCA_963583905.1 of Stenurella melanura. Lineage (NCBI taxonomy): Eukaryota > Metazoa > Arthropoda > Insecta > Coleoptera > Cerambycidae > Stenurella > Stenurella melanura. The sequence goes on from OY757314.1 coordinate 122,136,871, forward strand.
CGGAATAAAACTTATTTACTTATTTATTTAGATAGATAGATATTTCTTTATTTGTTCCATAAATCATAACGAGATACATTACCCATTAAGGGTGTGGAACGTGTCAAAAAACACCTTTGCACGTTTGCTTAAAAAATAGTACAGATAATTAAAAACATTTAAATTATAGATATCTAAAAAAATACTTACAATATAAAATATAAAATACAATAAAAAACACTTACATAATATAAAGAGAAATAAAAAGTTATAAATAATACAAGCAAACAGACACCTATAAGCTCAACTCATTTTCATTAAAAAATTCTTGTATGGTGTAATATGGTTTATTGAGAAGATAGGTTTTGAGTTTATTTTTTAAAATTCTTTTTGGGAGTACTCTAAATTCGCTGGGTAATTTATTCCAGATTTTAATAATACTGAAGTGCACATTTTTTTGTATATATGTGTATTTCGATCCATCTGCCATTAGGTCTTTTTTGTTTCTTGTGTTATATTTGAAATTTTTTGTACACTCTGAAAAAACTTCCTTATTGTCAAGTATGAACACCACAGCCTCATAAATATACAAACTAATTATCGTAAATATTTGTTCTTTAATGAATATGTTACGACAGCTTTCTCTTTGTGACATTTTGAAAATACCTCTTATACATCTCTTCTGCATAATTAGAATCCTGTCAACCTCAACCGAGTTTCCCCAGAAAATTAACCCGTACCTTATTTTTGATTGAAAATAAGCATGGTAGGCTATTAATGCTGCTTTTGTATTTACCTCTTTCGCAATGGTTTTTAATGCATAACATTGCTTGGCCATATTTTTTGCCAGATTGTCTATGTGTGGTTTCCAATTCAATTTTTTGTCAATATAGACACCAAGAAATGAAAGAGTTTCTGCTGATTGTATATGTGTGTCACCAATATTAGCTGTAAAGATTCCATTATTTGATCTGTTTTCAAATTTTATTAATTGTGTTTTTTCAACATTTAATAACAGATTGTTCGCTTCAAACCAATCATTCATTGTGTTTACTGTATCACTTATTATCATTCTACAGTCTTCACTCCTTTCCTCGCTAAATATCAGTGATCTGCATATAGAACCATAGTTTTTTCTACAACTTTCGGTAGTTCATTTGTATATAGTATGTATAGTAAAGGGCCCAAAATTGAGCCTTGAGGGACTCCCTTTCGCACGACAGCCATTTTCGATTTTATAATTTCTCCATTTTTTCCTACCTCAGCTACACACTGTTTGCGATTTGTTAAATACGATTCTATAAGCTTCAGCGGCACACCTCTAATTCCATACAATATTAATTTTCTGCACAATATTTGATGATCCACGCTATCAAATGCTTTAGACAAGTCAAGACCCATTGTAACGGTAATTCTTTGTTGTTATTTAGAGATTTTAGGATTTTTACTAATGCTTGATAAATTGCACGTGTCGTACCTCTTCCTTTTCTGAAACCATTTTGACTGTCGTGTAGAATTTTATTCTTATCCAGGAAATTAGTCAGCCTTTCGTATAAAATTTTTTCTATGATTTTACTGATATTCGATAAAAGTGATACCGGCCTATAGTTCTTAAAATCGTCCACTTCTCCTTTTTTGTGTATTGCCTTTATTAACGCAATTTTTAATTCATCAGGGAAAACACCAGTGTTAAATATTAAATTAATAACATGTGTTAACGGTTGTGCTATTATGTCTGTTACTTCTTTCAATAACTTAATCGGAATTTCGTCTTGGCCAACAGATTTTTTATTTTTTAGTAATTTAATATGTTTGCAGACTTCCTCCATATTTGTAGGTGTTAAAAATAGACTAGACGTACAACTTGATATTTTTCCAAAGTCTACTTCTATGTTTTTATTGGTGTCTGGGCAGGCATTTAAAAAATATTCATTTATTTCATCAAGAATCACACTTGAGTTAATTTTACTGTTAAAATGATCAATTATTGATTTGCTCTTATCTTTTGGTTCTCTATTTGATATATTTCTTATCAAAGACCATGTTGCTTTAGTTTTATTTTCTGAATTATTTATATAGTGCAAGTTCGTCAGTTTTTTTGCTTGAATAACTACCCTTTTAAACACACCTGTATACTGGTTATATATTTCTTTGTTTATACGTCCAGCTTTTTGTTCCTCATATAAAAACCTTTTCCGTTTACTAGATATTTTTATCCCCGCAGTGATCCATGATTTTTGTCCATTGGTTTTTATACTAATTTTTTTCTTGACGAAAATTCGATTCATTATGTTTTTGAACTCATTAATAAATATCTGGTATGCAATATTAGAGTCAGAGGAAGTCATAACTCTTTCCCATGACACCTTCTTTAATTCTTGCCGAAACATTCTCATTTTACCGGCCGTGAACATTCTTTTCCTTGTCCAATCATTCCTCTTTTCTACTTTAGTTACCTCTATGTTTAGACACAGTGTTTGCGCATGATGGTCAGATAGAGCCGAATTCACTGTATTATTATCACTAAACTCGTTAAAATTGACAAAAATATTATCCAAAAGAGATGCATTTCTCTTGGTTACCCTAGTTGGTTCAGTTATTGTTTGAATTAGATTGTGAGTATTTATGAGATCTAACAGAACTTTGCTTTCTCTATTATTTTTCAATAAATCTACATTAAAATCTCCGCACAGTATTATTTTATATTGTTTAAAATTTACCTCAATTATTCCTATAATTTCATCCATCTTCTCAATAAACAAATTAAACTCTCCCAAACCTGTCCTATATACACATAGTGCAATAATTTTCAGTTCTTTATTTCTTACACCAACACATTCTATCTTATTATTTACGTATTATTATTTACTTATTTATTTACTTATTTATTATTATTTACTTATCGTAGCTTGTATATCAAATGTTATCGTAATAGATAAACGGATTGTACCAATATCTGGCAGAACTTCTATGTTTTGTGGATTGTTGGCTATATTATATAAATATACATTTGTCTAATTTTATTTTAGGCTGATCAACAAAGATCCATGCAACCCGTCCAAAGTGGAGACTCTCAGCGTGTAAATGGAGAATGCCCAAACTCTCCGCAGTCAGCTGATTCGAACTCAAACGCCCCCTCGAGTAGTCACATTCAATCAAGTTCCCTTCGAATAGATCAAGAAACCAATATAACACCATCGATATCTCTCATACCTATTAAACAAGAACCAGGTGAAGAATATGACAATTCGAAACGCAATGGGCCAGCCAACCTTAGCACCTCGCCTTCTGGTAGTGTACAAATGCAAACAGCCACATCAAGTAGTCTTAGTTCCTTAATTAAGGTTTCACCATTGAAAAGTTTGCTTAGGGATGATTTAAAAAGAAAAATCATATCAAGGAGCAACTCGTCTGGACGGGGTCGTTCCACAGCGTCCCCCAGTGCTAATCCAGAGACCTCCCTTAACGATGCTGCTACCACCACTAATGGTGCAATTACCTCAACAGGACCAGAACAACCATCAGACTCTTCTTTATGGAGGACTATGGGTAAACGTTCTTTAAGTGGTTTGCAATGTATATTTTGCGGTATAGGTTTTCCAGATCAAACTCTTTATTTCTTGCACAAGGGTTGCCATTCAGACGCGAACCCTTGGAAGTGCAACATTTGCGGAGAGCAGTGCTGTAACGTTTATGAGTTCAATTCTCACCTTCTAAGCAAAAGCCATCAGTGAATTTAAATAATAGTACTATTTGTTAGTAATGACATGTTGTTTGTAGTTTATGGAACAATTTTAAGAGCATTTTCTTCAAAGATAATCCCATGTTCTAAGTTTAGGGATTTGGGAACTCGCTGTCTAATGTCTAGGCTGTCAACAAAAATTTCTATCGGTAATGTCTGAGTCTGCATTTCTCGGCGGAATAGAAAGTTAGAAAAGTAAAAAATTTTGTGTAGTTCGTACTGATCTCCATGCCTCTTAATAGTCCAGGAGCCCACATACAAAAGTGCTAACTATCCGACGAACTTTGACAATGTATGAAGTCGATTGTTCACACATAAGTGAATAATAAACGGACCGTCAGCTGGCTGGGTAGCGGTGTGGGTGAATGTGAAAGTGTTGAAAACGTGTAAAGAAAATTGAGAAAGAAATTATCTGGCGAATTCTGAAACTTATATGAGGGGAAGATTATGTTATATAATGAAAGTAAAACATAGTCAGCTGGATGAGGGGTGGTGGATTGTGCGTCAGCTGATTGATCGAAAGGGTCCAAAAACATGAAAAATTAAAAACTATTCGGTGAACTTTGAAATTTGGGTATATGATAATATTTATACTAAGATTGTAGATGGAAAAGTCGTCAGCTGGTACGTAAAGATGCTGAGTGTTGACTTTCCTGTGAGGCAGAGAGCACCTCCTTTTTTATAGAATCAGCTGGTGGCTTTTCCACCCACATACTTGCAGCTGACTGTGTTTATCGCTAATATTGGTATGAATATTATCATGTACCCGAATTTCAAGGTTCGCCGAATAGTTGTAAGTAATTAGAAATGTCGATATTGATAAGTTAATGTTACAAACAAAGAGGTTTTAATATTTAATCTATGGTTACAAAGCATGTGTGCGGCATTTCCAAATTTTTGTTTAAGTTCGATTAAATATTCAGTTTATTGTAAAAATATCTATTCGCTGGATAGTCAGCACTTTTGTAAGCAGGCTCCCGCTATAATAAATCACCATATTCCACGTTGTAGAGCTGGTACCTCATACAGTACATGTGATTACTTGAAACAAATGCTAGAAATTTCTCGTCCATAACCTTGCAGAATGAAAAATTTGGAATAATAGATAATGAATGTGCTGATCATCTATTTGCCTAAATTACTGTCGATGGTAATTTTCAGTGTTATTTAAAAGAACTTTGCACACAAAAATAATTGCAGCATATAATTTTATTCACAACTTGTCATCAAAATCGCCAAAAAAGCCATATATACCATTCAATGTCTCTGATTTGGTTCTATCGATAACTAAATGGTGGCAACTAAAAGACTAGCAAAATTTTCAAAGCAAGTAAATGTTCTATCACTTTGACTGTTGGGGCATTGTCGCAACTTTGCAATAAAGATGTTGCGGTAGCTGTTATAGCTAAATAACTGCCAGTACTTGCTGCTGCAACATTGCCCAGCTTTTTTACAACTTCTTGTGCTTCTTAGGATGTTTTTAATATACTAAGAATTATCACATTTTAGTAACTCATGGGTTCAATAATTAAACCGTTGAATATTTCATTAAGTTTTCATTTGTAGTGAGTTCACATGTACGATAATAATAACAGTATGTGAATTCTCATTTGCTGTCATTGCAGTGAGCTGAATTCTGTAACCATTCTGAAGAAAATGCTTTAAATGAATCACAAAAGCAACAAATATATTGTCTGTAAAATAAAAGATATAATTTAGTGTCACTATCACAAATATTAGGAAATCGCCTGCAGGGAAAAAGGATATATTAATTTTTAAGCTTTCATTTCTTTATATAGACACATTTCACGATTTGTCTATAATTCATATTTTATGTGGCTTTTTAACTAAACACTTAAGTCATTATGCTAAACTAACCATTAAGGGTCTTATTTTGCCTATGAATTTTCTTGAGTTTTTGTTTTTAATAACTCGTGAAGAGTTATGAAAAAGATATTGAAATTTTGGTTGGTGCAAAATGTGTTGAAACTACACTACACAATTTTGTATAGTATTAGGAAACTCCGAAGAATTTTTTGATAAATTTAAAAAATGAAATCGATAATAATAAAAAAATGTATTTAAAAACATTACAGCATTGCTATTGTTCACAAAATGAGTGGTTATAATATATATAAGAGGTCCAATATTATTGTCCAATCTCTTAATGGTAGAATGTAAGTATGGAAATATTATGCTATTTAGAGGTTGTCAAGGGGAATTTGGTCTGGAAGATTGAGTCGTGCGGTAGGTTAAAGTTAATTAGATTTGTCTAAGGTTGTACTACAATTTTACAACATATTGAAATTGGAAAAGGTATTTTAATCTGTATAATCATGAAACTCAAGGAACTTTGTGATTGAAACATGCTTTTATCACCATTATTATCTACATCATTCCATTAATTCAAACTGTTTTTATTCTTATTAGCTAGTTTTGGCGAATCTTCGTAAAAACAATCCAATTCTGTTGTAATGAATATTTTTATATAATACAAATATGAATATAATTCCATGTTTTTAGGTTAGTTTTATAACCTAATAGTTGTTAAGTTTTTAAAGTTAGAGAATTAAATGTATATAAAGTTTCTGCATATCCAGCATATTCAATCAACTTTGAAATGTGCTAAAACATGCATCCATGATGTTTTGTTTGTTATCAATTCTCTGAATTGAAGGACGTACCTAAAATATGATCACATTGCACAATTGACTAGGTTATTAGTGCATAAAGTGTTGACTGAAAATTAGTAACTGATAAAAAGAATATATTCTAATTTTTTATTGAGGTGATTTGTGATTTTCATTCCAGGTTTATAAATGTCTGCAAAAACAAATCAGTACAAATTGTGATAAATAGTTGAAACTTTCTTGTTAAATATTTATAAAAGTGTATGTTACATCCTGAAATTTTCTTTGTTTTAGTTAACGCTGGTCGTTAAAAATAAGTTTTCAAAAATAATGAATACTAAAAATTATACAATGTAGGTTGGCCTCACAAGATCTATAAAATTACAACAACTGTTGAATAATGAATTTGGTAAAAATGTTTTATCTCCATATAAGTATATATTTATTATCAGATGAGCATAACTGCATTTAAATCTTAGTAATAGAGATACAAATTAAAAACATGACATGTAGGGATGCACTGGGCTCATTTTCCGCGCGCACCTGGCTCTACTGACTACACTTTTCGGCCGTACTATAGAACTCTTAATTAAAAGAGGCGTGTTTCCATTTATTTCTTATCTTAATCATGCCAGAACATACTTTACATAAGAGTAATGATGTTTTATCTATTAAGTAATACATTAGGTTTTTTATTTAATATAGTGTAGAAAAATAAAGCATGCCCGGGTCTCCCCTTCTGTTACCTTGATAGGCAGCTTTGAGTTTTTTATGTGCAATATAAATATGGAGCGAACCATATCTCATAGTAACCACCTTCTATCGATGGCTTTTGTAAATCACCGATCCAAAAAATAAGCTCTTTATGGATATCAGCGTGTAAGTAATTGTAACTTAAACATTTGAATTCTCTTATAAAACACCCTGTAGAATTAGGATTGACTTTGAAGGGCCTGGAAAATAGTAAATGGCCTTGACTAACAATCAAAGTGAAATGAAGGTCAAATTTATGAAAATGCATTTTTTGTTGGTACCCGGTATGTAAATTTCAAGTGAAACCTAATATCCGGTATTTACAAAAACTACTACCCGGTGCATCCCTATTGACATATGTTAAGTGGGAGTTTTCAAAATATTGCCAGAGGTGAAGTATCATCTATTTCATGACTGTATCATAGAATATTTAGTGTAGTTGATTTGACCAATTTGTAGCATGTGTTCTGAAGGTAGCTAAATATTTAAGCATTCATCAATAAATTATATTTTTGCAATACTCATTATGGTAGTTATATCGCAGTTCACGTCATTAGAGAAAGGCACGAAACTTGCTGCAAATTTAAGTCACATATCAATAAATATTCTGGTAAAATATGAACTCCATTTATCGTTCCTTTTCCGAGATTCATTCGCTCAAAGTTCGCAGTTTTTATCGACATTTAACATTGCGCTTATGGACACTATGCGAAATAAATTGATGTCTTGACACTATTTTTCCTCTTACAACTGATCCTTATTCGAGAATGATCTGAAAAACGAGGCAAATTGAAATTAATTCCTGACGAAGCACGTGTATAAATATCGAGATGATTCGGTGTAAAATAATGTAATGGCAGCTACCCGTAAATTATTGAATGGAGGACATGAATAGACGTGGTAAAGTCGCACTGTTTCTTATTCCTGGTGCGGAAATTTGAAAATGTTTATTTTAAATGCAATATCATATAAGAAAGTAGAAGATCTACAAATTTTCATTCCGATTTTACTTATTGTATGTATACTTAATAATATATTTTTCTATTAATTTATTATAAAAGGTAAAAATATTTTTTAAATTTTGTCAAAAATAATATACACATACCCCGACTCTTAATATGTAGAATAGTGAATGAATATAGTATAATATATTATGATGAATATATTTTTTTATTAAATTTAAAAGTAAGAATATTTTACTATTTATTATATGGTATTGTAATCAATATTTTTTTTTTATTTAAATATTATCTGATAGGAACGCTTTTACATCTTTATTGACATTATGAAAAGCTCCTGTTTTCGCCCGATTCAAAATCGAGCAAACTCCACATTCAATAGTAAGTACTGAGAGTAATCCGATTTTATTTTCAGCTACAATGCTTTCTAGAGATAACACACTTTCGCATTTGGAACATTTCAAATTTCTTCCCCCTACTAGTTGCACATCAACGATACGATTTCCAACACGAGTCGAACAGCTGGCGTCAGAAACTATATGCGGCGTTGACAAATCTTTCCCTACTCTCTTGCATCTCAAATTTATGTTTTCGCTAACAGATGTCGCACCTCTCGCGATATAACTACCTTAATAAATTAATAGCGGATTCCTTAAGTTTTCTTTTAGTTCCGTTGATTTCTTCTCCCAAAATCCGCTTTTCTGAGTCAGTTGCCCATGGTTGATTTCTCCATACCACAAATAATAATGTTTGTAATACAATTAAAATGGACCATCCGTTTACTTCCTGGTAACTTGTAAATAACGATAAATATGAATTGTAACTTATTTATGTTTGTTAACCTTTCTAATTTCTTTCTGGTTCGTGCTTCTTAATGTGTTGTGATTATTAGCTAGTTATTGTTAACTATACCAAGCTTCATATGAACTCTTAATCATGCACCAGATAATGTTTCGTGATCAACTTTTTTTAGTTACTAGGCATATATAATATGTTTCATATCAATTGCTAAAAGTTACGCTTAAAGCTAAAATTTAAAAGCATCGCTTACAAAATTGTATATGTAATACAACCATCAGTGTCTTAATGGTGCTGTTAATTCGGCTAGACATATTACTTGTTGCCAGTTGTATAGAAATTTAAATATTTTTTATACGTAACTAGCAAATAAATAATTCAAAAATAAATATCTTGAAATTCTTCTGAAATTGGATTAGTTGAATAAAAGTTCAAGATCTATCACGTACAAAAATTCCTAAATTGTTAAACAGCATTTAAAGTTTTTGTGATTCTGTTTAAGTTTTATATAACATTAATCTTATATGTGGCCATGACCTTCGAGAGAATGTTTTAAGGTGATTCTTGCAATATATCAATAACATTTTTACCAAATGAATTAAAATTGGTTGTTTATGGTGTGTTGTTTTTATAGATCTTGAGCTTGTCAAAAATGAAGTGCCTGCAAAAAGCCTTAATGCAACTATAACTGATATTTGCTCTAAAATCCGTCCATTGTTAAAAAATGTTATAGGTATATTTAAAAATATATGACATACGTATTTCAAGATTATATATATATATACAGAATATAGAGTAAAAAAATGTTTTTATTGTATAGTAATGGATAGAGCTTAAGTTTTGTTAATAAATAAAATAGATTTTAGTGATCTTTTTTTACATTCCATTAGGTTATTCTTCTGCAAGTAATGATGAAAAAATGTACAGTATTTATTGATTTTTTTGAATTATTTTATTTTGTGCAATAACTGGCAGTGCCTGTTTATTTACTTATTGAAGTTATATGTATATCGAAATTTTGGTGTTTTTTAAATTTTGTATTATATACAATTTTTAGTCTTATGAAATTTAAACATTCCATCTTAATTGATAGATTGAATATAAGAAAATGTACCTACTTTTATATTTATTTTTTATTTATGTTATACAATTTGTAAATCACATCTTGTTATTCTGGTGAGTGGGACAAATAAAGTATAAGAATTTTATTCTCTGTTTTGTTTTAAATTGAGCATTTAAAGAAACAAATATATCTAAACCAACAAGATCTTGTCTCTAATAATTTCAGAGGTGCATAAAAGATGAGTTATATAGAGAGACAAACGATATATCGGAACAACTATATAGTTTGCATTGCAGTTGAAATGGGAAGAATAAATGAAAATAATGGAAAGGTAACAAAATAATTATCACACAATAATGGAAAATAAGAAATAAAAGAGAATTATTATGGAAATAAATAATTGTAAATATATACAGTGCATGTAGCGGTGAATTAGACATGTACATTCATATAGTGCAAGAGACATGACAACCCAACAGCATCAAACTCGCCCGATGCGACGGCACAATGCCACGCCGGCTCTGAAGTATCCTAGCCATAGTTATTCATTGCCAACTGGCACACACGATGTTGCAATTCTTACTATGTCTTGCCATTACACGCACTGTATGTACCTTAATCTGGGATGATGTTGGCCATATATTAACTGTATTATCTTGTATTTTAGTTAAAATAAGTGCCACGAGAATCCTACATAACCCAAGATGTAAGTCTTCTATCATAGATTTTAGATCAACTACTTCACTTTTTTTATTACTGTGTTTATGAAAAAAACAAAGAAAATAAGTCAAATGGACGACCATGGCCGGCGATAATAAAATAAATATCAAATAACATTTTATTTTGACATTTTTTTTTTAAGAAGGTCTCATATAAAACAGCCTTATGTGTTAAACAGCTACAAAAAAATATTAATATTTGGTCAAAGGAACATTATATTATATATTTAGTAAAAATTGGATAAATATATGTACAGGAACAAATTGTGATGTAGTAGAACTTTAAATAAATTGAGTATTTGACCATTTCTGGCACTGAACAAATTTTTCTGAAACTTTGTTCTGTAGGAATATCAATTTTCTCTATCACGTCATACAATTTGTACCATAGAACATCTTCAGCACTGGGCCATTTGAAATTTGATAGGCCGCTTCTTATCATGACAGAGAGTTTTAGGTCCTTTTCTGAAGCTGAATCTAACATCTTTCCGGGATAATACTCATCATATTTTACAATCACATATTCTCCATTGCTACATTCTGACGTCTTTTCTGTTCCTGCCGCTGAAGTCATCTGACTGATATTTGTTTGATATTACTAATATTTTTTTAGATTCAGTTTCTATTAAGCTGATTCTGATTCTGAAGAACTTTCTTCTCTTTGTCTTTTTCTACAATTTTGCATTAGTTTTACTGTTTTTGGCTGTAACTATTCCGAAACTGTTTATTTATTTCATTTATGTCTGCAATTTAGGCAGAACTTACACTTTTTCCAGGGTAATATTTAACTTTTTTTTTCCTTTTATTCTTACATCAGTTTTTGCGAACCTTTGATTATCTAAAAACTAAAGAACGGTTTCATTGAAAATTCTAGAATTTTCAGTAGGTATCTTGCACCAGACCAATGTCACCGTAACTACCTCAAATATGTAAGGGGCGGCATTGGCCACCCCATATCTCTAAGCTGGAAATTATTTAAAAACATTTTTTGAGGGTGATTCATTGTTATTGCTGTATAATAAAGCTGAAACAATTGGATGACCAATTTGTTTAACATTTTATCAAAATTTTTCAACTTCTGTAACTATACTCTTTTCTTCTGCATTTTTTTTTTGTATTTATATATATATATTTTTTGGATATGCCAAAGCTGCAGTTTACTCAGAAAATGTTACATATGATCTCTAAGTACATTAATTTAATGACCATACACAATTTTTTTTTCATGAGCTTGTAAATAATTTAAAATGTTGACAAAAGCCCTTTTCTAGTATTGGCCAGTCGCCTTAAAGGCAAAAATCACCCCGGATTACGGTACTATTAAGGTGTAAAAGAATAATGAATGAGCATGAAAGATGAACATGGAGACGCCTGTCACAGAGACTGGAAGTGTGGGACAAAACGGCTAATCAATAGCTGCATTTTTATTCGCACGAATGTAAAAGCACGAATGTCAAAATAATATATAGATCTTACATCTATGCACTCTAAGACTGGTGCTATATTACTATAGCGCCGTTGGAGTGTAATGTTATAATGCATTGGAAATTTTGAAATTTGTGGACACCAAATATTTTGCCAATATGTCCCCTGAATTTCTTGAATCGTAGTTTACCAATGGTAGTTTACCCTGTCTTGCCATATGGCACGTACAGTGGTAGTAAGCGAAAAGGACAGATGGTCTCCACTTCTCCCACAACCGTTAACTGGGTAGGTCTAGTTCAATGAGAGTTCAGTAAAATGATAGTCTGTGACATCACAAATAAACTTAAAAATTCTTCAATGTTGGAGAGCATATGTAATTTATTTATTTAATTTTAATATAAAATCTGTCTGATACAAGCATACAAGTGAGTATAGTTCGCTACATATATATTTATGGCACATAAAAAAGGCGTATCCCACAGAGCCGCACTTAAATTTTTTGTGCACAATAACAGTAAAAGGAAGTATTGTCTCTGGTAAATCAATATAGTTATTTACCACATCGATAAATTTAAAAATTTTACTCTGTTTTGCTTATGTCAAGAATAATATCTTATATATTTGTGGAGCAAAGACAAATTCAATATTCCATGATACACTGACAGTATTAAGTTCAACTCTGTCGAGGGTAGGGTTTACATACCTGCTGTAAACCCTTACATAGTAAAATAATTTCTGTAGGAAAGAGTCGGACAACTATATAAAAATAATTTGAAATTATAATTGAAACAGGTGTGCTTCCGTTAATTTATTATTTTATTCATGCCAGAACATACTTTACATGAGAACAAATGTTGTTCTATGTATTAAGTAATACATTATATTTATGGTTAATCATTTTCTACGAATAAATAACATGCCCCGCTGTTCCATCTATACGTAATCGACAAATCTTTGAGGTTTTTATGTGCATTAAATATATGTAGAGAACTACAGTGAACTACATTTAACCAACTGTTACCTGATCTTCAATCGAAAGGCCCTAAACATGTATATGATTGTAGCCAATCCCTGAAGCACGAATCAGGAATGTCATAAATTATTATGTCATCTGTGATTCGTGCTGAAACTAGAGTAGGAAAGATATATATTATTTATTTCCTTGTCTAAGTGCTGAAGTGACAAGTTTCAAACAGCTGATGTGTAACAAATGTCAGTTGTGTCAAATTAGATCTGAAATATTTTTAATTATTATCAATACACAGATATTATTACAATTTTCTAGTTGTCGTGTACCTTACTGAGCAAATGTTTTTGTTTGTTTATTTAAAAATTTATTGAACATACAATGTAATGTTCTGACTTTTTAAATTTAAGGTAGTAAAATATGAATACAATAAGATGGGTTCTAGTCGTCTTTCTTATCCACGTTTCGTATGCTGTAAGAATGTATACAAAAAATGACTTGATTAATTTAAGGTTTGTTACAACCGTTGTTTAAATACTTACTTTTACATAAAGCAATATTTTCTTATAGGGAAGAAGTAAGAAAAATGTTTTACCATGCCTACGATAGTTATTTAAAATATGCCTATCCCTATGATGAGTTAAGACCGATCAGCTGTGATGGTATCGACACATATGGGAGGTAAGTATTCAGATGTCAAGTCATCTAGTTGCCTTTCATACTAAATATCTTTATATAATTAGTATTTCATGCCCTGGTTTTTCAATATATAAGTTAATTACCTAATTTGGGAATAGTTTTGGTAGTTAATAGCAGAAGTGTGTAACAGTCAAAAATCCAACATAGCCTGCTTATGATGTAGTATAGAACGAGGTATATAAGAATCATAGACATGTTTCAGTTATTCATTGACATTAATAGATGCCCTCGATACATTGGCTATAATGGGAAATTATTCTGAATTTCAAAGAGTCGTAGATATACTGGCAACAAAAACTGACTTTGATGCAAATATCAATGTTTCAGTCTTTGAAACAAATATTAGAATCATAGGAGGACTCCTTAGTGCACATTTACTTTCGAACAAGTAGGTATGGTAATATATTTCGTTATAAGGTCATTAAAATGATTTATTTTTGTAGAGCGGGCATTCAATTGGAACCAGGTTGGCCATGCAACGGTCCTCTTTTGAGATTGGCAGAAGACGTAGCAAAGAGATTGATTATAGCTTTTGATACGAAAACTGGAATGCCTTATGGTACTGTAAACTTGCATAGTGGCGTACCAAAGGGGGAGACTACAGTTACATGTACAGCAGGTGTCGGAACTTTTATCGTGGAATTTGGTACTTTAAGTAGGCTTACTGGAGATCCATTGTATGAGGAGGTAATCTTGTTTTTATTTATTAATGGAATATCCTTTTAGTATGGATGCCTACATACATACAAAATTAGTTTAAAGCCCCACACTCCCATGGTTCTACGAATAGACAATTAACTTAAAGATTTATTTATTGCACCTTAACTAATTCTGTCGGTCATTTATTTTCATCTGATTTTCGTGTACAGTTTAAGGTACTTTCTACTAGTGTTACTGTGGATATTTTATGTATTATTAATATTGTTTTGTAAATAAGAGTTGTAAAAAGAACTACTGCCATTTTGAATTTGAAGAAATAGTTTATTTCGATTTGGTAAGAACAACTACAACATACCTATATATTTTAGATTCCATCAAAAACGTGAAGCGGTGATTATGAGACAGAAAAGATCAATGTCTAGTATGTGTTTCAAAAGAAGCCATTTCTATAAACAATAGTAATTACAGTTGTGTCGAGTACTGATAAAAGATGCTTCTAATAACTGAGCACTAAACTCTTTAACCCTTAGAAATGTACACTTTATGAGGAGTCGCCAAGTTTTTGGGTGGCCACAAAAGTGGCCAATTCGGTCCAGAAGGTAAAGACGATATATTGAAATTTTGAAAATTATAATAAGAACATTTTTGGGGTATTTTGATGTCGCTACAAATAAAGTTAAATGGCAGCTATTGCCATAAAAATTAGAAAAAGCATGAGATTACTTTAGTTCAGACACCATCAGGTATGGTTCTGTGTGCATGGAATCATTTTCAGATCATCAGATCTCTCTCTCTCTCTCTCACACTCACGTGAAGCGGTGATTATGAGACAGAAAAGATCTCTCTCTCTCTCTCTCTCTCTCTCTCTGAGGGTTTGGTATAGTCTGTACGATGAATGTTTGTTTGCGCGAGTATGAAATTAGGTAGGACATATGTGCGGTTGCTGAACGCATTGAAACGAGCAAATATTTAGTTACGTATGTCTTCTAACCTCTCGAGCATGCTAAGACAGCCGAACGATAAATTCAAGTGGAATTAAAAAGAGACGTCGATATGAACAGTTGTCGTAGTGAAGTGCTGTCAACGACTATAATATTTGTCATTTTAGATCAGTGGCGTTCTTGCGTTTTTGATGAAAATACATTTTTAAGCTTCATTGTTATAACCATAATTAGTGGTAAATAATATATCTGTTATTGTTCTACAAAATTAATTGTCATTTCATGAGTATTTACGAAAAAAATACAACAAATTTCTCATTTTTTCTATGCACGTCACTGCTGAAGAGAAGCAATGACCTTCAACAGATTACTTCATACAGTTCTTGCTTATGACGCACACGCAAAGATTCATCGTACAAACTATATTGTCTGTGATTGCATGTGAAGATGGTACTTTTGAGATTGTCTCTTATGATTATGAGCACTACACACTAAACCTTCTGACAAAGATAGAGTGTACATGTCTCATAATCTTAGCTTCATTTTCCGTTTGTAGGCTTAATCGGGAAGGTGTGATATAGTTTTTAATAGATGTATGTCTAGTATGTGTTTCAAAAGAAGCCATTTCTATAAACAATAGTAATTACAGTTGTGTCGAGTACTAATAAAAGATGCTTCTAATAACTGAGCACTAAACTCTTTAACCCTTAGAAATGTACACTTTATGAGGAGTCGCCAAGTTTTTGGGTGGCCACAAAAGTGGCCAATTCGGTCCAGAAGGTAAAGACGATATATTGAAATTTTGAAAATTATAATAAGAACATTTTTGGGGTATTTTGATGTCGCTACAAATAAAGTTAAATGGCAGCTATTGCCATAAAAATTAGAAAAAGCATGAGATTACTTTAGTTCAGACACCATCAGGTATGGTTCTGTGTGCATGGAATCATTTTATTCCGTGTTTTTTGATCCACTGAATAATAATTTCATGATCACAAGCTTAAAAGTTCGGATTCAGCTGGCCCATAGACATAAGATTAGGCTGCTTGATGAGCAATGTATAAGTATCTATCCCCGTCCAGCTTTGTGGCCAGTCCCATCCTCAAAAGGTTAAACTTGAACTTGTGTGTGAGTTTGTGAAAGTACCCTCATTAGATTTCAACTACTTTTAATATTTTACAGGTAGCGATGAATGCATTATATTCTCTCTTCAATCATAAATCTCAATTAGGTTTATTTGGAAATCACATAGATATTGACACTGGCAGGTGGACTGCCCAAGATGCTGGTATTGGGTCAGGCGTAGATTCCTACTTCGAATATTTAGTGAAAGGGTCTATTTTGCTGCAAAAACCTGAGTTAATGGAAATGTTTTATGAATCGAGGAAAGCCATTGATAAATATTTGAAGAAAGATGACTGGTATATGTGGGTGTCCATGACAAAAGGTCAAGTCACTTTACCAGTGTTTCAGTCGCTTGAGGCCTATTGGCCTGGCGTATTGAGTCTGATAGGTAATTTATTTAATTTTATTTTATTTTTCTTATTTCATATACCAGATGCAATATTTTCAAATATAGTACCAATTTCCACCCAATCAGTGGCATAAATAACGCCCCCTCAAGCCCCACGTTGTGGGGGGGGGGCATATCAAAGCCAGGGGCGCCAGCGTCTACGACTTCAGTTTCTGTTTTAATCAATAATATGTTTTTTTTAATAGCAGTACATTATCTTGAAATTTCATCATTTTTACCACAAAAAATTACTTTATACAATATTTAATAAATGTTTCAATTGAAATACGCTTATCAAAGTGTAAATACGAAGGGTCAAGGAGGGTGCAAAATAGAAGATGCAAGATAGCATCTTCACAACAATGCTGAATAGTGGGAAAACGTTGGTGCCCATGTGGTTTTTATTTTTAATCAAACTTGTTGAATATGAAGAAGAAGAATTGGTTAAGTAGTAAAACAGTTATGTCGAATTTCGCCAGGACTGAAAACTACTAGATCAGGGCGATTTATTATTGTGTTTATTTCTTTGAAAATACTTGTTTTATATTGTTTATCTTTCTCTGAATGATTCTAATGATATCTATACTCAAGAGCTCCAATACAATTTCAAATAAAAAAATTGAAAAAAGGGTCTAGCCGTACTTCCACAGTCGAATTGCCCGTAATAGGAACCTATGTTGTCATCTATGTCATGATATAAAGGGGGTTACTAGTAACTTATGCATACAGATATTTTCCCTCCATCTTGATGGAACTGCGTGAGGACGACACTTCTCTACAAATCGATATATTTACTAAACTACTAAAGGTAGGGAAATAACACTAAATGGAAGTATTAAAGTATATTCTAGAGTCGGGTCAAGTTTAAAAAGACCGTTGTATGAATTAATATTGCACATACGTTTTCACTATCTCTTGCACACAAACTTAAAGCCATAGCCTAAAGACATTGTCAATGTATGTCTACCAAGATTCTTTCCCACTTCTTTTGAGACGGAAATATGAAATGCACACCGAGGAGTGAGAAACATAGTCATAAGCTCAGCGATTCTCAAACTGTGTGATTTGACGACGAATATTATTTATTTCCGTGAATTAACACCACTCTAAATATGAAAAACGTCTTTATATGAAATATTTAAGTTATTTTTAGTGGTAAATAGTGGATATTCATCCGTTAAACGAACAATATCAAACTATTAATTCTTACAATATTCTATTACGTACATAGTACACGTCTTAAAGCATAACAAAGTAGCTAGCCTAGCTCAATCGGTAAGATGCTCGATGCAATAAATATAAATGGGGTTGGTGCGGGATTGATCCCCACACTCCTCTACTTTTTTTTTTTTTTTAATTTAAGCTCTATTAAAAGTTAATAATTTTCATTCTATAATTTTTATTTTATTAAACTGCGCCTCGAGTTTTGTTAAAACTTTATTTTCCCCAAAAATGTGTCTTTTTTTATTTTGTCAACTAGAATTTTTATTTATTACCGCTAAAAGAAAAATAATTTATTTTCGTTATTCTCATAGAGATTTCAGATTTTGTTTTGTTATATGAAATATTTTATTTTTACTGACATCGTTTCCCCTACTAATACTACGATCCTATCCTTTCCTGGCAAGAAATGCCCAAACCTTCCCGTGTCTCTTGCTGGACTGTAGCAATATTAGTCTTTGAGTTCTTTTTCTGATCACTCATTGTTATTGACTGAATTGGGCAATTCATTTTTTGTTATCAGTTTCATTTGTGCCCGAACCTATATACCTACAGTGTCCGTCGTAAAGTTGGCTACATATCGGAAAAATTTGTATTATTGAGATTTCTAAAAAATACTGTATTGGGGGTTTGTTTCTTTTTTTACATGCAAATACCTTTATTCAACTAAAATACATACAGTTTTTGTCGAAGCTAATCACTTTTTTATTTTCCTCACATCTGCTTCAAAATAGATACAGGGGTCAATTGACTTCATTTTTGTGGCAGAGTTCAGAAAGGCATTTAGAAAAAACAGTACCTTTTATTTTTTAGCGGAAATGTTTGGTTTAAATTTTGGACCAATAATTGGCCAATATTAATGGCCAATTTAATTTAATTAATTGAAAAATTTGTTATCATACACAATATGCCATAGAATTAGACGAAAATGGTTACTCTGGGGTTTTTGAAGTCGCTGATCACCAATCTGAAGTCCAATTTGGGGAATTCAAAATGGCGGACCGGAAATCGGGCCATTTTCCATAAGAAATGACAATGGATATCTTGGTCTTGAAAATCTGTGCTAGGAGGTTTTCGAGGTTGCTGATTACGAATCTGAGGTCTGATTTGGTAAATTCAAAATGCCGGACCGGAAGTAGAGTTCATTTATCAAGAAAAACTCGTATCTTTTTCGCTTTTGGACTGAAAATGAGTACTCGGGGGTTTCTGAGGTCTCTGATAACGAATCAAAGGCCTAATTCACGAAATACAAAATGTCGGACCGGAATAACACTCTATTTCTCCTGAAAACTCGTATTATTTTCTTTTTTGGGCTGAACGTGGGGGGGGACTCGGAGATTCTCGTTATCGCTGATAACAAATCTGATGTCCAGTTAGGGAGAATTCAAAATGGCGGACCGGAAGTAGTATATTTTTCAGGAAATACTTTTTTATTTTTCATACTTTCAGCCCGAAAAAGTAAATAATACGAGGTTTTCCGAAGAGATTGACTGTTCCTCCTGTGTCCGCCATTTTGAATTTTGTAAATTGGACCTCTGATCCGTAATCAGCGACCTTAAAAACCCCTGAGTACTCATTTTCAGCCCAAGAACGAAAAAATATGAATTTTTCCTGATAAATTGACTCTATTACTTCCGGTCCGCCATTTTAAATTTACCAAATCAGACCTCGCATTCGTAATCAGAGACCCCGAAAACTCCCGAGTACAGATTTTCAAGGCCAAGATATCCATTCTCATTCTTCTTCTGGAAGATGGCCCGATTTCCGGTCCGCCATTTTGAATTTCCCAAATTGGACTTCAGATTGGTGATCAGCGACCCCAGAAACCCCCGAGTAACCATTTTCGTTTAATTATATGGCATATTGTGTATAACAAATTTTTCAATTAGTTTAATTAAATTGGCCAACTATCGGAAAAGAAATGAAACCAAACATTTCCGCCAAAAAATAAAAGGCACTGTTTTTTTAAATGCCTTTCTGAACTCTTTAAGTCAATTGACCCTGTACCTTTTTTTTGAGGTTTTCAGATTTTTCATGCTAAAATGACGCGACTATATGGAGTCCTTGTTGTATTCTATATGCACTTTTTCTTCATAAAATTTTTCGATATCTTAACAATTTGACCCATTTTTCGGTACCACCGTCAACTATTTTTTACAGTCCTGCCAAACCGGTGATCGCATGACATGTGTCAAGTGTCATGCATAAACAAACCCCCAATAGAGTTTTTTAGAAATGTAAAAAATACAATTTTTCCCATATGTAGCCAACTTTATGGACACTGTATAATCAGAATTCCACTAAAATTATGAAGTTACTAAATTAATAATCTTAACATTTTATGATAGTATCTTTTATATATTTTTAAAATTATTTAGCGATATCATTGCTGAGAACTGTTTGAGAACTACTGGTATTTCTTATGCTTTAAATAAAATCTTAGTTCAGACGTTTTAGCGGCCATGACACACGTCAGTTTGAATTGTACCCGACTCTAGAATTTATTTCAGTATATTTTCGGAGGGTTAAACTTCAGTATAAATATTATTAAGATGCATGCAAAAATTTTAATGATCGATTTCTAATGGTTCTTATTGAATGACCACTCTGAAAAAATTAGTGAATAATTGTCCATATATCTATATACGTGTCAAGTTTCGTTAAAATCGAAGTGGTGCAACATGTCGAAGAAAAATTGTATTAAGAGTGCGTGCACTCACCGACCGTTACATTAACTAAATTAAATTGGTTTTACTGATCAAAATGATTTTATACTATGAACATTGCTCAAATAAAATGGTAATAATGCCCCATTCTTTAATGACGTAATTTTTCTACAAACATAAGTTAAAAAAGTATCGTCAATTTTTACAAATAATTAAATAGCAACAAAAAATATTAATGATGTCCCAATTTTTGTTAATAAAATTAATTTATTCCAAAAAGTAGTAAACAGAATCTGCACTAATAACTTATATATAAATAAGCACATAAAAAAATAGTTAATAAGAAATGTTGGCATCATGACTAATGCGTGAAAATGTATTAAGACTGTAATAAGAAATATTAAATGGATTTATTAAAATAAGATACTTAATAGCGAAACATTATTTTTATTCCTCCACATGATGTGGTAATGTGATAAAGCCATAGATTTAATAAACGAGAGATAGAACATAGTTCACGGCGCACGCTACCAAATCCCCACTGCTGTCACCCACCAATCACAGGCAGTGTGTCGTGAAGTGACAGTTGATCGATGGCATCCATATATTGTATTTCGATTTTCGTTGTGAAAGTGAGGTTTTGTTTGACTATTTTTGTGACTATATAGGGTGAAAAAATGTCCAGGTGCGTTGTAAAAAGTTGTGTTTACCACAAAAGTGCGAATTGTGTGAGGGATAAATCATCTATTCACTTATTTCGGTAAGTTACTTAATAAACATGTTTGTTTTGGACGCCATATTCGATTGTTTAAGAAGACACAGAGCCGTATTTCCGATTTCCATGTGATTTGCAAAGACAAGTATTAATTATTGCAATAATGTCGATTAATATATTTAATTTATTTTCATAATAGGTACTTTAAGATTGTATTATTTTAAGTGTTCCAAAGGATACTGAGAGAAGAGAGGCTTAGAGAGTATCTTTAAATTTGGAAAAAGAAGATATTTTTGTGACTTTCAATGTATGCCACTTACATTTTACTCAGGAGTCTTATGATTTTGAGAAGTCACCTTTTTCACTCCATTTGAAGCGAAATGCTATATACAGTGTGTCCAACTAAGTCGGCACCATATGGAAAACTTTTTTATTATTGCTTTTATGAAAAAAAGTTATTCTTGACGAAAAGTTTCGCATGGCCTAAAACCCAAAATGAGATAATCAGATATCAATTTTTTGCAGTCGTATACCAGGTTTGTCGAAAAGTGTAAATTTTGCTGAATAGCAAAATACAAATTATTTCATTTCCAGTAATGTTATGAATGTTACTTATTAGTTAACTTGTTATCTTCTGTTTAACTTTTCATTTGTAAAATAAATTATTATGATATTCATGCATCTATTCAAATCAAATGGTTATATAACTTACCAATGAACTGAAAGGTTGTCATGTTTTTTCAT
Source organism: Stenurella melanura (assembly GCA_963583905.1). Classification (NCBI taxonomy): domain Eukaryota; kingdom Metazoa; phylum Arthropoda; class Insecta; order Coleoptera; family Cerambycidae; genus Stenurella; species Stenurella melanura. The sequence goes on from OY757314.1 coordinate 122,159,065, forward strand.
ACAATAAATGTTTTATTATTGGCAAAATTAAATTATTGATATCCAAAATTATTAAAGATTGTTTTTTCATGGTAGATGGATAATATTCGATATCTGGCGGTAGTTTTCAATTAGGATCAACTTTTCTTAATAACGATTATCAATATTGTAATAAATAAAAGTACTTTACCCTTGAGCAAAATTTACAATTTTCGACAAACCTCGTATACGACTGCAAAAAATTGATGTCTGATTATTTCATTTTTGGTTTTAGGCCAAGCAAAACTTTTCATCAATAACTTTTTTCGTAAAACCAATAATAAAAGAGTTTCCCATATGGTCTCGACTTAGTTGAACACACTGTATATATATGATGCACATTTAAATAAATGATTGTTAGAAAATTAGTTTTTTTCATTATTTTGATATAAGTATATATAGTTCATAGAGTACTATTTACTATTTAAAATATACAGTGCATAGGTTAGGTACCTAACATAAAAATTGTGATTTTTTTTTAAATAAAGCCAATTTATTTTTAATACTTATTTTTTTATTTGAATTTAACTTTAGAAACCAAGATAAAAAATGTAAATGGTTTTAATGAAAATTTAAAAAAGTCTGGATGTTCTTTTTTGCGTTTCTTAAAGAAATATACCCAAAAAAAAACTGATATTTGAGAAAAGATTACATCTAGTTAAATAAAAATAAATAAATATAAACCTATAACTTTCTTAGTTCTATTATTTAGTTCTTGCAACGAAATTAGGAGTCAAAATGTTTTGTTTCCGTGTTGTACGTCTCCTACAATATAATTATATTATATATTATGATGTATACATAAAAAAATTTTATGGCATTGTAAGGACATAAAAAAATACCGAGAAAAATATAATATAACTGTAATAATAATGCTGAAAACTTATAAAACAAAACTGTTACTGATGGTAACCTCTAAATTGTATCAGTTTATTTCTAACAAATTATCAACAAATGTATTTTGTGTACCTGGACATAAAGCTGAGATAAAAAATTTTCATATTTGATAAAATGCATCACAAAGCCTTAGTGCGCCCCTGTGCTTTACCCCTACCTATCTCACCCAAACGTGGAAGAGTGGCAGCCTTCGCGCATTACAAATTCTGCCGTTTGTTACCTCTAGTCTATTATAACCTCTTTGGATAAAGCACATATACTTGTTTGAATTCGATCATATCTGCATGTATAAAAAGAAACGTCAATCAAGCCTCTAGGGGTTAAGTATTAGTTTAATTAGTGCATTCCTATCTTAATTATCTTACAATTTCAAACATTTATCATTTTGGTGTTAGGAACTATGAAATATTTAAGAGAATTTGATCATGTGTGAAAAATGTAGATCCACCACTACTATGCGCTAATCAAATTGATATTAAACAGCACACAAGAATAAAAATACTGTTTATTATAATTACATATTTTAATATATTTGGAATTAATTCAATTAATAATACTTAATATAGTCCTTACAGATTTTTGTAAATTCAAATTCAAAACAGAATTTATTTGTGACATTAAATACATAAAATTAAGACATAAACTCAGAATATATAACAGTATAAGTTCACAATTGATCATGAAGTTCTTCTTGTTTCTTAACAAAATCATTTTGATCAGTAAAACCAATTTAATTAATATCTTAACATAACAGTCACCGAGTACACGCGCACAATTTTTTTTTTTTCTTCGACATGTTGCACCACTTCGATTTTAATGAAAGTTAACACGTGTATAGATGACATGAGGATGAATATTCAGAAATTCTTCCAGAGTGGTCATTCAATAGGAACCACCAACAGAAATCAATCATTAAAATTTTTATATGCATTTTAATAATATTTATACTGAAGCTTAACCCTCTGTACCATTTAGTTTTATTTTCCTACCTTTAGTAGTTTAGTAAATGTATCAATTTGAAGAGAAGTCAAACAGTTTTCTTCCATTATCTTCACGACAAATCAAGATGGAGGGGAAATATCTATGTGCATCAGTTACTAGTAATCCCCTCTACATTTTGGCATAGATGGTGATATAGGTTCCTATTGGGGGCAATTCGACAATGGAAGTAGGGCTAGCTAGACCCTTTCATCTATCAAAATAAGGACTACTCTCATCTCTGTTTTATATAGCTATAAATGTTTCAGGTGAAACATCAAATGCGATGCGTACTTTACATAATTACCAACAAGTATGGCAGCAATATGGATTTACCCCAGAATTCTATTACATTCCCCAAACAGAGGCTGGTAGTAATAAAGAGAGTTATCCCCTTCGTCCTGAGTTAATCGAGTCTATAATGTATCTGTATAGAGCCACTGAAGATCCTTATCTATTACAAGCAGGAGAAGATATTTTAAGAAGTATTCAGCATAGTGCTAAGACTCCTTGTGGATATGCTACGGTATTTATAGAGAATTAAAATACACACACCAACAAAGGAGGTGGGTGGATAAAGCTCATTTTTAGCCCCCCCGACAGGACTAAAAAAATCATTTTCACTGTTTTGATAAAATTTAGGATCTAAATTTACTAGTTCTATGATTGTTTTTTTGTATATGTTTTAAATATGTTGTACAAGATTTGAAACATAGATTATTTAGCAAATTTTAATGTATTTCGGTATTTTTTAATCAATTTGATTTTTTTTTTTTTATATAAGAACTGCTCATAACAGCAGTATAATTTTTATGTATTTTTCACTTTATTATTTAAACATTAACAGTCTTCAGACAAAAAACAATCATATAATCAGTAAATTTAGATGCCAAATCAAAACAGTCAAAACATTTTAGAAAAAAGAAAATATTTTTTGAGCCTTATCTGTCCACCTCCATATAGCAAAAAAATGCCAGTTTATCTCTAGCTTTAAATTTGCCAAAGTGTGTACGTACAAAAATACGTAATTCTTTTTATGTTTAAATAATAAACATGTAAACATTGTTCACTTTATCAACACTTTTTATTTTTAGATAAAAGATGTCCGGGATCATAAGAAGGAAGATAGAATGGAATCATTTTTCCTGTCGGAAACTACAAAGTATTTGTATCTTCTTTTTGACACCGATAATTTCATACACAACCAAGGACAATATGGTACGATAATAGACACCCCAAATGGCGAGTGTGTTATCGAAGCTGGTGGTTATATTTTTAACACCGAGGCTCACCCTATAGACCCCAGCGCTCTGCACTGTTGCCATAGTGTTCCTGATAATAATTTGTTCGATTTCAAAGAATTGTTAAACCAAAAGGCTCTTTTTAAAGGTGAAACTATTAAGGAAAGACAAGATCAGTTGAAAAATGCAGATGCACTTAAAGAAGAAAACGATAAATGTGCAGTATCGGAAGAAAATTTAGATTCAATAACTACAGAATCAAGTAATAGTTATGTAAAATTGGAGGACAATGATAATATTAGCCAAAAAATTAATACCGCCGATGAGGATTTCCAGGAAAATTCCTCAGCGGAAAGTGAAATGTCATTTCCAAAATTGCTTAATCAAATTTTGTTAAGTGAAGAGAAGACTTTTGATGCCCAGGAAATGCTGGAGAGGTTTCGCGCTGAAAATAAGTATCCCAGAAACGTCACTTGGGAAAACAACTACAAAATGTTAGGATGCAGAGCTCAGCCTTTTTTGCAGAAGTTGTCTATATTTGGTGAATTTTTCAATAAATGAATTTGTAACAATTCACAATTTGTTATATGTATGCTGACTTTTAATTATTTACATTTTCTTTTCCTATTGTTTAGTTATATAGTCTACCAAATACTTGGTATAAGACAGCTATAAACGTTACAGTTCAATAATTGTAAGACTTCTCTTGGCCAGCGGTAGTGGGAAACAGTTTTTTCACCATTCTTATATACATATATATCCTGAACTCCTAGTTGGAACATAGCATAAAGACTCCACCGCGTCCTGTTTTTAGCCATGACTTTTACTTCTGTCCATGTTTTCCCAATTGATTTGGCTTCTATGTCTATGGTCCTGCGCCAGGTCTGCGGAATCCTTGAGGGTTCCAGTCTAAAGCCTGTTTTGCTGTATTTTCGTGGTTTCGTCTCAAGATATGTCCTATCTATTTCCTCGGCTTCAGTTCGATATAGATTGGTCGTTGACCGGCCAGGCTCCAGAGATCTCGGTTTGATATTGTATCTGACCAGAAGATGCGTAATATTATTATGAGCATTTATTAGTAAATGTTTGTAGACATTTTGTGAAAATGAAGCCAGGTAATAGTTATAACGTACCTACAAGATAATAGATATTCAATATTTTGTTATGTATGTATAAGATACAAACAACATAGTTCTTCCCCATTTTCACAGTTCAATAGGAATAAACATATACACACTAAACATGAAAATAATTTAAAGGTTAGTCAAGTCAGACATGAACAGTTGTTATTAAATAACTGGATTTAGACATGTCTATGCTACACTCATACCAGGGCCTTGGACAGGCTGCAACAAAGATAGCGTTATAGGCAATACTGTATCTTACAACGAAATGGCATGTTGGACATGTTGGCAACAGTATCGTATGACTTTTACACTTAATCTCGGATTCTTTTTATATAAATTCTTTGTTTTTTTACTAACGAGTGAAAGAGGCGCATTTCTATTCTGTTTTGAAAATTTTTCGGATCTTCAAACTGAGTACAGCATGCCAAAGGTTTTCTTTCTACTTAACTATCCAAAATTATGCAATTATATGACAAAAAAAAAGTTTAAATACAAGTAAATAAAGTGAAATTGATATACAGGGTGTATAATTAGTTTCATGTCATTAAAAAAAACTGGTGGTAGGGAACGACAAGACAAACAAAAAAACCTTATATAACAAGGGGTCTAAAGCTCATAGTTTTGGAGAAAAAAAATAAACAAAAATTTCGCAAATTTTCAATAAATTTTTTTGAGAACTGCTGGAATATTGAGGTAGGTTTAGATCTAGATCTGATCTGAAGAAAACTATACTCTAACTATCCCTTGTGCAATATTTTAGTTACTGTCATGTCGGTGTTTCGTTATGTACACATGTTCGTTGTTTTTGTTATTTTTGAATTTCGCGTCATTGTGTATTTATAGTTAAGATTTATTTTATTGACTTACCGTTCAAGTTTCAAGTTCTTGATTACGTACAGACACAACTTACTTGTTCGTTCTTTTTGTATTCCTTTTTGGCTTTTGTACCAAGTTTTTATTTTATTTTTCTTTATTGACAACGTTAGTTGATAGTTTAGTGTTGAACGAAGTGCGTATGTACTTAATTCGACGTACCGAACTGTGTATTGATACAGATGCAGAGATTTTGAATCATTTAGGTAGGTAGTAACCTTTTAACCCAGGACACTCATTTATGTTACAAATGTTAATAAACCACATTTAAATTTTCTAAATTATAAACAATCCAATATTTTGTTCCAAATTAAAAAACACATGTAAAGAAATGCTCTGTTTAAACCTCTATGGCCATTATTTGCTTGTAATTGTGCACGAAGAGAGAACGAATTATTTACCTCTTTATACTTGCCTCAGTTCAGTTGAGGCGGTACATCAAATGCGGGTGATGATCCCTTGACACCGCGTGTGCCGGCCAGCACTTTTTTTATGACAATTTTAAAGTTGTATAATTGGGAAGTACAAGTCCATCGACCAAGAAAAGCAGTGGTTCTCAATAGTTGTCTACCATAATATTAAATATGTTAACCTAGATCAGTGTTTTTCAAAGTGCCCCTAGAGGGAAAAGTCATAAAGGTTTTTTGTTTGTCTAGTCGGTCCCATTACCAGTTTTTTTTAATGAGATGAAACTGATTAAACCCTGTATAAAGAAAGGTAAGTAAATGTTGAGGAAGTTAACTGAGAGTTACAGCAAGTGTAGATCAGTAAGTCGAAAATAATCATTGCATATCAAGCAAGTGAAAACAATTCAAACATGTTCATGATCAGTGAGTGTGAGGTACTAAGCACGCTAAGTATATCTTGGAACAATTGGTGACAGTATAGGTCACCGTGAACATGAGATTTGACAGAGAATATAGAGAGCGAGATCGGCGACTTGCTAATAGAGTAAAATTTAACACAACAGAAATATCAATAAATTCTAATATCCTAGTTTTCTTTATGCATCTGAAACATGGACTGTTGGGGAGGCAGACAGACGATGTAATGATGCTTTTGACATGTAGATCTGAGTCACAAAACTCAAACTGCAACTAAAAGATGCAACCAACACTGTATAGAAAATAAACGTAACAGCAAATATTTTGGCCAAACAAAACAATGCCTACATAATGGAATATACAAACGTAAATGTATAAAAATATTAAACTCAAATAAGACAGCAAATAACTTTAGCACATAGTCGTTTTAACTCAATATAAATATTTTAGAAAAGGAACCTAACTATCGCCAAGGAACAATAGGATTATTGTAAAGAGATTTAATAATAATAATTGTAATCTCATATGAATATTTTAGACCTTTTGTATACTAGCATTAATCTGATTTAGGCATGGACTATATATAAACATTATAAATTTTATCAATTTATAATTTCTGTAGTCCATGCCTAAATCAGATTAGGGCTAAAAAAATTTCTGTTTAGAAAATGACAATTACAGGTATATAATTCCTATGCAAAATGGGATTTTTTTATATGTCCAAGTTCTTTATGTATCTGCATTAATTCATTTTATCGGCTGACTGCTCAGACTGTACATGTTTAGGGCAGTAATATGTGAAATAAAGGACAGAGGCCCCAAAGTAGATACTTGTGGAACACTTGTCTCTAGCAACTTTAATCAGGTGTACAGTATTTATCTGCTATTTTTTTATACTCTTCGCAAATTCAAAATGAACGCATTCAATTGACACATTTCTGAAACCGGTAATATTGCTCGTAGAGAAAAAATTTTCATATCACTGTGTTGGTGATCGAATTCTGAACAACTTGCAAAATGTCCATCCGTCCGTGAGTCATGTTTCTTGTAAATACGATAACTAGTTAATGAAAAGACTGATTGTATTGAAATTTGGACAGTAAGTTAGTGTTAGCTAGAGAAAGAACCCTATTTTAACAAAATAGATCAATAAATAAAAGAAGTTGTAAAATCAGCAATAGAAATTTATCTTAATTCAGAATAGTCACAATTATTTACATCATCTAATTTTTAGCACCTGAAAAAAATACACAAAACCATTTATTGTTATAGATTCGTAATAGCAACCAGCAGAAAGTGAAACTAACAAAAAATGTATATAACTGAACAAATTCCAAGCACAAACAATACATGTCCCCCAACATCAAAATAAGATGGAAAAATATGTAGGTTGTGAAAAGTAATACATATGTTGGCTGTTAATAGAATACCCACTTCTGTCTCCTTAAAAATATCTAGAATGGTAATTCTCAATTAAATCAGTTCACAAGTAATCACGGATTGCGATATTAGAAATCAACAAATAATATCTTATCTTGGGAATAAGTCGGTACTTGTATTCAACAATCATCAAATAAACTTTAAAATTAATTTATCTTACTCTTATATTGTCTAACTGAGCAAATAAACATATGTTTCTCTTACTGACTTATCCCAGAATTCGTCAACCAAAGAATATAATGTTCTGATTGTCCTATTAGGTAAAAAAATATGAATGTGCTAGAATGGGTATTGGCTATATCTCTTATTCAAGTTTCCTATGCCGTACGAACATATACAAAAAATGACTTGATTAATTTAAGGTTTGTTGAAACAGTTCTTAAAATACATAGTAAATATACCTACTTCGACATAAGGTGATAATTTTTTATAGGGAAGAAGTAAGAGAAATGTTTTATCATGCATACAATAGTTATTTAAAATATGCCTACCCTTATGATGAATTGAGACCATTAAGCTGTGATGGTATTGATACATATGGAAGGTAAGCAAAGTGCCCATATATCTTTTACTTTCTCAAATATATAATAAATATCTGCATATGTTCAATATTTACTTAATATGTGAAATGATTTGATAATATAAACTATAGCCAGGTCACAAAATGGTATATAATAATCATAATGTTTCAGTTATTCATTGACATTAATAGATGCTCTTGATACTTTAGCTATAATGGGAAATTATTCAGAATTCCAAAGGGTTGTAGATATAGTAACAACAAAAACTGATTTTGATGCTAACATCAGCGTTTCAGTATTTGAAACGAATATTAGAATCGTAGGAGGACTCCTTAGTGCACATCTACTTTCAAACAAGTGGGTACATATGATTTATATTACAATATAAACTCATTACCTATTAAATTTTTTCCTAGAGCTGGCATTCAGTTAGAATCTGGCTGGCCTTGCAATGGTCCTCTTTTAAGGCTGGCAGAAGATGTAGCAAAGAGATTGATTGTAGCTTTCGATACAAAAACTGGAATGCCTTATGGTACTGTAAACTTGCACAGTGGAGTGCCAAAGGGAGAAACAACAGAAACATGTACTGCATGTATTGGAACTTTTATTTTGGAATTTGGTACATTAAGTAGACTGACCGGAGATCCAGTCTATGAGGAGGTAATCTTATATTTTTTTATTAATTTGCTAGATATTTAAGTATAGAAGCATACCTAATTTTTCGATAGAAATATTGTACCATTCAACGTACATGTTGTCACATAGAAAAAGGCTAGGGCCTGGGCCATGGGCCTACGTCCTACGTGACGGCTGGTTTTCTGGAGAAGTGTGTGCTAATAAGGGCCAACTTTAAGAATTTACATGGTTTGAGGGATAACGAACAAACAACAGATGCAAATAATGAACAACAATAATACACAATAAAAATACACATAACAACTTAAACGATCTTACCAATACACACAGTGGAGAGGAAAAGGTGTCACTTTACACTATACAACTTAACTTGTGACTTCTTGACTTGAAGACTGTCGAAACTCAATGAAATGAATAGAACCAAGAGTATTGTTTGTTTTGATTATTCGTTTTATATACTTGTTTATTTAGCAGACCTTTATACCGGTCAATGTTATGTTTATATATATTTGTGTTTTATTATTAAACAATTCTACTATCGGCATTGACATTATTTAATTTTTTTTAAATTTAATTTGGACTGGGGTCGAATGTGTTTTATTTATACAAACATTTGCTACTTTCCCGGATTTGGCTATTTCCTGCGTGACAATGTGAAGAAATTTTACCAATTGACACTTGCCCATTAAAGACATTACTGCCATGTGCTAATAGTAAGTTGAGAATTGTCAAAAGATATCCCAAATAACTAATATCCAGTAATACTTAAAATTTCTCCCCGCTAAAACTCACTGTAATATGTTAAAAAAGTACCAGAAAAGTAGATTTCTACCAAATGTTTTTATGCTGAAAATGAACACCAGGTAGTATTATTCACTATATGTCGGAAATCGTTATATCTCAAATCGGTTTTGCCATTTCAGATGAAAATGAAGTAGACCTATTGCATCCGTGTTCATATTTAGTTGACCTGATCTGTATACAAAAATAAATGAAGTATGGCATGTCTAAATTAATTTCAAGAATAAATACATTTCATATAAGCTAACTGTTTCCGCCTTTGGTATTTCGCCCAATAAATTCATTAAATTTAAGTATATCATTCGAAAGTTGTTACTGTAAAAATGTAGTTCAAACGACTTTCTATTCCGAAGTCTTTGGGTATATAGTTCGTTTCTGATAAAACTATAAAAATTTGAGGGTGCATTTATAGGAACGTCCTCTAGCGTTGGTTTCCAATTACTTTTAATATTTTTTAGGTGGCAATGAATGCATTGTATTCCCTCTTCAGCTATAAATCTCATTTGGGTTTATTTGGAAATCACATTGATATTGACACTGGCAAATGGACAGCCACAGTTTCTGGTATTGGCTCAAGCGTCGATTCCTATTTTGAATATTTAGCGAAAGGGTCAATTTTGTTGCAGAAACCGGAGCTGATGGAAATGTTTTATGAATCGAAGAAAGCAATTGACACATATTTGAAAAAGGAAGACTGGTACATGTGGGCATCGATGACAAAAGGTCAAGTCATTTCACCAGTGTTTCAATCACTTGAGGCATATTGGCCTGGTGTGTTAAGCCTGATAGGTAATGAATCTTTCAGTAAATATTTTTATGACAAGTGCTAAACGTGTTTTAAAATACATTCTCTACGTCTCCAGTTGTTATTACTTGGCTAAGTGAATCATAAATCAGGAAAGAAAGTATGTTATACAACGATTATGGAATGGTACTCATTTCCGATGAGTATGAAATTTTACAGCATGAGTCTCAGCGAGTACTACCTTCATGCAAGTGGGAAATGGACAGTCCGTATAAGTTTTACAATACACTATTTAATTGACTCTATACTTATCATACTGTCACGTGTTTCCACCCCCTTAGAAGACCCCTTTCAAAATTCTTGGTTTGAAAAATTTTAACAAGAGATAAATACTTTATTTAATAACTTTCTGAAAACTTCACAGTACTTTTTTATTAACTAAAATACACTTTTACTGACTAAAATAACCTTTAACAATGTTTACTAATTGATATTTATATTTTGTATTCAATTCGGATTTCTAACCTTACTTTTCATTCAAGAACTTTCTTCCCGTGTGTTTACATTTGGCTTATTTATACTCTACAAGTTATCTCTAGAACTATCCAGCGTAGACCGTAACCTTCTCAGCGACATTCCAGAACAATGTAGAAAACGCGATCTTCTTCTATAAATTTCTAGAAAATGTACTATTACCAGTGTTTCAGATATGGCGTGTATTACAGACTTTGATAAATCTAGTTACAGTTGCCTAACCATTGCCACTTCATTTGAGCTATTGTTCATCAGCCAGGGGCATAACGCGTAACAATACTCACATAAATAATTTATAATTATTATTTCATTCTTAGTAATTCATATTCATGTTATAAGGTAACATAAATATTTTATTGTTTTGTATCAAGATAATAGTTATCTGATGATGGTTAATAATAAACCGAAACGTAAGAAAAAATAAAAAGTTTTATTAGCACTGAACGAAAAATCTCAATATACACATCAAATTGATTTGATGTCAGTGGTCAAGAGAATAAAAATACGAATGAAAAGTTCATAATTGGACATTTTATTATAGTTTTAGAAATAGAAAGTTTTTGATCGAATTTTTCAAGTAATGGCAAAATGAGTTAAAGTATAAGTTCAAACAAGAGTAAAAAGACTGAATTACTTTTGTTTGTAAAACTACAAAATCAAAACTTTGTGTTTTATTCTACTATGTGACATGCAACTTAATACGTTACTCTTTGATACAATTATAAATCTGCTTATATTGAGGTAAACATATAGTTTACAGCAGGAAACAAAATTAGTGATTAATATTCTGTACCAAAACAAATATACTCATCTTTGTTTTATAAAAATATAAATGTTTCAGGTGATACAGCAAATGCGATGCGCACCTTACATAATTACCACGAGGTATGGCCGCAGTATGGTTTTACACCAGAATTTTACAACATTGCAAACAAGAATGCTAGTAATAATAAAGAGAGTTATCCCCTCCGCCCTGAGTTAATCGAGTCTATAATGTATCTATACAGAGCGACTGAAGACCCTTATCTATTACAAGCAGGAGAAGATATTTTAAGAAGTATTCAGCATAGTGCCAAGACACCCTGTGGATATGCTACGGTATTTCTTTATAGATAGTTAAATATATAGGATCTCCCATTGAAAACTTCTGGGGCTATTGCCTTAATAACTGAAAGAGATATTTGAAGTCTCTAAAATGCATTCACTAGAATATATAAATGATTTGTTTTAAGTGAAAATGGTGTTTCTACAAATTAAGGAACCTTGAAAAGTGGTGCATATCTTGTGCACCACAAAATGTTATGGCGATTTGGGATTGAACAATTTCTTTGCATCGTAACACCGTGTACACCTTAATTTTTACCTATAAAGTCTATTTTTACTCAAAATTGATACGGATCCTAGTGATTACCTTTTACAAAATTCAAAGATCTCTTTTAGTTATGGAGAAAATGACCCTGGAAGTTTTGAAAAATTACAAAAATAATGACCAAAAGCAACTAAAAAATTACTAGGAAATGATAATCTAGATAATTTTTGTGGTGATTCACATTTATTGAGTTTTTAAGAATGGGGATGGAAATGTCTATTTACAAATTTTCAGTAAAACATTGATATATTTTTTAAGTACCAATTAATTAATTCACTAATTAGTGAAACTAATATTATTTACAAAAACACTGCGAAGAGTACCCTATAGATTGTGCAAAAATTATATAAAATGTGCAGTAAATCGTCAAAGAGTATTATAACAGTTAGCTTGTTTATATACTGTGCAAAATTGTCAAAATTTGTTTTTAACATTGTTAGCATTTGATCCACTCTTTTTTACAAAATTGGTATGATAAAATAAGAAGTTCAGCACTAACATACCAAGAGAACTTTTAGAAAATTCAGAGACAGTTATTTTATAAGGTTTCTTGAGAAACAGTACAATACGCCCCTGATCTGTACTCCAACAAGATGGAAGATTCTGGAGTTAAACTCTATGTGGGCAATGCTGACAGTTTCCTTTCTGTATATTCTGTGACTTCGGTCTTGGCACGTAGAGGTTGCACGCTTCGAATATGCACGTCACAGTGGCGTTCACATGGTCAGAAGCGTAGACAAACGTAAAATAATTACAATAATGACTGTTTAAAATAAAAAATTACTAGAACTGACTGCCGAATAAAATAATGACTTTATAATTGGAAGCCTTATTATACGAAACGAATATGCGCTATTCTATATACAAAGAAAGCCTAATGTAACATGCTAGAAGCATTTCCGGTAGTAGGCATTTTCCGAGTTATTAGACTTTGTTGAATTTGAAAATATCTATTTGAGAGCAGGAGGTAAAGCAAATTTTTGTTCTTCTAATCCTGATTTCGCTGTTTCAGATTCCGATACCTTAATGTATAATAAAGTGAATCATCTGCATATTGATGTAATGAGCAATGTTTTAAATTATTTAACATTTTGGACACGTATTCCCTATGATATCGTGCATCAAGAAGTGTTTGATTTTGCAACACGATGTAGATAGAATTAATGACTGGTGTTTATAAGAAACAAATTATTCTTTAATTTGTTAAAATGTAATGTTCTATCAGTAACAACTAAACAAAATATTATAAAATGTGATTACACGCTCGATAATACTTTGTAGACCTGAGACGTTTACTCATTTAGGTGTAGTGTTTGATGAAAAGCTGTCATTTATCAATCATATTGATCATGTCAAGAAATCCTATAAATCTCTTGGATTTCTTATTAGGAATGCTTTTCACTTCAATAACGCCTCTGGTCTCAAACTACTGTATCTTTTTATTGTGAGATCTAATTTGGGATATGTGTCAATCATTTGGTCTCCATATTATAAGGCACATATAGATAACTTAAAAAATATTCAACATAGGTTCTTGAAGTATTCCGCATTTGAAGTTGATGGGACATATCTGTCTATTGGTTTTCCCCAGTCTGAACTATTATCGAGGTTCTCATTAGTATCGTTAGAAGATTGCCGTAAAGTCTCTTATTTAACTTTTCTTTACAGATTGCTACATAATGTCTCCAACAGCACTTATATACTTAATATGCTGCCTTTTCATGCTCACAGAATTGCTTCATGCCAAATAAATTTATTTAAATTGGTCACGCCCAGGACAAACAAAAAAGGCATGTACATGTACATGTTACATGTCGATATTTTCAACTGCAACGTTGTATCTTTAATAATAATTAAGTGATCATTATTTACTGACTGGCAGACGGCAACTTTTTGTCGTCGAATTTGCACTCTATTTCCCTAACTATAACAAATCGTCTCTGTTACCTACCTAATTGTTGTCTGAAATGCTTCTAACATTTTGTTTTTGCTCATAAGTAGACTAGTCTATAAGTAAACCAGTGTTCATTTTGGTCAAATCATTTACTTTTTTAGATAAAAGATGTCAGGGATCATAGAAAAGAAGATAGAATGGAATCATTCTTTCTGTCAGAAACCACAAAGTATTTATATCTTCTCTTTGACACTGGTAATTTTATGCATAACCAAGGACAGTATGGGACAATAATTGACACCCCAAATGGAGAATGTGTTGTCGAAGCTGGCGGTTACATTTTTAACACCGAGGCTCATCCTATAGATCCTAGTGCTTTGCAATGTTGCCATAATGTTCCAGACAATAATTTTATTGATTTCAAAGAATTATCAAACCCAAAAGCTGCTTTTCGAGGTGAAAGTAATAAAAGAAGACGAAATCGGTTGAAAAATGTGAATGGAGTTAAAGAAAAAAATAATAAACATATAGAGTTAGAAGAGCTAGATTTAATAAATACAAAGTCGAATAACAGTTATGTAAAATTCGTGGACAAAGATAATGCTGCTGATAAAAATTTCCAACAAAATTCTTCTGTGGAAACTGACACGTTATCTAAATCACTTAATCAAACTTTGTTAAATGAAAAGGAAAAATTTGACGTCCAGAAAATGCTGAAGAGGTTCCGTACTGAACATAAGTACCATAGAAATGTCACATGGGAAAACAACTACAAAATCTTACGATGTAATGCCCAACCATTTTTACAAAAGTTGTCTATATTTGGAGAATTTTTCAATAAATGAATTTTTGACATATTATGCTGTCTGTTATATTGATCCTTGAAAGACATTTATTTTATTGTTAAACATTTCCTCTCTGTATTTTTGTACTATATAGTGTACAGAATATTTGTCGCATTTTTAAAGTTAAACCCAAGTAGCACAGACTAGTTATGTAATGGTTTAATAAACATCAATAAAACTTTGCTTAAAACTGTGTAACTCATATAAAACCAAAACATAACTATCTCAACATTCTATAAACGTTTATAACAATAAAGTGGAGAATCTATAAGACTTCTACAAAACGTTGCAGTACCGTTTCAAACACTTCCTTCAGCACTATTAAACAACTAAAGTTAAACAGTCTTGTTTTATTTTTATATTGACGTTTCAACAACATACATACCATGATGTGTAGAGACGTTAATACAACCTATTTATAAAAGTCAAAAAAAGTATATACATACCACGCATTAACCCATCTGTGTTAGTTTCAAAGAAATAAACATTCCACAGCTTATTAAAACTCTTGCAAACCACTCTAGCTGTTATAATTTTTCTCCATCTCTAGTTATAGTGTGAACACATACGACTAAATGATGACTTTGTTATGACCCTCAATATTTGATGTCGGATCGACACAAGAACCACTAGATCTACCCACATTATCACCTGCAGAAATATAGTTTTTTCGAATATAATATTTTAATATTTATATATACACAAAAATAACCGTTTACAACAAGGTTGAAACAATTATAAAACTCCAAATAAAACTACAACGTTTTTATTATGTCATCTATAAACGTTTAGGAATCAAAAAAATATATGTACTTTATCAACGTTGCATATAATTCAGTACAACGTCAAATCGAGCCACTAAATAACTTCCGTAAAAGACGTGGTATAAATTTTAATACAACTCCAAGCCAGAACTCGCATATACAACATTTTATTAACTTTAATAGAACTTCAATCTAAATCCTCACAAGAATTTATTAGAGGTGTTTTAAAACCTCATGAGCTGTGACCTTCATATGCGCAGAGACATAATCCGTCCTGTTGACTCAGTTACACTTCTTAAAAATATTATATTTATTGTTTACAATTTATCCCGAGCTCTTGTTTATGTATACAGCAAGGCAGCCTCCAGTGTCTTCAAAAACATACTTATAACTTAGATTAAACTTTGACTTTTGCGCATTTCGCGGCTCATGAGATTCTGAAACACCTCTAAATGATGTTTAAAAGTGGTATATAAAACTTTGAATAGTTGTATAACCGCCGTAAACTTTTTAGTTTTATAATTTCAAGTACCATAGGTTGTAGAAACGTTTGCCATAGTTATAAAAACTCTCTTAAGACTATGTGCTACTTGGGAAAAACTTGTTTTTCAGTAATTACAGATAAGGTTTGTTTGGCGACAGTGAGAAACTGTGTTACAAATTTATAACCAAACATATGATTTTATATTAAAGAAATCTTAATGTATAATATAAGTAAGTGCAATGAATCTAGCATTAAAAAGCATTGGCATTAAGGGGAGCAAACTATCTTATTTGTAAACGAAATTCATATTCAATATATTTACATTGATTGATTATGAATGGTTCATTATAATTTCATGGTATTTACACATTGTTTACATTTTCTTGCCATGAAAGAGTGTCATCTATATACATACCCAGAAATTTACTATCATTCAATGTTAATTTGGAGTCGGTAATTGTTATTTTATTTGAGCAGACATAGCCTGCGTGACATGATATGAACAAGACTGAGTTTGTTTTCTCACGATTTAATATTAACTTGTTGGCTTGAAAGTAATTTTCTGCATCTAACCTGTTTGAGCAAATATTAGAAAATTTGTATCATCTGCATAGTTTGTTATACAGCATTTATAGAATTTATACGTTTGACTAAACTGTTTATAAAAATAATAAAAAGAATCGGTCCCATTATACTCCCTTGCGGTATGTCTAGCTTAATGGACATTATGTCAGATTTTATTTTCTCCCCTTGAGCATTAATATAGCAACTCTTTGTTTGCGGTTTGCAAGGTATGAGCTGAATCCACTGCAAAGCAATTCCCCATACCATATTTTTCAAGCTTTTGTAATAATACCTCATGATTTAAACAGTTATATGCTTTTGAGAGGTCTAAGAATAAACCTAATGCTACATTCTTCTCCTCTAGTGCTTGAAGTATTTTCTGGGTAAACTGAAATATCGCTGTTTGCCTTGATCGCCCTTTAAGGTAGGCATGCTGTGTATCGTTTATTATATTATTATTGAGAAAAAATTCCATAAGTCGTTGACACATTAATGACTCAAATATTTTTGAAGAGGGTAGAGGACTAATAGGTCTATAGTTTTCGAATAATGACTACCTTTTCTTATGCAGTGATTTAATTACTGCCACTTTTAATTTATCAGGAAATACTCCGAATTATTTATTTATTATATCTTACAGAGGACCAATAATTGCAAATATGGAAACTTTT
This sequence comes from Stenurella melanura, assembly GCA_963583905.1. Lineage (NCBI taxonomy): Eukaryota > Metazoa > Arthropoda > Insecta > Coleoptera > Cerambycidae > Stenurella > Stenurella melanura. The sequence continues at coordinate 122,176,291 of OY757314.1, forward strand.
ATAATAGCAGTAGGAATCCTATCATCACACAACTCATTTTATTTTTTAGTTTTGATACAATGTCAATTATTTCCTTTTTGCTCACTGGTTTAATTGACAAACGTAGACTTATTTATTGTTTTCCCTTATATCCTCAGTACATGGAATATATGGAAGATCTTTAAAATGTGCAGTTAATTGTGGTGCAATATTTATTAAGTACTCGTTAAAATCATTAGAAATTACCTCAGGATCTCCATTTAATTTTGTATCTTTGTTTATAACATCGTTTTGACCTTTTATTTCTTTTACGATGTTCCCCACACATTTAGTTTTGTTATTCACAGATTCACCCAGTAGTTTGTTGTACCTATTTCATTTTAATATCTCTATACTGATCCTTGTACCTGGCATCTACACACTACTTGCAACATATAGAATATCAAGTTGGTTCTTGCATTCTTTAATCTCTCTCTGAGTTTGTTATTAGTGCTGAGGGCTTTTGATTCTTCCGATTATTTGTACAGGCTTTTTTTTATTTGGAAACTAATATTAAAATGTCTTGTAAAATTAAAATGAATTTAATTAAATTCTAAAATGAAATTTTGAAAAGTAATTCAAGAAGGCATTATTGTTACTTACAAAATTTCAAAAGTTCAAGAAGCCCTCTGATTTATCGAAAATTGTTCATATTATAAAAAGTGCTTGCTTACAAGGTATTAATTGTTTCAATACATGCACCTCTTTTACAAGGTTCCTTCCTGGGATAGAAAAATTTCTTTATATCAATCACATCTACACCTCAATTTGTGGAAAGATCGTTTTTACTAAAAACCGAAGTTATTTTATATATTCTCTAACGAACCCTTTTTACAGAATTCAAATATCATCCCTTTTAGTAATCGAGAAATTAGCCCAGGGAATTTGAAGTGAAACGCCCTGTATATTTACCTAAAATTTATTTTTTATTATTTCCATAGATAATTTGGTATCAACGTAAATAACATATATAGATATTGTTAGTAAAAGTGAAAACGTAATAAATATGGATACATAAAGTTTCAATGATGAAAAAACATTGCGTTTATAACATAGAGTTTTTACTTTTTAAAGTATGGTGCACCGCTTCTAAGAATTTGAAAAAAATGGTAAAATGGACAATAAACTACTCGTAGCAGCGTATTTTTTTGGTAAAAATTCTGTGTGCGCGAATCATTATTATTTGATGTTTTCAATATTTTTTTATTATATATATATATACAATAGGGGCAGCACAATCAACACATTTTTCCTTAAAATGTAGGTACTGGTACCTACTTAAATCACATCTACAGTTTCCATTTTTTTTATAATTCATAATAAGTAATTATCACACAACTTGCAAAGATAGAAAATGAAAACGAAAAATTATATTTTATTTGTGTATAGGGGGTTTACCAGTGGCGACAGGGGGCTAGAACTGCAGGATTAAACGTTTCTTTTTCTATCATTGATATTCTTATTATTTACTACTTACACCGAATTAGGTCCAAACACTTCTGGGGCTATATTTTACCTTACTTATTATTTTACACTTATTCTCTGCTTAGGGGATGGCAATATGATGTATCGATATAACATAAATATTGATATTATATTAATGCTAAAACATGAATATATTCATATCGTTTTTTTGTTGCAATATATATTACTTACTGGGTTGAAACATCGATATGTTTGTAAATATATACCATCGAAAAGGGTCAACTTGCATATCACCACCCCCTTATCTGCTCTTAGAAATTTTAGTTGAGATAAAAATTTTATTGCTCTTCGAAATTTTAATCGAGATAAGTATTGTACTGTTATAGGAATGCCACCCCCGCTTTTTGAAGTTGTACCTTAAGCCATATATTCATTAATCTCTGACATTAAATGTTAATCTACAGAATATATATCGATACATAGAAATATAATTTTTTTTTTGCTGCTTCCATAAAAATTCATGACTGTTAAAATTCAATTCTATTTAATATCAGCATAATGTATTTATTCTAATTTTTATTTCCTACCATTTTAATCGTAAAAAAACTATAATCTTTTTGTAACCAATTTTTTACTATTTAGTAGCATAAAACAGTCCACAAAACTTTCTTTTGAGATATTTGGGGGAAGTAAAAATTCAACTTAAAGTAAATCTATTTTATTGAAGTTATTAGTGAAACATTAATACAAAATTAAACTTAAAATATTTATGAAACTAAACAGTCTTACGAAAAAGTTAGGTACACTTATTTCTTAGATCTAGATACAAACAAACATTAAGATATTAAGCCTAATCGGTTTCAGATATTTTATGAGAAGGATATTGGAATGTTTATTTTTTGCAGCATTGTTTAGTTTCACATTTCTTGCCTGGATTCTTCTCACACCTCTTCTCAATTGGCTTAGCAGGCTCTCCTGTATGAGTAATTGGTATACTTTTGTGTTCAATTTGGTTCTGATCCACCTTCGGAGCAGTAATTGTTAAAAGTCCATCGGATGACAGCTTAGATTCAATTTTACTAATGTCACAATTCTTTGGAAGGACATATCTTCTAACGAAGTGCCGGTATATTTGGCCATGTTCGTCTTCTTTTTCCTCGTGCTTACCCTCAATAGTCACAGTGTTGTCTCCAGTGACTTTAACTGATATCTCCTCTGGTTTGAACTGTTGAACGTCCAAATTAGCCTGGAATTTATCATTCTCAAATGACACCGTTGAACCAGAATCTAGCTCAGAAGCTGAAGATCTCCAATTTCTTATATATCCTGCAGGACCTCGCATCAACAACCTGGGAACTTGGAAAGGTTCCAAAATATCCTCCGGATCCAAAGCAAGCCCGAAATGTTGATCCAGAATTCTTGAGGGCCGCCTCAAATAAGAATCATCAAATAATAATGGTAGGAGAGACATTTTCAAACAATTATTTTCTGTTTATACAGTAAATCGGAGTAAAAACACTTCAAAATTCACTTATTAGTTCTACTATTCACTTTTCACTTTGCTAGTTCTCTTCGATAATTTCAAATTGTAACTGACTTGGGATGCGCGAGTGTACAGTTTATATAGTTCCGTGGAAAAGTCTAGATGGCTCTAGAATTGTTTAGCTAAGTTTGTTGAATTGTATTCTGGACAAGTTCTAGAAGCACTATATATAGAAAAGTCTAGATGGCTCTAGGTGGCTCTGGAAGAATAAATCATTGTTCGATCAAGTTCGGTGGGATCGTATTCTAGAAAGTAAATAAAGATGTTAACCTCCAAATTGATACTTTTTTTACATCGTTTTATTTATTTAACTCAAGACAACTACAAATTATAAAAATTGGAACAAGATTATATTAACCTATCATTTAGAAGAGAGGTGTCAGTATAATAAAGACAAAAATAACACCAGAACATTTTGTTAATCAGAAAAGTTACAAAATAGTAGTAGGCATTGTTCAAAGTGAAGAAAAAGAAGAATGTTTAGGTTGTGCTGCTTCATCAGGTTTGTCCATAAATTAAAAACTAAGTACCTAACGATTTCTGGTATTATCCAAAGAATTTAATAACTCTTTGGTATTACCCATTATTTCAATAAATAAGTTAAATATGCCAGTAGTTCTCAGTAACTCACAAATTTTATCATTGAATATATAAAAAGGTGGGGCTCTCAACAAATAAACAACACCCAAGAGCTTGATAAAAATCCTAAACCACAAAAAGCTACAAACAGTGAAAAGTGGAGCAAAGAATGAACATTTTTATTAGGTTTATTTCACTTCGCTGTACTGTTGTTGACAATATTTACCCCAAAGGTATATTAAGCATTAAATGGTTTTACCGTCTAATAAAGAGGAGTAAACATAGTATTAGATTTTCAGTTATTTTGTGCTTAGTGCGCGGGGAACCGAACAAGGCCATAGAATTCAATTGACCTTCCGCCCGTCGACTATAGTCTTACAGTGGTGTCGCTAGATAATTTTGAATATATGTATACGATCTCTAATCGCCTATTAAAAAAGTAAAAACGAAATGCAAGGTGAAATGTTTGCAAAATTTAAGTAAATAAGATATTACGTGTGGAACACTTATCAGTCGTACATCACATATTGCAGAAAATAAATAACAGCTCAAACAAATTATGGAATTTGAAAGACTCATACAACCATACATCTTTGGATCTACTTTTCACTCATTTTGAACCAATCGTATAGTCCCAGAGATCACAACACTAAGATCTGCTTCACAGAATATTTTCACTTTTAAGAATCGCGACCAAAGTATTTTTAGTTAATTTAATTTGGAGCTATAAGGCGATACAAAAGGTGCTTCACAAGAATGTACTCGGCATAACTAGTAGCAGCATAAAATTGTTGAAAAATTACAAATCACGCAGAGTTAACGGAGTTACAATTTTTAATATCATGTAGGGTTATTCGCAAAAAGCGAGCATTAGACATTTCTTGGGATCTGTCCAGTTTAGAAATTTGAAAATTGGTAGGTAAGTATGAGGGGGTTTTTGGATATGGCGGATCTAACGAAAATATTTTATGCATGTGTTACTTCCGCCTACACTAGTTGTATTACCTAACTTTTTTATTATAAATGGAACACCACATTTCATTGTATATTTGGATTCCTCATAAAATTTTAGCTTGGGTTTATGTACCATAACATACTTTTAAACCTACCAGTTTTCGAGATAAATAATAATGTTGAAGATTCTTGACGGTTACTACCCTTCAGAAAAAAAATCGATATCTTCTATCATATAGCTCATTAACAAATTTTCTCTTCAAACTCTTACAAGTACCCTAGGATTTAACTAAAAGCAGTCTTATGTGTTCACAATATTATACAAGATATTTTATTTTCCCAATCGAACATTCTTTTAGTTGAAATGTCAAATAGTTAATTTTTTTAACTCCCTGTATATTTTCAGATAATTTAATACAGTATTAAATTCTGCGTCAATTAATATTAGCATTCCCTATACTGATCTCCTGGTTTTTTTATTATGGACAAATGTATGTAAAGTGTACATACAAATCAGCACTGTTTGTTAGTAGCCAATACAAGTCATACCAACTTGTTTCCTTTTTTTATCATAAACAAGAATAATCACATTTAATAAATTACCAAAGCTGCGCGAAAATGGGACGGAGCCTTGTGTCTCGTCACTTTGCATATGCTGATCAGGTGACAGTCGAATTTTTTATTTTGAGATTAACACATTTTTACATATTTTTCTTCAAACTTCAGATTAACTAATTTCATGACATTAAAGTTTGACGGATTATAGTGGACTACTGACTACTGTAGTAAACCCAAACTCTTTCGCCGTAGCGTTTATGCAGAATGACGTTATGAATCGGCGACATTGAATATCTAAGGACTGAATATACTTATGAAGCTGAAATTTGAACAGCTCATCTATATGATCGAATTCTATTGAATACCATAAAAAATAACGAAAAAAGAATTATCGGTAACAAGCCATTGATCATTATATTTGTTTTTTCCTAAAAATTGTTTTTTTTATTCAATACATTTTATATTCCTCTAAAAAAAATCCACCACGAACTTTATTATCTAGTAGACAATATGTTTATTTATAACACTAAAAAAATCAAATCTGCCACATTTTTAGTCGATTTTTTGATATTGCAGACCTATATATTGGTTAAGAGGACAATTTAAGCTTTAAATCAGTGGCGGCTCGTCAGGGGAGGCAGGGGAGGCTGAGCCTCCCCTTGGAAGAACCACCATATCTTCAAAAGTAATATCTTAAGAAATTTCTATTAGGTATATCTCAATTTTCAATATTTTTTATTGTTTATTATTCATTAATTAATTTTCAGTTTATATATAACATTTTTGCATTTCCTTTCCACAAACATACCTATAACGTTACAGTCCGGATAGTCTTTGTATGCATATTTCCCGGTCGGCTGGTCTTTTACTGAATGAACACTGCGGTTCGCTGGAGGCTAATACGAAATAGCTTCCAACTTTACCGCATTTACTTATAACATGAATGACCTTGAATTTCTTTGCGCTGTGTAAAATAGCAACACTTGGAATAGCTAAGTATGAGGCTAGCCTCAGATCTTAGTTTTTATAGCGCATGTGCACAGGTCATTCAAGAGTCAGGTGATTCACAAAGAAAACGAACTGACGTCTGACAGTTGCGTTTAACCGGTTAAGAACAACTTGACGTATAAATACATAAACCATTTGATAGGCGGGCTAGAAATAAGTGCTCTAGGTGAAAATATTCCCAACAACATGTCTTGTTGTCCAGACGTGGTGGATTATTTGTTATTAAATGGATTTACTACTCTTATTTATGACGAAAAGGTAAGAATTAAAAGAAATGCCAGGCCTACACCAACAATGCTTTCGTTAGTTTTTAAAAGTGGTAAACAAAACAGAGGGTTTTGTGATAACAATTATAAAAAAGTCGAGTGGTTAACGGCATCAACAGTTAGAAACAAATTATATTGTTGGAGATGTTTATTATTTACTAATGATCAATCCTCAATTTGGGGCAGGGCCGGGTTTAATAATTTGCAAAATTTGTCGCGAGGTTTAGAAAGGCACGAAAAATTCCAGGAGCACATTTCATCTTGCATTAAATTCGAAATGTTTGGTAAACAAAATATTGTAAATTTCTTGGATTCTGCACATAAGAGAGAAATAGAAAATGTTAACGAAAAGGTCCGTGAGAATAGGGAAATATTAAAGAGGTTAATAGATGCCGTTATATAGTTATCTTCACAAGAAAATTCTTTCCGAGGACATGACGAAAAACGAGAATTGTGCAATAAAGGAAATTTCAAAGAGCTGGTAGATTTTTTTAAAACTTATGACCCAAAATTAGAGAACTGAATAACGCCACTATTTTTTGAGACAATTCCGGTAAGCTTCTGTAGAATGATCATTTTCAACACTTAAACGCATAAAAACATTTTTACTAGAAACAAAATGAGTCAAGACCGCCTTTCAAATGTATCGCTTATTTCAATAGAAAACCGTTTTTTGTCAGAATTGAGTAAACGCGATTCATTTTATGATGAAATAATCAACCATTTTGCTAGTTCCAAAAATCGCAGTTTACCACTCATTTATAAAAATATTCAGGTAGTTGTTATTTTAGAAAAAAATATTTATTTGTGTTATTTATTTTATTTTTTATTTATTATTTAGGAAATATTTTTTATAATTCTCCATAATATAGAGTTCCACGGTTATATTTTTTTTATATAACTTCTTTCTCAAAACTATTTTAATTTCTATTAAAACTTATAATTTTACACGCCTGGCAGTGATAATGAATACAATTTTTTGTTTGTAGAAAAACACTTTAATTTTTTTACCAAAACTATTTTTATTTTTATTAAAAGTTATATAACTTAATTACAAGTGGGATAGTAGGAACGAGAATTTCATGAGAATGATTTTTTCATCTCATCATATTTTCTATTTCCTTTTCATTCTATTCTTTTATTAGTTCTATTCTCTCAAGTCGTGAATCGGTATCCTGGCGAACAACCCACGGCAAAAAAATGTAACGCGCCGTTGTAATACCTCAGGGGTGGTGGGGAAATGTACAAATTGTAGTCATATTGCACATCAGTTGTCTTTCAGAATATCAAGCCTCCTCTGCAGACAATATCACGAGCCGCCACTGCTTTAAATAGAAAGAAAGCAAGGGGTATTCTAAAGGGTAAGTAACATAATGAACAAACATGTACATCTTTACAGATGTCTGCCGAGCACTTAGCTCAAAGTAAAGAGAGGCAGAGCATATGAGAATCATAACGAACATATAATTTTTTAATATCGTGATAAAATTTATCGTGGGATCTTGTGAAGCACCTAAGGCCTAAAGGATATTGTGCATTGTGATATACCAGTTCTAAGTCCAAGAAACAAGCCAACTTGTTAAAAAAAAATTAAGAATATGAGTGTAGATGCCAAAGATCTTTTTTTAAGAAAATATTTAGGCCTATTGAAAATCAGGATGTATCAGTTTATCACCTGTAGTTATAATAAAGAATACAGGCACTTTTTAATGCCAACCAATAACTTATTGATATATGTGAAAAATACCATGTGTGAGAAAGGCATATATGATTGACAAAATAGTAACAAAGAAGCAATCAAAACCCTAGGCTTGGTATGCATTTTGATTTGAAAGAATAGCGGCTTTTAGGATATATGATGCCACATGGTGTAAAACATTGGAGGAAAACCTATCCAAAAATATAATTGATTCATCCAAATCTTAATAATGTCACTTAATAGATGCCAAATAATTTATTTAAAAATGTTGGTCACTATTTTTAAAAGTCTGCCACCGGTTCAATGTTTATGAGCATATTTTCCACCATAATTTACAAATTCTATGAGGCAAAATCCGAATTGCATAAGCTAAACTAGAAAAGATACAATTAATTAACAATATGTTTTCATTTTAATTCAATAAATGTTCAAAAGAATCCCGAACTGATAAATCGGGCGAGCGAGGAGGCCATAGGAAAGGTCCATTATTGGCAATCCACTGATCATAAAAAACTCCTTATAAAAAATTATTGATTTAATACGAGTTATGTGGAGGGGCACCATCACGTGCTGATAAAAAATTTGTATATGTTCGGTGAGAGATAAATTGTCTAGATAGTTATTTTCCAAATTTTGTAGAATATTTCAATTTCTTTCAGCTACGAACACAAAAAATTATAATTACACATTAGCTGAAGAAATAATTTTAATTTATTATTTAAATTTTCCTCATAAAAGTGTAATGCTATGACTCTTATTGTTTCTTACAGCACAATAAACATTAAACTGCCAATGTACTTGAAAATTTCGCTCTCTGAATGAATACATGAGGATTCAAGTCACTTCAGTAATGGGAATTGTGTCGATTAAAAAGTCCACATTTGGCTAATTTAGCTTCATCTGACCATGTAATATTTCCCAAAAAAGAATTGTCACTTTCATGCCTTATTAAAATAATTTCACAAAAAGTTTCTCTCGTTAGGAAATTTGTTTCTTTTAATTTTTGAGCCATATGGAACGAGAATGTTACGTTTTGACAAGATTCTGTGAATTGAACTCTTGGATAATCCTAATTCCAGAGCAGCGTGCCTTAATGACATCATTGGAAATGCCCGTAAATATCCAAGAATTGCTATTTCTGTTTTCGTCAACAACAATAGGCTTGTGACTTTCTGCCTTGATAGAGCCACATATTCTAAAATTATCCAATATGCACACCTTTCAGTGTTTGGTGATTGTTTCTGTTTTTGTGGGTATTGAGAGGCAAATGTGTTACATGTTTTTGATATTACATTAACACATTCCTATATAAATAATAAACAAATTTAAAAAGTTTCCATGGGTATAATTTAAACGTGCTAGCACTTTTTGACATAATAGAATGACTAACATTGATGATTGTTTCTAATCATGGCTAAGTTGATAATTTTTACTAAAAATTTTAGAACATTTAAGAAAACCGCGAATATCTCAAACAGTTGTAAATTTAACCCCTACAATGCTTATACTAGAGAAAAGAGAATTTAGTTTTACATGACACAATGTAAAAAAATACAGGGTGTTTCATTTGAAATAAAAAAAGTTTTTGAGGTTTGAATTTGACAAAATGTAAAGTGAAAAATGGAACACTTGGTATACTATCATGGAATGTATTTTCAATGAATAGTGCAGCTCATCTTGTGTTCTTTCTAGGTACCAAAGAGCAAATAACACGAAGATACTTCGGTTCTTGCAAACCATTGCACCTTTCAAATTTTTTATAAAATATCAAATATCTCCCAACCTGTTGGGTTTAGATATAGGTTGTGCTATATGCTTGAACTCGGAATTTTATGGTTATTTCGAAATCGAAGTCGAAAATATGGAGGCTGTTCCATTTAAAATAAGCAAGTTGTTAGAGACTTCCGATATAACCGGAAGTATCACATGCTTCTAATTATTTTGGTTGGATTGGCCACACTGACTTTAGTAACTACCAAAATTTTCAAACGGATGTGTTTAACCGTTATATACTGCTAATACTCCATCCACTATGAATCACCCTGTATATCTACTGCTAGTAGAAAGGATATTAAAACTAGTTATATAATTGTTGCACATTCTGTGGGATGCTCTTCGTTTTTTTTTTGTAAATGATATTAGTTTTAGACATTTTTTATTTAATTACAAAACATAAAAGAAATTTTTTTTTACTAAAAAAATTAGTTTACTAAAAAAAATTAAAACTTTTTTATTTATTGATTGATTTTGTTCAGAGAGAATAGGGTGCAGAATATGAGTGCAATGATAAAGATGTTTTTTACTTCCCTCGCATACCGAAGGGAAGTATTGTATTCGAGAAAGAATCACCCTCCGAGATTTTTGCGGATTCTGACGTTTCAGATCAAGTAGATTTCGAAAATATAGGTTTTTCAATTCCGTCAGTCTGTCTGTCTGTCTGTTGGTGCATTAACTAAAAAAACTACTTGACAGAGCAGTCAAATTTGGGAGGTAGTTGACCCTACTGTCAGCGAAGAAATGGTAGAACTTTCACTGGAAAATATACAGGGTGGATCGTCTAAAGGGAATAAATAATAAAAAACATTTTTTTTTTTGCTCAAATTTAAAATTTCCACGTTTCATGACACGCTAAACCTATTTCAGAAAAAAAAAATTAATTTTTTTTACTATTTTTGAAAACATTTTACCGCTAATACAGACTGATTTTTTTTTCTTTGTTCAAATTTAAAATTTTCACGTTTTCATGACATTCTAAACTTATTCAAACAAATTTAAAAATTATTTTCATTAAAAATTTTTTTGAAAAAAAATTTAGGTATAGAATAGATGAAATATTTTTTTTTGCTCAAATTTAAAATGTCCACGTTTCATGACGTTTCATGACGTTCCAAACCTATTTCGGAAAAGAAAATTTGCAACATTTTTTTTACCATTTTGGAAAAAAATTTACCACTAGAATAGATGGAAATTTTTTTTTTTCCTTAATTTTAAAATTTTCACGTTTCACGTTTGAACATTTTTACCACTAAAAAAATTGAAAATTTTTTTTGCTTTGCTCAAATTTAAAATTTTCACGTTTCATGGCATTCTAAACCAATTTTAAAAAAATATACCACTGTAGAATAGCAGGAAACTTACTCTGTATATTTTTTTTACCAAAAGTTATCAGGTTTTCTTTGTAATAATAGTGATAACTATATTCCAATTATTATTCTCATTGTCACTTCGTAATTAATAATTTGTTAGAGTGACCGCCATGCACAAATAACTAGGGAAGTTCTGTGTAAATACCTTTACCGATTTTTTTAAGAAACTATTTAGGCCTATGGAAAATCAGGATGTATCGGTTTATCACCTGTATAGTTAACTACTTATAATGAAGAATACAAAAACTCTTTAATGCCAACCAATAACCTCCTGAGATTATGAAAAATACCATGCCAAAATAGTGACAAAGAAGCAATCAAAATCCTAGGCTTGGTATGAATTTCGATTTGAAAGAATAACAGTTTCTAGGATGTATAAAGCCGCAAGGTCTAAAACATTAGAAGAGAATCTACTTATGTGAAAATATAATGGATGTGTTCAAATCCTATTAATACTGAACCTATTAAATAACAGAAAAAATAAATGTACATGGTAAAAATAACATAACATATAGCAGTTATATTTTTTTCTATATCCCCACTGCTATTGTGGCCATGTTTCTTCATATCCCAAGAAGTCTTCATCGATATTTTCACCGATGACAGTAATGACCAGAGGCTCTTCAGTGACGTCTTCACTGATGTATTGGTCTCTTCCAATGGACGCTTACCATCCAAGTCTTTCACAGCTGATTTCCGGTGTGGAAGTCTGGTTGCCCTTATTGACCTTGAAAAATGCAGAATGAATCTCTATTAGAAATAATAACATGCAATTTTGTGCTGGAACTTAGATGACCTGAAAATATAGAATGAACCTTCGTAAGAAATAACATTTGATTTTGTGCTTGAACTTGAAGCTAATCAGAAAAAATATCCACATGGAAAAATGTCAGTGGCAACTTTTTGTTAAAAAGTATCAGAGGACATGTTTGCAGGGACGCCACTGGTGGAACTAAGTATAAAATAACTTTTCTAACTCAAATATGTAGTTTTATATTCTATTAGCACATACCAAAATTGAAAATAATATCTAAAGTACTTTGAGATATTAAAAAATGAAAAAAGAAAAAAAATTCAACACCCTGTAGCAAAAAATTTGACTATATGGACATATGATCATATGGACTTTTCTTCATAAAATGACCTACGGGATCAGACCCTGAAATATTAGCACGTCATGAAGGAATACCCTGTATAATTATTACTCAATTATTATTAATAAGGAGGTTGAGGCGTTAGACGAAAATAATGAAAAAATCTGAAATAAAGTTTTTTAAATATATTTTTATATGACACAATTTTCTGTAAAAAATCCAAAGTCATTAGGAAACTCATAAAGTTAAAAATTTAAAGAAACTTTTACATGTAGACTTATGGAAAATATGTCAACCCAGCATGCAAACGGTACATTTTAATTTATAGGAAATAACCAAATAATGTCAGCAGTTCCGAAAACTAACTATGTAAAACATTGATGTTGTAGGTACGCATATTTTAATATTATTTCCAATTTAATTAGGAGACTTAATAAATAAAAAAAAATATGGAACGTTTGTAAACTGTCAAATGTCTCTTTTCGTTAATGATTTTTCAATTATTTAATGATTTTATTTTAATTATTACTGGTTCTCATTTTTTTTAGAGAACTCCACTGTGTAACACCTAGCGCCATCTATTGTCCTTTATTTGTAATTTTAATGTCATTTTCTCGTCAATCAAAAGTAAAAATTGTATCTATTTAAAAATGTTGAACTTGTTTTAATATTTGATAAAGATATTATTAATATTTATGAAATATTAATAAACGAAGAAGAGAGCTACAGAATTTTGGAAAAGTGCAATTTTTCCAAAATTAATTTCACGTTTATAATATATAGATTTGTCTGTATTGTCTAGTATTAATTGTTCTTTGAGTAGAGTAGAAATAACAGGTGAACTGTCAACAAAACTTTCTTTTAGGATATTTGGGGAAAGTAAAAATACGTATTCAAATGAAAATATATGTTTTATTGAAGTTAAGTGAATTACACATTAATACAAAAGAACAGTCTTAAGAAAAAGTTATCTCTAGATGTAAATATTATACATATGAAAGGTGTGCAAGGATGTTATTTTCTGCAACGTTGAGTTTCACCGTTGCCAGAATTCTTACGTTTCTTCTCAATTGGTTTCACAGGCTCTCCTGTCTGAGTAATCGGTATATTTTTGTGTTCAATTTGGTTCTCATCTACTTTCGGAGCAGAAATTGTTAAAATTCCATCGGACGACAGCTTAGATTCAATTTTACCAATGTCACAATTCCTTGGAAGAAGATATCTTCTAACAAAGTGCCGGTAAACGTGGCCATGTTCGTCTTCTTTCTGCTCTTGCTTACCCTCAATGATCACAATGTTATCTCCAGTGACTTCAACAGATATCTCCTCTGGTTTGAACTGTTTAACATCCAAATTGGCCTGGAATTTATCATTGTCATAGGACACGGTTGAACCAGAATCTAGGTCAGAAGACGAAGATCTCCAGTTCCTTATATAACCTGCAGGGTTTCGCATCAATGATCTGGGAAGATCTAAAGGTTGGAAAATATCCTCCGGATCCAAAGCAAGTCCAAAGTGTTGATCCGGAATTCTTGTGGGCCGCCTCAAATGAGAATCACCAAATAAAGACGGTAGTAAAGACATATTCAAACGCTTATTTTCTCTTAGTAAACTGAGTACAAACGCTTCAAAATTCACTTGGCTCTTCTATCATTCACTTTTGTTTGTGTCGATATTTCAAATTCTAACTGACTTGATATGTTTCAGCATGGTGCAAAGGCGCGAGTATAAACATTATATTATAAGTCACAGGTTCCGTGAAAAAGTCTAGATGGCTCTGGAATTAAGGACTTAGACAAGCGTCTAGGCACAGTTTAATAATATACAGATGGGTCACTTCCCCTTATTTTTGCCATGACACTCCACTCTTGCCATCGACGCGTGGGCTACACTCAGTACGAAACAAGTTAGTTCTCGATTATAGCGCGCGAATAGAAGGTCAATTGATCAAAAGTTTCAAAATAGATAGATAGATAAATTACCTGTATAAATAGATAGATTACCTGTTTGTGTGTTAGTTGTTTTCGTATTCAAAAGTTTAAAACAATTGAAAAAATGAGTACTGCAAGTTATTTAAATTATTAAGAAATTCATTTAATAACACCTCCAGCTACTTCCGGTGTAATTTTTTTAAAAATCGTACAAATCTCCATGAACTATTTGATTCATTACATTATTATTATGCGTGTAACACCATGACAGTATCCTTTATTGTTTGAAACTTTCATAATTATGTAAATTTTGTGCTGTGATTATATTATTACAACACAGGACATAACCAACAAATTTGACATTTATAGTTCGGTACGCCGCGCCGGTGTTCGCCATTCGATTTTAAAACTAGCGCCATTCCCCTCTGTGCGGTGGTCTTTGCGCACTCGGTCTGGTCTAGAACATAAAAAACGAAACCAAGTCCCATTTTTTCAACATAGTGTAGATGGGGAGTGAGTCTACTGTATATCTCTCTCTACTGTGGACTAGGTACACCGAAGCAAAACCTTCTATCTGGGTTACACAGAAATTCGAAAGCTTCGAGCATGCGCATTACCGTGTAAATGTGTAGTAAACAGTTATCGAAATTTGGGGTTAATTCCAGTTGCGCACATGTATGAAATAATTAATACACTACGCCAGTTGGTGCGAACCCCTTCCTAAGGCGATTTTATTTCCATGAGATGTAGCGTCGCGCTTAATTTCGACGGTCCGGCCCTGTCTCGGAGGGATCGGGACGGAATTCCGAGCACTATAGGCTATACTCGGTTCCGGTTTTTTCCGTTATTAACGGACGAAAGTCACCTATCTCTCTCGCCTCTTATTTTTCGGAATGAGCAGTGGAGGGACGGTAGGGGAGGACGATTTGGCGTAATGACACGACATATTTTGACCCTGCAATTAACGATGCGGATTAACTAAACCCTTCCTTGTTCCGTCGCGACGCCGTATACGGTCCCTCCGAAGGTGTATTTCGAAAAATATTAATGTTTTAAGATTGCACGTTTTCGCACTTTTTTCGCCTTCGAAAAGCGCTTGGAAACCGGAAACCGTTGGAGTTAGCTCAAAAATAAAAAAATCTCAAAGGACAAATCCATTTCGTGAGGAATCGTCCGGTTCCATAGGAATGTTCATATGGTTCTTCGTTTCGGAGATATCGACCGAAATATGCGGCGGTGTAAGGCGAAAATTGGGACATCTTTCGCTTTAAACCCTTATAACTCCTAAACGGGGCTCCTAGGACAAAAATGTTCGACCCTAACGAATTTGTAGAAAATTCAATGATCTAAAAGTCGTTTTTTTTATTTTCCTCCTGCTCCAAAAATTAACGAGCTACGAGCAGTCAAAGCGGAGGCCTATTCCGTGTTTTCAGCTCTTCGTCGCCAAAAGACAAACTTAGACCATTTGAACCAAATTTTATATAAGCTCCCGAATGGTGTAATGGCGGGATAGGCTGGAGGCGTTGAATCCTCAGGATAACTCGCTGTGGAAGCTGGCGCGAGCAATGAAAAATACGCGGGAGCCCATGCCCGCCTTGATCAACGCAAACGGACGGACGGCTTTGACTGACTCGCAGAAAGCGAATGACCTAGCTGTATATTTTCAGACTATACACAACACAAACGCACCTAACATTTTAGAGCAAGACCGCATTGAAAATGTTGTAGACGAGGTAATTAATTGGTCATGACATTCAATTGACCAGACGGAAAATTTTAAAAGTCATGACCAAGCCCTCGGAAGTGGAAGGCATTGTCAAGACCCTACCCAACGACAAAGCTCCGGGGAAGGACGCTATCGAATATAAGCTACTCAAATATCGTTGACGTACATTGTAAACGCGATGCTCCGCCGTGGTCGAGCCGATCCCAAAACCGAATACGAACTCGAAGCTCGTCGGCAAGTTGGTGGAGGTTATCCTGGCTAGACTAAGCGCTATCCAGGATGAACTTCGCATCGACGATGAGTGCCAGTTCGGCTTCAGGAAAGGCAGTAGCACAACGCATCAGGTCGTCAGGATCGTGAATGACGTCAAGGTGCAACGCAACCTCGGGAAGAGCACCGCCATGGTTCTCTTAGATGTTGAGAAAGCCTTCGATACCGTCTGGATACCGGGGCTTATACACAAACTAAACGCACTGGACTTCCCGATGCACATTACCAAACTAATTCACTCTTTCCTGACAGACATGTCGCTGCAGGTCAGAGTGAATAATAAACTCTCAACACGGCGGGACATTCGTGCGGACGTCCCACAGGGGTCGTGCCTATCACCAAAGTTGTACAATCTCTGTAAGTGTCGGACTTCCCGGAGTTCCCGAATACTAAGCTTGCCAAGTACGCCGACGACACGGCCATGTACGTGCATTCGCACAACGCCCAGGCGGTGAATATGATGCTGAAGGCACACATGGCTCGTGCCACGGCGTATTACGACAAGTAGAAGATTCGGATCAACGCCGAGAAGTCGGAGGCCATACTCTTCACGCGCCGGTTCACAGAGAACCGCTTTCTGACACCAATTTCGATCAGAGGTGGAGAAATTCCAATTAAAGGGTACGTGAAGTATTTGGGGGTACATTTGAACAGACGGCTGACCTTTAACATCCACATTAACGAGACAGACCGCAAGGTCTACTCCATGTCCAGGAGTCTGTATCAGCTCCGACAAGGGGTAGCGGACTGAATCGAGACAACAAAAAATTATTTTATACGATGGTGATCAGGCCGGTCATCACATACGCGGCGCCGGTGTGATGCAGCATTCCGGCTACGACAATGAGAAATCTTCAAGTTTTGAGCACAAATTTATGCGCCTCATCTCTGATTCGGGCAGATACACCTCCCTCAGAGATTTATATATGATCGTTGTAACGACATAACACCATTAGCGGACTACGCCCGGGACACATCCCAGAAATTCTACGCTTTTCGACTAGGCGATAGTCCACTTACGCGCAACATTACCCAAATCAGAATGCATATAATGCTCCTTTCCAAATCAAACACCCCTTGCCATACCAGGCGTTGCCGATCTTTCGGCAACCTCTAGCCACACTCTTTCCTACCAAAACTTCTATCTATCATAAACTTTTCACCTTGGTAATTTTATTCTATATACCTATCCTCTTTCCTCTTCCTATTGTTTATAATCTATTTGTATTTTTGTAATGTTTGTTATTTCGTTATTTTCGTTATTAAAATTCCTTTTTGACCGGTAAACTTTGTAAAAATTCCTTATCTTAAAACAGTAGCAGCTCCTTTCCAATAATCAAAATTTCCCAACGGCGAGCAGACTATTGGGATACAATTGCCTTTAACGGGTCTTTTCCATTCAATTTATTCCCGTCTCGGCAACCAAATTAGTTTCAGTGTTCTCCCCAAGTTTAATTTTAGTGCCTTCAAATTCAGTGTTTTAAAAATCTATTTTAGATATAAAAATTTTAATGTTTAATTTATGCCGCCACAGACGGCATTAGTTTTAACCTATTTTAATCATTGTTCTTTAAGCCAAACTCGTCACGATCCATCCAACCGCACTAACACCACGGCGCTGCGCGACGTGGTTGTACGGTTATTGGCTCCGGATCATAATCTGGGGAGGCAAATCTGTATGTTAATTATTGAATAAATTTGTTAAAACGAAGAAGAGGGAGTTCGAATCCGGAAAAATTTAATTTTTTCAGCCTTCAAACTAATTTTGCAAAAAAAAAAAAAAATGTCGAGATCGTTTGTATTTGATGCCCGGATGAATTGGCGTTAAAAAACCGGACAATTAAGAACTAAGCTAAATCTGATGCATTTTTGTTAAAAAAAAGTACAAGAGTTAGCGGAAATTTAGAAAAAAAATGAGAAATTTTATCATTTATCTGATTCGACTGAAAATTGATATATGAAAATTATCGAGATTGCAGATAATTAAAATATATGTGATTGAAACTCCAAAATTCAAAATGGCGGCGTCAACATGGCGGACCAGCTTTATCATTTATAGTCTGTCTCGACTGAAAATCGGTAGCTGAAGGTAATCAAGGTCGCCAATTAAATATTTGAGATCAAAACTTAAGAATTCAAAATGGCGGCGTCAACATGGCAGACCAGCTTTATCATTTATAGACTGACCCGACTGAAAATCGGTAGCTGAATGTAGTCAAGGTCGCCAATTACAAATTTGAGATCAAACATTAAAAACTCAAAATGGCGGCATTAGCATGGCGGACCATCTTCATCATTTATAGTCTGACTCGACTGAAGATCGATAGCTGAAGGTAATCAAGGCCGCCAATTACAAATTTGAGATCAAAATTTAAAAATTCAAAATAGCGCCGTCAACATGGCGGACCGGCTTTTTCATTTATCGTGTGACTACTGAAAATCGGTGGATGAATAAGGTAATCAAGGTCGTCGATTACAAATTTGAGATCAAAATTTAAAAATTCGAAATAGCG
The DNA here is from genome assembly GCA_963583905.1 of Stenurella melanura. Classification (NCBI taxonomy): domain Eukaryota; kingdom Metazoa; phylum Arthropoda; class Insecta; order Coleoptera; family Cerambycidae; genus Stenurella; species Stenurella melanura. The sequence goes on from OY757314.1 coordinate 122,195,021, forward strand.
CCGTCATCGTGTTAGTGTTTATCTCTTGTTGAAATTCTTTTAGAACCCATGGATTCATACAGGGTGTTTCCTAAAAGGTGGAAAACACGTAACAATATCCGACACTGAATCACTAGTAAGAACAATAACCTTCTTTAAATTTTATTCAGCAAAGTCTTGCCAAAACAATTTTAAAGTGCAAGTAACATGGCACTTGCCAGGACCATCAACATGAAATTTTGTAACTAATAAATTGCAACATTATTTCCTAAAAAGTCTGCCGTTTCGCCTATTGTAACCGAAAGCCATTCATTTTGAAGATCACTCCGTATAGTTTTTCTTCATATATAGTTCGCTGAGAATTTTTTTATCAAGCAGGCTTTCACTTGCAACATGTTACCCCACGCAATATTTGTTTAGAAAATGTGTAAAATGAGCGTTATTTAGTACACTCCATGAAAGATTTAAATATATTAACAAAAGAGCCAAATCGAAATAAAACTCGTCCTTTGAAACTCTCTTTTCCTTTTTGTATTACACTCTTGTGTGCAGCTATTTATATGTTTTAAAACAACATTTTTCTGTATATACCTTATTTGTGACTTCACAAATATTACAAATTATTTTTTCGCCATCAAAATGTAGTTGTTTATAAGGGCTTATAACCCATTATTTTTCGACAGTACTTTTCCTCCGACTAAAACGTGGCATATTAACAATAAGACTTTCTTTCAGTATATAAACACAATTATAAACTAGGTTCTGTACCATGTCCATTCAATTTAAAGGCGAGTATAAGTAGTAAATAATGTTTGGCGTGTCGACCACGTGTTGCAGGTGTGCATTGTTTACACACTGTTTTTTTAACTTGAATAGCGTTTTTTGTAAAAATAGATTATATAATTTATATTACACGAAGAATAAATCAAAATTTATTTATTTTTCAGTGAACTAAACATCTGTGCTTATTTCCATAAATCCCTTGTAATGACGCACCTGAAAATTAAATCCAAATTCCGATCACTGGTAATTAATTCCGCAAGTCGAGAAATTGAAATATTTTTAATTATAAAGTTTAAGATTTTGTTTAACAGCGATAGAAAGTCCACTCACTCAATACAATTAAAAGATTTTTAATAAGTTTAAAATAAGGATAAAGTGATTAACAAAAATTGTTATTTCATTGTAAAATAGGCGTGGGGTGCTCATTACTATATTTTTTTATGCCAACTCTACTTTTACAAATAGCTACCAATGGAATATTTATGCCAATTGATATCAAGCACCTAAACAAAATCTTAATAATTAAAAATTATTTTTTACTTTTTAGTTCGGATTGCTATTAAAGCGTGTTTTTTTAGCGTTTTTAAACTATTATTTATTTTTTTATTATTTAGTCTTCAAACGAACTTAAACGTAATAGTAACCAGAAGACGGGATTTTTTGGTGCTTAATCCGTCATGTTGTCGCCACCTTTTGAATTGTTAAAGTTGGACCAGATAATTCAAATCTGCAACCTCTATAACCCACAGACACCGATTTTCAGTCGAATCCGACGATAATTGATAAAACTTATCCGCCATGTTGATGCGGCCATTTTGAATTTTGAAGTTTTGTTGACAAATTTGTTTTCTACTTTCCTGTGATACCCGTATCAAGGGGGGTTGTAAAGAAAATGATAATCCGCCATCTTGGGGCGGCGGCCATTTTGAACATATTATAATATCGAGTATACTATATTGTATTGTCATCGGAGCTACACAAGTTTCATGATGATACAACAATTAGAAGTGGGTGAAAAGTACGTTGAAAGATTCCGTTGCATTGATAAATAATATAGGTGAAGCTAATAAAAGCATAGAAATAACAGGTGAACTGTCAACAAAACCTTTTATTTGGGGATATTTGGGGAAAGTAAAAATACATATTTCAATGGAAATATTTGTTTTATTGAAGTTAAGTCAATTACACATTAATACAAAAGATTTTACGAAACTAAAAGTCTTAACAACAAGTTATCTCTAGATATAAAAGTTACATATGAAAGGTCTGCAAGGATGTTATTTTTTGTAGCGTTGTTGAGTTTCACATTTACCAGAATTCTTCTTACGTTTCTTCTCAATTGGCTTCTCAGGCTCTCCTGTCTGAGTAATCGGTATATTTTTGTGTTCAATTTGATTCTTATCTACTATGGGAGCAGAAACTGTTAAAATTCCATCGGTTGACAGATTAGATTCAATTTTACCAACGTCACAATTCTTTGGAATAATATATCTTCTAACAAAGCGCCGGTAAACTTGGCCATGTTCGTCATCTCTCTGCTCGTGCTTACCCTCAATGGTCACAGTGCGATCCCCAGTGACTTTAACAGATATCTCCTCTGGTTTAAACTGTTGAACATCCAAATTGGCCTGGAATTTATCATTGTCATAGGACACGGTTGAACCATAATCTAGGTCAGAAGACGAAGATCTCCAGTTTCTTATATAACCTGCAGGGCCTCGCATTATTAATCTAGGAAGTTCTAAAGGTTGCAAAATATCCTCCGGATCCAAAGCAAGTCCAAAATGTTGATCCAGAATTCTTGTGGGTCGCCTCAAATAAGAATCACCAAATAAATACGGTAGTAAAGACATATTCAAGCACTTATTTCTCTTAGTAAACTGAGTACAAACGTTTCAAAATTCACTTGGTTCTATCATTCACTTTGTTAATTCTGTCGATGTGTCGATATTTCAAATTCCAACTGACTTGATGCGCGAGCATGATGCAAATGCGTGAGTATAAACATTATATAGTTCCGTGGAAAAGTCTAGATGGCTCTGGAATTAGGGAATTAGCTAAATTTTCTGGAATTGACAGGTTCCAGAAGCATATTATTGTACGCAATTGTACGTACAGTTCTGTAGAGAAGCAGTCTAGATGGCTTTAGAATAGTAAGTCAATATACGATCCAGTTTGGCGGGAATTATACACCAAGCAGATGCACAATGGAGACGGTGGAGTAAAAAGAGGACACTTTCATAGTTTTGTAACAGCAAAATTATGATTTCTTACTTTCCTGATGTATCCACATGCATCACACCACTCACCAGGAGTATACCTATATATATCTGAGTTTTGGACTTACAAAGCCTATTGCGTTTTTTTATCAACAATTTAGTCTTTTGAAAAGCGTTTTTTTACGTAAAAAGGTGAATGTCTCCGGTTCTAGAGGTCCGATCGGGACCACTGAACCAAAGATTAGGGGATTAACAGGATATAGGACAGCCGGCGGAAAACCTTTTATATTTTAGCAATGGCGCCATTGACCTCGACGTTTAAATTGGAGTACTCGTGCATGTGACAATCAGACGGAGAAGGTAACATTAGAAAGAGAGGCCAATAGTGAAAATGGACACTGTCCTGATAGAACGACCGAACTCAGCCGACTGTCAGTAGCCAAGGTCACTAAAAGAACAGGTTGCTTTAATATATGTCACATGAGCTATTTCTGTGTTTATATGTAAGGCATCTATTTGGTTAGGATAGAATTGTACATTGAAAGAATAATTTTGAAACTTTTTTCTATAAAGTGCGGAAAAACAGCTACACGCAACTGTCATCGAGGTCTATACGTGACGTAGCACTTGCCGATTTTAGTGAGCTAACCTATCTTTTAGTAAGCTTGGTCAAATTCGTTTAATGCGTAACGCGAGATTTTAGATTCCAGTTCAGTTCTAGTTAAGCTACAGAATAAGACGTTTCTATTGGTCAGCTTAGCTGTCCGCCACGGCAATTGGTTTGGTTAGATACTATTTATTCTGTGCTATAGCGGTGTTCTCGACGTGGATCGCTGGCCTAAACATCACTACATCACCGAAATTTTATTAATTCAAGCTTGGTGATAGTCCGCTTACACACAACATCACATAAATCAGAGAGCATAATGCACCATTTCGCATTAAACACAAATTACCATACCAAGCGTTGCCCATCTTTCGGCAACAGTTGTAGCCAACACTTTTTTCTTCTTCTTTAAAATTCTATATCTGAAACAATTTTTAATCTTCATTCCTTCCTATCCCTCTCTTCGTTTCTTTTTGTAATTTTTGTCTTTTGTCGAAATTTTGTTCTTCCTAATTATATTTTTGATTAATTTTGAAGTGGTTTGATATAGCCATACCTCGCTCTTGTTGAATTTCCTGAAACGGGTTTTTTGGTTAATAATTTTCCCGTAAAACCAATTTTATTAATATTTTGTATTTTTACACTACTTATTTATTTACAAATTATTTTAAATTTACATAGTTAGATAAATCTTAATTTTACTTGCCTTTTAATTTACTTTTTGTAAAAGGAGTTGGTGTTTGTTAATAATTTTTTGTAATCCTACCTGACCTCACTCCGTCCAGCTTTACAAGTACTGTGGTATTTCTCGCTGCAGATGTTCGGCTGGCTCCGGACATGGGTGTCGGGTGGGACAGATTGTTCTTAAATTTTAATAAATATGTTTTTGATTTTTTTTGTCGCGTTGTGGAGCGACAGGTCCCGGGTTCAAATACTGCCCACTGGACTTTTTTTAAATATTTTATAACGATTAATATCCTTTTTCACAAATTCTGGTTGGATTTGACGACAGAAATGTTTTTTTTGTTTCATATAATAATTAATCTCTTTCATGTGATGGTAGTTGGGTTAGTTAGGTTGATTTTTATTTTGCTAAATAATTGTTAATACATTATCAGCGCCGCAGGCAGCATTAGCTTCGCAGACAAAAACGGGGGGTGTCCCCCCGCCTTCTTATTCAGAAAATTCCGCCGCGGCGTCCACGTAGCAACTCCCTTTTAAATTTCACAGTTTACAAGATCTTCATTCGCCGACCTATTCTCTAATTCTCCCGTGGTTTGAGTCTAGCGCGAAAATGATAACTCCACCTCTTTGCTTATTTGGCCAATAGGAGCAGCCAATTATTTACCTTAACTAAAATTGAACTGGAATCTAAAATCTCGCATCCCGAAACCGTTTCCGATAGATGTTGTGTCCCTTCAAATTGGAGTACACAACTATCTTCGTCTATTTCGTCTTCTCCGCCTGACTGTCTTATCTTGTTAGTTCTCTAATCTTTGACTGAACTCTACATATATTTTTAGAGTTTAGTGATCGGGACAAACAAAAAATACGTAAAATGTTCATGCATGATTAAAGTTCCAACAAATCTGTTAGTTTTGGGTCATATAAATACGTACATACATACACAACATTCAAAATTGAATAAACTGGCAATAAAAGCGTTTTTATCTTCATTTTAACGCCCGCAAGGACGTTAAGATTTATTTATTTTTATTTTATTTATTTAATCGTCTTATTTATATTAACGTCCTGGCGGAGTTTAGCTAATGCTATTCCACCACTCAACCAGGACACGTACACATAGACATCAACACAACGACCATTCCCTGCGATATTGCCATCTACCGCAGCTGAGACTCGAACTCAGGATAGATATCAGCGACTAGACATGTTGTGCCACCCAACAGCGGTCTAGTGCACTGCTACCATCTCGGTAACACATGAAAAACGCCACTAAACATCCATACCCTGGCCAGGATTCGAACCCGGGACCCCGTGATCGCAAGCCAAACGCCTTAGCATTGCGCCACCGAGCCGGTGGCGCAATGCTACATAACACATAACAAAATGATATGCAAGGTACATACAATGTATATTCAATCTATGGATAGGTATATCCACAAGATGGAGAAAGTATATTTAATGTACATCTAATGGATGTGAAACTAACATTCCTAGCATATACGTTTGTCGCCGACTTCCATATCTATTTCATATCCAATGAATGTACATAAACATGTGCAATGTATATTCATTGGATATGAAACACATCATATACATAATCGCATATTTTATGAATATGCATTACATATCTCTGAAGTAGTTTCCACGGACATCGAAACACTTATTGAATACTGCACTCGACGCGTGTTGTGCCAGTCATGTTGGCATTATCGGGAGATGATTAAAACGAACAGTTTTAATCATCTCGATGGTACCAACACGATTTGGTTCAGCACATGTCGAGTGAAAGTGTTCAAGTGTTTTGATGTTCTTGGGAACTACTTAAGAGGTATCCATATAAGATGAGGTAATAAAACACAGATAGTTTAACAAGAAATATATTTTATATAACTATTTTAAACATACACGTAAACTTAAACATTTACAAAATAATCTAAATTAATACACATTTAACATTTTCAGTATTTACATATACGTTTATATCTTCCGGTAGTTTAAGAAATTGTAAATATATGTATAGGTATAATACTATAGTTACTCATGTCCTAACGTGTTTAAAACATTCTCAACCATCAGTAACTTATATGTTATATAACATGAACGTATGCAATTTTTATTCACTATATTTACATACAAAAAATACATACCCAATATAAGTCATATATTAAATTTTTAGGTCTCTGTCACTTTACGCAATGTTAACTAAACACCGCACACCGCAATCAATTAAATATGAAACTTGCAAATTTTCTAACCCTAAAAGAGTATATATTTACGATAAATTCACAATGTACACTATTAAATCAAATCACATATAACATTTTATTTAAAACTCTAATCACTACACTCTCAACACTTCACAACCACTTTCTAAATCGGTATCATCGTCGGTATCTGAATCTACAGATATTATTAAACGGTCTTGATTAGGGCTGATGCTTTTTTCTAACTTAATAAATTCATCTTCAATTTTAATGACATGCTGAATACACTTTTTCCAATTACTTGGTGTTATTTCTCCCACTTTAGCTTTAATAAGGTCGACTACTTTGGCATCAAATTTGGGGAAGGTGTTATTTTTGCGGATATTTCTTTTCGGCTGACTTCATATTAGTTCTATCGGGTTAAAAATGTAAAAATATGGGGGTAACCGTAAAACTGTATATCCTTGAGCTTTAGCCATGCTATCAATCACATATTGTTTTGGGAAGTTTTGCTTCTTAACAATTTCCAAAAGATCTTTCTTCCTAAAATTTTCTTCAAATTCCAAATTATGTTTTCGGAGAAATTCTTGAATATCTTTTTTCTTTGTTCCCGTATTTGTTATTTTCTCAATTTGTCGCGAATGATACTAAGCATTTTCTAAAACAATTACGCTGTTTTCTTCTATAATTGGTAGTAATGAAGTCTGAAACCACGTTCCAAAAATATACGTAGTCATGTTTTGGTGATAGTCAACGTTTGATTCTTCCATTTCTTTTCCACTTTAATTTGAGACCATTATATGCACCCATCCATTTTCTGATCCACAATGTACAATTACTGATCTGGTTCCTTTATTTGCAGGCATATCAACTTTACGTTTCTTTGAACCATCTATCCAGCCTTTTTTCCCTGTATCATGGGTATCATACCAAGCTATTATATAGTAAACTGTGATTGTGTCTTCTTACAAGTCAAATTCCCCTTTTTTAATAGGCACCCTGAATTGTTTATTAGTCGTTTGTTTCCTTAAATGAATCATTTATTTTAATTTTACCAACAATAATTCTTCGTCTGAGTCAACATAGAAATGTATTAAAAACGTGTTTTAATATGAAGTGTGAAGTCTAAAAAATATAAAATTAAAACATTGAATTTACAAGTAAACGTACTTGCAAAATGACATTACTAGGTCAAGAGAGATTATTATTTGATTATAATGTAAGCTTCATAGTGGTTAAAAAGTCACCTATTAGCAGCAGGAAAGTTCTTTTCCGGTTACAAGGTAGTAATGGTGTAAGGAATAGGAACTTACTAACTATAACAAAAAACTTATTAAGATTAAAATAGGTGGTGACTCCTGATAGCAAAGCTATCAACCTACAGTAACAAATAAATAATAAGAAAAACTTTTATTAACGGTAAATAAGTGCATCTTAGCAAGATCGTTTTTGTTGCGGTTACAGAGCAGTCTTGCTGGAGCCTATTTAATGCAGATATTTATTAGGGGTTAGTCAATTTCTCTTTATGGATAATAGAAATTTCTTTCAGTGTTTCTTTTACATTTTTATAAACGTTTAAAACTACTTTTTTAGTATGTTCGCATAAAATATTGTCTAGAACTTTTCTCTGTAATTTGCGAGCCATTACCATTTCCCATATCTTCGTTCAATTCTCTGCTGGTGCTAGGTTGAGGATCTTCCCAAGGCCTGAACATTATCACAATATTATTTTACCACAGCCACTAAAAACGGAAAACACTCGAATATTTCACCATCCGCCGGAATATTTTTACACTACATAAAATACGCTTAAACAAAGAGCAATTTCACTTATCTGTTAAAGTATTATACATTCTATGCACTCACAATCAAAATGAAATGTAAACACTGAACCACACACTGTATTATTGTATGAAGCATATAACCTATATATTCTAAATATAACAAAACTCGTTCGAAATATCGCGGAAGACTGTGGTCCGTCTCTGCTTAACACCTGTGCCGTTCTGCTTGCCCGTTTACAGCATTATGTATGTGTGTAAAAAATTAAGTAAACAGTAGTGACCGTTAGATCGTAAAATATTTTAGGAGTGAGTGGCCTAATTTATTAGAAATTATAACTGATACTGGCGAGTTTACCTTAATTTCTTATTTTAATCCATACCCCGCTCTATCCTAGTGGTAATAGGCGGCAAAGCTTTGAAATTTTTTATCTGACTTAGAAATATGAAGTTTACTTTACCGCCGGCGTTAGGTCGTGCAGTACCTACACAGGACTGGACTTCAAATATATTTTCAAATTCAAATAATAAATTAAGGGATAAGAATACTTGTACAATTGTTTCTCATTTTCATCGTATCATGATGCTAGTTTTAACTTTTTTTTTGTAAAGTTTAATTTTACTGTTTAATTTCAAGATAAACTATGTATCTCAACAGTAGTGTGAAAAAATTAATAAATTTATTCATTAAACTTTTATGACAATGAAACAGTTACTCCACCCCTGGAACTCCACGTTGATTAGACATTTCAACTAATCATCAATTCGGTAGGGCAAATTTCAACCAATTACATTCTGTAGGATTGGCCCACGTTCTTAACTCGTTAGGAAATATGTATGACAATGTTTTGTGATGATAATAAAAGAAGCTGAATACCTTCTTTATGACCTTTTTGTACATAAACTGAAAACTGATTGCGGCCGGTCTCTTTTAAACGTTTTTACAAGTTTTGTGTATCTCTGAATTATATACAGAACCTACTATATAGTAGGTTCTGCATATAATTCAGTTTATGTACAAAAAACGTCATATAAGGAAGGTGTACGGCTTTTATTATCATCACAAAAGATTTTCGTACAGTCCAGGGAAGAATTTGATCTTATCCTGTACTGTATAAAAATGTTCTTTCTTATTACTATTACTATTATTATTATTATAAACTTTTTATGTTAAAAACTGTTTCTGTTAGGAAATTAAGATATCGTTTTTTTACGGGGGTTATTTATAGGTAATTGAAAATAACAATAAAATATTTAGGCTCACGGGCCCCCTCTGAAAATTTGTTTGCCCGCCCTTAAAACAGTTTCTAACTACAGGCCTGCAACTAATTAACAAACATTGTCAGGCAGACCAGTTGTAATAGATAGGAGAGACCTTAAACTCAATTTTAAAACAAAAATCAAGGCGATATGTTATGAAGGGTACTTTCATAAAAAATAATATATAAAAAATTAAGGCTGTCAAATTAATTTACAAAAATTGTCAGACAGATCAGTTGTAATAGATATGAGAGACCTTAAACTTAATTTAAAAAAAAATCAAGGCGGTGTTATGAAGTGTACTTTCGTAAAAAATATATTTATAAAAAATTAAGTCTGTCAAATTAATTAACAAAAATTGTCAGAGAGATCAGTTGTAATAGATAGGAGAGATCTTAAGCTTAATTTTAAAAGAAAAATCAAGGCGATGTTATGAAGGGTACTTTCATAAAAAATATGTATATATGTATATAAAAAATTAAGTCTGTCAAATTAATTAACAAAAATTGTCAGACAGACCAGTTGCAATAGATAGGAGAGACCTTATAAACTTAATTTTAAAACAAAAATCAAGGCGGTGTTATGAAGGGTACTTTCATAAAAAAAAATATATAAAAAATTAATAGACTACAAGCCCAGGCAAATTTTTAGGGGGTGATTTTATACACAACGAATCATATATAATCTTGAAGTACTGGTCGAGAAACAAAGTTTAGGCACTATGCCGTCAATTTTCCGCGGTACAGGTGAGTGCACAGGTGAGTTGAAATGTAGAAAAAAAGGGGGTACTTTTCGATTAATTTATACATGACGGCACTATTCTCGTTAAAGAGGCAATGAAAAAAGAATGCTCTTAAACCCAGTGCCGTCAAAAAATAGCGGTACCGGAAGTCAGAAATTTTTTTTTAAATCGGCGAATTTACCCCCCCTCCCCAGTTAATCGAATACTTGACGGCGTTGATTTAGTTACCTTTGCATTTCCTTTAAAAGCTATAATACATCTATGCCGTCAGTAAAGGGTGGTACATGGGGTCAGAAATCGCGAATCAAAACCGGATTTTTACCCCTTGGGGGGGTGGTCATTCAGAATTTGACGGCACCGGTTTCTAACTTTGAGTTAACATTTATTAAGTGTTCTAAACAGTGTGCCGTCAAAAAATGATGGTTCATACAAAAATAAATAAAAAAATTACTAAAATTTTACAGCAAAACATTAATGTTTCGTATATTTTCCAGCGTATAGTACCATGTAAAATTGACGGCATAGTAAAATATGTTATCTTTGAAGGATATAGCATTGAAACAGCTAATTTTCTGACGGCATAGATGTATTATAGCTTTTAAAGGAAATGCAAAGGTAACTAAATCAACGCCGTCAAGTATTCGATTAACTGGGGAGGGGGGGTAAATTCGCCGAATTCAAAAAATTTTTCTGACTTCCGGTACCTCTATTTTTTGACGGCACTGGGTTTAAGAGCATTCTTTTTTCATTGCCTCTTTAACGAGAATAGTGCCGTCATGTATAAATTAATCGAAAAGTACCCCCTTTTTTTCTATATTTCAACTCACCTGTGCACTCACCTGTACCGCGGAAAATTGACGGCATAGTGCCTAAACTTTGTTTCTCGACCAGTACTTCAAGATTATATATGATTCGTTGTGTATATATAAAATCACCCCCTAAAAATTTGCCTGGGCTTGTAGTCTATAAGGCTCAAATTAATTGACAAAAATTGTCAGACAGACCAGTTCTAAGAGATAGGAGAGATCTTAAATTTAATTTTAAAACAAGAATCAAGGCGGTGTTATGAAGTGTACTTTCGTAAAAAAAATATTTATAAAAAATTAGGTCTGTCAAAATTAATTAACAAAAATTGTCAGACAGACCAGTTCTAATAGATAGGAGATCTTAAATTTAATTTTAAAACAAAAATCAAGGTGGTGTTATGAAGTGTACTTTCGTAAAAAAAAAAATATTTATAAAAAATTAAGTCTGTCAAATTAATTAACAAAAATTGTCAGACAGAGACCAGTTGTAATAGATAGGAGAGACCTTAAACTTAATTTTAATTTTATTATGATACATGCATTCGCAAATCAAACAAAAAGTATACAATGCGTCTCCAGTGGGCAAGATCATCGGAGAGATGAGGGAAGCTGAGACAAACAGATTTCGGCAGCTCAGGTGACAAAAGAACTTGGTGAACTGATTGTTTCACAAACCTAACATCGGTGTATGTCGCATAATAACTTCGACCTTATGTTATAACTAGCGTATTTTAATAGAAATAAATATTGTTAGTCTAATTTTTTGAGAGGTGTTTAACCCCTACCACCTTTATAGATGATATATGCGACATATTCAAGCAAAAATCTACGAATATAATTGCCTGTCAATTAGTGTATGCACGGATCCCTGTACACTTACTATGATACTTAATGAATTAGGATGGGGTGGGAGCTTTATTAATCTTATTAATAATTTCTTTTATTTTGATGTTTGAAACAAATTGTTTTTATTCGGTGCCAAAACAAACAAAAATCAAGGCGGTGTTATGAAGGGTACTTTCATAAAAAAAAATATATAAAAAATTAAGGCTCAAATTAATTGACAAAAATTGTGAGACAGACCAGTTCTAAAGAGGTAGGAGAGATCTTAAATTTAATTTTAAAACAAGAATCAAGGCGGTGTTATGAAGTGTACTTTCGTAAAAAAAATATTTAGTAAAAATTAGGTCTGTCAAAATTAATTAATAAAAATTGTCAGACAGACCAGTTCTAATAGATAGGAGAGATCTTAAATTTAATTTTAAAACAAAAATCAAGGCGGTGTTATGAAGTGTACTTTTGTAAAAAAAAATATTTATAAAAAATTAGGTCTGTCAAAATTAATTAACGAAAATTGTCAGACAGACCAGTTCTAATAGATAGGAGAGATCTTAAATTTAATTTTTAAACAAAAATAAAGGCGGTATTATGAATAAGTGTGTACTTTCGTAAAAAAAAATATTTATAAAAAATTAAGTCTGTCAAATTATTTAACAAAAATTATCAGACAGACCAGTTCTAATAGATAGGAGAGATCTTAAACTTAATTTTAAAACAAAAATCAAGGCGGTGTTATGAAGGGCACTTTCATAAAAAAAAAATATGAAAAATTGAGACTCAAATTAATTAACAAAAATTGTCAGACAGACCCGTTCTAATAGACAGGAGAGATCTTAAATTTAATTTTAAAACAAAAATCAAGGCGGGGTTATGAAAGTGTACTTTCGTAAAAAAAAATATTTATAAACAATTAAGTCTGTCAAAATTAATTAACAAAAATTGTCAGACAGGCCAGTTCTAATAGATAGGAGAGATCTTAATTAAACTTAATTTTGAAACAAAACTCAAGGCGGTGTTATGAAGTGTACTTTCGTAAAAAAAAATTTTATAAAAAATTAAGTCTGTCAAATTAATTAACAAAAATTGTCAGACAGGACCAGTTGTAATAGATATGAGAGATCTTAAACTTAATTTTAAAACAAAAATCGAGGAGGTGTTTTGAAGCAGTGTACCTACTTTCATAAAAAATGGTCTATAAAAAATTAATAATAAGTTTGTCACATTAGTTAACAAATATTGTCAGACAGACCAATCTTTTTAAAAATTGTTCATTATTTACCACAAATTGAGAAAATTTCAGGAAGGTGTGTTTTGAAATGTAAAATCATTTTTTTAAGCTAATTTCAAAAATTCATAACAATTAATAAATAAATTTTCTATATGGTCTGGCGGGCGTAACATGATATTTACACGTTTTGCAATCCTTTTCACCTTTTAAATTTGAGGTGTTTGATGGGGTACCTTTTTTGTCATAGGAGCTCGGTCTATATTTCGAGCACCCCTTGAATCTTCAAGTTTATCCATAAATTTTAAAAGCTTATAAATTAAAAAAAAGTATGTTGATGTCTGCTACTCCTGTTTGAGAAGTACTCTCGCGAGTCATCTGGTGTGCGATGCGATAATGAAAATGAATAAGGCAGTCGCGTTGTAAATATTTGTTGTTAATACAATAAATGTTTTATCGGCGCGGCGTGTTCCACCTTATTTTGCGCGAGTAGTAAGGTGAATGTTATCGTTAGTTAGAAGCGTCTAGAGAGACCGAAATGCGAAAGCTTAGACACGCCCAACACGTGATATAACTAGTTTGGACTATTTCTTCTTTGCTCTAGCGCTTACTTCCAGCGAGATGGTTAGCACATATAAGCGTCTAGAGAGACCGAAATGCGAAAGCTTCGACACGCCCAACACGTGATATCATTAGTTTGACTATTTCTTCTTTGCTCTAGCGTTTACTTCCAGTGAGATGGATAGCGCATAGGTTACGCTTTGGCTTATGACGCGAAGGGTCCCGGGTTCAAATTTTTACGTCCGCAGAGTTTTTTTTTAATTCTGGAACGATTAATATATTTTTTTACAAATTCTTTTCTGATTTCTTTAGGTTTTCCTTCTTTTTATAAAATAATTTCATTCTTTCGTGTGATTTCTTTAGGTTAGGTTAGTAGGTTTTTATTTTGATATCTAATTGTTAACAATTATTAGCGCCGCAGGCAGTATTAGCGTCGCAGACAAAAAAATGGGGGGTGCGGGGGGTGTCCCCCCGCCTTTTTTCCACAAAATAACAGGAAATATTTCAATTTCTCCACTTGCACGAATTTATTATAAATTTACAAGGTAATGCGCATGCTCGAAGCTTTCGCATTTCGGTCTCTCTAGACGCTTGTGTTAGCACATAGGTTACGCTTTTGCTTATGGCGCGAGGAGTCCCGGGTTCAAATTCGTATGCCCGTACAATTTTTTTTTTAAATTCTGTAACGATTAATATATTTTTTTACAAATTCTTTTCTGATTTCTTTAGGTTTTCCTTCTTTTTATATAATAATTTCATTCTTTCGTGTGATTTCTTTGGGTTAGGTTAGTAGGTTTTTATTTTGATATCTAATTGTTAATAATTATTAGCGCCGCAGGCAGTATTAGCGTCGCAGACAAAAAAATGGGGGGTGCGGGGGGTGTCCCCCCGCCTTTTTTCCACAAAATAACAGGAAATATTTCAATTTCTCCACTTGTACGAATTTATTATACATTTACAAGGTAATGCGCATGCTCGAAGCTTTCGCATTTCGGTCTCTCTAGACTCTTGTATCGTTAGTTCAAGTTGTTATTTTTGTATAATAATAAGTAGTATGAATGTTTATTTCGAGGTGATCAAGTGACAGTTGCAATGCTGCTCTGTTTTAGAACAAGTGAGGTTATGTGATTTTTTCAACTATTTACATTGAAAATTCGCAAGCAACTCCGTTGAAATACCTTATCAAATCCATCACGGAATGAGATGATAAGGTGTATTTTATGAAAATATGCCCACATCACAGAAATCAGTATGAAAAGGAACATTAAATCGCTATTTAAATTTTTTCTACTATCAGCAGTTACTGTGGTGTTTACAGTTTTATTGTTCAGGATATTTAAAAGCAAACAATATCCACACCACAACTTCTATGTGAATAATAGAATTAATGGTTTGGAACCCGTAGCACCCCAGGAAAATCAAGATGTAAGTTTCTATATTATTAACTTACTAGTTACATAAATATCAACATTAATATTTCCATGTGTGAATATACCTACATCAACATAAATTAATTTTAGGTAGTTTTATTGGTGGATAACGAAAAAATAGATTGGCACGATTATAAACAAATGAAAAGGGATACCTTAAGAAATGGTAAATATTTTGTTTAATTCATATTTCGGCGAAAAGGTGGTAAGTAATTGTTCACTTTATCTTGTTAAATCAAGGCAACCTGCTAATCTAGCTGGCTTAATTAATTATTTATACTTACTTCTTATCATTACCTCTGAAACAAATTATTTAAGTAAATAGTATACTTAGCCAAGTAAGTATCTATTCCTAGGAAAATACTTAATTAAGTATTATCAAGGTGGTTTGATGTAACATTGAACGTATAGCTATCTTTTAATTAAAATTATCTATTCAAGAACTCTAAACTAGGTGGAGTATAATATTAGCATTTATGTACATTCCAAGATATATAATTTATTTACCTACTTATAAAATAGAAAATGAAGTACATAGGTACCTATATACAGGTTTGCAGAATAATAAAGAGCAATTACTTATTACTAACTACAAAACATAATTACCTAACCAATTCTACACACTGAGTAAAAAACAAACAGAGAAATATTACATTTTTAGCATTTGGTGTTGTGTACTTGATAATATACAGGGTGTTTGGTGGATGATTTGCCAAAACAAAAGGGTGGATAGGTGTGGCCATTTGAAATATATTTAGCCTCAATGACCTCTATACAAAGTCTCCTATGGTTTTCGAGATTTTTTTTTGTTATTTTACAAAATTTACATTGTTTTACAAATCATTAAAATTTTTCATTAATCAACTTTTCCCATAAAAAATAAGAGGCAAGTTGAATTTGATTAATTGTTTTGTTGGCTATCTAAAACATGTCTGATACTTAAATAAAAATATTTAAATCGGAATTTAAATCTGAAATTGAGATTAACTAACATCTATCTTGATGTAAAATTAGGAGAAAGTATGTTAATTATCCATTATAATCCATTGTTCATACTGATATCTTATTTGCTGATAAAATGTTGGAATAATTCTAAATAAGAATATTTATTATAAAATTTTGAGTTTATTAGTCTTAGTTTTTGCCATGTCTGGATATTGATTAACCACTTTCTACAAATTATTAAAAAAATTATGATGATGATATACAGGGTGTAATTAGTTTCATGTCATTAAAAAAAACTGGTGGTAGGGAACGACAAGACAAACAAAAAACCTTATATAACATGGGGTCTAAAGCTCATAGTTTTGGAGAAAAAAAATAAACAAAAATTTCGCAAATTTTCAATAAATTTTTTTGAGAACTGCTGGAATATTGAGGTAGGTTTAGATCTAGATCTGATCTGAAGAAAACTATACTCTATAACTCTCTCTTGTGCAATATTTTAGTTACTGTCGGTGTTTCGTTATGTACACACGTCCAACCCGCCGTTCGTTGTTTTTGTTATTTTTGAATTTCGCGTCATTGTGTATTTATAGTTAAGATTTATTTTATTGACTTACCGTTCAAGTTGTCAAATTCTTGATTACGTACAGACCACAACTTACTTGTTCGTTCTTTTTCTATTCCTTTTTGGCTTTCGTACCTAGTTTTAATTTTATTTTTCTTTATTGACAACGTTAGTTGATAGTTTAGTGTTTAGTGTTGAACGAAGTGCGTATGTACTTAATTCGACGTACCGAACTGTGTATTGATACAGATGCAGAGATTTTGAATCATTTAGGTAGGCAGTAAGCTTTTAACCCAGGACACTCATTTATATTACAAATGTTAATAAACCACATTTAAATTTTCTAAATTATAAACAATCCAATATTTTGTTCCAAATTAAAAAACACACATGTAAAGAAATGCTCTGTTTAAACCTCTATGGCCATTATTTGCTTGCAATGGGCTTGTTCAGCATTTTTTTTTTATTTCACAAATCGAAAGTGCAAGTATAAATTAATGGATCTGCAAAATATCAGAATCTTATTCGCACGTTTAGTATGTTAAAAACCATTACAAATTTCCATCTCGCGAAAATGGGGCGTGGCCAGGCGCTACGTCACTATACGCATAGACTCGGCGATCTCAATAGACTTGATGCTCCTTATTGGTTATAATTATAAGTGTTTTTGAAGTATTGTTAGTTTTGCTTACTACTTGACAGTAGGGGAGTACAATATGGTGAAATGTCAAAAATTTACAATTTTCTCTCGCTCCTGCTAGAACGAATTTTCGATTTCGACCCTGCAATTTACGATTATAATTCATCGCCGACCTTCTCCTTTCCGTAGGCACATAGAACGAATTTCCACTCGACGTATTTATTTAGTTACCAGCGTTTAAAAATTCCATGTTTTTCGACTTTTCAGGTTAAATTTGAAAAGTCCCAGAAAGCCATTTTTCTTACGTCACTTGCGTATAGTGACGTCACAAATGAGCGCTCGGTTTTTGCAACTATTACTACATTCAACTCTTTATATCTCGAGAACGGAAAAAGTTAATAATACGAAATTTTAAGTGTATAATGAGAATATCGAGTACTATATGAAAAAGTATAAAAACCATATAAAAAGAATATCATGGAACAAGCCCATTGTGCACGAAGAGAGAATGAATTATTTACCTCTTTATACTTGCCTCGGTTCAGTTGAGGTGGTACATCAAAGGCGATCGATGATCCTTTGATACCGCGTGTGCCGGCCAGCACTTTTTTTATGACAATTTAAAAGTTGTATAATTGGGAAGTCCATCGATCAAGAAAAGCAGTGGTTCTCAATAGTTGTCTACCATAATATTAAATATGTTAACCTAGATCAGTGTTTTTCAAAGTGCCCCTAGAGGGAAAAGTCATAAAGGTTTTTTGTTTGTCTAGTCGGTCCCCATTACCAGTTTTTTTTAATGACATGAAACTGATTACACCCTGTATAATGCGAGATATAATGTAATAAGAGTAGCTAAAGAAAATATCTTATTCTTACTGCAAAGATCTTAAAAAAGTACTTGAAAAATAACCTAGTAATTTAAATTAAGGAAATACCAAGGGTTGTCACGTTTGTGGTTTCTTCCATTCAAAAGTTAGGCCAAATCTGAAATGCTCAAAAAATTCATTGGCAGTTTCTTCATTTAACCAACTTTATCTTATATAATAATAAAGATGTCAATACATGCACTCTCAACTTAGAACACACTATACAGGGTTTCTCACCGTAAACTGAATCAATCGATGTTGGAAAAGTATGTAACAAGAAATTTTGGGAAATTGCTAAAGTCAGTGTGGCAAATCCAACTAAAATAATTACAAATATGTGGCACTTAATTCCTGTTATACTGGAAGTCGATACCAATTTGCTTATTTTAAATAGGACCCCCTATATATTTTTGACTTAACAGAGCCAAATATTCTAAAATTATGCAATATAACAGTGTATGGAGATGGTTTCTGTCCTTGTGGGTATTGAGTAGCAAATGTGTTACATATTCTTGATATTACTTTATCACATTCTCTATAAATAATAAACAAATCTAAAATGTCTTCGTGGGTGGAACTTAAACATACTGGTATTTTTTGACATAAGAAAATAACTGACATTAATGATTGTTTCTAATCATGGCAATTTTTATTGAAAATTCTTGAACATTTCAGAAAATCGCCAATATTTGAAAAAGTAACTTATTTAGCCTCCGTACTAGAAAAAAAGGGAATTTAATTTTACATAATTTGATGTAAAAAAGTAAAAAATATAGGGTGTGCCATTCGAAATCAAAAAGTTTTTGAGGATTGAATTTGACAAAATGTTACGTGAAAAATAGAACACTTGGTCTACTATTATGAAATTAGTTTTTATTGTAGAGACTAGCTCATCTTGTGTTCTTTCTATGTGCCACAGAGCAAATATAGGGATCTCCTATGTGAAGAACATTATAACGGTTCTTGCAAACCGTTGCACCTGTCAAATTTTTTATAAAATGTCAAATATCTCCGAAACCGTTGGGTTTAGGTTGGGATGTGCTACATATTTCAACTCAGAATTCCATGGTCATTTCGAAAAGGCCAAAAATATAAAGGGTGTTCCATTTAAAATAAGCAAGTTGGTATCGTCTTCCGGTATAACCGAAAGTACCACATGCTTGTAATTATTTTGGTTGGATTGGCCACACTGACTTTAGTAACTCCCAAAATTTCTTGTTACATACTTTTCCCAATATGATGATTCAGTTCCCGGTGAGAAACCCTCTATAGACATGGTATCCAATGAGGTATCCAATAAAAAAGTGCTACAACAATGTGCTCAAGATCTCAAGTCGAAAAATGTGACAAAAGTAAGGTAAATGGGCCAATAGTAAGCCACTTAAAAGACGTTTTACTTTAAAAGCTTTGTAAAAAAATATAATTTTTCAGATTATAAATGATTTTATGTATCAATATGACTTATACTAGGGCCAAAAAGTTTAGGCAGTAGAGCAAAAATCAGCGGCATGCTGGTCAAAGAATAGTAGCTGTTATTAGTCGTGTCAAGATAGCAAAATAGTTCTGATTTGTCATAGACTAGACATTAACAATTTTCCTAATTTTTTTTTTGCAGTGTTCAGAAACACTTATTAATCAAGTTTGACATGTATTTTGGAACTGCATTTAATTTTTCCCATTATTTATTTAACAATTGGCTAATTTTTATTAACAATTAATAAACAAATTACGGATCTCGGAAAATAATCAACAGATATTAACGTCTCTTTGTTGAAAAATCATACCTATAGTAGAGGGTCCACGCCTTCGAAAGCCGTCTAAATCGCGAAGTAACCCATTCCAGCAAGGTAAATAATTTTTGAGCTCGGATATCGAAAGAGGGTCCTAATGGGCATCAGAAATGGCTTGTTGGACTTTTGTTGACGATTGCACAACTTCTCCACAAGAAAAAAAGATGGCGAAATGTTATTTCAAGATTTTGTGTTTTTAAACATATACCTCTCGCTAGAGAGTGAACCACATGCGATATTGATTTTTTTTTTTTTATTTATATACTACTGACCTGAGCCCATCTATCTGTACTAATTAAATTTCAAACTCGCTTACAGTTTTTTTCTAAATAAATTCTAAATCACAGTAACGAAATCTGTGTGTTTGAAATTTCGATGTGCGGGCAACTATATTAAATATTAATTTTTTTTATATACTATATACGAGTGAAATATGGTCTAAAGATCAACAGTTTTTGCAAAAAAATTAGCTCGATATCTTATACAGTTTTTGAGTTAACGACTTTTTAAAATAAACCATAATTAGATTCGTGGTATTCCTGTTAGCATGCGGATGTTTTCTGGCTAAGTGTAATGCATTAAGATAGTAAGCCAAATACATTTTTGAAATTGTGCTATTATTTACATTTTTACAATTTTGCAAAAATATTAACAGGTAAAAAGAAACTCATTTGGCAGATGATTTACTCGATCTATTAATTATGAAGGTGTTGTATAGAGATATTATTTATTAAGTATATCATTATTGTGGTACAAATGATATAGCATTTTACAAATATGAAAATATAAAAACGTACACAAAACTTGTAATATATACATAAGTAATAATAATAATAATAATAATAATGCATAATAAGTATACACAGCTCAGTAAGCATTGACAAACCACTACATAGGCATTACTATTAAGAAGCACTGTCTGCTAAAAACTGCTCTGTACTATTTCTGCCCTTAAAACAATTGTTAGGAAAGGCTGCACATGCAACAGAACACCAAGTGGACGCACATTTTTAATCACAGTTTACTTTACAATTCCACTATTTATTTTCTTTAGAACCAGTTGTGACTTTTTGTCATCATTTGTGATTTTATTTGGTTATTCTCTACCAGATATCCAAATTTTCTGGGAATGGGTAAATTGGGAAGGAGATCGGAAATTCGCTTGAACACTAAAATTTTATGTGCTTTGTTAACTGCTTCTCAAGTCGAGAAAATTTGTTATAAATCAGGATTTTGTGTTAGGTAAGGGTCTAAACCACTTTTTGTGGATAATTTTTACAATTAAAAGTATTTCGCAGTGAGCAGAGTTTTAACCTACTTCGCTAGGTTCTTCAGTTGCTAGCCAAGCTAAGTACACTAAACCACTGGACTACCGTCGCCTGTAATGCTCGTTTTAAATGCAAATAAGGAAGTGTCTTGTGTAGGACGCGGACGTAGCTAACGTAAGTCTAATAACCTTAAGGAAAAATAAATACTGCCTTAGCAAATCTAAAGATTTAAATTCACTACAGATGGCCGTAGTGAATTTAAATCCTTAATCCGTAAGTCCTATGTGACTCTGTATGGATAGATTAACATAGAACTTACGAGCATCTTAAATTACACGATCATCAATTGCATCGCAGTTATTTCCAAAATTAATCAAAATATATAGTTGGCGTGTTCATTTTAAGGCAACAATAACTGCTCATTTATCCTCTTCGGAAAGGATAACTGACAGGTCACACAATACACCGACTGCCAATAACGTTTTTACAATATTTTCTTCTTCATATTTTTCACTTTTTCGTGAGTATCCTAAGATACCCTTTGTTGTCATGTACCCACACAATTTTTGTAGGTTTTATATTTTGCAAAAATTAAACATACCTTGCGCAAATATTATTGTGTTCCCTTCTTCATGATTGCAAGTTCACATTATTGGGCAACGTAGGTATGTCATTATTTACACCAATATTCTAAAATGTATTTTAGATTATTCGCTTTATATTTGTTACTATTTATAAAGTAATTCCAGTTTAGAATAAGAATTGTGTCTGTTATGGCGAATTCATATAATTCTGATGGGTTTTTAAGTCATTCCATACATTTTCTTAAATATGAAATTTCGGACAATTTTTATTTTTTAATCTCAAATTTGTATAATTTATTGACGATTTCATACTGTATTTGCACCTTTCGATATATACAGTTTCTAAGCCAAAATGACGTAACTGAAAATTTTCTAAGCAAATTGGACGTACTTCAAAGTTTCCTTTTTTCAGTAATCATTAAACCATTATTTCTGCATCTATATTTTAAAATCACATAGTTGTAACATAACACATAAATGATTGTCTAATTTTCAGACAATTGGTGACCTACTGATTAATAGTAATATAATACCTTAATCAAATTAGTTATTAGACTATAATGTCTATCCACAATTACACAGACCGCATCCTGCCGCAGTTGTCACGTTGCGCGTTATCATAACAAGACATTATTACGATCGAATTAAAAAATCTGTAACTCGAAAACTGTATGAGATATCGAGTTAATTTTTTTTGCAAAAACTTTGTTGATCTTTAGACCATATTTCATTCGCATATAATATATAAGAAAATTAAACATTTAATGTAGTCACGTCGAAATTTCAAACACAAATTTCGTTCCTGTGATTTAGGATTTAATTAGAAAAAAACCGTAAGTGATTTTGAAACTTTACTAGTACAGACATATGCGCTCATGTCAGTAGTATGTAAAGAAAAAAAAAATCAGATCAATATCGCATGTCGTTAATTTTCTAGCGAGAGGCATACGTTTAAAAACACTAATTCTTGAAATAACATTCCGCCATCTTTTTTTCTTGTGGAGAAGTTGTGCAATCCTCAACAAAAGTCCAACAAGCCATTTCTGATGCCCATTAGGACCCTCTTTCGATATGCGAGCTCAAAACTTATTTACCTTGTTGGAATGGGTCATTTCAATTTTTAATGCTTTGGACCCCTTACTACTATATATTTGGAAAATTGACTTATTTTAATTAATATTATAGGCAATAAATTGTTGCACATAAACGTATATCGTTTATGTACAACAATTTATTGCCTATAATATTAATAAAAATAGTCAGTTTTCCAAATATATAGGTACGATTTTTCAACAAAGAGATGTTAATAATTATCATATAATTTTGGTCCAATTTTATGATTATTATCGTTAAAAATGACAATTTAACCTAAAAAATAGGCTATTTCGGATCCGCCATTTTGAATTTTCCAATTTTTACTTCAAAATCGTGACCTCGAAAGCCCCCCGAGTATAGATTTTGGTCTAATTCTGTTGATTATTTTCCGAGATCCGTAATTTGTTTATTAATTGTTAATAAAAATTAGTCAAGGAATAAAAGTAAAATTTCATACATTTGAGAAAATTGACTTACAAGCGTTATCAAAAATCATTAAAACTATAAAGAAGGATACATGTGATAGAGATGGTGTCACTCTTAAAATAATTAGAGATGCATTTGAAGTCATTGGAAATAGATTTGTTGAGGTCATAAACTTGTCACTGGATAAGGTTTTTTTTTCCAAATGTATGGAAGCTATCAGCAGTGTGCGCCAATATTCTTGACTAAAGATGACGGTCTCGGATGATTAGGGGTCGAGCTCGAGCTTTGCCCCAATCATTGCTGTAGACCTGGAGCGGCCTGTTACACTGAGAGAAAGAATTTGTAATACAAACATCTGCTCAGAGTTTAGACCAGTAAATTCATTACCAATTCCTGAGAAATTGTTAGAATTAGTTGTAAAATACCAACTACTACAATTTATTCAGGAGAACGATATAATTGTAAATCAGCAATTTGGATTTAGGAAAAATCATTCGTGTGAGACAGCACTTCAATTTGTTTTAAACCAGTGGAAGGCAGATATCGCTGATAATATGGTGATAGGAGTAGTATTCCTGACTTTTGAAACGGTAAATAAAGATCTGCTTTTATTGAAATTTAAAAAAATATGGAATTGACGGAATAGTGTTACAGTGGTTTACATCATATCTTGGAAATAGGAAGCAAATTGTTAAATTTAATGACAGATATTTGGAAGAATTAGCTGTAAAACATGGAATGCCTCAAGGGTCAGTACTCGCACCTGTACTCTTTTTATTATACATTAACGACATTTGTAATTGTTGGAAGAAATGTAACATCAAACTGTTTGCGGATGATACAATGTCATATGCTCGGTCATATGTGAACGGTAAAGTAGAAGATATTCAAATTAAATTAAACAATGATTTAAAAAACATATATAAATGGACATGTGACAATGGACTAAAACTGAATTTGGATAAAATTAAATTCATGATTGTAACGACAAAAAATAACTTAAAAAAAAATAAAACAATATAAAAATACAAGACTGCTTGATAGAGGAAGTTAGCAAATTCAAATATTTAGGTGTGATTATTGATTCTGAGTTAAATTTCAGTGCACATTGTGACTATATAAAAAATAAAATGGCAAAAAAGACTGGTTTGTTGTTTCGATTATCTAATAAAGTGTCAATGTTCGCTAAATTAACTGTAAGTCTATGATTTCCCCACATATTGATTATTGTGGCACCTCATTTATTTTCCTTAATAAACAACAAATTCAAACGTTACAAAAAACTCAAAATAGAGGCCTGAGGGCAATTTTAAATTGTAGCAAATATGCACCAATCAATACAATGTTGCGTATGTTGAATTTAATGAATATTGAACAAAGAATTGTTTATAACACACTAATCTTTATATTCAAAATGAAAAATGGAATGATGCCATCTTACTTAACTGATCAATTATTAAGCTATGTAATTGATTTACACTCTCATAAAACAAGGACTATGGTAAATAATGATTTTTATATAAAAATTGAACATGTAAAATCCAATACTATATTGGGAAGAGGACTGATTTGGTTTAATGACTTACCAGGTGAGCTAAAAGAATGTAAGAATGAGCGTGTTTTTAAAAGGCTTTGTATACAGTACATAGAGAAAAACTTTAAATAAATGTTATATGTTAACTGTATACTGTTTGTATAAGTTTATTGTACGTTTGTTGTATTTGTTTTTTTTTTTAAGAGCTCTGCTAATAAAGTTTTGTATATATATAATTGTTAAATAAATAGTGGGAAAAATTAAATGCAGGTCCAAAATACATGTCAAACTTGATTAATAACCATTTCTGAACACTTTGCAAAAAAAATTTAAGAAAATTGGTAATGTCTATGAGAAATCAGAACTTCTTCGGTTTTTCAGGCTATCTTGACATGACTATATATAATACTTAAGTGGCACCTCGTTCTACTATATAATCCCACATAATCTAGAGAAACATAATAAATTCTATCCGCCTACCAGAGATGAAAACCACGACTATGTCATTGTGTGTAATTGCTACAATCGACCAAATAGAATAAATGTTTGAATGTAGTGTCTTTATACCTAATAATTGGTTCAGCTACTATGAAATTTGCGTAACTGTCATAACAAACGTGAAACGATCAGAACCTACCGCAATCAGTGGCGCCACATATTTATTTACAATAGTAACAGTTTTAATGCAACATACAAATATTTGCGGCTGTGCTGCTATAATACCTGGAGATAATGTTTTAAATTTAAGACATATGGTAGCTCATGCATAATTAACACAATCCCAGTGCTTTCATTTCTTCGAATTACGTACATGCGAATTTACGGAATTCGTAAATCCGCACGCCCCTGGCTCTACTGACAAGACTTATTGGCCCTACTTATACTTAATCAACAACATACTTATTCATACCCTTGATTCTATATCTATTCCTTTGCTGAAATGATATTTGTTTCATGAATTTAAGAGCTGCTAGTGAAGTGCCACCCCTCTTTATGCTGAATATTTCACTAAATCGTAAATAAAAATCAATAACCTGCCTGTAAGTAGGTTATTAGATTTACTATCAAACGTGTTTTTAAATCAGTCAGGTTTGTTGGAAATGCACCAGTTTACTTTAATCGTAAATATTTTTATTATTAAATAAATAAGTTCAATTTATATAACAATGATATTATTCCTGGTTTTTCATATATTTGCTTTACTAATTACCAGTTAATAAATGAAAATAATTATAACTTGTAGTACAGGGCGCTCTAAAATCAAGGCATTATACAGGGTGTTTCAGGTACGCTGTCATTAATTTATAGGAGTGCCCTCCTAAGGGCACTGCGGGCCTCTGAGGGGGCACCCAAAATTAGTGAAATTTCATTTATTGAATTAACTAAGGAAGAATAACAAATTATTACTAAATTAAAAGATTCAACAGGTTTTAAAGATTAACAAATTAAATCAAATGTCCAAAATGGGCACTGAAAAAATTCTGTTTACGCAAGAAGACGAACAATTCCATTAGATTCAAATCTCTCGAAACCGGTTGGTCTTACGGCGTTACAACAAGATAACCTATTTTGTGTTTTTATACGTATCAGAATCATATTCCGAAATATTAGGGGGGAGAAGTAAGTTCCCCATTTACAATTTTGTGCAGCCCGGATTAAATTTACCCTTGGTAGATAACATCAGATAATGATCTTTATTGATATCGAAGCACGTGCAAAAACTAGTCACCGTAGCTCAAAGGGTTGCTACGATATTAAATAAAATGTCAATTTTGTGTGTCCCTTCAGAGGCCTGCAGCACTCTTAGGACGGATTTCCGGACCCATGTTTATATGAACATTTTTTTCATATTTTTATATATAGAATCACTCCTAGACATTAATGACCGCATACCTGAAGCATAATCTTCATTCTAATGGATTACATTTTCATAAAGGATTGGTTATCTATCATTGTGTCTCTTGGAAATGCTTAGCCTTTGAAATGTTTTTCGCCCTTATTCTGGAGCTCATCAGAAAGACATAAGGCCACTCATAAGATGTTTCATACAAATCCTATAAAGAATAAGTTTTATTACAATTATAAGCAAACAAATAATGAGTCACTTTTAAACATGCATAGAGTGTATAAGCTCCACTTAGGTAATATATGGGTGAAGATCAGTTGTTTCTATTAGTCAATGTCAGATGTTTGACATTGACAATGTCTATAATTTTAAAAACTTCACATTTGCGGAAATTATCTTGGATTTTGTATGAAACGTATTATGAGTGGCTTTATGTCTTTCTGATGAGCTCCAGAATAAATGAACATAAAGTTGGCACCCAGAGTTAGCACCCCAGATTCACACCAGGTCTGAAACGGCAACGTAAAGAGCGGCCGCGCCACCTCTGGCAGGGATTATCTTGTTTTAAGGAGTGAAAGCAGCCTGTCGGGGGTGAAAAGCGGCAGCTCGTTGTCGGATCGAATTTTCCCACGTAAAAAAAATTTAAGGCTCTGAAATGCACATGCAAAGAGCTGCCGTGATATGGGTTGTGGCAATCATCATTATTCAGTGTAAACTAACCGCCTTCTAATTTTCAGCGCGGCAGCTCAATGCCAAGTCGAGTTTTCCGGGGGAAAGAGTTTTCCGACCGTGGAAGGGAAGGACTAAGAGCTGCCTCAATTTTCTCTCTGTGGCTTTCCTTTTAACAATAGATACCTTTTGACCTATTTTCAGCGCGGCAGCTCAATGCCAAGTCGAGCTTTCCGGAGGGAAAAAGAGTTTTCCGATCGTGGAAGGGAAGGGCCACGAGCTGCCGCGATTTTCTCTCTTTGAATGCTTTTCTTTTAACAATAGGTATTCTTTGACCCATTTTCAACGCGGCAGCTCAATGCCAAGTAGAGTTTTCCGGGGGAAAAATAGTTTTCCGACCGTGGAAAGCAAGGGCCCTCCACTTCTTCCTAAAGATTTCCACGCGTCGTACTGGAAAATCAGGAAATCTGTTTTGTCGGACAATTCGAAAATGGGATTCTACATGACTACATGTTACTATTAAGCGATCTTGAAAAAATCAGTTGGTTATCAATAAATTCATAAAAGTTGTTAATTTGGAATTTTTGTAAGAATTAGGAAGTAACAACTTTTACAAATTTGTTATTGCAAATAGAAGAATAGATGTAGAATCCAATTTTCGAATTGTCCGACAAAATAGATTTCCCGATTTTCCAGTACGACGCTTATTCGAAAATTTTCGCAGAGGAAAAAACTTGTAGACTATGTGCAATTAAGCTATACAAGAAGTTACAAGTGGATATGTAGGCATAAATGAATTTTTTGTACGCGGGCACCTAGACTATAATTGGTTAAATTATTATTATAATTTTTTAAATTGGTGTTAATTTTTTGTTATAAGCAATTTACCGACACTGAAGGAGTGGCACCATTGGAGATTGAAGTTATTAGAAAATTACATTATAATAAAAAAAAACTTGAAATTCGTTCAACAAATTAAAATTACTATTAAAAATCATATAATAAATAAATTGCTATGTAAAACAAATTTATACAGTATTTAATGATCTATTAAATGATTAGTGTTGCTGTAGATGAACTCAGTATCGCGCGTCTGAGGGACACGACAAAAATTTATAATAGACAGGTGCCAGCCGTGCAGTCGCAACGATATCTAACAATCTCCGCTCTCAAGGGGGATTCTAGTAATTCTTAAGACCTCCCAAAGACAAAAACAGATAAAATTATACTTACTACGATTGCTACAGTCTGCTCTTCGTTGTCGTACTCTGATGTCTAGTGGTGTACTTCTGATCAGATATATTATAAGTAACACTTAAGAAAAACTTCTTAGACTACTAAGTCCATCGATGGACTCTGTGAGTAATCGGACTGCTATGCAAACGAAACGGGATCAGATCCGACCCGTTGAAAGCAGTTATCCGATTCCCGCCACAGAATCGCACGTCAATCGTCAATTTTAAATTTGGATCAATAAAGAATAAAGAGTCGAATTCAAAATATATTTTCAGTTATTGAAGTTAAATTCAATAAATACAAAAAATAGAAATATTCAAGTTTAAGTTAATTGTACTTATTAGTTCCTTCTAATTAGTCAAGAAATCGCTGTTTTATGGAAAACTTCCCACAGCTATGAAACTTGTAAAAAGTGAAATATTTGGGTTGTCTAAATATGATTTTCACTCCCCGCAGTTCTAAAAAAGGGTGATTTTTGAAAAATATATACATACATAAGTATGAATTTTAGCGCTTTTTCGCCTTCTCTATTTTGAGGAAAAACTATGCATTTTGGTGAAAAATGTCAGAAGAGCAAAGTTATAGAGCATACAATTTTCTACAAATGTCTCTAAATTTTGGTCCGATTCCGCATAGTCTCGCCGAGAGAGGCGCGAAAAAATATATACAGGGACTTGCACCTTTTTTAGATTTTCAACCAAAATGTGCATTTTGGTGAAAAATATCAGGAGAGCTGAGTTGTAGAGCACAGGATTTCCTATAAATTTTGTCTCTACGTATTTGTTAGAATTCCGCATAGTTTCGCCGTTAGAGAGCGCGAAAGTTTATTTATATATTTTGTTCGCGCCCTCTAGCGGCAAAACTATGCGAAATTCAAAAAACTTTTAAAAACGTAGACAAAACTTGTAGGAAATTTTATGCTCTACAACTTTGCTCTCCTTTTTCACCAAAATGCATAATTTTGGCTGAAAATCTAAAAAAAGCAAAGCAAAAGTCTATATATGTATGTATATAACCCGTTTGCGCGCTCTAGCGACGAAACTATGCGGAATTCTGACAAAAATGTAGAGACAAAATTTGTATGAAATTTAATGGTCAGGGCCGTCGAGAGAAAATCGGGGCCCGATGGGGTAGTAACATGCAGGCCCCATACGCCCAGCTCTTCGATATAATTTTGAAGAGCGATGGGGTAGAATTCCTCACAGTAAAATATTTATCTCAATGATTGCAATCTCAAAGAGCGGGGTGTGCTAACCCTTGTGATACAATTTTTACAAGAGCGGAGCAGTGGCGCGTTTAGATAAATTGGGCCCCTAGGCGCTGTGAGATTTGAGGGCCCCTCGATTAAAAAAAATATTAGTTGTAAAGATTTGAAGGCAACTATATTTTTACAAATACATATTATGATATTATTTTTTTCCGGCTTTATATGTTAGCAAACTTGTCAATTGGGTGTTTTCGCAAATTTTAAATTCACTTTCACTGTGAAGATAATGCTTTTTTATAGTTAAAAACACTTGAATTTTGAGAAACAGTCGAATAATACTTTAAAATAAGCCATTTTAATTTTGTATTGAAATTGTTTCGCCAAAAACACTGCATCAATTCACTACGAACTCATGGCGTCATCAGTTATATTGTCAGTGTCATTTTGTGTTGTAAACACGTTATTTTGCATATAAATTTCCTAAAGTAGCTTTTACAAATCCCGTATTAAGTAGGCGTTACTTATTTAATCAGATGTAAAACGTAAGTAAAGTGAATAAAATGTTGTGTTTAACAATTTCTAAACGCCGTTTAAGAAACTAATATAACCGATGACGTCACCGCGTGTTTTGCGTACTCGTTCAGTTACTAAAACTTTGTTATTTATTTGTTGAAATTTTAATTTGATGGACGATATAATGCTGTTTAAATATCAATAAGTGCTTTAGTATAACAAGTACTTTATTTTAATAATATCAAAAAAGCAAAGTGGCACATAGTGAAAACACCTAATTTGAACTTTTGATATCACAGTTTTGTGTTTCCTCTGATACAGTATACAGAAGAGACATATTTTAAAGTCGTTGTTGCCCCGAAGTACTTCGTAGGTAGTTCTTAATTCTTTTGAGCGCCGAAAAAGTGCGTTTACATGAGGGATTACTGACCGGAATGGTCAAGTAAATACACAAAAGAGTTTCCACATTAAAAAAATGTCGCCTGCAATGCATTGAGAATAAAGGACTCCGCAGTTTTTTATAGTAAGATAGGTCTCAGTCGATTGTTTTGAAACTTGGGGAAAATATTCTCCTGGACCCCCTGATTAAAATTCTCTGTGACCACCAGTCCGACCTAATTCGATTTATTGGTCCAGAGGCGACTGAAACTGTGAACATCTTCGAAGGTCTGCGTAAATCTTCCATAAAAATTCTGAAAATATTCAGGCTCATTTTTTGAACAAAAATAAGCATCTTTTGTCTCTTGGCGTTTTTTTCAAAATGCTTCCTTTTCCCGGAAGAAAATAACAAACAAAAATTTTTTTTGTAATTTTTTTACGGGAAAAGGAAGCAGTGAAAATAAACACCAAGAGACAAAATATGCTTATTTTTGTTCAAAGAACACGCATACCGGTTTTCAGAATTTCTTAGACAAAAATAATTTCGACCAAGAATTTCCCTAAAATTTTATTTTTTTCTACTTCAGACGATCCCAAAATTCAGGCATATTCTTTAGGTAAAAATAATCAACTTATGCCCCTTCAACTTTTTCTTCAAAGTGCTTCCTTTTCCCGTAAAAAAATTGCAAAAAAAATTTTTGTTTGTTATTTTTTTTTCTGTTTGTTATTTTTTTCCGGGAGAAGGAAGCACTTTGAAGAAAAAAAACGCTAAGAAGCAAAAGATGTTTATCTTTATGAATCTGAATATTTTCAGAATTTAAGCAGACCTTCGCAGATGTTCACAGTTTCAATCGTCTCTGGATCAAAAACTCGAATTCGGCCGAACTGGTGGTCAAAATGAATTTTAATCAGGGGGCCCAGCACAACATTTTCCCCAAGTTTCAGAACTATCGACTGAAACCCATTTTTACTATAAAAAACTGCGGGGTCCTTTACACATTTCTGCAGGCGACTTAAGCCGGCATATATCAAAAATTGATGCAATTTATCTGAAGATAGCTCGGAATCTATGTCACCTCTATAGGTTGATACTAATGCATTGATCATTGCAGTGCACTGATTTTTAGCCCGTTTTGCATCGTCATACTCTTTTTCCAATTTTTTTTTATTTTCAGATTCTTTTTCTATTTGTTCATCATCGTCAGATTCATTAGAATCGTTTCCTAATGGTTCGTACTTTTCGCAGTCCTCATCACTGGTTTCAACATCAAAATTTTCTCAGTTATTTCCTCGGGTTTTCTAGATTGTTATGTCTCAGGTTCTTGAATTTTCACATCATCATTATCAGTAGATTTATTTTCATTAATATGAAATATGAAATATACCGAAAAGCTGATTCGTCATCTGGCACGTGCCGAGTGCCGAAACTTAAATAGTAACGTCTGAGGAATTGCCAAATTGGTCTGTTAATTGATTGCATCTTTTTTGAATACGCCGAAAAAAATAGTTCGAAAAATCAATGAATGAAAGTTCATTGAGAATTTATAAATCAGTTTATTTTCAGTCGAGGAACCGATTCATTAATATTACGAACATATTTTTTTCAGTGTGATACAGTGAATAAAGATTAAAAAAATGAATATTCAAGAATATTCAAACACGATAAACACAAACAATAAATTCCTATAGACTTCTACATTGAAATATGAAAAAAAATTGAAATCGCATGAACCATTCTTATTTTGTTATTTTTGTTGCATTTGAGATCTGATGAGGATGACATGGAAAAGGGAAGAAATGTATTTCATGATAGTTGTAATTATCATTATTGCTATCGGTAAAGCGAAAATAAATAACGATATAACAAGGAAATAACATTTTTACATCGCTTTTTTACCTCAATAAATCGGGAAATGGGGGCCCCTGGAAATGTGGGGCCCTAGGCGCGCGCCTAGTGCGCCTAGGCCTAAACGCGCCTCTGGAGCGGAGGGGGGTGATTCCTTGCGATAAAATTTTTTACCTCGATTGCAATTTCAAAGAGCGGGGGCGTAGTATTCCTTCCAATGCAGATTTCGAGATATCAAAAAGCGGAGGGTAATGCTTCTTACGATTCAACACTTCCAACAACCATACGATTTTCCACATAAAAAAATTATGTATTACCTCTTACAATTTACAAAGAAGTATGCCCTCTCTTGCTTCAACTAATACAAATACAGTCGCAATTTGCATCGCCATCTCCTAGAATCCGGGCCCAGGGGGAAACGCCCCCGACCCTCTCCCCACTCGTCGGGCCTGTTTATGGTGTACTTTGCTCTTGTGACATTTTTCAACAAAATGCCATAAAATAGACAAAAAGGCGAAAAAGCGCGTAGTAATGTGTAAAAAGATCCGATGGATAGGTGTGCTAAATCATTTTATTTTATAAAAGTTATTAACGTTTATGTTACCCCTAGTTTCACGAATGTTGGAGCAAAGAAATGTTTTTCTTTTATTTTCAGAAAATAAAGAGGGTTAACTAATAGGTAGTTAAAGTTAGTACCTATTGCATATCAAATTTTACCACTTTCTCAACATTTTGAAAATTTGGAAGTGTATATCTTCAATAATAAATTTTTGAGATTTTTTTCACTCATCATATCCTCTTATACATTATTTCAAGAGTAATATAATATGTAATCCAGGTTTTTATCTTAAAAATTGTAAAAATTGTAGAGATTTTCATCGGAAATCCCTTTATGTTCCGTCTACATACCTATATATACTATTTCTACATACATTCATTTTTGAAAATATAATAATCCAATAGTCACATGTTTCTTCTTTCATGTAAGCTTTATTGAGCTCAATTTCATTAATTAATTTAAAAGTTATAACAAATTTAGCGTAGCGCGTTCGAGATCGCGCACGCTCCGCGCGATGTACTTACGTGTCGCTGCGTTCCTTATTCGTGCGTTAAACAAAAAGATCTAGAGCCTACATTTTTGATAGTACAAAAAAAACTTTCCCATACTGGCGATTGGCGTAAGCAGTTTTTTTCGATAAAATTAAATTTCATTCGCAAAAAACCTACACCTATTTTGTTTAATAACTTTTACAGCAGCACATTTTAGGTAGAAAAAAGTCTGCCTTGTTGCAAAGGATTCCGAAGCCGATTCCTTATTTTCCTGCACTATTAGACATATTTACATACGATGGCGAGGTTTTCTTCGTCTTGTCTAAAAGTAATTAGAAGATAATAATTCTATCGTGAGAAATGTGTAAAATATTCGTTAAATTTTGGAACAATCACGCTGTTAATGATCAATTAAAAACCGAATAACTAATATAAAGGCATGAAACCAGGCATTATACATATAAACACTATATTGTTTCCGTTTTTTAAGTACACTTCATTAAAATGTATGAGATATTTGACTTTCACTGTTTTACGCATAAATTGAATTGTTTAGTTCATAACAATGCTTGTGGTAAACGAAAGAGGGAGTCCCATTATATAATTCTGACCGAAAAACGCACAAAAAAATTAAGTAGCCGTGCCTGTATACTAGACTTTGAACAAAATATTTACTGAACTAATACAAAATTAATATTAATTTATATATAAGTACCTGCACAAGGAAGTAAGTAAATATTTGAAGAATTTATAAAATGCGGGCAAAATATAATGCATAGCATAAAAAGAGTCCATATAGATATTATCTTATAATAATATAATCGGGAAAATGTAATTCTGTCATGTATAGTTTATTTCAGAGTTGTAAGTAATATTATTATTATTAAGAGGAATCCTCGCATGCGGGAAATATACGTGAAATATAACAAACGCGCTGAGCTCTAGCAGCTTTATTTTTACAAGTATCACACTCATTTTTTTTTAGAAGAAGTTAGCTACTAGTTCTACAATGTGACCATTGCTTTTTCAAATCCGGTGAACCAATGTTAAGAAAAAAAATCACAAACTTTATCATTTGATTGTCTGATATTTATTTAATTTTCACATACTTCTAGATATCATTCTCAAAAAAGCATCGGTCAGATAATTCTATCATCTTTTGTTTACACATTCGTTTAAACATAATTCAAAAATGTCAATTTTTTAATGAGTTATACTTCAGGGCAATTACGCATGTAATTTAAAAATTGTTTAGGCATGTTTTCCATCTCCACCTAGCCAGAGAGGCGGATCATATACGCATTGGCTCTTTGTCTAACTTGAGACTTCTCATTCTCCAGGCTTTGACTCTTACTACAGTAGAGAAATATATAAACTGAGCTTGTTGCGTACCTATTTTAATTCAATTTTTACCGGAACACATTTAATCGCGTAATGGGTATAAACAATAGTTAAAGGCGCAAAGTGTATCAATATGGTACAAGAAAAAAAAGAGGAATTACTTCCACATCCACGTAGTGGATTGGAAGTACAGCAATCGTAAAAAAAATCAAATTTTATTTCTTGAAATAGGTTTAGAACTTCATGAAACGTCGAGATTTTAAATTTCAGCGAAAAAAAAATTTCTGTTTGTCGGTCTGCCTGTCTGTAATTTTTTTTTTGTCAGCACATTTTCTCCGGAACGGTTAAGACATTGTCTTGAAATTTTGTACACCTATATATTATAACGAGATCTGGACTGGATTGTTTTTTGAACATATCCGATGAAGGGTTGGAGGTAAATAGGGATAAATGGGGGGAAATAGGTAAAGCAAGCTGGTAAGAGTACAGAAACTTGAAATTTGGTGTATGTATACTAGCAGCCAAGGCCTCCAATTTTTTATATTTAGAAGCCGAGGCCTCAGATTTTTTAATAACAAATTTCAACCCCCCCACCACCCCTACTCCATTATTAAAGGGGTTGATAAAATAAAATTGACTTATTCACTTGAAATTTGGTACACGTATATATTATAATGATATCTGGAACTAAATTATATTTTTAGTTTATTCCGTTGAAGGGTTGGGGGTTGAATAGGGGTAAATAGGGGAAAATAATTAAAGCAAGCTGATAAGAGTACAGAAACTTGAAGTACGGTGTATGTATTTGGAGCCAAGGCCTGAGATTTTTTTATAATATTTTTTAACCCCCCCCCCCCCCCCCCCCTACTCCATTATTAAAGAGGTTGATACAATAAAATTGAGATATTCGCTTGAAATTTGGTACATCTGTATTATAACGTCAATTGGAACTAAATCATATTTTGAGATGATTCCGTTGAAGGGGTGGCGATGTAAGTATAGGTATATGAATAGGGGAAAATGTGTAAAAGCAAGCTGTGTAGAGTACAAATATTACAAAATATTCATATACATATGTGGTATAAAAAATAAACTACCAGCACACTGCGACAACCATGAATACAATACGCGAAATAGAAATAACATACATAAATAAGCATAATCTAACATTGTATAAAAAATCCCCGTTATGTGCTGGCAGCTTTTTATTTAACAAATCGCCTGCTGATGTAAAAGAGACTATTAACATAAAGCAGTTTAAAGCA
The DNA here is from genome assembly GCA_963583905.1 of Stenurella melanura. Classification (NCBI taxonomy): domain Eukaryota; kingdom Metazoa; phylum Arthropoda; class Insecta; order Coleoptera; family Cerambycidae; genus Stenurella; species Stenurella melanura. The sequence continues at coordinate 122,231,209 of OY757314.1, forward strand.
AATGTATTTAAATTAATATGTAGTAAATGCTTTTACTCTGTGGATGAATATATAAATCAAATACAGAGAACTCTTTTCCTGTTTCCTTTTTTTGTTGTGACTTTAAATCATGTAATATACAACCGCTAATAACTATATTTTTTTCCGTATTTTATATGTGAGTAATATGTATGTAGCTACTCTTGTATCATATGTAATTTATGTATTTTTTATATATCACGTATCTATACACAATTTTAAATTTATTTTCCATATATTGACGTATTCGATCCAATCTTTGTAATTGGCAATAAGAATAAATCTATCTATCTAACCGGATGCATAAAAGCTTTATTTGCATCAAACTTTTATTATTATTATTATTATTCAGTTCAGAGCAAATTTCGTTTTCTATTGATATAAGAGCTAAATTGGATAGACGGTCCTGTGACACTGGTGAGGACAAGCAAATTTTTATTGGCTTGGGTTTTGAAAAACTTCTTTCTCATAAAGGTACATTGATATTAGGGAAATAAATTCAAGACAGTTGCCCTGTTGGGATCCGACGTGGAAACTGGTGAGTTCCAATATTCTATGGCATCCCCCAATTTTATTCGATCCTGGAACCCCTAAAAGTCACTCCAAACGTGCACGTTCGCGGCATTTTTTCAAAAATGTCATGATTTCTCAATTTTAGTCTCTGTACAAAAACGATCCTATCCTTATAAAACTCTACACCAAAAATGAGGTATTTACCTTTTCATATACAGTGGTTCTCAAACTGCAAGTGCTCCAATATAGGTTTTTTTTTGTTGCTAATTTAATCCCAAAAATATAATTATAATTTTTTACGGAATACAGCAATACAGTTTTTCAAAAAACTACCCCTCTATTAGGGCACTTATAGTTTGAGAACCACTGTATATAGGAAAAAGATAAATACCTTTTTTGTGCAGAATTTTATAAGGATCGTTTTTGTACAGAGCTAAAATTGCGAAATCGTGACCGTTTTGCGGTAAAATAAAGGGGTGGTTTTTAGGGGTGCCAGGTTGTAATAAAGTTCTATAATCCATGCATTAGTCTGGTTGGCCTCCGTCTGTTGTATGGTACGTTTGGCAGCATCACGTCATTTGTCGCGGTTGCCTGTTAGATGTACCGCATTACCAATAATTTCTTTTATGACATTAGCAATACTTTGGACATCACCTCTGTCACCTGGATTCCCTGGGAATATTCAAGCGCCAAAATTTTTCAAATTATGAATTAATTTTTAAAACATGACAAAATATTCTGAGAAATGGGGAATTACATACAGTTAGTATTTCTTGTAATTAGGGTAGCTTTGCTGCTTCTGATCAACAAAACTAATTAAATACATAGTTCTAGATATGTCTCATAAACAGATTTTTTTTGTTATTTCCTCGCGGAGTATTGAAAGGTTTAGGAGGTCGAATAGCTTATTACTTCTTGACATGTGACTGTAATAAATTTGTATAACCTTGTAGAAAGGAAAAGTGTTTCGAATTATAAATTGTATAGAATCGTAACATAATATTAATTGCCAGTTTTGCATACATTTATCCACATTTTTATGTTTTATTTGTCCTAGGTCGAGGTGAACAAGGAAAAGCGGCATATTTAAGTTCATCCGAAAACGAAGACTATGATAAATTGTATAAAGTTAATGGATTTAATGCAGCCCTTAGTGATAAAATAGCTTTAGATAGATCAGTGCCGGATATCAGAAATCCAGGGTGAGTATCTAACAACTTTAACTTATAGACTACAAGCCCAGGCAAATTTTTAGGGGGTGATTTTATACACAACGAATCATATATAATCTTGAAGTACTGGTCGAGAAACAAAGTTTAGGCACTATGCCGTCAATTTTCCGCGGTACAGGTGAGTGCACAGGTGAGTTGAAATGTACAAAAAAAGGGGGTACTTTTCGATTAATTTATACATGACGGCACTATTCTCGTTAAAGAGGCAATGAAAAAAGAATGCTCTTAAACCCAGTGCCGTCAAAAAATAGCGGTACCGGAAGTCAGAAAAAAATTTTGAAACCGGCGAATTTACCCCCCTCCCCAATTAATCGAATACTTGACGGCGTTGATTTAGTTACCTTTGCATTTCCTTTAAAAGCTATAATACATCTATGCCGTCAGAAAAGGGTGGTACATGGGGTCAGAAATCGCGAATCGAAACCGGATTTTTACCCCTTGGTGGGGTGGTCATTTTATACAACCTAAAATTTAGCTGTTTCAATGCTATATCCTTCAAAGATAACATATTTTACTATGCCGTCAATTTTACATGGTACTATACGCTGGAAAATGTGTTTTTCATGTCGAAAAAATACCGTTCAGGCTATCCTATGGTTCTAAATATGGATATATTAATAAAGGTAATTTTATTTTTCACGGAATTCATTCGATTTGAAATAGGAATGTGTAAAGTTACATTATTTAATAATACCATTGATACTTTGAAAACTAAGCGTAAAAAAAACTCTGTGCAACTACTTTTTTTGCTGCCAATAATTAATATTTTTTATAAAAATTTAAATATATACTGCTTTTTTTGATGATAAATCACATATCTGTGCATGAAAGTTCGATATTCGATTTTTGGATCGAACACGAATATTCTAAGATTGTCGTTTAAAATTTTTAAATTATCATATTACGTAAAGTTTCCGTTTAATGTTGACGGCACCACAATTTTTAATTACTATTTAATGTGGTCAATATTTTATTGTTAATGCCGTCTTGTAATTTTTGACCAAAATCATGACCAAAATGGTAGGCAAAGCCAAAAAGGCATGAGATTTAACGTGAAATGCATAAAATATAACAAGAGAAAATTGACGGCACCGATTTTTCTATGTTTTTTAATGTTTAAAGAAGTGCTATCCACAATAATATTTCAAAAATAAGCTCTTATAAATTTGTATGAATTTTTCAAAATTTTCAAAATTTTTAAATTTGTTCATTTTTATTTTTATTTTGTATTTACATTGGGTACCACGAATTATTGACGGCATCATTATAAAACCGTAATAATTCGCTTCTACTTTATAAAAAACCATATGCCGTCCTGAAATGAATGACCTTATACGAAACATTAATGTTTTGCTCTAAAATTTTAGTAATTTTTTTATTTATTTTTGTATGAACCATCATTTTTTGACGGCACACTGTTTAGAACACTTAATAAATGTTAACTCAAAGTTAGAAATCGGTGCCGTCAAATTATGAATGACCACCCCCCCCCAAGGGGTAAAAATCCGGTTTTGATTCGCGATTTCTGACCCCATGTACCACCCTTTACTGACGGCATAGATGTATTATAGCTTTTAAAGGAAATGCAAAGGTGACTAAATCAACGCCGTCAAGTATTCGATTAACTGGGGAGGGGGGGTAAATTCGCCGATTTCAAAAATTTTTTCTGACTTCCGGTACCGCTATTTTTTGACGGCACTGGGTTTAAGAGCATTCTTTTTTCATTGCCTCTTTAACGAGAATAGTGCCGTCATGTATAAATTAATCGAAAAGTACCCCCTTTTTTTGTACATTTCAACTCACCTGTGCACTCACCTGTACCGCGGAAAATTGACGGCATAGTGCCTAAACTTTGTTTCTCGACCAGTACTTCAAGATTATATATGATTCGTTGTGTATAAAATCACCCCCTAAAAATTTGCCTGGGCTTGTAGTCTATTATGAGTAGGTTACTAATCTTAAAATATTTTTTACTATACAGTATGTCTCACTTTTCATGACTCCCGTATCACAGTACCCTTATTAACAATGCGATTTTTTTTAAATTCGGGTGGAAATAGGTACTTAGAAAATCGTGTCACGGTAAAATAATTTAAAATCCACCAGTGGCGTTCGTCCTTATGAAGAAATATGAACCTAATTAAAAAAAAATATATATATTAAGCAAAATTTTAACTGTAAAACAATCTAATAATCTTATTCATTTTTATCAAAAGCTCACTGATACCAAATTTCAATAAGATCGTGTACTTGGTGTTCATGTAATAAGAAAGTAAAATTTTCTTTTTTAAAGTACCAATTATTAGTCGTTTAGTTTCGGACGTAATGAAGAGTTAATTAAGCTGGAGGAAGACAGGCTTTGCATTTAGAATTAATCACGTGATGTCAGTCAGTTTACTTAACAATTTAAATAAAAAATAATTGACTTGGAAATAAAAGAAAGTTCAATTTTAAAGAAATTTAACATTCTTAGTGTAATAATAAGCACCATGAGTGCAACTTTAACGAGATTTGATCAATATTCAATTTATTATATTTTCTAAAATCATACTGATAATAGCAAAGCACAGATCCAGTGGCATTAAATTTCTGTAACATCAACCTTTTAAACATAAGTTGGTCATGCGATTTAGTTATAATAATAATGATAATAATAATAATAATAAACACATAACAGACCTGACATCGTAGTTATGGACAAAATTAATAAAACAGTCAACCTAATATAACAATCCCTTTAGACGATAACATCAAAAAAGCCTACAAGAGAAAATGCGAAAGTATGAAGATGTTGCCATCGAAATAAAGAATGTGTAAGGATGTCCAATAATAATAATAATATTAATTAGCCATCACAATATTATGTTACCTTTCAATGACCTGTCTTATATCATGTACATGATCAATCAGTGGTGGCTCGTGATATTGTCTGCAGAGGAGGTTTGATATTCTGAAAGACAACTGATGTGCAATATGACTACAATTTGTACATTTCCCCACCATCCCTGAGGTATTACAACGGCGCGTTACATTTTTTTGCCGTGGGTTGTTCGCCAGGATACCGATTCACGACTTGAGAGAATAGAACTAATAAAAGAATAGAATGAAAAGGAAATAGAAAATATGATGAGATGAAAAAATCATTCTCATGAAATTCTCGTTCCTACAACTCGAGTATCGGTATCCAAAGGAGTCCTACTATCCCACTTATAATTAAATTATATAACTTTTAATAAAAATAAAAATAGTTTTGGTAAAATATTAAAGTGTTTTTCTACAAACAAAAAATTGTATTCATTATCACTGCCAGGCGTGTAAAATTATAAGTTTTAATAGAAATTAAAATAGTTTCGAGAAAGAAGTTATATAAAAAAAATATAACCGCGGAACTCTATACTATGGAGAATTATAAAAAATATTTCCTAAAAAATAAATAACACAAATAAATATTTTTTCTAACATAACAACTACCTATATTAATCTCTGCTTTAAAGCCTGAATATTTTTATAAATGAGTGGTAACCTGCGATTTTTGGAACTAGCAAAATGGTTGATTATTTCATCATAAAATGAATCGCGTTTACTCAATTCTGACAAAAAACGTTTTGCTATTGAAATAAGCGATACATTTGAAAGGCGGTCTTGACTCATTTTGTTTCTAGTAAAAATGTTTTTATGCGTTTAAGTGTTGAAAATGATCATTCTACAGAAGCTTACCGGAATTGTCTCAAAAAATAGTGGCGTTATTCAAAAAGTTCTCTAATTTTGGTCATAAGTTTTTAAAAAATCTACCAGCTCTTTGAAATTTCCTTTATTGCACGATTCTCGTTTTTCGTCATGTCCTCGGAAAGAATTTTCTTGTGAAGATAACTATATAACGGCATCTATTAACCTCTTTAATATTTCCCTATTCTCACGGACCTTTTCGTTAACATTTTCTATTTCTCTCTTATGTGCAGAATCCAAGAAATTTACAATATTTTGTTTACCAAACATTTCGAATTTAATGCAAGATGAAATGTGCTCCTGGGATTTTTTGTGCCTTTCTAAACCTCGCGACAAATTTTGCAAATTATTAAACCCGGCCTTGCCCCAAATTGAGGATTGATCATTAGTAAATAATAAACATCTCCAACAATATAATTTGTTTAAGTCCATTTAATAACAAATAATCCACCACGTCTGGACAACAAGACATGTTGTTGGGAATATTTTCACCTAGAGCACTTATTTCTAGCCCGCCTATCAAATGTTTTATGTATTTAGACGTCAAGTTGTTGTTAACCGGTTAAACGCAACTGTCAGACGTCAGTTCGTTTTCTTTGTGAATCACCTGACTCTTGAATGACCTGTGCACATGCGCTATAAAAACTAAGATCTGAGGCTAGCCTCATACTTGGCTATTCCAAGTGTAGCTATTTTACACAGCGCAAAGAAATTCAAGGTCATTCATGTTATAAGTAAATGCGGTAAAGTTGGAAGCTATTTCGTATTAGCCTCCAGCGAACCGCAGTGTTCATTCAGTAAAAGACCGGCCGACCGGGAAATATGCATACAAAGACTATCCGGACTGTAACGTTATAGGTATGTTTGTGGAAAGGAAATGCAAAAATGTTATATATAAACTGAAAATTAATTAATAAATAATAAACAATAAAAAATATTTAAAATTGAGATATACCTAATAGAAATTTCTTAAGATATTACTTTTGAAGATATGGTGGTTCTTCCAAGGGGAGGCTCAGCCTCCCCTGCCTCCCCTGACGAGCCGCCACTGTGATCAATAAGACCAATAAATATTATTTTATTATTATATCGGGTACTCGGTGCATCCCTAGTATTAAACATTTTAAACAACCAGATATTTCCATCCCTGTGAATAATGAGTATATTTTCTATGAAAAATGTAAGATAAGGCATGCATTCAAGATTAATAAATATAATCAATATACTCCAAATTGAGAAATGTACGATAGTTATTTAAGTGATGGTTGACAGACATGTCATCTGGAGATCTTAACTCGATATGTCGGATTAATATTGAAAATAAAATCCTTGACGCTATTTGGCACTGATGTACATAAGCCGAAAGAGAGAGAGAGAGAGTAATTGCTTATTTAACAAAGCCAACAATACAATTTTAAAATATTTTGAAATAAATTGAACAGATTTTAAAATGGTCACTAACAATTATGAAATAAAATATCACCGCCATTCAGTTAATTGCATCTTATTACAGTTTATCTAGTGTCAATTTGGAAATCATAAAAAAGACCGACAAAGAAATAGTTCATAATACCACAGTTAAATAATGTTAGTTTAATGAACAACTCCATAAATGATTCAATAAAAGTAAATAAATATCATATAACCTACGACTATGCTACCGGCAATATTAAGAATGAGCGAAGAGCAGGTAACGAACTTGTAATGGTGAGCCAGGTAAACAATTGACTACTTTCATTAGTTTCATTTTTGAGGTAAGCGCATATCATATCTAGTTAACTATATTCTCGTTTGTAATATTCAAGCACGGTCTCGGTGTTATTCTATCACAAGCAGGCTTTGTAATGATTTTTCCTGATAGCAACGTTTTAGACTGAATTTCTCAATTAAGAATAGAAATACTATACCTAATATTGCCAAAAGAACTTTACAATAAACTTTCCGTGTTAAACAATTTTTCATTGAAAAGTAATTCTAGGTACACCTCTCGATTTGCCCTGCGAAGGAATTTGTAAAGGATCTTGGTGCTCCCAGATCTTATGTCTAAAATTTCAGGTTTCCACGCTGATCTGCATTTGACAAAAATGTGTCAACCACAGACAGGCACACATACGCAGACAACCGGTTTGAAAACGTTCATTCTTTTGATCTAGAATTTCAATTTTTCCCTCTACCTATAAATAAGAAAGTAAAACACCAACTCATTAGTACAAATTTTTAAAAGAATATGGCTTCCACATTTCATGATTACCCATAACTCTGTAAAAATTTCAGATGTAGGAATAAAAAATATTTAAAGAACCTGCCTACAGTCAGCGTAATTGTTCCGTTCCATAATGAACATTGGACGACATTGTTAAGAACTGCCGTAAGTGTGGTTAACCGATCCCCACCCCATCTACTTAAAGAAGTCATTCTTGTAGACGATTTCAGTTCGAAAGGTAAAATACAATTTTGTGGATTCACACAACTATTTGTCGATATACTTAACTGATGATTGTTATCCGCCTAATGATATAATACTTTTTTAGAATTCAGTAAGAAACCTTTAGATGATTATTTAGCAGCGAACTTATCAAAAGTTAGAGCCATCCATCTGCCAGAGAGAAGTGGTTTGATTAGGGCTAGATTAGCTGGTGCCAAAGAAGCTACTGCAGATGTTTTGATTTTTTTAGACTCGCACACTGAGGCTAATGTGAATTGGCTTCCCCCTCTCCTAGGTAAGTTTTCCACAGCATTCAAAAACATATTAGAGTTTATAGAACTCCCCACGCATTATACGGGAAAAAATGTTTCGGTCAAATTGGATGAGGGTTTGATATGTTGTGGTTTATACTACTTTCATTAAAACATGTTAATTTCAGACCTTTGTTATGAACGTTTTTTTAAATAACTTTACTCATTTTAGACCCACATGGTATACATTTGTATGACCTAAATAAATATAGGGTGTCCCATTTAAGAAAAGGGGTGGTTCTTGGGATGAGGGGGTGGAGTTAATCCTAGGTCTGTTGGTAAAAAGTCTATCCTCCTATTATTTCTTCTTGACATATTTTTGTGTTTTTTTGTGAAAATCAATATATTTGATACCTTATTGCTAATAGGTCGTATCCCATAAAATTTTGAAAATTGAGTTTTTCGTGTCTATGGATCTTCAGGTGATTTCCTACCATTTGACAATATGTAGTAAGCCGTTTACTTCAATCCTATCGCACTTATTAGGGTATTCTAATAAGTCGTAAACAGATCAGCTGCTCTTTGTAGTTCTAATATAGTGTATCCCACAGTTTGTCCATGTGCTTCATAAAGGCTTGGGAGGTTATGTTACAACCCTGTTTGTTTTTAGATTTATCAAATAATCAATTTTTTAGGCCTCCTGTGAAATCTTACTTTTGTGGGTGACGTCTTATTAGCAAATATGGTATCAATATCCAAATTGATTTAGGGTAGAGAGCTGTCATTGAAATGCACAGTATTTATGCCATATGGTGATACATCATTAAGGTATTAATTCGCTCAGAATTAGAAAACTCGGGCTCATTGGCAATATTGTACATTGGCAATATTGTACGACAAATATTTATTAATAAAGACAAATATTAATTTTAAAATGAGCTAACCATTATACTCTTCTCCGATTTACTGCACTTTTTATATAATTGTTGCACATTCTATAGGATACTATAAGCAGTTTTTTGTAAATAATATTGTTTTAGACATTTTTTGTTTAATTACAAAACATTATAAAAATAATTCAAAAAATTAATAACTTTTTTACTTATTGACCAATTTTGTTTAAGAATAGGGTTCTTCCTCTAGCTGACACTAACTTACTGTCCAAATTTTAATACAATTGGACTTTTCGTTCTTAAGTTATTGTACATACAAGAAATGTGACTGATGGACAGACGTACGGACATTTTGAAAGTTGTTCAGAATTCGATTACTAACACAGTGATATGAAATTACTTCTCTACGAGCAATATTACCTGTTTTAGAAATGTGCCGATCGAATGCAATATACTCTTCGTTTTGTATTTGCGAAGAGTATAATAATGGCAAATTCATGTTCAGACTATATTGACAAACTCTCTTTTATAACTCATATTGTTTATCTGATATACAAATAAATATTGCTTTTGTGACATTAAACACTATAAAGAGTGACCGTAAAATTCCTTAAAATTTAGCCTGTTTTGTATATGCCATAACTTCACTTCATGTCACCCCATTCAGGGGTGGGAACCCCCGTATTGAAAAATAAAACAATTCCGTTATCTACATTTTTGATTACCTTTACCTTTAGCGTTCAATTATCTTTTTCCGATGCAAAGTTATGACATATGCAAAAAGGGGCTAATTTTACGGTCAGTCTCTAACTTGCCCTTTTATTCCTTCATTAACTTTTATGTTTTCTTCTGTGTAACTTATTAAATTAATTTTGAAAAGCATACACTTAAATAGTAGCGGAAATGCAATATTAAACATCATTAACTCATTCTAAACAAAGTCACACAGTCAATAGAGTTAGAAAGTCTCTCAAATGACATATAACTAATGTTAGAAGAGGTGCTTCTACAGAGGATGTGGAACAAATAAGAGCTCAGGGTTTTATGTCAGAAAACGTCCTCCAAAAGTAAGAATCCTCGGCATTTTTTCATGAAAATATTTTTTTAAGAGCAGGATGTTTCGTTTTAAATGGGACACCCTGTATATGTGTTTTTTTAAATAAATGTACTGCTAACATGATACTGGTATTTTAGAACCAATTGCTCAAGATTACAAAACCTGCGTTTGTCCTTTTATCGATGTTGTTCAATATGAGACCTTCGAGTATCGTGCTCAGGACGAGGGTGCTAGAGGGGCATTTGACTGGGAATTCTTCTACAAAAGACTTCCTTTACTTCCTGAAGACCTAAAACATCCTACAGAACCTTTCAGGTAAGAACTATTTGGGCTCTTTAAAAGTAGAATATATACAGCCCAGCTAACAATTTAGGTGTGAATCGGCGTCTACTGCAGGTCGAACAGGTGACGCCATCAATTTCGATAGGTGATATAGGGCATAAATTCGATGTCGATACAACCTAAATGGTGTTAAGGACTTCTAGGATCATTATTAAGTACCCAAGAAGTCTCGTTCAAGAAATACGATTACCTATTTAGTCATTTCAATACGTCTCATCTATATCTTCTATTAGGGTCTAATGATAACTTAACCAAAATTACTTAATAAGTTATTTAACAATCATATTACTTATTAGGTGACAAATGTCCCCTTATTAAGTTTACCAAATTTTTCCTACCTACTTACCCTATTAGGTTATTAAGGTCGTGTATTACCTACCACTTAATTAGTATGTTTTAATGTACACTGCCTATTAAGTAAAAATAATAACAAGAATATTTTTCACAACCTATTAGAGCACTAATTTTACCAATAATGGGCTTGTTCCATGATAATCGTTTTATATGGTTTTTATACTTTTTCATATAGAATTCGATATTCTCAGTATGCACTTAAAATTTCGTATTATTAACCTTTCCGTTCTCGAGATATAAGGAGTTGAATTTAGTAATAGTTGCAAAAACCGAACGCCCATTTGTGACGTCACTATACGCAAGTGACGTAAGAAAAGTGGCTTTCTGGAACCTTTCAAATTTAACCTGAAAGGTCGAAAAATATGGAATTTTCAAACGCTGGTAACTAAATAAATACGTCGAGTGGAAGTTCGTTCTATGTCTCTACGGAAAGGAGAAGGTCGGCGATGAATCCTAATAGTAAATTGCAGGGTCAAAATCGAAAATTCGTTCCGACAGGAGCGAGAGAAAATTGTAATTTTTTGACATTCCACCAAATCGTACTCCCCTACTGTCAAGAAGTAAGCAAAACAAACAATACTTCGAAAACACTTATAATTATAACAACTAAGGAGCATCAAGTCTATTGAGATCGCCGAGTCAATGCGTATAGTGACGTAGCGCCTGGCCACGCCCCATTTTCGCGAGGTGGAGATTTGTAATAGTTTTTAAGATACTAAACGTGCAAATAAGATTCTGATTTTTTCAGATCCATTATTTTATACTTGTACTTTCGATTTATGAAATAAAAAAAAATGCCGAACAAGCCCATTGACCTGTACCTGATAGGTATCATAGTGACTTCCACCAAGTGAACTTATACATTATGTAATTTCGACCTGCTTTGGTCGAATTACCTTTAGCTGAAGTCACCGACACTTAAATTGTTAGCTGGGAGGGTATGTATCTTTTTCCACAGCAACAATTTACTAAAGGATGTTTGGTGATATCCTCATATTTTGGTCCAAAGAATGTACTCTTGAATTATGGCCTATTATTAATGCTCCACCCTGTATAATTGCTATAAGAAATCAGTAAAATAATAGTATATCATTTACTCCAGTATATTTTTGGAGTTTTCAGTTAATTATTTGCAACATTCGTGTATATTTTTTTTTCCTAGCCTCCCAGGTTCTAAGGTAATCTGAGACAATGTTTCAGCTCAAGCCAGAACAGATGGATTTACTGATAACAGTAGTTCTGTTTAAGAAAATTTCTTGTCCTTAACTGTGTAAATTGTCTAGTGATCTAAAATTATCACTTTAATTGATAATCTACAATGATAAAGTTGTTTAAAGTCAATATTTGTATAAAAATGTGATAAAATCACGTCATCAATTATTAACTGATAGAATATTATTTAATTCGTAATTGTAAAATTAAATAAGCTACTGCAGTTTCCTGGTATATGTTTAATATGATTTAAACTCCAGCATGTTGCATAATTATTATAATAAATAAAACACTTATATCTCAAGTCATTTTTAGAACCTTTTTTTTACTGTAAAATCACCTTAATATTTCATACAAAATTAAAATTATATGTAAGTCGTGTACACAATGCTATTATGACTGACTATTAACCCTGCATTACTTTAATGCAACAAGATAGTTCTAAACAAATAATGAGTTATTTTTGGAGCAAAATAATAGAAAAAAACCTGGATAAACAAAAGTGCAAACCTCTCAAGTTGCAATATCTCTTTTCACAAAAAATCAATCGAGAATTAGTTTGTTAATTGGTCAGAACGAAAATAAATACATAAATAAATTTTTTTTTTTAAAGTATTGTTTATTACAATTACGTCATACTTAATTGTAAACACAAAAAAAACAATAGATTTCAATCATTAATATATATTTACGACCTTTTTTTTATGATTTATGATAATTTGAATATGATAATAAATACACTGAATGCTAGTTTGTTACATAACTCAACAATTAAACTATAAGATTTTTTAAAATTTAGTTAATTAATAAATGTTTTATTGACCTATCGATTTAGTTGAAAAACAGTAGAGGTCTTCCTCTGGATAACATTAATTTACTATTATTTTGATTAGATGAAGAGAATTTAAAAAATCAGATGAATATGTCAGTAATTGCAAGCTGTAGAGTGTTCCCATATTTCAAAATTATTTTTAAACCTATATAGGTACCTATGGTAACAAGCGAGTACTTGGATTTCTTTAATGTAACATCCAACATTTTTTTATATATTTATATTTAACTAACAATAATAATAATATTTATAGGTATATATAATGGAATTGTTTTACACAAGTCAAAATAGAACAGAAAAATTGCAATCATGTATATACAGTTAACAGCAAACTATATAAAAATATTATATATAAATTCACACGTGAAAAGCAAATATTACAGTCATAACAAACGAAAACAAAACGGAAACAAAAGAAAGAAAACAATGAAAATTATATGAAGAAATCATCAATTTCATAGCGGTTTTTTTCTACCAATCATTTGTTCAATTTTGCCTTGGAAACAGATGTTTTTTGATGATTTAATGTCATCAGATAAAAAGTTAAAATATTTACATCCGTTGTAAAAAAAAGTTGAAATCTTTAATTCTCCATCCAGGCACATATAATTTTTGGACTTAACTGCTGTGTTACCATCTTTAAATTATTCTTAGCAGGCCACAGCGGTCACAATGGCAGACACAGCTTTCAAAATCTATATACATTTTTTTATTAAGAACCCATGGCATGTATGCCATTATACAGGCCCGTGGCCAGCATTTAATGATAAAAACTCTTCGAAAGTGAGCCAATTCTAATGGCTAAGTAAGGCGGACACCGGTGTCCGCCATGGCGCTGAATGTGTTAAAGAAACTATGAGACTACCTAAGTAGAACAAAATATTACTATGAATTTTCACTCAATAATTTTAGTGGTTTGTAAAATACTTAGTTAGATTTAAACGTAAAAATTATGCTAATCTTCCTATTTCGTAGTTTTAAATATAACTATTCATAGTAAAATTTCCCTATCGGATGTCTCTTTCTAGGAAATGGTTACCTTAACACGTTGATTGCCACATGAACCAACATATGGGCCCCGGTATTTACGTCCACTTTCTGCTCTGTGAACCTTCGTATAGGTCACACGCTTAAAAATATTGATAATTGGGGCCTGGGAGTCCCAGACAACTATTGAGCTTATGATTTTTGCTCTGTTCAAAGAATAATGTAAATTAATTAAATAACTTTATTATTTTATCGAGTACATATCTAGTTGTCACAAAAGTATCTTGCGAATGATACATTACTTTTGACATTTACGAACATAAAAAAAAAACCATGATAAACAGTAAAATTTTGTGCATTGTTGGCAATGTGCTTATTACAGCTGCGTGTTTTTCCGACCTTCACTTCTTATCTTTTCATAGCAAACAACATATTTACGACTATCTTTAGATAGCACCTCTGCTAAAACGTGCTGTTCATTTTCATATCTGGCTGGTTCTACAGTCGTCAATACATTCTCAATTATCTGCTCTTTGAATGCAGTTATGGATATATTATCTTTAGTTATCTTTCTGTAGTTCTGTAAAGAGTATATGCATTTACCAAGGAAGTTCCTAATAACTCAAATGCCAGCTTGCGATACAATTTTATTCCTTTCCTCAGGTGCATTGAATAAGCTTCTAGTTGATCAGATACATCAAAAAAAGATTTACTGTTGTTATAATCACAAATAATGGTGGGTTTATCAATTTCTTCGCCTCGTCTTTTTACTTTTCTTGTAACCGCTATATGATATGTACTAAGACAAAGTACATCCTGCTTATCTTGCCAGGTTAGAACAACTACTAATATTATGTTCCCTCGCAATGATCTCGCCTTTTTTGAGTTTTTTTGTGGTTACGTCTGTAGGATCCAATTTTCGTTTCTTTCTGATACACGAAAACAAGTCAAAATTTGCAGCAATGCGGCAAAAACCATGCAGGTGAGCTGAGACCCAAATGCCGATTCTTATTTTGAAAATATCTGTCCGTGCCCAAATGTTACCAAAATCAATTTTTATGACATACAATATCTCCAGCATATAATGAAACAAATAGGTAGTATAAAAAAGAATTGGGGCCTGCAGCACAACTTTTCGTTAATTATATTTGGGCGATTAACATGTTAATTATCTACATGCTGATACCTTAGTCACCATTACTTTTCGATGATTTTTGAAAAATTCAAATTGAAAAGAGTGGTGAGTGGATATCAGTGCGTGAATAGAAATTATTCTGACTGTAATTTATTTATTTATTTATTTATTTATCTATTCATTTATTTAATCACCTTATTTATTTTAACGTCCTGGTGAAGTTTAGCTAATGCCATTCTACTATTTAACCAGGACGGTGAAATGGGAGACGGTCACCCATCCAAGTGACGGACTCGCTCCGGATGCATAATTTCTTTATCAGGACACTTATAACAAATCACTAAAAATAAAAATGACCTTTTGATAATGATACAATACATCTGAGATCTGGTAGAAACTCAACCTAGCAACAAATGTTAAATTCCCGTGTATTTAAGAGTTTGTTAACAACCATAATGTTCTGGGAAAGTTATTGTATTGCTAACGTAGTACCTATATATTTACGTTTTAATAAAGAAAAAATCTAAATTTGGAAATATTTTTCAATTTGACTAGATAACTTTTATTCTGGAAATCGTTATCTGTGTTCAAAATGTTTAAATCAATATTCTTATCTTGAAATCCAGCTTGTAACAATCATGTGCTATAACTTTTCTGGCTGCGCCACTTAACGCTCCACACTTTCTGGCGGTCTTGTTCTATTTATTTAAGGAACAAAAAGCGTGTGTATTCAATAATGAGCCATGTAATGATTTCCACAACTGACTTTTAAAGAGTAATTGTGACATACCTGATGGAACATGCCCTATATACCAGAAATCTATTTTATAAATCAATGTCATTCATAAAACGACAAAAATCACTAGTAAAACATAAAACGTACCGAGAAATTGACCTAACTTATAAACCACCTCACAAAAGAAAATCCAATGGATTTAAATCAGGGAATCTAACCAGCCATGAGATATGATTTTTTTTTTGTATAATTGGTTGCATAATTAAATAAATATTGAGGAATTTAAGGAGCTATGAGTGCAAATTACCTCTATGATTGAATATATTGGTCTTAATTTCATTAACATAAATTTTATGGCCTTTAAAATTAAAGCAGGGAGTAAATTCAGGGATTCATCTTGAAAAAGCTATAATTCTTTAGGTAAGCGAATATAATAAACTGGTTTTTTTCTTATTGCGCTAATGTACATACATTAAAATAGTCCATGCGATAAACAAGAATCTCTCAGTTTTTTATATCACTTTTTAAAAGATATAGCCTAAAGGATATTTACGTCCGATGTAGAACATGACATATTTAAAAAACATTTCTGTAATGTATTTCACACTTGCTCAATTGGATTTAAATCTGGAGATTGTGTCACAACACAAGATCATATTTCTCTAGAAAACAACTCTTGCAAATGTTAGATGTCCATTATTGCCACGCAACCTATTGTAATATTTTCACTATAGTTTTTGTTTATTTTTCTTATTATGTACTCAGTACAAATTAATACAAGAATCGACCATGAATGTAAAAGTTGTTAATATTTTGGTAAGAGAAAATATAAATATATCTCTATCAGACACTTTGTTATTTAAATATTCTTATCCCTCTCAGCACCAGTTCATTTTATAAAACCAATGTTTATATTGCAGAATAACTGTTTCCTAAAAAACACAGTATCAAAAATTGTGTGTTTTTAATTGCCTATTTCAACTTTGATATTTTATGAAAAATTTTCTTCCAGGAGTCCTATTATGGCAGGTGGATTATTTGCCATAAGTAGAAAATTCTTCTGGGAACTTGATGGATATGATGAAGGATTAGACATTTGGGGTGGAGAACAATACGAACTTAGCTTTAAAATTTGGCAGTGTGGAGGACAAATGTACGACGCACCGTGTTCTAGAGTTGGACATATCTATAGAAAATTCGCACCATTTCCCAACCCTGGAAAAGGAGATTTTGTTGGAAGAGTTAGTTTGATAACATTCAAAACTAAGTAGCGATTGTAACTTGAGAAGTTGGTTTAGCTCCCCAACCAAGTTGATATTATTTGGAGATTTATAAAACTAAGTTTTAATCATATTCTGAGAATGCCAACTTTGTTGACACAGCACATGTCACATATAGTCTGTATGAAAATTAGAATTGATCTGAACATTGTCAGGTTACAACCGCTTACTTATCAGTACCAAATAGATATGTACGATTGTCGTTTTCAGAACTACCGCAGAGTAGCAGAAGTGTGGATGGATGAGTATGCCCAATACTTATATATGAGGAGGCCGCACTATAAACATATCGATCCTGGTGATTTAACAAAGCAAAAAGGTCTTAGGGACAGGTTGCAATGCAAACCGTTCAAGTGGTTTATGGAAAATATTGCATTCGATTTGCCCTTGAAGTATCCACCAGTAGAACCTGGTGATTTTGGTGCTGGGGAGGCAAGTATTTAAAACTTCATGTTTATGTCACTAATTTCAGTGTTGTCTCTTTTATTTTATATTTCTGTGTTTCAAAAGTCTTGCTTTTGTATATTTGCTTGTTTGACCAACCTAAACATTCTTCCTATTTCCTTTATAAGAATGACAAGACAATAACGCTTTCTTTTCGTATAAAATAATGTAATAGTTTATTTATCTTAAAATCATAAAAAGGTACACACATCAAGAAAGTAAAAAATTAGACTTTTTAAATTTGATAAATTACCTAATTGGACTTTTCTCATTATTGCAGATACGGAACTTGGCTGCACCTGAACTTTGTGTGGACTCAGGATTCAAAGATAAGGACCAAGTTATAGGTTTGCAGACATGCATATCCGACACAAAGAAGAGAGGGGAGCAGAACTTTACGTTGACTTGGCACAAAGATATTAGAGTTAAGGGGAAGCCCCTGTGTTTAGACGTGTCTGACCCTAACGACAAAGCTGATATCGTCTTATATCCATGCCATGGTATGAAAGGGAATCAGTACTGGAAATATGATGTGGTGAGTAAAATTTCATTACCTTTAACATGTTCACTACACCTTAGAGAGTGAAGCTCGTAAATTCTGAAAATATGCAAATTGTAGACTTTTCTTGCTACTTAATTGTGTACACCATTAATCACAAAAATATCAACGCATATATTTTCAATTTTTATCACGGTGACTTGGAGGTTACATATTAATAATAATAATAAAATTTATTGAGAGAAGTATATATAAACATACAATCAATCAAATAGAGAAGGCATTGCCAAAGACAGTTTCCAGCCTCCCCTATAACCTAAAACTAAACATAAAAATGTGTACATAGAGGAAAAAGAAAGAACAAAAAAGCACAATATAAAAAACATAAATAAGTAAAGACAATTAATTACGTAACACACTGTTTCATTAAAAGTTTTTGTTTTATCTTACATTTAAATTGAGACATTGATGGACTAGAAACAAAAATATTGTGAAATTGGTTCAGTAGCTTAGGTGCCAAATGAGAAAAACATGACTCATATTTTTTAGTATGATGCATAGGGACACTATATGTGTCGGAGGTTCTGATATTTACATCATGAGCTTATAATCTGCGTTCAAGCAGGTTTTACAAATATGCTGGGGTGTGCTGATTTACAATATTAAAAAGCAGACAGGACAACAACATGGTAAATCGATTATCATTTTTTAATAAATCGTGGATACTAAAATATGGTGTAATATGATGTCAATTGTCGATGTTGTACGAATATCATAAGCAACTATTTTGTAAAAGTTTTATTTTATTTTGAAATTATTTCGTCAAATGCCAGTAGTAAACACCACTACAATAGTCAAAAGTACTTAAAATTACGGAATTACAAAGTTTCCATTTAAATTCTGATGGCAAAATATATTTAAATTTATAGAGTTCTGAATTTGGTGTAAGATTGTCGACACTTTGCAATGACATGCTTTTCAAAACACAATCGATCATCAAAGATATATTTTTAGCTGTTTGTCATATCTATCACATTTTGGTTCAGAACTATATCATTGTTTAAATTCTGAAGGGCTTTGTGGCACTAGTTCCAACACACAACGCTGTTGATTTCAAAGGATTAATTATTAACCCATTGTCACTTGACCACTTGGCTATAGATGTTAAAGCTACATTTAGTTCAGAGACGGTCTCACTACTGCATGAAGGATTGCATGATATGTAGATTTGTGTGTCATCGGCGTAAAGATGAATCCTACAGCTGGCAGGTAGTATCGTTGGAAGATGCTTCCTTGGAGAACACCACATGGAACTTGTGCAGAAGAAAATACATTGTCAATTTTAACTGTTTGTAAGCGATTGGACAAATAACATTTAAACCAGTTGAAGAGCTGCGAATTTATTTTATAATTATGTAATTTAGCCAGAAATAAATCATGATCTATTAAATCAAAGGCTTTGCTGTAGTCCAGAAGCACCAGGAATGTAACACTTGAATTGTTTATAGCGTAGGTCGGGTCGTCGCACATAAAGTTGGTGATCAATTTAAAATACAGTGAATATTATAATTCATAATTCCTTATAATTTCATTAAATCACGTTTTAAGTACAAAAGTTAAAATTACTCCTAATTTAATGCCACAGGAAACACATTGACCAATACACATGTTTATGTATAGGAGGGACATACTTTATTCTGATTCTGACTGTGTTATATAGCCACGATCACTTCCACAAAACATCATTGCCTTGTGACTGCAGAATGGATTGAAGTGGCCGCTTTATCCTTAAACTGCCTTTTTTCCCATTGGTACACATGCTCTATGCTATTCAGTGACGGATTGCAGTTTATATCACATAAAATCATTTTATGCATGTGATTGTTCAAGGGGTTAAATTGATGATTTATCCCTAAACTGTCTTTTATTTCCACTTTCATTGATCAGTTGATTTGAAATTTGGTACATATACTCTTTGCTGTTAAGTGACACGAAAAAATCACCCCCTCAAGGGTGTACATTAAATCAATTAGTAACACATATTTCATTGGAATATGCATGGTGGTGGTTATGCCAGTAGGGAAGAGGTGTACATTATTGTTTATATTTCCATTAGGGTTGAAATAGTCGCAGAGGGCTCCAGATTTTTTTCAATAAGTGATCAATGAAAAGTGGACATAAAAGTCAGTTTAGGGGTAATTCAGCCACTTTAACACCCTGAACAGTCAGATGCATAAAAAGTTTATATGTGATATAAACGGCAATCCACATCACTAGGTGCATTTTTCTCAACATCATTCTTCCTATTCCAATACTTATCAGGTAAAAAAATTCAATTGTCTCTAATAGCAAAAAACATTGGATTATCTTGTAAATTTTAGGCAAATTGCATAAGTAATACTTAGTAAAATTATTTGTTCATTGCGGAGTTTATTAGATATAATTCACTGTTCTATGTATGAAATAGATTTTCCCATGTTTTATTATACTAGATTTGGCTTTGTCAATAAAAATCACTTGTATTTTCCTCGCATACCGAAGGGAAGTATTGTATTCGAGAAAAAATCGCCCTCCGAGATTTTCTAAGATCTTCACGTTTTAGATCATGTAGATTGCGAAAATCTAGGTTTTTCAATTCCGTCAGTCTGTCTGTCGGCCTGTTGGTGTATTAATAAAAAACTACTTGATGGAGAACAGCCAAATTTGGTAGGTAATAGTGGAAAAAAAAATGTTCGCTCAAATTTAAAATTTTCACGTTTCGTGACATTCTAAATCTATTTAAAAAAACATGGTTTTTTTGGAAAATTTTAAATGGAAAAAAATTTGAAACTGAAAATTTTGAATTTTTTATAAAATGGGCGATGGAAGAAAGTTTGTTTTGATCAAATTTAAAATTTCCACGTTTCGTGACATTCTAAACCTATTTCAAAAAATTTTGAATTGAAAATTTAGAAAATTTTTTATAAAATGGGTGATGGAAAAAAATTTTTTCGTGCTCAAATTTAACATTGCTACGTTTCGTGACATTTTAAACTTAAAAAAAAATTTTTGAAAATTTAAAATAGAAAAAATTTTGTATAAAATGGATGATGGAAAAAATGCAGGTATTACTCAAATTTAAAATTTTCACGTTTCATGACATTCTAAATATATTTCAAAAGAGAAATTTGTTTTAAAAACTTTAAAAAAATATATATCAGAAATAAAATATTTTTAAGCCTACCTGATGTAGGCACATTCTTCTCTCGTTATCAAATTGTGTTTAGTATAATTTCATTCTCATTTATTATCCTTTTTCTTTTGTAATTATTTACTTTGTTAATTTTAATGGTTGAGTATTTGAGCAGCCTCTGGGCTGGACTCCGCCATATGTATATTTTCAATAAAGGCACTTTATTATTATTATTATTATATTTTTTCAAATTTTCTTATCACTACGATAGAATAGATGATGAGAAAAAAATGTTTTGCTTCAATTTTAAAATTCCACGTTTCATTATATTTTAAACCTATTTCGACAAAAAAATTTTTTGAAAATAAAAAAAAAATTGAAAAAATCTTCCCCTACCACTATACAGTAGATGATGGAAAAAAGTTTATTAGGCTTTCTCTGTAATAATAGGGCTAACTACATGGCGACTATAATTCTCATGTCATCTCTTAATTAATAATTTTTTAGAGTGACCGTCTTTTATGAATAAAGAGGGAAGTTCTGTGTAAACACCTTTATCAATTTTTTTTTTCTGACAATAAAGCATATTTACTTTGAAGCCTTCAATCAGGGGTGCAACTTGATTTAGTATGTGCACTTTCTTTTGACGCAGCCTATACAGATTTCTTAAGTACTAAACTAGCATCAAATCCATTATTGTATTATCAATATCAGAATCCTTGTTAATACAAAGTAAGCTATGGTACTAAGAAATTTAGAAATTCATAAATAACTTTCATTTGTGAAAGTAAATAACATATTTAATGTTAAATTAATGGAAAAAATTGAAACATTATCTAAAAACGGTTTAAATATACAGTTTTTACGAAATTCAAATTATCTAGCATTTAACTAATAAATTGAAACTTTCTTTTTGACCTTCAAAAAAATTGTTTTTACCACTCAAAAACTTCGAACAAAGGTTTGGTAATGTACCATTTGATAATGTTAAATATTCAATTATGATTATGAATGAGATTAATAGATATTATACCAAAACGTTTTATTGAGTAAATGAAAACATTATTTTATTCTCACAATAACCATTTAATACTGCTAGATTGCCTTGGATTGTGGCAGCCCAAATAAGTAGATATTTAGATCTATAATTGTTTATTTGTGGCATATTCAGATTTCTTACTTTTTATTGGGTATTTTGCCACTGAAAAATGTTTAAAAATTTTAATGAAAAGACCTTTGCCCCAAATGGATCAGACTGAGGTTGGTTCTTGAATACTTGATTGTTACAAAATGTCTCACACCTAAAATTATATAAACTAGAACAATGTTATAAACTAAAAATTAAATAAAAGATAAAACTAATGACAGTTAACGTTTTGGGCGATTATCTACTTCCGTTCTCAAAACTCTTGGCCGTCAACCACAGTTCTACAGGGTGTTCTCCACTATGCTTCAAATTTTTACATTTGTCATAACTGAATTTTAATTTTTTTACTTAAAATGTTTCAGCAATACCTACATACTCATATCCATAGTGACCACTTTTTTTCTATTTGAATTTTTCAAAAACTATCGAAATGCATAAGGCAAGAATAAAACTATTTTTATTGTTAGAATTTTTTTTTAAATTGATACACAAATGTTAAAATTGTAATTTTTTTGTAGCATCTTGGGATAGTATTCGATAATCCTCAATTTTTTAAAATTAATACCGCTTTCAGAAAATTAGGAATTATACAATACTATCCCAAGATGCTACAAAAAAGTATGATAATATTAGCTTGTGCATTATAATTTAAAAAAATAAGAAAGGTCATTGTATGTTTTTCAAGTATCAAGTACCCATTCGATCGCTTCAGAAAAATTATGTGTGATTAAAGACCGTCCCAAGATTCTACACAAAAAATTTGTGATAAAAAAATTCATAAAAATTCATATATTTTTTTTTCAATGAAACGTGTTGTCAGATTCTGTTCCAATTCATTTCATGTTTATGTTCTGGTAGTATCTATAATTGGCTAAAATTTTATTTGAATCGGTTAAGCCATTCAGTAGATAAAAATTATATTTGATAATTTTCGTTTTTTTCTTTACTCAAAAACGGTTTAATATTGAGGCTGAAATCTGCCAAACTTTAAGAAAAAAAAATCAGCACCGTTTATGCGGGGGCAAATTAACCCATCTAAGGGCATGGCCACGTCGGCGCACTGCACATCGCACAGTAAAATGAAATACAACCATTATTTTAAATGATAGTGACCAAATCAACAACTTGAGCCTTGCACATTGCACGGCCTTCAACACGGGCGATACCGTGTTTGTGAATCCCTATTTGGAACAAAAGAGATAAATAGCTGAAGAATATATGAACAATTAGTACAATTTCTTTTGTATGCAGACCAGGCTAGGAGCTGAGCGATGTACTCTGTGTGGTGCGCCGTCGTGGCCATGCACTTAATCAACTGTGGCCTTTTTTATTTTTTGTGCCATTAGATAATTATGACATTTTTATTGTTTTTACTGTTAAAGATAATAATCGATTGTGGAAGCCGTTACTTTGTGATAGTTAATGATGATGATATGAGAAAGGGCACTGCTTTGTTTTCTATCATTGAATTTTTTGTAACATACACGTTACTGCAATTTAGGTACCTAATAAATTCAGTGATAGAAAACGAGTACGTTAAGGTACCGAACTGCAGAAACGTGTATCTTACAATAAATTTAGTGATAGAAAACAAAGTAGCGTCCTTTCTTATATCGTATAGATAATAATAATAATAGTAGTCTATATTCCACAACAACATACACTTACAAACAGGTAAACAATACTTATAATGAACAAATAAATACATTATGAAAAAGGCAGAGTTCAATCATTTTGGATTTGTTGTCCAAAATTATCGCTCTTCTTTGTGCAATCTTTTTTCTTTTATCTCTTAATTTTGTATAATCTATTATAGACATACTCGTGGAGGTAAGGAGTCGGGATTTTGCTGGAAAGTCCCAAAGTATCTGCTCCTGGGCCAATCTACTCCACCCCCCCGCCGTTTTCGAGGACGCTGAAACCTATTCCGGGATCCAAAAAAAGTTTTTGGCCCGGCTACCCCCCGAAATCTCCCCAAGACCACCCTTAAAGTCTCTTTCCCGACGCAGACATCAATCCAACCCTATATTTTGGTGAATTGGCCCTCCCCATAACTTAAGGTGGTAATTCTAGAGGGGTGGGATCACCCCTACCCCTCGATTCAACCCCTATAGGTCGTGGATTTTTTTTTACAATTTTTAAAAGGGGGACTTATTGGAGAGAAAATGAAGGTGACCAGGGTTGTAACCAGGGGTGGTTACAACCTATCCAGGGAGTGGATTTTTTTATGTAAAAAATATTTAACATTTTTAGAGAGGATGTCTATTGTAAACACCAACGATAATGTTAATCCGACAGCAGAAATAAAATGTATATGCATATTATATATTCACAAATACATTCATACATTCTCATGCAATATGTACACATTTTGTAATAAATACATTATATTTTGCATTTAAATATAGATCCGAGAATTTCCACTCCTGAGGGTTGTTACAACCCTGGTTGCCTTTCATCTTCCTTCCACCTCCCTCTCTAAAAATGTTGAATATTTTTTACATTAAAAAAATCCACCCCCTGGAGCGGTTGTAACCACCTCTTGATATAACCCTGGTTGCCTTCATCTTTTCTCCAACAAACCCTCTTTTTAAAAATTGTAAATATTTTTTACAAAAAAAAAGAATCCACGCATAATAGGCGTTGAATTGAGGGGTAGGGGTGATTGGGGGTCATCATCCTTTAGAATTACTACCTTAAGTTAATGGGCCAATTCACCAAAATACAGGGTTGGATTGATGTCTGTGTCGGGAAAGAGACTTTAAGGGTGGTTTTGGGGGGAGGCCAGGGTCAAAAACGTTTTGTACTCCGGGATCGGTTTCAGTACCCTCGAAAACCGGGAAGGGGGGACTAGATTGGCCCAGTAGCAGATACTTGGGTGTCCTTCCGACTCCTGATCACCTCAACTATATAGTTTTATTTTTTTTAATATGTTCGACATACTCGTCACCTTTTCCATAAAAATAAAACTCACATGTATTTTTAAGAGAAGAAAATTCATTTGGTTATTTAGATGTTCTGTTGCTTTTCGTAAAATTATTTTTTTCTTGTTTGTGTTTTAGGAGAAACAGTGGTTTTTACATGGAGGAAACCCAAGGTGCTTGGACTGTGATCCTGGACAAAAACGATTGTATGTTAGAAGCTGTGATGAAACCTCCAAAACACAAAAGTGGAGATTTGAAAATGTCAATCTAACTATGATTGCAGATTGGGAAAATGTTGGAGTGCAATAGTAGTTTTTAGGATTTTTTTTTGCTACCTTCTTAAAAAAATCTGATAGAATACAACTGCCGAAATTGTTACTATTAATAGTAAGAAACATTTTTCGTCAGGAAAGTTAATTTTTAACGCCCAGACATCGTACAAATTTGAAACAATAATGACAAGTGTCGTAATCAATAACTTACATTCCCATTATCTTTATTTATAGAAATTAATAACCATTCCATCAGATTTTTTCATAAATAATCTTCGTGATTTCCGTACTTAATGAGATAAACTAGCTCAGAATATCCACAACTTCCTTTATACATACCGACTGTATATAAAAGTTTTAATATTTTACACCTACTTTTTGCATTTACAGAGTTCATTCAGTAGATTTTATGGAAAAGTTTTTTTATCGTCACTGTGATAGTATTATTAAAATTTTATTGTTGCCATAATTTTAAGGTATGTTTAGATATGATCATTTTATACCTACGATTGGAGAAATTATAATTTGATGATAAAAAATAAAATCTATGAATACGTTTTTTCTTCAGTTCTTTTATTTGGCAAAAAAATACGTCAGAAATAACCTTTTCTAGAGAGGCAATTTTTTAACTAAACAGCCAACTTTTTTTAATTCACTTGAGGTGAGGTACCAGACGGAGAGCTGGCTACGGAAATTAAAAATGATAAGGTGCAGTGAAAATTTTTATGTAAAAACCCTCTTTACTAGCTGAAAAATACATAGCTCTGCAGCCAGAAGGCCATCCTGGGGAGGGAAGCGTGGGTGGGCTGGCATTGTAACACGTTAATTTTTAATTAATTTTAATTTAATCTTTAGGTGCAGCTCTGAAATTTTGTGTAGTTGTAGTTTCTAACTATAGAAATAAATAAATAAATGCGATGTAATTTTAGGATTAGAAATAACAACAAAAAAGTTCACTGAACTGAACTTGTGGTAGGTACCTTGTGAAACATCTTGAAAATAATTGTTAATAAATTAAACACTGCTTTTAGATGAATCAATCAATATATTATAAATTATAATATATTATAATATATTGATTGATTCACCTAAAAGCAGTGTTTAATTTATTAACAATTACAAAAAAGTTCAATACAAATTAAAAAAAAGTACACCCGTACAAGATTTGAACCAAGAAATTCGCTGTGAATGTCGTCGCTTAACGCGATTTGCTATGATCGGGTTGGACTGGAAATTTCGTTAAAAATTAACGCATTTTGCCGTTCGAGCACACTTCCTGCCCGGGATGGACTTCTGGCTGCAGAGCTATGTACTTTTCAGCTAGTAAGGAGGGTTTTTGCATAAAAATTTTCACTGCACCTCATTTTTAATTTCCGTAATCAGCTCTTAGGCTATAGTGCCGGTTTTAGTGGCGGGATCTCAATCTGCAAAGTTAAGGCACACGGGGCGAGTCCGCCACTTAGATGGGTGACCGTATTTCGTCTCGCCATCCCAGTTAAGTAGTGGAATAGCATTAGCTAAACTTCGCCAAGACGATAAAGTAAGGCGATTGAAATTTAATAAAAAAAAGAAAATTTAATGTCGGCCTATTTCTGCTATAGAGGCCACTCACCGACGCCACAAGAGGAGTTAGCATCAACCTGGAAATTCTGCCGAACCTTTTCTCTACAAAAGAGTGGAAGAGGTATTATTAGGCAGGGGGGTTGGCAAAAAATGTTAGAGCCTGACAAAGGGGGTGGTAGAGAGGTCAAAAATGCGTGAATTTTAAAAAATTGATTGAAGGAGCCGTTACTCTGTGGTAGTTAATCATTTTGCACAAATAACTAAATAAAACACACTACTATGTTTTCTACCACTATGTATTTATAAAAATTGCGACTGCAGTTTCGACTTACAAAGCCATTGTCAAGCAGTGAATCAAAAATGACTCATTTTTGATTCACTGCTTGACAATGGCTTTGTAAGTCGAAACTGCAGTCGCAATTTTTATAAATACATAGTGGTAGAAAACATAGTAGTGTGTTTTATTTAGTTATTTGTGCGTGAATTTTGTACGACGTATTTTATGGTTGTTACATGTCACGTGTTTCGCCACTCAAGTGGACATCATGAGGATATGATTCCCTGCTGCCAACTCAACGAAGCTCCTGTTGGATTTACCGTTTGATATTTGGTTTGTAGTAGTAATAATAATACTTTATGAGTAGCATTTGTAGTCTATGTAATGAAGGCAGAAAGACTGTAAATATTTCGAGACGAGATTACCTCCCTTTCCATTTGCTGAACATGATGCAAGTGGTGGGAGAAATTATTTACCGCCGCAATCACCTGAAATTGCAAAAAATCACCCCTTTTATGTTTTCATATTTAAGCGGGTCTGGAGAGTGATTTATTGACGGGTTATACTTAAAATAACATGGAAGAGGGTAATAGAGTAAGTGGAACTCAGACAGCATGCCTAGGGGGTTGATTAAACCCTCCCAAGTGGTGGAAAATCATTTTTTTTTTCAAATGATTCAGTTCAAACGCGTATCCCCCATTTTCGGGGTCGTTTGATCATGTTAAAAATATTCAATTTTAGCTTCAACCCCTCCTCATCCCTCAAATGGGCAGAAACCACCCTCACTTAACAGAAAGCATACTATCCAGGATTTATGGGTTTTTTGGCACATGATTATTGTTCGTGTGTATATTCCTTCAGTTTTTATGGAAGAGAAGCGCCAGTGAAAATGGGGGAGGGCATATTGACGATTCAAAGTGTAATTAATGAATTTTACACCTCTTGGAAGGGTTGAAGCGATCCCCGAGGTTGCTACCACCTCTTCCATGAAAACTGAAGGGATATGGCACAGGAATAACGATCATGTGCCGCAAAACCTGGTGAGTGAGGGGTGGTTTTTGCCTATTTGAGGGATGAGGAGGGGCTGGAGCTAAAAATTTTTCCCGTGATTAGCGATCCCGAAAACGGGGGGATACGCGTTTGAACTGAATCATTTGAAAAAGAATGATTTTCTACCCCTCGGGAGGGTTTAATCAACCCCCTAGGCCTGCTGTCTCGGTTCCATTTACTCTATAACCCCCTTCCGTGTTATTTCAAGATTTCAAGTATGACCCATCGATAAATCACTCCCCATACCCGTTTATATATGAAAACATAAAAGTGGTGGTTTTTGGCTGTTTCATGGGTTTGCGACTTCTTCCAATTGCATCGTGTCCAGCACCCTCGGAAATCTCGTAGGCACGAAATATTTACAAAAAAAAGTTGCTCATTTCTTTTATTTTCCTCCAGTTTTTTTGGCAACTACTTAAAAAAAACACAAATTGATAGAAATAATTTAATAGTACATTTATCTTTTATGATTAATATTTCAATATATGAAACTACGCCTACGTTCACAACACTAATACAAATAAAATACACATAAATAAATATAAAAAAACTTAATTAAAATCTATTTATAGCACTTATTGACTAAACATGTATGAAAATACATTTCACTTGATTGATTTCTTTTTTGAGCGCTTGTAAAAATTTGGAATGAGCAATTTTTGGTCGAAATTTTAAAAATGAGAATTTGGCACGGGCCTGCTGCGGAATGAGTTATTTTATTTATCTATCTAACATTTTACTAAAAATTCCAAAAATCTCTTAACAAGGCAGCGGCTAAATTTTGGAATGTATTAATAATTAATATTTGGAGAGTATTCTAACTGCGGAGATCACAAAATGTCATGTTAAAGCAATTAAAACTGACTAGACGTCAATATAAAAAATTCTGTATAATATAAAAAAATACCACATTCAATAGAAATAAGGTAAGTTTCCCAACATTTTATATAGTGTTGTTGTAAATGTGTAAAATTTAATGTTACGCTTAGACATTTTCTGAAAATCAGTCATTTTTTAAATCATGTTCATAAATTCAGGAATAGTAAGGGTAGTTGGTCCATTTTTTTGTGAAAATTTCTATAAAAATGCTTACCTTTGAAGAAACCTATGAGTCCCTAGTTGCACGTTGGGCGAAACAGGTTAAAAAAAAAGTCATAGGCCAATTTAAAAGTCAAAAAACAAAGTTTTTTAGAGATAATATTTTCTTGTTTTTTTCTTTTGGTTGCTATTTGATTAAAATTGACTGAAATATATCAATTTACAATTTTTTATTACTATGATTTTTGGTGTTATACTTGTAAAATACACATTAAACAAAAAATAAAATTTCCAAGAAAAAATTGGACTACTCTCTCGTTATTCCTTATCCAGACGGATTTTTTTAATATATTTTACCTGTACCAAAGGTACAATTAATTTAAGCAACAAACTGCAAAGAACTTTACATGCCTTGGGTAGTTGCGTCACTCTTCTCGTAAAGGGAAAGATGGTCTTATTTAAAATTCTATTTCCTTTATTTTTTATGGAAGAGACTGACGTTACATGAAATAACTTTCCACCCAAAATTAAATTTGAGTAAATTACTGCACATTGGAAGTTTCTTATCTAATTATATATTGTCCATTTGAGAAGAGTTTGAGGGCTTATTTATGTTCTCATATTTTTATTTTCAGAAGAGAAATGCTTCTATGGAATACATCTTCAATTGATAAAACACATATACTTTTTATCTTATCCTTCTCAGTCTTGATGTCAAAACCTTAGGACAGAAACTGCAATTTTATTGAAATGAAAAAAGTCAAGATTTGTGCATTTTACCAAATGCATAGATTTCGCAAATCTGATACCTTAATATTGTATTGTCGTGGAGAATAGAAGTCCCTACAAAATTTCAGAGAGCTAAATGGACAGAAAGTGCCTAAAAATACAATTGCAAGATTTAGCGCTGATAACATAATATGAAGTTAAACGGTGTGTCTAGGCTCCCGGTACCGGTACCCAATTTTATCCAGGTATAAATGACGTCATAGTTACGACGTAACAATTGCCGGGATTTGTACAAATCCCGGTACTACACTGCTTTTGCTTACTAAAACTTGTTTGTAAATATTAAGAATCTAAATGTGAAGTTTGGTTTGAAAATTTCTATGTTTTAGTTTTTAATTTTTTCTTACAAAAATGTGTACAACATTTAATTTCTTTTTTATTTTTTGTCCGCAGTTGAGATAATTTGAAATATTACACTGCCAAAAATACATAAATGTTGCATTTCTTTTTTAAAAGTAAATAATAATGGCAAAAAGACATTTGTACAAAAAAAAAAAAAACAGGACAACGTGGACTATTTTCAATAATTCCGAATCCTTACTGTGGAAACTTGCACGATAATCGTCTTAAATATTAAACAAACGATTGTTCATTTAAATCAGTTTTAGATCACATAAATAAAGCTCAAATTTCCTATTAAAATTTACTTCAAATACCTTAAAAGTGAATAATACAGATTTATTTAATACCTTTAAACCATGTTTGCCAACTAACTATATTCTCTTACATTAAATACTTCATAGTTATGTATGACTTCCTTCTTTTTTCATACATATTATTGTCCTATTGCAAACCTGTTTAAAGAAAAACAATAGAATAAAAAAGTTTCCCATATGGTGTAGACTTTTTGGCGGACACTGTATAAATATCAAAATTAAACATCATTCTGTTTTTTAGAACTTAATATCAAAAGAAGAGGCCGTCCAAAAGGATCTGAATTAACCACTATTGGGATACAAAAGAAAAGAAAGCAAAAACTGCTTTATGTGTGATTCCACCTGTAATATAAAAAATGATGTTCCGATTTACCTAATTAATTATTCTGATTCCTTATAAATCTTATTATCATTCTTCTTACATTACTAGATAGAAACATCTACCGGGATCCTGTTTAATCCCGGTAATTGTTACGTCATAACTGTGACGTTGTCATTTATACCGGGACAAAATTGGTTACCGGTACCGGGAGCCTAGACAGCGTTAAATAAAAGCACATAAAAATATGCTTATTAGTCATAAAAGTACGTCTTATCGTTGGTATATAATTGATGTTGCTACCCGATTCTTCAATGATAATCAGTCCGTATCTCAGTATGCAATTCCAGAAATGAATTTCTTGTGTTGAACTGCATCGTGCGACTCAAGGCTACTTACTGTTACCACTGTTACTTTCAGAACACAGAGAGGATAATTGTATATAGTGGAGGTAAGGAGCCAGGATTTTGCTCGAAAATACCAAGTATTTGCTACGGGGCTAATCTAGCCCCCCACCGTTTTTAAGGGATGCTGAAACCGATTCCGGGGCACAAAAAAGTTTTTGACTCTGAGTACCCCCCGAAATCGCCCAAAACCACCTTTCCCAGCGTAGACATCAATCCAACCCTGTGGCCCTTCCCATAACTTAAGGTGGTAATTCTAGAGGGGGATGACCCCCGCTTTCCTCATTTCCTTTATTTTCCTCCAGTTTTTTTGGGATTCTCTTTTTCAAATATTATTTCATGGTTATTCATCGGTTCTCGTGTGTAGATGTTTTTTGTGATATTTCACTTTCGGCGTGAAAGTGGTCATCATCGGGTGACAAAAATTCAATGTTTTAGGAAAAATCTGAAAAAATTCAGGGGTATGCAGTAAGGGATGAGAAATCGAATGGCAGAAACCGCAGCTCTGTATCTCGTTTCGTTTTCGAAGATATGGCTTCGGGAAGCAGGCAAAAATTCGTTTTTTCCCCATCGCTAACTTTGAGCGGCCGTATCTCCGAAACGAAGGAATGGGTCCGGTTTGCGCCATTCGATTTTCTATGACGAAAAATGCCATCGAGCCTTTGGAACCTTCCGTTTGGGAGAAATAGCCCTCGAAGCTGGACTGTGTCGCTCGAGGAGCGAAATCATCAGATCTCTCACTTTGGCGGCCTATATTTCAATTAAAAAGTGCCAAAAAAATATCCCATATCATCGAATTGGAAATTTAATTTGCAATCGATCTAGCTAAAAAGGGGGGTCTAGCTAAAAAAGGGGGTCTAATTAAAGTTTATATAACAATAAAAAATTAAGTAAGCAATAATGCACAGCTCGCTGCCTGCAGCAGAGTGTGCCAGGACGGAGTACGGGCAAAAGTGGACAAGCAGCTACTATGGAATATTCCCGATTGAAATGTCATAATAAATGATAGATACCTGCTTATCATTTATTACTATCTTGAATGCATCAAAAAATCTTTTTGAAATTTTAAGAGCTCATTTAATCGTGATTATTAACATAATCAATACAAAAAAAGTAGAGAATTGTGTCTTATATCTAGTTTTAGATATTGCTTTTTCTCAAAGAGAATACACGAAGCATATTTTAATTTAAAAGCTAACGTTCTCTATTAGCTTGTCTTATAATTAATAAAAGTTGGATACAATTTGTACTTTATCCGGAAATAATTTGAAAGGTATTTGGACATTTAGAAAATACTAAGATCTATTCAGTTTAACTTTGGCACAAATTTTGTCAACATAGTCGTTCGCTTTATTAACTTCTCAGCATATAGGAAGGTTACTGTAATGGGCCCAAAAATCAAAATAAAAAATGTCAGCTCGTTATATTTTCAAGTCACTACAGTATTTTCAAATATTTTTGAAAAGAGGTATGTGTGTGTGTATGTATATGCGTGGACACTTTTTTCCTGCACGAAATCTAGTGAATAAAAAATTATCATCTTCGTTATGGTGCCAACTGAAGCGTATTAACGTCAATACGATCTGAAACAAATTTAATCAAATTGGGTCTAGCCGAGTTTCCGTTTAATACTTTGACTGCTGAATTAATATGGCCTATATGGCCTCTTGGCTAACCTAATTAAACTTGTTTTTCTATTGCATGTGTACTGGTTTTGGCAAGACATTGCCAAAAATATAATCTTTAAAGCATCATCACGTTGAAAGATAGTAGGGAGATGACGCCTCCAGACGTCACCAGCAGTCAAAGTGTTAAATAAAAAGACTGCAAAAAAGTAGTGGATTTTAAGATTTCTTGAAATCGATTTAGCCCATCTAATTTGTTCTGGTGGCAATCGATACTTTGATATATTAAATAATTTTATATAGCCTTTCCAAAATTATTTGCGCCATTACACTCTGAATATTTATATCAAAATAGAATAAAATTAAAAAAAATTAAATTTCCTGTTATTATTGATATTCATATCGTGCTGGGAAGCGGCCGTGCGGACCTCAACGGCTACACTTAGTTATAAATGCCACCTTTTCTTTCGTATTCGGGTAGTAGTTTTTCACTCTTCCGAATTTCACCCCTACGACTTCCAAGGCGGTTCGCTTGTTTATTTTTGGTTTTTAAACATCTGACCGTGTAGTAGTATAGCTGGTAAGAGTCCAGTACAAGGCAAACCAGACTATCTACGTTTCTTTCACGTTACTTGAATTCGCGGAAACCCAAAATGTTTATCGTTTATTATTATTATCTGAAGATGGACATCACATGACAACTCTCATATCCTCTGGTGTAAGATATAAAACATTACATTAGAGATATCCCGAGTATTCTTCACTTTAAAGTACCGTTCCTCTTCCGACTGTTCTTTCCAAGTTTGTATGTTGCTACATATAGAACTAATTTCATAAAGAATTAATATTAAATGGTATTTTTTCCAACTGCGAGTTAGAGTTTTAGCTATGTTTACTCTTACAATGACCCTCCAAGATGTGATGTTATTCTATACAGCTATCTAAAGACCAAGACTTCATTAGGTGATTAATAATTACAGTGAGACTGTTACCAACTATAAAAGTATAAAAACACGAACGGAGAAAAATGTAAAACGTTGGGTAACCCACCTTTTTTATATATATACATTTGTATACAAAACAACATTTCTTATTGGATGTAAATTACAATTTATCCTAACTTGACTATTAATGCTGACGTTTCACGCCATATAAATATAAAAAAATAATTGTAAAAAGCAATAATTAAGTATTGATACTTAGTATTAAAATGTATGTCGCTCTTAAATAATATGAGATATATTCAACATAAGGCGGCCTATTTAGGTATTATCTTCGAATTATGTTTATAAGTATACTTTACACTAAGAGGAAAATTCCGAGTGTCCAACTCGGAGTTTTCATTCATTCATTCCACTCTTTCTCGTCTACACCTTCCATATCGTCTTGCTCCAGATTTAGGTTAACTTCCAGTTTGTTGCTCACAGACTTCTTAAGCTAAAAACAACAGAAATAATTATATATAACTTTTCTATTCGCCAAGTGCATGATCCCTAGTGCCAACATGAATGGCAAGAATTGGCAACACTTCCAAGCTCCGAGTTTACTTTTTAACATTGCATAATGCTACTTCCGGTTATGCCAGAAGTCGATACCAACTTGCTTATTTTAAATGGAACACCCTATATATTTTCGACTTTTCGAAATGACCATAAAATTCTGAGTCGAAACATGTAGCATACCCTATATCTAAATCCAGAGGTTTCGGAGATATTTGACGTTTTATAAGAAATTTGACAGGTGCAAAGGTTTGCCAGAATCTTTATAACTTTTTTCGTGTAGGAGATCCTCATTTGCTCTTTGGCATATAGAAAAAACACAAGATGAGCTACTCTCTACAATAAAAATATATTCCGTAATAGTATACCAAATGTTCTATTTTTCACGTTACATTTTATCAAATTCAAATCTCAAAAACTTCTTTAGTTCAAATGGAACACACTGTATCTTTTTATATCAAGTTATGTAAAATTATATTCCCTTTTTTCTAGTATAGGAATTGCAGGGGTTAAAGTTACAATTTTGTGAAATATTGACGATTTCCTTAAATGTTTAAGAATTTTTAGTAAAAATTGCCATCGACTTAGCTATGATTAGAAACAATCATTAACGTCAGTCATTCTCTTATGTAATAAAATTAACGTACATTTAAATTATAGACCGTACCAAACTTATAGCAGTCTAAGGCGTAAAACAGAGAAGCGTTCGATCTAATAAAGACATAACATTCGTCTGCTCGACAAGAACTTAAAATATTGGAATTTTGCTTTTCCACCAAGGCTACAGATAATTGGGGACACATAAGTAAATTCTCTCGCTGATTAAATTGGATTGGCTGAAGTCTTATTGAATACTCTCTTAGTTAAATCTTATTGAACAACAGGCATGTATACTTTCTTGCAAACAAAATAGTGCATTATTAATATTATCTAAATTGCCGGCTACTGTGCAAAAACACGAGTAAAATTGAATACCGTTAGTTATGAAATAAATGGACCTAGACAATTTTATGAAGAATTAAATTTTCTATAAAAAAGTAAGAGATGTCTATCTTCAATATTTTAGGCGTGAGAATGATTGAAAGTTGAATACAAAATTTCCAGTTGTCCAGTGCGCGACTTTCAACTATCTTCTCCCCAAAAGTATTTAAGATAGACATATGCTACCACTAACTTTTTACAGAAAATTTAATTTTCTATAAAATTGTTTACGTTCATTCTCTTCGTAACTCTAACGGTTTTTGCAGTGTTTCGAGTCAAATATGCAGCTGTCCAGTTACTGAAGAAACCCGAGTGGAAAGACAATTCTTCCACTAGCACAAGCCCAACATTCGACAGTGTTGTACGTCTCTATCTTCATCGTACAGCTGCATTAAAATGAAACAAAAGGAGGTATACAGATTAATGACAGACGTCGTAGTATGAATTCACTTGGCGGCATTTCGTAGCTCGGCTGGACACTTTTACAACTCAGAATGCTATAAGTTTGATATAGAGTACCTACTTGTTATACCAAAGCATCAAATTAAAGTTACAACAAACAAATAACAAAGTTTTAATATTTGAACGGAGGGAGTATGCAAAACATGTTATGATTGGCGGTGATGTCATCGGTTCTATTAGCACTCAGAATGCTATAAGTTTGATATAGAGTACCTACTTGTTATACCAAAGCATCAAATTAAAGTTACAACAAACAAATAACAAAGTTTTAATATTTGAACGGAGGGAGTATGCAAAACATGTTATGATTGGCGGTGATGTCATCGGTTCTATTAGCGGCTTAATTTACGTTTAAATAGTGGTAAACATAACATTTATTTCGTTCTATTTATATTTTACATGTGATAAGTAATCTCTAATACGGGATTTGTAAAAGCTCTTTCTGAAAATTTACCTGCTGTAAAAGTGTTTTAGTTCTGTCACTAAGACACTTCCAGGTATGTTTTTGGATGTATTTTTGCATCTTGGCACAAAACACCACTTAGTATTCATTATAAAATGGTAAGACTTTGCAAAATAACATTACATGTGTTTACAATACACAATGATGTTTGTTTACTGACAATGCAACTGATGACGTTTCAAGTGTGCAGTGAAATGATGTAGTGTTCTTGACAGTAAAATTTCAATTAACATTTAAAAAGCCTTATATTAAGGTATTATTCGACTGATTATTCAAAATTGTTTTTAACCATAATCAAGTATTATTTTCACACTCAAGGAGAATTTATTAAAATACGAACCTCTTCTTGTTTGTTTTTTGTCTGTCCTGACATGTCTGCATTCCAACCGAGCCTGTTATAGGGTTGAGAGGCTCCGATGAATGGTGTTGACGCAGATTTATTTATTGTCCTCTCTGTAGCATTCGCCTGCCCTTGCGATTCTGAAACTGTAAATATACAACCGGTAATTTGTGTACTACAATTTCGCAATTTAAGATAAATATGCCATAAATTAAGTTAACGAATGTGAACATGCATTGCTTCATGATTAGTAATGATTTAAGTATAAAAAGATATTTTGCGCATGTGCAAAAGATAACATCGAAAAAGCTGTTTTTCTTATCCAGAATTTTCAAATATTTAATGACAGCAAGAAGCATAACAGTTTTTAAAACAATAATACAGCCTCACTTTGATTATTGTGCGAGTATCCTAAATTTTTGGTAACAGCATTACTGTATTACAGAAATAAAACTTACACCTATTAGAATAATGTTAAATATATTAGACTGGTTAAGTGTGAAACAACGTTGAAAATATTTTACCTTAATTTTTATATATAAAATTTTGAATGGTATACTCCCTTCTTATTTCATTACTTTTAATAATCAAATACGTAATCACTCAACTAGATGAAATAGTCATCTACACGTTGGAACGAAAAAGTGTCCCAAACATATGCACACATTGTTTTCTGATGGTTGTCGGGGATATAATATATTACCCAATAGTCAAAGAAAGTATCAACTTGACTGCATTTAAACAAAAGCTATTGAAACATATTAAAAGGTAATGCACATTATAATAGGGCGCGTGCATTGTATGAGTAACATAACCTCAAATAATACATTTTTGTAATTTTGCACTCATTTTTAATGTTTTTATTCACTTTTCTCGATTGATACCTGTATAACATTAATGAACTCTCACAGATAGAATGCATATAATTTCTTTAAAGCATTGATTTTTTAAAATATACTGATATTTACGGGTTAGAAATCCAACCTACAATTAGCGGTCTATTTTTAATATTCAACGATTTAAAAAAAATATATGCAGCCTATCCGAGAGAGTTCATTAATGTTATACAGATACCAATCTAGAAATGCGAATAAAAACATTAAAAATAAGTATAAACTTACAAAAATATAATATTTGAGGTTATGTTAGTCATTCAGTGCATGCGCCTTATTTTTATTATTTTATTATCTTTCTCTTTCATACTTTTTACTGGCTTTTGTTTTTTATTAGTGCTCTTAAATGTAAGAATATCATTTTAAATTGTTATATTACGTGGAATGTGTCTATGACATGTATTAGGTTGTCCTATTTTCAATAACGATTATTAATAATAATAATAAAAGTTTTTTATTGGTGACAAAATAAACAAATAACCAAAAGGGTATCGACCGAAGTCCTTCAGCCTGTGTTTTACAAAACACAAAGTTGAATTTCAAAGTTAACAGTGGAGTATAATAGTTATTAATAATTAATAATGGAGTAAAAAAAAAAAAAAATACAAACTCATTTTGAATATTAAAGATATGATGTGAAGAAATTATAAAAATTTTATATACAGAGTGACCTACCTAAAAGCGGGGCACCTTTCTAAAATTTTTATTTGTAGACCGATTTAAATGATTTTTTTTAAATATATATATAATTAAAAATTTCAAGGCCTATTTCGATTTTTTTTCAAGGCCAAAAATTTAACAAAAAAATATTGGTTTTTAACAGTTTCAATATAGCATAATTAAAATTTATATTATGTTCTCGAAATATTTCGAACATTTGTCATGTAATTCACAATTGTTTAAATAATATCGTGATAATAAATGTACTGATTATTTATGTGATATATTGTTTGTCTATATATATGTGTGTGTATATATATGTATGTATATATATATATTTTTTTTATTGTGTTTGTAATATATAATACGTGTCTATATACATTTCTTTTACATTTCTTGTGACAAAATACAATACCTAGGTAGTATTGTCATTTATTTATGCTTTTTTATTATTATAATTTTTATTGTAATTTATACACTGTATTGACGTTTCTTGTAATATTCCTTTTACAGAATAAAGCAATATTATTATTATTATTATCGTTTGCAATGCTCCATTAGATCGTTATCAGTTAAATTTAAAAATTTATAACCATCAGTTATTCAATATTGGCAATATTTGTTTTCTTTAAACATGCTCCCTATTAAGAATAATTATTTTTATTAGCAAGCCTTGCAATTATTTTTGTTATCAAAGCTGGCATTGGAGAATTATGTAAATAATAACAAAGCCCTTTAAACAAAAAACTGTCACTCCATAGCAGGAGGCGATATCTGGTTTATTCTTGTATATTATATTTCTACCTAACTGTGTACATGTAAGTGGACGTCTGTTTGTATGCAGTATAAATAAAATAAATAAATAAATTTCAAAGTTAACAAAGGAGTAGAATAGTTATTAATAATTAACACATGGAGTAAAAAAAAATACAAACTCATTTTGAATATTAAAGATATGATGTATAGTTTGTACGATGAATCTTTGCGTGTGCGTCATGAACAAGAACCGTATGAAGTAATCTGTTGAAGGTCACTGCTTCTCTTCAGCAGTGACGTGCATCAAGAAAATGAGAAATTTGTTTTTACTCTCAGTCATCATCCGACAAATTAGAATCCATATATTTTTCGTAAATACTCATGAAATGACAATTGATTTTGTAGGATAATAACAGATGTATTATTTACCACTAAATATGGTTATAACAATGAAGCTTAAAAATGTATTTTCATCAAAAACGCAAGAACGCCACTGTATCTAAAATGACAGATATTATAGCCGTTGACAGCACTTCACTACGACAACTGTTCATATCGACGTCTCTTTTTAATTCCGCTTGAATTTATCGTTCGGCTGTCTTAGCATGCTCGAGCGGTTAGAAGACATACGTAACTAAATATTTGCTCGTCTCAATGCGTTCAGCAACCGCACATATGTCCTACCTAATTTCATACTCGCGCAAACATTCATCGTACAGACTATAAAAAAATTAGAAAATTTTTATACATATGTGTATATTATGTCTGTTGGTCTGGTTAAAATTTCTTGTATAGTTCTTTTGTGAAATTTGTGTCTTGAACGAACGTTGTCTCTTGGGAGTTCATTCAAAGGGTGATGCGAGGGATTATTGGGGTGGCGAATTTTTGTAATTACTCGAAGAGAGGATGTTTCTCCGACTTGTATATTTTTTAGGGCTGGGTTTTGACAGTTAAGATAGAGGGTATGGCCATAATCTAAAATTAGTCTGCATATAGATTTGTATATCTTGATGGCCGCAGTGAGTTTAATTCCCTTGTTTCTATACCTAAGAGACCTGAAAAATTTAGCTCTTGAAGTTATTCTGCATTTTACTAATTTTGTATGGTGGTTTAGGTTGAGCTTTTGACCCAGATGGATTCCTAGGTATTTGACATTGCTAACTGGTTGTATTTGATGTTGAGCTCGGGTTATGGTAGGGGAATAATTAGATGGGGTGTGATTGAAAATCATTAATTGTGATTTAGTGGCATTAATTTCTAATCTCCATTTATTCAGCCAGGATTGAGTGTTGTCCATAAGTTCTTGTAATTTTTCTGTTTTTAGACAGCGTTTTTCCATGGACTGTCAGAGCTGTGTTGCCAGCATATTGTAGCAGGGTATGAAAAGTGATTTGAAGGGCATGATAATATATCGTAATAGTATATATTAAAGAGCAGGGGTGAGATTGGAGAGCCTTGCGGTACACCCTGATCAGTTGTGAATTCTTGAGATGTTCAGTTGTTTATTTGTACTACTAGTTTTCTGGATTGAAGGAAATCTTTGATGAAATGTATTAGATAGTCTGGTGTTTGTAGTTTCTTCAATTTGAAAAGGAGACCTTTATGCCACACATCGTCAAAGGCTTTATTAATGTCTAGAAATAGAGTTGCAGTTCTTAGGTTGGACAATTTACTTGTTTGGACGTTAGAGACGAGAACAGTGAGTGGAGCATTTTTCCTTGAATCCAAATTGATGTGTCAGGATTTTGTTTCTGATAACATCGAGAATTTTATTTCTGGGGATATTTTCAAACATTTTTCCAATCGCTGGTAGAATGGTCTGTAATTGTTGGATTTTGAGTGGTCTGAATTTTAGGTATAACCACTATTTTTCCTATCTTCCATTCATCTGGGAATAATGTTTGTGACAGGCAATATTTGAAAATTCTAATAATATGTAAGTGAATGTCATAGTCAAATTTTTTAATAACCGTCTAAGGTATATTATCAATTCCCGGTGCGGTGTTCTTTTGTTTCTCTAGAATTTTGAAATATTCCTCCTCTTCTATTTATGCGTCCTCATTTAAGACATTATCAAGAAAATAACTATCATATCATTCATTTACTGCTTCAAAAAATTTCCAAGTTGTAGTTAGGATGGTCTCTCTCAGTATAAACTTCTTTAATTTTATATGAAAAAATATTTGCCTTTTCTGCATCTGTGTGAAACTCTATACCGTTTTCTTCAATCATTGGGATTTTATTAATAGACTTATATTTAGACAGTTTATTAAATTGTTGATAAAAATTTAGTCCTTGTGCTTTATTAATTTCTTCACATGCTTCCCACCATTTATGACTACGATAATGTGTTATCAGTGGGTGAATGTTCTTATTATAATCGTTGATTTTTCTTTTGTAATCGGGAATGGGGCTTTGTCGATATTCTCGCAACATCTTTCTTTTTGTGTTAATTAGCCTAATAATGAATGGAGGTAATATATGAGAGAAAAACTTTTGTCGATATGTTTGCGTAAAATAATTTCGATTAATGATGTGTTAAAGTAGCTAATTTGTTCAGGTGTAAAAGATTATTATTATTAGTTAATTGTATGCATTAAATACTTACGCAAATCCATCCCCTCTGGTTGCAAGCTTATCCTCTGTGGTGCCTTATCCTTTCCGCTAAACCAATCTGAACTGTCCAGTGCTGATTTCCACGTTACACGTGTTGGTGGGAACAGATCGTCTTGGAAGAGATCAGTCTAAAATCACAGAGTATCACAAACTGAACTAACAAAGGTACAATTGGAAAATTACCTTTATCCTCGGAACAGTAAACGATAAGGGTTCTATGGAATTATTAGTGAGCCTTAAAGCTTTAGCGAATTCAACATTCGATACATCACAGACATTTTTTGGTAGGAAAGAAAGCCCTTGGTGGAGAGAGTTGCATCGGTGGTGGCTCAATGGGCAAATATATGGTGCTTCCTCGGTTATTTCGAAGGCATATATTGTCGAATCACCCTAAAACAGTCAACAATGACGAGTTCACTAGAGAGTCTAATGCCTAACTGAATTTTAACCTTTAAATTTTGTAAACACAAAATTAAATTATTGTTAGACTAGTCGGTCTTAATAGAAGAAAATTTTTTTTAAAAACTGAACATTATCCACCTAACTTTAAGACTTTTCATATAAAAAATTACATATACAACTCACCTTCCCTGTCACGAACAGAGTCGAGCTGTCATCATCATAAAACGGAATCAATATGGCAGGGGAAACGTCCAGTCCCACCGTATTCAAAGGAGAGCTCAAGTCATTTGATTTAAACGCTGTTATCTGCCTTTCTGACACTTTATCGAAACCTGTGACTACTAGGAAGTGACCATCGAGAGCCCACACGATTCTAGCACCTCTGTTACCTTCTGGTCCTTTGCCTTCCCTTACGGGCAATTCATTCTGCCTGGGTTTATAAATTCTTATTTTGCTGTCCTTACTGACTGTGGCGCAATACGCGCCGCAAGGGGACCAGGCAAAACTGAACATTTGGTCCATGTGTCCTTTGAGAATAATTTTATCCGTGAGAGTAGTCAAGTCCCATATTCGTATTGTCATGTCGTAAGATCCTAGTGACAAAAAAACTGAATATTAGAAATTGTCAAAATGGTAAGCACATTAATTAAATCACTAAATATACATTTAGTTTATAGTTCTTGTCCAAAATGTCGAATACATTGCACAAAAGGATTAGATACAGATACAGTGATATTAAACCTAACACCAAAACAAAAAAGGTAATAGGACAAAATTCATAAGATTAAATTATTACAAAACATACATGAAATAACATTAAAATAGAGCGCAGCACACGTAGTGGGTCTGCAATCGTTAAAACAATTGGTGATTTAGAAATGAAAATTCCTCGTTTAGGATAGTGACTTCAGAATAAGTTTCGATTTAGCTGGATTAATACTGTGAAGTTGAAGTGGTAGGTTATTATAGCAGTAAGAGGCCAGAGAAGTAAATGATTTGCAGAATGCAGCAGTGTTGTGTTGAGGAATTGAGAGAGATTTGTCAGTTTGTCTTAATTCTCTTTCATGAACACCACTTCTTCTTTCTATTTTAGCAAATAGGTATTTAGGGGATTTTTAAAGTATAATATTGTTGATAAATATGACTGTGTGAAGTAAACGGCTAGCCTCAAGTTTAAGCATTTGTAAATCTTTTAACGGAGTTATATGATGAAATCTTGGGTCATCGGTTATTAATCTAACAGTATGATTTTGCATTTTATGAAGACGCTATTTACCTTCTAGTTACAGTGGGACAGGACCAATGCATATGTTAATATTATTTTTGTTTTTGGACCTAGTAAGTTTCTACATGGAGAAAGTTTTTTTAAGCTGATGTAAGCTTTTTGATAGACATAACTGAACTAAATTTCAAATTATTACTCATAACACGTCCAAGGTTCTGTGTATAGTAGTGACACAAGGGATTGTTTCACCATCTACTGACAGTTCAAAGTTGGCCGTTGCCTGCAAGCTACTACTAGTGCCAAAAACAATGCATATACTCTTTTTAGGATTGAGTACCAATGAGTTTGTCTAGTCCAGTTCTTAATTAGGGAAAGATCGTTATTAATCTTTTTGGCTGCTTCATGAGCGTCTTTTGAGTTAAAATGAAGGTATAACTGAATATCATACATACATGTGGATTTGGCAGCAATTTGCGACAAACTGTGTAATGGTCACTTTTAAAAGATCGCCCTGTACGTAAAAATTGATTAAAATATATTCGAATCCCATGCATTTTTTAAAGTTGAGTTTTAAATGAAATACAGCGAATTGTCAAGAACGTATAAAAACTTGACCTTCAACACAGCAGAGGTTAAAATTGATGCGGAGTGAAGAGGTGTTTTTATTTGTCTTGAAGCAGGTAGATGGTTTTTAGTTTAACGGGATCATTGTGGCTGAGGCCCTAGTCATGGTCAGTCTATCTGTTGAGTTGAGTTTTCGAATTTTAAAGGAGTTGAGTTTTGGCCTCGGGCGAGAAGACACGGAGTGACTTAAAAAGTTAGGGAACAGGTTGAATTTAAACCACCCTAATTTTTTAAGTTGTGAGTGTACCCTAATTCGTTAATCAGATAAGGTGGTTTGGCATTAGAGGTGTCCTGGAATCCTGACATAGTAGATTGTCTGACTAAATCTGTATATGAGTAAAGCTAATGTATGGTTTCTACCCTGTAAAATTGTGTACTGAAGTAACTGTAACGCAATTAAAGTGATAAAAATACAGGGCCCAGGATAGAACCCTGAGGTACACCCGATCTTATGCTTCTTTCAGAGGCATCAGTTTTGTTAGACGAGTTTATACAGACATCACGAGAGCTACACCACTCCAGTGTGTTAACAGTTGCCCCATAGTGTTGAAGTTTTGCTAATAAACATTGCAAGTCTATACTGTCAAAGGCATTTGACATATCTAGGAGTGTTAAACATGTAACCATAGATTTGTCAGAAGCGCAGAGAACGTTGTCTACTACCGAATATAAGGTCGTTGATATATCAAACCTCTTTCTAAAGCCTGACTGTGTGTCAGGGATGATATCATTGTTAGTTAGTCAGTTAACTGAAAATGAAGGGCACCGTTCGGGTTAATACCTCACTCAACATGACTTTCC
Organism: Stenurella melanura; assembly: GCA_963583905.1. Taxonomy (NCBI): domain Eukaryota; kingdom Metazoa; phylum Arthropoda; class Insecta; order Coleoptera; family Cerambycidae; genus Stenurella; species Stenurella melanura. Next base: position 122,276,103 of record OY757314.1, read on the forward strand.
ACAACCAAGATGACATCATGTGGAGATTCAATTATCTTTAATTTGAGACCTGTCATATCCCTTCTGGATAGAAATTAGCCTAAATAAGAGAAAAAGTTCCCAAAAAGTATAAGTTCATGACAATTCAATGTTGTTCATACTCATTTATAACATATCCAATCAAAACAACGTGTCGATTTTCCAATGAAGAACTTGGCAGTGTATGCAATTTAAAAAAAATTAGAAAATTTGTCACAATAATTGTATTTATAGTAAAATTATTGTCCTAAAATTTTTCTTGCAAACATTGACACGGCGGTGTTTCTTTGTCTAAATACACATACACAGCATTAAATTCTTCGTTTTATTCGTTTGTTCATCTAAGCTTAAATATGACTTGTTCCTAAAAATAGTTAGACAACCCCCAAAACTAAAGCCTAGGCCAACCATTACACTTTTGAAAAAACATGTCTGTGTTTTTACCCACCTATACTATCAGTGTCGGAGCTGGACGCAGTACACGATAGACAGTCTGACCAAATGTGCCACTAACGCGCTTTAACCAGTTAAGCTACTGTGCCGGCTATTGTGGTACATCTTGTGACATCCACAAACTTTCTCATTCGAAACCTTCAACAACAGATTTAACAAGTTTCTTACCTGAGGCAAGGACATCCTTGGCTGTCGGGTGAAACTTGATGAAGTATATCTTATCTGAGTGAGCATTAAATTCATTTTCAGGTTCATTTGTAGGTTCCGCCAGTCCAGTGTCTGGTATTCGCCACAACTTGATAACACCATCGTCGCAGGCAACTGCTAACCGGTGATTGTCAAACGGATCCCACGCGAAATCCATGATGTTGTTGCCATGTACCAAGGCAGGTATAACTCCATCTGGTAGTTTTCCAGTTTTGCTCAATTCAAATATTGCAATTTTTCCACCGGGGCCACTTAGAGGTACCGCTACCCTTTCAGGATTAGCTGAAAAACTTTGATTAGACTTTTGAGAAACATTTATAATAAACACTTATACCATGGAAGCCGTCACATTCTCCTGAAATCTGCCTACTTAGGTTACGAACATTTTCTATATGAAATGATTTGTGAGCAGGAGTCCCTTTTAGATGTCGGAACTTAGACACTCGACCTAAACAAAACAAATTATGTTGTCACAGCTATATAAAAAATATTTATTTCGGTTAATAAAACATAATAGTATAGTTCTCTACATGTATTTAAGGCACATAAAAAACCTCAAAGCTTCACCGCTTACGTTTAGATTGGAGAGTGGGGCATGCTATATATTCGTAGAAAACGGTAAATCAAAAATATAATTACTTAATACATAGAACAACATTGTTCTCATGTAAAGTATGTTGTGGCATGATTAAAATAAGAAATTAACGGAAACACACCCGTTTCTGGTGTTTTGCGAATGGCTTTACAGTCACAGCCATATGTTACCAGTATAGAGAGATAGATAGATAGACACCTGTTTCAATGGGCTTAAAAACGATATTTTTTATATATTTTTATAAAAATGTGCACGTTGTAACTTAAACATTGCAATTTAATTTATTTCTCTAGCACTTAAAATGGCTTTACAATTAATTGTTGAAGTTCGAGCAATTAGTCCACGCCCCCATCTTTCCTAGTAGCAGCTCGACTGAGTGCACTACGTCATCGACGCCCATTTACCCCGTAGTGATCATAGTACCGATGCTTTGCTGCGATGTTATAGAGATGGCTACACAAAATATTCGTTACAAATACTGTGTTGTGCCTCGATATACCAATACAACAATCACTATGCCAAACAAATTATTTATAAGTATGCCAAAAGGTGAAAAAACACGAAAACAATGGTGTGATGCAATAAAGAGAGATAAAAAGAATAATATCACCTTTTCGAGTACAAGTAATCGGTTTTGTTGTGAAGACCATTTCGAAGTTAACTTAAAATTGCAATAGTTATCTCTACCTACATAATGCAATACTTACATTATCCAGCACTCACATACAGGGTGTCCCAACAGTGTATCAGTCATATATCATAGCCAGCTCGGTGGCGCAATGCTGAAGGTGTTTGGCTTGCTAACCCGACAAGACACACTACCCGACAAAACAACAAACCCCCCCTCTCCAAATCCCAGACCCCTGCCCCCTACCCGTCGATACCTTATAATTTTATTTTTTTATAAGTAAATGCTCACACATAATCATCATTTTTATATCTTGACAATATTATCTGAAGCAGGTTTTTAATTCTACATTTTTTCCTGCATTTGTTAATTGAGCTATTTTCGTTCCGCCAAGAAACTCTCGAACTAATGAGCTTTAAGCTCGATTAAAGCCAAGGCAACACATTGATTATAATTGATATAAATTGATAAAGAAATATCAAGATAAAACATACAAATAAAAAGAGCCGTGTTTTTCTAAAGTCTCCAGCCATACCATCGGCTGTGTCATGTTCTATATTACACTTTTTGTGTAGTTTTAAGACGTGACAAATAATGTACAGGGTGGGCAACTAAGAATGGAGGTCGGCCATATCTCAGAAACCAAGCATCGCACAAGTTTAGGGAAAAAATTACCTTGAGTAAAGTGGTCATAAAAAATCGCTGGAAAATATTTTAGAGTTTCTAAAATGGCCGCTAGGGGGCGTAACAGCCACAGCAGAATAGAAAATCAGGTTTTTCTCAGTATTTTGCTCAATTAAGTGATATTGAAAATACATGCATCGTAATCCTAGGATAATTTTGAATCTTTTTAGTTTTCCATTTTTTTTGTATCTTCAAGAATAAAGTGGTGGGGAGATGCCAAAAATACATTTTTTCAAATGTCGATTACTCCGATTAGCCTTAACGGAATTTAACAAACTTGGTCTCATTGGAAAGTACTTTTCTTGTTCTATCGAGTGCATGTTGTGCTATTTCCATTTGATTATTACTGTCGCCGCTAGAGGCCGTTATTTGACATGACAACAAATATAGCGCTTTTTCTTAAAAAATTTAAATGGAATGGTATATTTATTTTTACACGGTAAAATAGAGAATTAAATGCCTCAGATATCAGTGAAAACCGCAACTAGATAACTTTTCTCTAACGGAAGATATTAGCAAACAAAGTTGAAATTATGAATTATTATCAGATCTTGCCGACGGGATTTGCAAAGTAGCTGTTGAAAACAAGTAAGCTGTGAAAATGACACAATGAAGAAACAACATATATCAAACATATCGAATAGAATATATTACATAATATAAAAATTAGTAATTAATAACAAACAACAATTCTAATAATAATAATAACAATATATTTATGTAGACAGTTATGAAAAGACTAATTTTACTTGACGAATTTTTGCAAATTACGCGAGTCAAGTAAAATTACTGTTTCATAACGTTTTTATCTAATCCTGCTCTAAAATAGAAAAGAAATTGCAATTTATATTGAATTTTATTTTGCGCTTTCAAACATTGTTACACCTACAGTGGTACAAATGAATTTTGTGTTTAGCGCTGTACCTGAGCATTAGTAGGTATAGGTTGACATTTGTATTAACAAAGTTCAGTTGTCAATCTGCTGAATTTTTTTAAGCAAATTAAGTCAGAAATTGTTGATTTAGATGTGGATATTCCATCTGATATAAAAGAGTAGCAGTAAATTCAATAATACTTACCTGGTAAATCAAAAAGCATATATGAGGAAGTATAATATACGAAATTTGAAAACTGGTGTCAACAAAAGTGAATAAAAAGATGTACCTATGTGAAAAGATTCTCTTAGCGTATTTCGAAACGATGAAAAATTATAAAGCGTCACGATATGAATATTGAGTAGGAATCAATATTAAAGAATTAAATGCCAAAAGAAACATTGACAAAAAATATACCATATTAATACCATTTTTAAAGAGAAGATCTTCAGGTTACCACGCTAAGAAATTTATTATTTTAACAGAAGAAAACTTTAAATGTTTTGTTAAAAATGCAGATGACGGAATGTTTCTATTTGCATTTTATTAATAAAGTGTTTTTTGTGCCTTAATGTCTTTTCTCTAAATGATGGGTTTAATAATAACAGTTTAATTCAAATTCATTACATCACTAGTTATGTAATGAAACTGACAGTTATGAAAATTGGGACGTTTCGTAACTTCAAAAATACATTTAAAATTTCGTAACGATGTCTTCGATACACGGCACACTTCCTTCGTACGAAAACCATGTGCCAGTCGAATAAAAACTTTTTCACTTGGATGACGTCTTTCAGGATATTGCACTGCATAGACTCTGGCAGCAAGAGTTGCATGTCTCATGCATTCGAACTAAATCGCTAACATGTCAAATGCTTCATTTGTAAGAATCATTATAATTTGAAAAATTAATTCCAAAACGAAAACAAATTCAAATAAAAAACTAAATACTGCACAAAATAGCAATAATGACAAGTTAAATATTTTGACATAATATGTTGTTTCTTCATTGTGTCATTTTCACAGCTTACTTGTTTTCAACAGCTACTTTGCAAATTCGGTCGGCAAGATCTGATAATAATTCGTAATTTCAACTTTGTTTGTTAATATCTTCCGTTAGAGAAAAGCTATCTAGTTGCGGTTTTCACTGATATCTGAGGCTTTTAATTCTCTATTTTACCATGTAAAAATAAATATACCATTCCATTTAAATTTTTTAAGAAAAAGCGCGATATTTGTTGTCATGTCAAATAACGGCCTCTAGCGGCGACAGTAATAATCAAATGGAAATAGCACAACATGCATTCGATAGACCAAGAAAAGCACGTTCCAATGAGACTAAGTTTGTTAAATTCCGTTAAGGCTAATCGGAGTAATCGACATTTGAAAAAATGTATTTTTGGCATCTCCCCACCACTTTATTCTTAAAGATACAAAAAAATGGAAAACTGAAAAGATTCAAAATTGTCCTAGGATTACGATGCATGTATTTTCAATACCACTTAATTGAGCAAAATACTGAGAAAAACCTGATTTTCTATTCTGCTGTGGCTGTTACGCCCCCTAGCGGCCATTTTAGAAACTCTAAAATATTTTCCAGCGATTTTTCGTGGCCACTTTACTTAAGGTAATTTTTTTCCTAAATTTGTGCGATGCTTGGTTTCTGAGATATGGCCGACCTCCATTCTTAGTTGCCCACCCTGTACTGTACGTACCTACTTTTATATGTGATATTCATATATATACCTTTAGAAATAAGCTTCATACAATGTAATATTTTAATTAATAAAATTATATTTAAATGGAAAAAAATGTTTGGCTTGCGACCACGGAGTTCCGGGTTCGAATCCTGGCCAGGGTATAGATGTCGATGGCGTTTTTTCATGTGTTACCGAGACGGTAGCAGTGATTTAGACCAATGTTGGGTGGCACAACATCTCTAGTAGCTGTTACCTCTCCTGAGTACGAGTCTCAGCTGCGGTAGATGGCAATATCGCAGGGAATGGTTGTTGTGTTGATGTCTATGTGTACGTGTCCTGGTTTAGTGGTAGAGCAGCAATAGCTGAATTCCGCCGCCAGGACGTTAATAAAAATAAGGCATTAAAATAAGATTAAAAAAAAATAATAAAATATTGCTCTTATTAAAATAATTCAAATTTTTTTGTAAGTAACTGGTGCAGTGTCGAAGAGTGCACACTTAAAAATTATTTTTAAATATATAGGGTGATTTAGTACATCGGTGCATATATCTTTACATTTTTTTAAGGAGGTTAAAATTTTCTTACCAAGTTTTTAAGTTTTTGATGCCGCATTACCGAGCTTTATTAAATATTGTAAATATTTTTTCCAGATAGGTTTAAAAAGTGAATTCGCTGTGTGAGAATTAAGAAAACATATTTTGCTGTTATGTAGCCCCAGGACGAAAATTGATTATATTTTGTATATGAAGCTGGGTAACCAATGGGAATAATTAAACGTATTAATGTTCTTTATTTCAGTCAATTTTTGGCAAGTTATCCGACTGTCCACGAACAAATCCCTGCTCCATTATTGTCACAACTACTTAGGAACTCAAAATAAGACGTTTCACTTATATAAATTCATTCAAATAAGGCGAGCGGCGTGCGACATCGGCGCCGATTACGTCACAGCCGGCCTGCTCGTGTTTCGGGCATTGCAGCAAGCCGTATCGTTATTTGCAGATTTTAAAAGCTTATATCTCTGTAATTAATAATCGTATTGACTTGATTTAAACGCTACTGTAATTATAATAATGATTCGTATTGATTGTTTAAAAAAAAAACGAGACTTTTTAAAAAATTTCCAAGCCCATTATAATTTCAAATTATTTTCATATAGTTACCCGACTCTCTCCTACCGGAATTATCTTAGGACGTAACGGTTTACAGCATATATGTAAACTCCACCCTCGACAGAGTTGAACTTAATATTGTCAGTGTATCATGGAATATCGAATTTGTCAATGCTCCACAAATATATAAGATATTATTCCTATTTTGACATAAGCAAAACAGAGTAAACTTTTTAAATTTATTACTGTACCTGTAACTATTTATTTACCAAAGACAATACTTCTAAATCTCTCTGTGGGATATTTCTTATCGATATCCTAATGAAACAGTGATTAAAAGCCATAAAAAACGACTGTAGGTTTCTATGGCTTTTTTTATGTGACTTAAATATATGTAGCGAACTATATCCAAAACAATTTATAGTACATACACAATTAAAACACTATAATTAGCAAAAAATGTTCTACATTTTATAGAAATCTTTTGACACTTATTTTATATTTATCACCCACGAAAATTAGGGTCCTCTGTTCTAAAAAAATCCCAACCATTCTTTTTTCCTTTTAATCGCTTTATTTTGTAAATTTAAACAATATATCAAAAATTGAGAATGAGATTATGCGAGGTCAAAGGTCAAGAAATTGATAAGGTTATTATAAAAACTAAAAATAAACAAATTTCAGACAAAAAAGGCTATAAAATAAGGAAAAAAAAGGTTGGGATTTTTTTGGAACAGAAGCCATATTTATGGGTAAAATAACTGGATCTATTGATAATATGTTTGTATGTTGTGGATGCTTATTAAAAAAACAAGTGACTATTAGTTTGATGCTAGTCATGATCGTCCTAGCCTAAGGTAGGTATATTATTATTTAATCTGGTATCATGTTCGTGATATTAGTTATTCTTTTGTTATTAAATATTGACAATAAAAAATATGATGTGATATTGTTGGAATATTTAATTCAACAAATTTATGCCTAACATCTTCCCTGTACCCAAACCTAGCAAGAACTTTCAGAGTAGTATTACTATGAGAAGATGCTTACAAAAAAATGTGCAGGTCGTGTTCATCCATTATTCTAAGCCAAAGAGAGCGAATTGCATCAAATTCAGTGGCACCGGTACCCTGCAGTGACAGGGTCTGTACTGCAGTAGTAGTAGTTGTGTTCACCGTCTATTAAATCTGACTGTGTACATAAAAATGAATATGTACTCCGCAGAAGTTTTAGCGATGATAATGTCTTAACTTTTCATAACTTTTTGCTTAATGAAAGTTGGCATAATTTATTTATCCTAAATTGTCCGAATGCTGCATTTTAATATTTTAATAATGTGTTAATGTATTACTTTGACCTGAGTTTCCCCGTTAAAAAGTGTTTATTAAACAAAAAACCTAATAATGAAAACTGGATGACTGAGGAATTATTTGTGCTAAAAAACAGAGTAACACTTTATAGTGATCTGGCCATTTTTAAAGACTTAAGTAAATATTTACATAAACAGTATAGGCTTGAACTTCATAAAACTAAAAGAGATTATTATGATAAGAACATCCGTAATTCATATAATAAATCAAAGGCTATGTGGAGCACTATTAAAAAAATTCAAGGTAAGAATAGGAATATATCGGATATAACTATAAGTGTTAATGGGGTAAAAGTAGACGATGAAGAAGTAGCCAACGGTTTTAACTTGCATTTTACTACCCTTCCTAACAATAACAATTCATCGAATGACTACAATTTTCTTATGTTGAATGAGTTATATTGTTTCCCTAATCAATAAGCTAAAATCCTCGAACTCCAGTGGTTTTGATAATATTTCTAATAATCTCCTAAAAAAATCTAGATACTTACTCTGTAGTCAGTTAGCCCATCTAATTAATATCTGTATTGGGGAAGGAATTTTTACAAGAATGTTAAAATTAGCATTAGTTCAACCGATGTTTAAAAAAGGAGATGCAAATATGTATGAAAATTACAGAGCAATAAGTCTTCTCTCTAGTGTGTCAAAACTTATTGAATTAGCCATTAAGGGACCTCTCACGTCTTTTTTATATAGTAACGACCTGCTATCCAAATCACAACATGGCTTCACTAGTAATAAAAGCACCGAGACAGCATTATGTGTCTTCCATGATAAAATAATTAATGCACTAGATAACAAAAAGTTCGTGTTAGGGCTTTTTATAGATTTCTCTCGAGCTTTCAACTGTGTTGACCATCAGCTACTAAAAGCTAAACTTTGTAGATATGGAATAAGAGGCTCTCCTTTAAATTTACTGTCCTCATACCTAAAGGACAGGAGACAAATTGTACAAATTCCCAATGGTGCATCCAGTAATAGTCTAGAGGTAAAACAGGGAGTTCCACAGGGATCTATACTTGGGCCCTTACTCTTTATACTCTTTGCGAACGATTTAATTCTATACTTAAATAAAATACGGAATGTTCTTACAATCTGTTATGCTGATGACACTAACATCCTTATAGTTGAGGATAATTTAGCTAGTTTAAAACTTACCATTGAAAAAGTATATAATGCAATATCTAACTGGACAGACAAAAATAAATTGTGCTTAAACAAAAATAAGACCACTTCAATAGTATTAAAATGTTAGACATTACTGTAGATACGCATCTACAGTGGAATCAACATATAGAAATGCTATGTGGGAAACTAAGAAGCAGTTGTTTTGGATTAAAAATTATGTTCAATCATTGCACTGCGGAAATTCTATTAACTCTTTATTATGCCAACTTTCATTCAAGATTAAAATATGGCATAATTAATTGGGGAAATAGTTCTCAAGTAAATAGGGTTTTTACATTACAGAAATATGCAGTGCGCATAATTGCGGGATTAAAAAGTTTAGAGACTTGCAGAAACGCCTTCAAAAATCTTAAAATTTTGACTATAGCGAGTACTTCTATATTGGAGATCTGTACGTACGTTTTCAAAAACAAGACTATGTACTTAAACAATCATATAAGACAACGGGTATGAAACGCGGCATAAAGAGCAAATGCATACTACTTCCTTTCGAACAGCAATGTACCAAAAAAGTTTTATATATAATGGCTGTAAATGTTTAAATTTTTTAACCGATGAAATTAGATCATCATCATCTTCAAATATTAAGATTTTTAGAGTAAAACTCAAACATTTATTGGTAAATAAAGTATGCTATACCCTGGATGAATATTTGGTTAAAACAGATATATTTAAATCTTTTTACTGTCTACACGTTTTATATAAGTAATTTATGTTTTCTTTTTTTTTAAGTGTTTTTAATTTTGTTTGTTGACTATTGTAATATTTATTACAGGTTTAGTGTTTATGTTTATATTTGCAATCTAGTATAAGGACTGACGTATTCTACATTTTGTTGTATATTTATATTTTAAATGTGGAAATAAAGCATTATTATTATTATTATTATTACTGAATTAAGTGATATAACCTTACTTTTAGTGAAAAATTTCTTCATCAAAATAACCTGGCCCTTCGAAAAAACTGTATCGAAATATAGGAAAAAAACATTGCACAAATTATATCAAGTGTTATTGCTTTCATGAAAAACGAGACAGAAGGTGATGGACCCACAATTCCATAAAAAAATATACAGCACGTGTAATAGGCGAAGCAACGTGTGTATTAAGCGAAATTTAGCAAACATTATTACTTTAACAATTAACCCGAACAAGGGTTGCTTGTAATAGTAAGAAATAAACCACATAATACTATTAATAGCACGAGACAATAATTTCTAGAAATAAAATACCTATAAAAGACACATTACAAAAAGAAAGTTAACCATTATACTCTTCATCGATTTACTATACTTTTTATATCATTGTTGCGCATTCTATAGAATACTCTTCGTAGTGTTTTTGTAAATAATATTGGGTTTAGACATGTTTTGTTTAATTACAAAACAAAAAAATTGATTTAACAAAATACATATTTTTTAAATTTTGCTAAAAAATAATAGGGTTCATCCTCTAGCTAACACTAACTTGCTGTCCAAATTTCTATACAATCGAACTTTTCACTCTTATGTTACCATATTTAAAAGAACCATGACGGACATACAGACGGACAGACATTTTGAAAGTTCGGAGTTCGATCCCCACACTGTAATATGAAATTCTTTTTTTCTACGAGCGATATTGTCGATTTTAGAAATGTGCCGATCAATTGCAATATACTCTTCGTTTTGTATTTGCGGAGTATAAAAATTCTGTTCTTGAAAACATATGCTTATAATCTACATATTATCTCTTAACACATAATTTTTTTTACAATAAAATTTACATACCTACTAAGATTATCTGTTCACACATTTTTTTCTTTCGTTTACATTAAAAAACTGGTACAGACTATAAGCAATATAATTTTAAACTAGATAGAAATTTTAAAATATTTGCTGGTGTGTAACTATGTAAACACCAGAGTTTGACGAGTTTTAATCAACTGCATTACACAACAGCTCCTTGAAAATTTGATTAGAATTATAAATTCTTATACCCCAGATGATGCCATCACTGGTAAAAATATTTGTGCACTTTAGTTTCACCCCAAGCATTTTCTTATAATAATACTACTCTACAGTACATCTTAGCAGTGCAAAAGTCAAGATAGTGTAATAAAATACTAACTTCAACAAATTACATGGTACGCCCGCACTTTTCTTTGTGATACTAGGTTTTGTACATTTCTCTGGGCTAAAGATTTATTTTATAGTTTATTGACCACATGACTAATATGATTCTCAAATCTTAGTGACAGTTCTAAGTATACACCCAAAAAGTTAACTTTTTCTGGATTAACTGATGTCTTAAGCTGAAACACATACCGACTGTTTCTGTATTATTTAATGATAATGTATCTGAAGCAAACCAGTCGTAGATGGATACAACTTGTAACTGTCCAATAACCAAATAAACAATTTGAAATGCTTTTTTGCTATCCATGCCACAATCATTACCTAAGTTTGACTATATCATCTTATAATACTAATTTAACGTCCGAATTTATATCATTAATATGTATTAAAAATAGAAGTGGTCTCAGGCTGGAGCCCTGTGGCATGCCATGTTTCATATCTATCCAATCCCATCTAATATTATTAAAATAAGTGAGTAATAAAACTAAAAGAGCCTAAATATTGTATAAAGCACCCTTAGGAGAGCTAACATGATTACTTATTTTAACCATGTTGAATTGGGTTAATATAAAACATGGTGTGCCTCAGGGCCCTCTCCTGAGTCTATGCCTGTTTCCAACATATATCAATAATATAAACACAATTGTGAAGCACATCAAATAATATAAAATACATGCAGATGAAAAAAATAGAAATGTCGAGATTTTTTTAATGTTTGTAAGGAGTTAAGTGGTTGATAACTTTTTTGTTTTATGTAGCAATGGTCACATATAACATAAAGGTTCATTAAAAAGTAGCCAGTACTGCTTTTGAAACTTACCAAAAACTGTTGAAGTTCTCTTGGGTGTTGGCACCGTCACCTCGCTTTTTCTCCCAGCTTGAGGATCCAGTGACTGTTGCTTGGAGAAAGGCACACTTTTCCTGTTATTATCCTCTTTTAAGACGTCCTCAGTATTCTTTCTATTTTTAAACGAGTCCTTTCTTCTTAACATGACCGGAGAACCATCTTTTTTCTCTATCACGGTGGTGCCTTGGTCCTGAACCGACTGCGACCTACTTTCGTACATTTTACGTCTCTCAGCTATGCTAGTCCTCTGGATCGAGGCTCTCTCAAAGTTAGTCCCTTGGTCTGTCGAATCAAAATTATCTTCCGGCTCGTTTTCTTTAGAATTAGATCTTGTTTCAAACAATTTTCTACGCTCTGCCGTACTAGGAGTTTTAGGAATGTAACCTGAATCACAGCTGGTCTCTTCTTCACCGCTCGAGCCAGACTTACCATTCTCGCTATCTATTTTGATGGGTGGCGGCTCTATATCACTGGTGGGTGTCTTTTCTTTCTCTTCTGGTGTTAGAGGTTTGCTTACAGATGTTTCACAAGTGAAACCATTTTGGCCTGGTACAGGGGGCACAGAAAATACCTTATTAAAGGTACTCTCGGGATCGTTAAGCTTAGGAGGGGTGAACGGTTTTGGTCCCAACCGTGGCTAAAAATAAATGTATAAATCAGGTAACAGAATCTATGGAAGGGCTCTAGATACCAAAAACAAAAAAAATGCAAATCAGCATTTTATTAAATAAAAAATAATAGTTTAAGGGCCCAACCTGACTATCGTCAGGTGATTTGATAACCAGACAAGAGTAGCATCAATCAAATGCTTTTCTATAGGTGAACACATACAGTAATAAGTTCTGCTTTGTTGTATTACAGAAAAAAGTGATTGTATCATTGTAATTGTTCATACACATGTTTCCAAACGCATGTAATCAACAATAAACATTTTACATATTTTAAAAATGACAGAAAAAATGTATTAAAATAAATCTGTGTTTCATCAATAAAATAAATATCAAGCACATGACACGTAACATCATAACAACTAATAAAGTAAGTTAAAAAAAAAAAATCATAAAATAAAATCTCTACCTAAAAATAATACAGCACATAATATCCTTATAAATAAAATTCTGGCATACTCACCTAAAAAAATTATTATAACTTAAATTGAAGCATTTTAAATCCTTATCTATTAAAAGCGGTTGACAAATAAATTGAAAAGCTTAAAATTTAAGAAAATTAATACATTTTCATGAAACTGACAGGATTTCTTTCTTGTAAGTAGTGATAGTCGCTAGTGAAAAAGACGAAATCGCACAGCGATGGGGATGATTGGCAAGGGTTCGAAACATGAAAGAGACTGCCAATTCATTTATTCTATGTTCACAAAAGCCTAAAAATTCATAATATCAAAGATTTTTTTGGTTATCATGTCATTGGTGTCAGTTTTGCCCCATCACGTCATATTTTTTTTCTATCTTCAAAAAAACAGTTAGAAATAAACATGCAAAAATTGAATTTTTCTAACTTTTTCTTGAGGATAGAAAAAATGTGACATGGTGGGGCAAAACGGACACCGGATCCAAATTCATCTAGCCAAAATACACCAGAACTGATTGGTCTGGTACGTGGAGTCGACAACTTCTTTTTTGTGTGCCTGTATAATGAATTAATAGGATTAAACTGTTTATTAAATTAATTTTACACACAAGACATGAGATCACAGCTGGCTTGCTAAATTACAATTTCAACCCTGTTTCCCACCTCTTTCGCAACCGAAGTGCCACCCCTTCGTGTTCGAATTTTCGCTTGCCAGTCCGGCAACGTGTTTACAATAATGTTTTAAATATACTGTCAAATGGGCAAGCATGAGTCTCATCGGTTAATTTTTTGCAAAAACGTGCAACTTCAACCCTGCTTGCCACCCCTTTCGTGACTTGAGACTTGCCAACGAGTATTTTGCTGCGGGCTCACGGTCTAGTAGTGCGATTGCTCGATCCACAATAGGAACTGCACTGACAACACCAGCAATGTGTGTTCATCTTTAAAAACGCATTTTGATGCCACTCACGTATGGTTATCAAATCACTGGATTTTCAGGTTCAGCTCTCCTACTATAATAAGCACAAATCTACATTTGTTAAACCTAGAATAAAAAAAATAAGCGTTAGTCCACCTAAAATAAACAAAATAAAAACCTAGATATGTACGCAAGAAAAAAAATTAATTGGCAAAACTTTGAGCCTTGTGGTGTACCAACAGCTACAACTAAAAATGCAAAAAAAAACTAGTGGTGTTTAGGTTAAATAAAAAGTAATAACTACGAAAACACCAAATAACCTTATATCCTCCAGCAATGGGTACATTTGGATTTACAGAAGTTACAATTGGGGCACAACTGTTAGTACGGGGTCTAGCAACGGGCTTGGGGGCATTAGTAGGTTCCTCGACTGATGTATCACACATGGATCCGGTTCTGGAAGTTCTGGGCAATGGTTTAGGCGGTACTACAGCTGAAGTATTTACCTTATCGACATCATCTGCATTAAATTTATTTTCGCTCTGTTTGTTATCAGATATGTTGTCGATCTTTTCATCTTCCTCGAGCTTCAGCGGGTTATCTTTCACAGTACTGGTGTCTTTTTCGAGATCTTTGATTATGTCTTTAACAGGATGATAATCGGTTTTGGTAATAGCGGCTGTTACTTTCGGCTTATTTTCTGGCTGTTTCTGATTATCCTGAGATGACTTTTCATTGTTATATTCCTCTCGTAACTTAGATAGAGGACCTCGATGAACCTATGAATTTCTAGATTAAAACTTAATTTGAAAACTAGATAACTAGAGTACAAATTTTTGGCTAATCTGATTTATTATCTGATGTATGTTATCAAACTTGACTTCCGACCACAAAAATAACTACAAAAAAATGTTTATGGAAATGGAACTTATAACAGGGTTCATATTTTGGAATGAAGGTAAAATTCTCTGACCTTTCCAAGTTTTACATGAATTATTATAACTCTAGGTTCCAGAAAATGTCTATTAATAGTCCACAGAAACTAGCCAAAAGAGGAAACCTGGACAAAATTAGTAAAATCTGAATTTTCTTTGAGGTGTTTGCATTGGATGTCCATGAGGTCAATGTGAAAGTTGTAGAGAATTAAAAATTAATTACAGGTTATCTTTTTATTCCCCCCCCCCTCGAGATATTCAAGTTTAAAGTTTCAAAAATATGGTTTTTCGTGAATATCTCGCTCCATAAAATTAGATGGCAAGAAAGTTAATATGAAAGTTGTAGAAAATTCAATTATATACACGATTGATATTTTGCATTTTTCCCCTTTGTCGCGGTCCAATGCATAGGGAGCGAGATATTTGCGAAAAACCGGTTTTTTAAACTTTGACCTTGAATATCTCGAAAAGGGCGAGGTTTTGGAAAAAATGCAAAAGATCAATGTTGTAGATAATAAAGGTTTACAATTAAAAAAAAAAAAATGTCCGACCAATGGGACTTCATTACCGAACCCTGAAGGTTTTTGATGTGCTAAACACGATGTCGTAGTCCGTTTGGTGCCATCATGTCAGGCTTTCGAGAAAACTTAACCTAAAAGTGCTAAAATACCTTACTCGCCTTCATTCATGCACAAATTAATTCATTCAATATTTTGGCCTGAATTTTATTGCAAATTTGGAGTGTCTGAATAAAAATAGGCTACTTATGTTCGAAACATTTTTTCTGAAATTGTCACTTTTTTTAGATATCTGGCGAGGAAAAATCAAAATTTTAGAACGTTGCGATTTCTTTAGGCGAAAAAGATGAAGTTTGGACATAAAAAATAAAACAGACAACTTGTAGATAATTTAATTCTCTACAACTTTCACATTGACCTCGTGGGTACCCGATGCACAGGACACGAGATATTTGC
This sequence comes from Stenurella melanura, assembly GCA_963583905.1. Classification (NCBI taxonomy): domain Eukaryota; kingdom Metazoa; phylum Arthropoda; class Insecta; order Coleoptera; family Cerambycidae; genus Stenurella; species Stenurella melanura. The sequence continues at coordinate 122,291,812 of OY757314.1, forward strand.
AAAAACTTTGATCTTCAATATCTTGGGAAGCCATGTTGAGATTTTGTGATTTCTGTGGATTTGGGTTTTGGACACCTCAAAGAACGTCTGCAAAAATTCAGATTTTTACTAATTTTGTCCAGGTCAAATGCTAATTTCCGTGGGCTGTAAATCTTTTAGTAAGTACATACACATCGTAATTAGTTTTAATATTGATTTGAAAATGAGCAGACTGGCACCTATATTTAATTTCTTCCTATAATCATATATGTGATGTCTTGTGTTTAGCCAGGGATAATTTAAGTAACTGGCAATATCAGTAAGAATCTTTCTTTACATTTTTGGCAAGTCTTCACTGAAATAACATTACCATTTAAAACAAATTTTTCACAGCACTAATTTACAGAAAAAAAATTGAAATGTCAATTTTTATTTTACAAAGTTGCTATCTTCACTACTCTATTTGTCAGTTGTCATTTTATATCACATGTCACAGAAAGTTAGGTTAGGATTGTGTTTATCAGCTAAAACAAAATGTTTGAGTAATGTTTCATGCCAAGTTGTTCAAATAATAGTGTTAATATTCCAACCCAGACAGCACACGATATCCTGAGGATATCCTATCACAGTCCCGTTGTCCCAGATTTGGGATTATCCCATGGACATATCCCCAGGTCATCCCAAGGTTGACCTGACTGGATATTAATGTCCTGTAAAGATCCAATTATGGATATCCGTAGGATATCCGCAACTGATTGCCTACGGATATCCTGACGGGATGTTAATATCCTAAAGTTGTGCAAAATACATATATCCTACGGATGTAATAGAATCGATATCCGTGGGTTATCCTGTCCAGATTGCCCACGGATATCCAATGATGGGATGGGATTTTTACTACTTTTTTTTAAGAAACTTGTTTGTACAAAAACGGCAAAACATTAAACTATATTTATTTAGGCACACATTTTATTTTAGAATAAGAAATCGAAAATTTCAAAAATTTTGATTTTTCCTCGCCGGATAACTAAAAAAAATTATAATTTCAGTCAAAATGTTCCGAACAAAGGTAGTCTATTTTTGGTCAGGCAATCCGAATTTGCAATAAAAAATAGGGGTTTCCATTTAAAAAACTAATTTGACCTTTTGAATGACCTGTAATCCTTCCACCTAAAGTCAAAGTGACATATATGCTGCAACTGCCCCCATCCAATTCTACAACTTTTGTTTGAAACATTTTTTCGTAAAGTGCTTTTATTACTCGAGATATTTGAAAGTTTCAGATTGAAAAAATCACCCGATATATAATAATACTTTTGTACACAATTTATAAATATATAGGTATATATAGAACATAAATAAAGGTATAAATATATAGAATAAACTAGAACAATGTCAAATTCAAATCGTTGAGTAAAAGAATGTGTATTCAGTGGTTGAAGTAGAAAGGTATGCCAGTATCGAGCTGTGACCTAATAATATATGACGTCAGAATTACTTTTAAAACAATATTGAGTTTCTTACCTTTACTACTCATCAAATATTCTATCTAAATATTACTTTGTTCAGGGTTACATAAGAGTATAAGTAATTAATATAATTTTTTTATACAATTACTTGCTAATCATTTTACTCGTTGAGTAAAAGAATGTGTATTCAGTGGTTGAAGTAGAAAGGTATGCCAGTATCGAGCTGTGACCTAATAATATATGACGTCAGAATTACTTTTAAAACAATATTGAGTTTCTTACCTTTACTACTCATCAAATATTCTATCTAAATATTACTTTGTTCAGGGTTACATAAGAGTATAAGTAATTAATATAATTTTTTTATACAATTACTTGCTAATCATTTTACCTCGTGAACAGTTTATTGGCAAACTGAAACATTTTAAAATTTAGGCATGCGCACTTTGTTATCGCCGACCGCATCATCACGCCATCGCGATTCCAGGTTTAATTTATAATTGTTTTGTGCATGTGCCATCGCTGGATTGCTGTAGAAGCCGTTTCTGTTTTTAAGAATTATATGTATATATTACTTATAATAAGTGTATATAACGTGCGTAGTGTAGTGTGTAGTGTAAGCAGTTATTTTCAGCGTTAAGTATTCTTTTGTTAAAATTAGCTTTTATAACGCCATTTAATTTTACTTAACCTACAAAACAAAATCAGTTTCTTTATTTTCATTTGAAAATTTAGTTGCTGTTGCAGGAATATATTATGGTTATGAAAAGCCTATGGATCCAAATTTTTTCTTAAGGGATTTTGTTGATGAGGCAATATGTTTAACTAATTATGGTTTTATTTAAAAAAATAATATGATGACTTTTAAAATTAAAGCTTTTATTTGTGATGCTCCTGCAAAAGCGTTTATAAAATTAATTAAAGGTCATACTGGTTACTTTTCTTGCACTCAGTGTATCCAAGAAGGGGTATTTATTAATAACACTGTTTGTTTTACAGAAATGAATTGCGAACAACGCACTAACGAAGATTTTGCTTTACAAAACCAAAAAGAACATCACACATGCACAAGTATTTTACAAGAAATTCCCAATATTGGTTTAGTGTCTTCATTTTCGTTTGACATTTTTGTTTTATTTTGTTACGTTTATTTTAAAATAATAAAAATATTGATAACATGTCTTATTTTTAAATACTACTCTAATATTAACCTTTTACAGCTATATTTAATAAGTTTTTAAGTTCTCTGGGTATTTTATATCGCCAACATCAGTTTAATTAATCTAAAAAAATAAAAGAGAGTGGTATGGGATGCTTCGCCAGTATAATGCCGCGCCAGTATAATGGACCAAAAATTTTCGAATTTTCGGATGGTATTTGGGGATTGAGACCTGCTTGTTGTAAAACTAAAACGTACCAAAAATGACTTGATTTGGTGTTCTACAGGGTGTTTTATAAGCAAAGTTGTAAAACTCACCACTAATAAAGTACCTTTATTTTCCAAAATATGAAAAAATCCCACTAAGAAAAGTTATTTAGAATGCAATTTTATACCTCTGTACTAAATTTCAGAAATATAAAATTATTTTTTGAATCTTCCCATTTTTTTGCGAATTAAGAGTTGAATTCATATTTAAAGTTGTGTAGGAGCAAATGTTAATAATCTCAAAAAGTAGGATATTGGTAAATAAAATTTAGCTTCTACATACACAACATTAAATATTAATTCACAAAAAATAATTTCTATGCAGTTTTAATTGAATAGTTCAAAAGTTTAATTTTATATTCTTGAAATTTGGTACAGAGGCATGAAATTGCATTCTAAATAAGTTTTCTTAATGGAATTTTTTCATATCTTGAAAAATAAAGGTACTTTATTAGTGGTGATTTTTACAACTTTGCTTATAAAATACCCTGTAGACCAAATCAAGTCATTTTTGGTATACCTTAGTTTTACAACAAGCGCAGGACTCAATCCCCAAACACCATTTCAAATTTCCAAAATTTTTGGTCCATTATACACCTCTTGTTACATCTATCGTGGGACACACTGTATATATAGTGACTAGGCTGCCCTCCTCAATGCCTCCACATTAGATCATAACATCAAAAAATGTGCTCTACTGACAGAGGACAGTGTCTATTTTTTCGAAATTTGTCAATAGAATGGTTTAAGATGTAAACGTTATATGCTCATATCTTCAAACCATCACATTTATTATTGTAGAATTGTGATAGTGCAGAAGTAACTTAACAGAACTCCGAGATGAATGGTGCAAGACGATACCAAAGAAATCGCTGTTCAGTAATCTAAATAGCAAAGACTGATCGAAAATTTGCTTTCAAAATTGGCAGCTTGTCCCCCTATCCATTGTGTGCTCCAAAGAGTAGGAAACTAAGCATTTCATGTCAAAATAATATTTTTGTTACTATTATAAATTTAAATGTGATATAGTTTCAAGTAAACAATACTAACATAATATGCTTTCAAGTAGTAAAAATATTTTTGCATGAAATGCAACAGTCTACTATGCAACGAATGGCATAGAGTATCAAGTTGCTAACATTGTTTGAAAGCAACTTGCAGTCTGGCTATTTAGGTAAACTACGCCCCAGAAAGCCGACAACGATATCCTGGGGATAGCATAAAACAGATCCTCTAAGGGTCCCAGGATAATCCTACGGATATATAAAAATACGTCCGTGGGATATCCTGAGGATATCGAAAGTAGTGTAAATTCGAGATCCCAGGGATAGCAATGGGATCATTATGGGATATCCTCAGGATATTGCTATATCCTGCTTCGATATCCCTAGGATGGCCGTAGGATAACTTTGTGCTGTCTGGGAACAGTAGGAAAAAAAGTACCTACAACTGGGAACATTTTCTACTGTGAAGACAGAAGCCTACTGTCACTTCATCACTTGTCATTGCAACCAAAAAAGCTGTCTTAAATTAACTGTGTAGTCTAAGTGATAATGACGTCATCGACACATGTTCATTTGTTTTATAAATATTTTTTTCTAAAATTAAGCAACAATTTTTTATAAAACTTAATAGCTCAAATTGCATTATGTTTAAACTTTCGAATAAATATACCTAGTTTAGGACGTGAAAACCTACTGAAATGGACAATTATTAAAATTAAATAGACAATAATTGGTACGAACAACATTTTTTATCAAAATTTAGAGATAATTAGTGGAAATCCCTGACTCTTTCAACTATTTTAGAAATTCCCTGACATCTCCCTGACCTTTAAAATAAACTTTAAATTCCCTGACTTTCTCGATTTTCCTTGTTTTTTTTTCGGCAGCTACGAACCCTGTACAATTTTTTATATTTTGCGCACTAAATTGGAGTAACTTACTATAATAGGCTCTTCCCCATTTTCTCGGTTGGCTGGATCTAGGCTAATTTTGGATACTGGAATGTTTTTCCCTTGGAACCACTGGGCTGCAGTTAACTCAGTCTTGCAGCCAGGAGTATCAGGATAGAGGTCAGCGTGAAAATCCCTAGAATTTATATGAAGTTTTCAAACACAAAGATCAATAATTCCAATTATTTGAAATTTTCAATTGGAGAGGAAACACAATTTCGTGGGTGTTATGGGTAATAGAAGTCAAACATTCTTACATAAAAATAAATAATTGATGAAGTATCGGCAAGCTATATCTTCGCACAAGACTACCTGAAAGTTTAAATACCTTACCTGTACGTTTTTCTTGGCACTTGGTAGGTAATGGGAATTACAGATGAACTGGTAAGTTGCATGATTCTATTAACTTCTCCTTGCATCACGTTCAAGGCACGTTTTGGCACCAAGCAAGCTCCTTTTGTCTGCTCTCCTGAATGTCTTATACCCTCAATCAGGAACGGTTCTTTATCAGTCACTTCCATATAGCCTATTGTGGTGTCACCTACGAACAAGTAAAAATTTCGTCAATATTTTTATAGAGATAATCTTGCAAACACTGAAACTGCTCTCTCACCTTTTCCTGCTAGGAACAACATCCCAGTATCTGCATCGTAGAGTGGAATCAAGATACCCGTGGAGCAATCCAATTCTAACGTCTTTTCAGTCTCTCCAAAATTCCTTAAATCTCTAATGATAATCTGTCTCAGTCTTTGGGAATCGAACCCGGTTGTTAGGATCTTATTCTGTTCTCCTAACCAAACAACTCTAGAATCTTTAATCCCAGGGTGGCTATTGGCAGTTTTCAAACAGGATTCCTCCACTCTTGGATCCAAAATTCGTACCTGCTTGTCTTTGCAGGAAGTCACCAGGAGAGTTCCGTCTCTTTTCCAACCCACAGATTGGATGACTTCGGTGTGATCGGCATTGGAGAATATCTCCTGCTCCGACATTAGGTCCCACAAGGTCAAAGTAGTGTAAGATGTGGAATGGAGAAGAAAATCAGCCGTTGGATGGAAGCCCACGGTCTCCACCCGGCGTTGTTTGTGAGAAAATGTGCATTCAGAATTGCTTAGAGATTCCTTAAAAGAAAATAAATTTATAACTTTGCCACACCAGAAATAAGTAGTTTGTTAAATAAATAGAATTTTTTTATTTATATTGATATATCGGTAAATATTTCGTCAATTAGCTCTGTGCAGTTAGAACATATGTCAGATTTGATGTTTGGAGCTGTATCAAGTAAGACTAAATTACAAATTATATTCAAAATGAACAAAAAGACAAGTGGAATTTGGAAATATTGTGTTGTCAAAATGAAAAATTTGTGTATAAATTATAAATGTAAAATATCATGAGGTGGTCTTGGAAGAAGTGCCACACCCATGATAAATTATTTGACGCAAAAATTGCCTCGGTAGATTCAAGGTAGCCTTTTTTAGAAAAGAAAGTATTCAAGAAGTTAGGCAAGTTATAATAAACTCCTTTTCTGACCCTAAGCAATCAACGGAAGATGACGACTTGCTGTTAGACAAATTGTCAAATGATTTAGCACCTGGTGAAGAAACAAAACGTAAATTTTGACAATCTTTTGATGAATCAAGTCATGTTCTACTGCCCCTCCAGAACCACGGGACAATCCTAAAAATACTATTAAAGATACAGAAAGAAATAAGCGCCACGTGATTTATTATTACAAGAAAAATACAGAAAAGCTGCCCTTTCTCCACCATAATCTGCCCCTTTTGAATAATAATAATAATAATATCTTTATTTGACTACATTACAACATATACGCGTTTGTAGCACGTCAACCACATAAAAAAGTGTAAAGTATATACACATATATAATATATATAAAGAAGACATTTTAAATACTTAACGTTTAGACATGGATATCCCTAATGAGTGAGATCATGGGTAAAACATATTGCACAGAAGTATAGAGTATGGTTCACATTACATATTAATGGTAGGGGTGTCCATATACTCATGGATAGAATAATAACAGTTTTTTAACATGAAAGATTTTACCAGACATTTAAATTGTTGGTTGTTGAGTTTTCTTTTAGTCTGGGAGGTAGCTTGTAATATAGTCTTAGATCTAGGGAGTTTTTCTCTGATTTATGTAACCTGTGTTTAAGAGCTCTGAGCAAGTTGGAAGATCTGGTTTGGTATTAATGGAAATCAGAGTTTTTATCAAAAGTTGATACATTTTTATTTCTAACTGGAAGTAATAAATATAAAGCGTGGGTACTGGCTAGGGTTTCTGATTTCCCGACTTTTTTTCATTCCCGGGAATCGGGAAATAAAATTTGTCGTTCCCGGGAATCCCGAGAAATACTAAATTTTTCATATATTTCTTGAAAAACACAAATTTTTTGTTTCAAAATGTCACATCATCCAAATATTCATTTTACTTCCCTCGCATACCGAAGGGAAGTATTGTATTCGAGAAAAAATCACCCTCCAAGATTTTTTCGGATTTTGACGTTTCAGAACACGTAGATTACGAAAATATAGGTTTTTCAATTTCGTCAGTCTGTCTGTCTGTCTGTTGGTGCATTAACTAAAAAAAAACTACTTGACTGGGAGCAGTCAAATTTGGTAGGTAGTTGACGCTACTGTCAGTGAAGAAATGGTTAAACTTTCACTGGAAAATATAGAGGGTGGACCGTCCCAAGGGAAAAAATTATGAAAAAATTTTTTTTTGCTCAAATTTAAAATTTCCACGTTTCAAGACACGCTAAACCTAATTCTGAAAAAAAAAAAAAATTGAAAATTTTTTTCACCAACATTTTTGAAAAATTTTTTACCACTAAAATAGATGGAAATTTTGTTTTATTTGCTCAAATTTGAAAATGTCTACGTTTCATGACATTCTAAACCTATTTCAGAAGAAACACATATTGAAAATTTTTTAACCAACATTTTTGAACAATTAAAAAAAAATGAAAATTTTTTTAACCACCACTATATTTCCACTCCATTACGTAAATGTGGGATTGAAAATGTGACAGATGGCAAAATATCTGGCATATGCACCTATTATACTTTTATTGAAAAATGAACAGGGTGGTCATCTCAAGAAATAATTCAGTCGTGTTGGACATTTGTAAAGGTATTTGCGCAAGCCTTCCATATTTGGCACTTGTTATTTAGTATTGAATTTTTGCTGTTGGGTGAGCACTCTGTATATTTTTTTGACAAAAAGTTATCAGGTTTACTTTGTAATAATATCAAGAACTATATTCCGATTATTATTTCCAATGTCATTTCATAATTAATAATTTTTTAGAGTGACCGTCATGCACAAATAACGAGGGAAGTTCTGTGTAAATACCTTCACCGATTTTTTAAAATGTTTTTTTCTTTTCTTTCTTTGGTCAAAAAATAAATCCGTCAGTTTTGTTTTGTTTTATTTATAATTAAAAAGACACAACAACACTACCTACAGGAAATAATACAATAACCAAATAAAACATAAAAGCCGTCCGACGCGCACGCTCTCTAAAATTTCGGAGCACCAAATTTAATATTTTTAAAACTTATTTTTATTTCCACGGATCCGGGAAATCCCGACTGTTATTTCCCGGGAACGGGAACGATAAAAAGTGACATAATTCCCGGGAAATCCCGTCCCGGGATTACCGGGACAGAAACACTAGTACTGGCATAATGCCATGCTTTTTGAATAGAGGTTCACAATGGTCTATGAAACCCACATTTGCAATTATGCGAACTGCTTTTTTTTATAGCCTGAAAACAGGTATGGCAGCAGGAGAATTACCCCATAACTTAAAAATGAGTGATATATAGATTAATATGCATTTAAAAATATGTTATCAGTGAGAAAATTTTCAGGATGTCTTAGAAGAAACATTTGACTACATAGTTTTTTACAGAGAAGATCTACATGACATGTCCAATTCAGAGAGCTATCCAAAGTTACTCCGAGTAGTTTCACATTCACCCCCCCCATTCCGAGTACTACCCGAGAAAGTGATCCTTTGAGTCTTTTCATTATTTAATTTTAAATTATTGGAGGAAAACCAGGATTCAGCCTTAAGTTAAATATTTTTGCTGTTAGCAATAAGTTATCTTTATTTTCTTCAGAACATATTAAAGTTGTATCGTCAGCAAAAAAGACACATTTCTTGGGGAGCAGATGATAATCAAATGAAATGTTTATTTGTTTTTCTAGCTACCTTTAATTGATGTGAATATTCACAAATGATATAAATGTCAGAGACAATACCCTTGTATGTGCCTATGAGCACATAAATAATTGAAGTCAAGAGAGAGTTATCAGCAAGTACCGATTGCATTGAGGAACGTGAAGAGTAAACATCTCCATATATGGTCATGTGAAATAGATGATGCCTGGAGTACTTTGGGAAAAACCCTCTCCCCGGTGGACAGAACCAAACCCCTTGAGAGTCCCATCGATGATTATTCTAAGTATAAACTTTGTGCGAGAGTGCGAGATCGTGGGACTAGTGACTGCAGACTAGCTCCTTAAGAAAGTACTATGTGGTATTGTTTGCATTTTCAACAATAAGACATTATTATTCGACATTTACCTATTTAGATAAATCAGAACTCTTGGTACTTTGTTATTTATGTGACTGCTTTTTAAATAATTATATTGTATTTACCAACATGTGGATCCGCCCTAAAATGATCCTCGCCCCTGTCATCTTTGGCATACATATAAACATAAAATATTTTTGACATTTCAGAAACTTATTTTGTTTCCTTTTTCACAGCATTTAAAAAAAAATCTTTTGAGCTCTAAGAATATGTCTTCAATATTCATAGATGATGATATCCATGATGGGGTAACACAAGAATTACATTAAGAAAAACCGCTGCCTAAGGAATCACTACTTCCACATCCAGATTATTCGTCCAAGTCACTTTAAAGGAAACATCTTGACTATATTTGCACTCTAGTATGTGGAAATTATTGGTCATAGAATTTTAATAATATTTGGGGTAGATGTCATAGAAAAGTTTGAGGAGTTGGTTTCTACCATACACGTTAAAAATGAAGTTTCTAGTTTACCGTACTTATTTTCCACTATTTACAACCTACCACCTCAATGGAGTCATCTCAATCAGATGTCACTACAATACATACGTGTACTAACTTTCAAGTGAATATCTCAATTTGATGTTATCAATCCCATTAATAATGAAGCGGAGGTGGTAGAGTTTGAAAAATATTAGAAAGAAATCTGAGGCCTTGGTTTCTAGTATATACACCGAATCCCAAATTTCTGTAGTCTTACCAGCTTGCTTTACTTATTTTCCCCTATTTGCCCCTATTTAACCCCCAACTCTTCAACGGCATCATCTCAAATTATGATCTAGTTTCAGACGTCGTTATAATACATACATGTACCAAATTTCAAATGAATATCTCAATTTTATTTTATCAACCCTTTTCATATTGGAGTAGGGGTGGTTGGGTTGAAAAATATTATAAGAAAATCTGACGCTGTGGCTTCTAGTACATACACCGAATTTCAAGTTTCTGTAGTCTTACCAACGTTTTACTTATATTCCTCTATTTACCCCAAATTAACCCCCAACCCTTCAACGGAATCATCTCAAAATATAAACTAATTCCAGACGTCATTATAATACATACGTGTACGAAATTTGAAATGAATATCTCAACTCTATTTTGTCAACCCCATTAATGGGGTAGGGGTGGTGGGGGAGTTGAAAAATATTATAGAAAAATCTGAGGCCTTAACTTCTTGTACAGACACCGAATTTCAAGTTTCTGTACTCATACCAGCTTGCTTTACTTATTTCCCCCTATTGACCCCTAAATAATCCCCAACCCTTCAACGGAATCATCTCAATGTATAATCTAGTTCCAGATGTCGTTATAATTCATACGTGTACCAAACTTCAAATGAATATCTCGATTTTATTTTATCAACCCTTTTAATAATGAAGTATAGTTATAATTCATACGTGTACCAAACTTCAAATGAATATCTCGATTTTATTTTATCAACCCTTTTAATAATGAAGTAGGGGTGGTGGGGGTTGAAAAATATTATAAATAATCTGAGACCTTGGCTTCTAGTACATACACCGAATTTCAAGTTTCTGTAGTCTTACCAGCCTGCTTTATTTATTTTCCCCTATTTACCCCTATTTAACCCCCAACCCTTCAACGGAATTATCTCAAAATATAATCTAATTCCAGATGTCGTTATAATACATACGTGTAGAAAATTTCAAATGAATATCTCAATTTTATTTTATCAACCCTTTTCAAATTGGAGTAGGGGTGGTGGGGGTTGAAAAATATTATTAAAAAATCTGACGCTTTGGCTTCTAGTACATACACCGAATTTCAAGTTTCTGTACTCTTACCAACTTGTTTTACTTATATTCCTCTATTTACCCCAAATTAACCCCCAACCCTTCAACGGAATCATCCCAAAATATAATCTAATTCTAGACATCGTTATAATACATACGTGTACGAAATTTCAAATGAATATCTCAACTTTATTTTATCAACCCCTTTAATGGGGTAGGGGTGGTGGGGGGTTGAAAAATATTATAAAAAAATCTGACGCCTTAACTTCTAGTACATACACCGAATTTCAAGTTTCTGTACTCTTACAAGCTTGCTTTACTTATTTCTCCCTATTTACCCCTATTTAACCCCCAACCCTTCACCGGATTTCTTCAAAAAACAATCCAGTTCCAGATCTCGTTATAATATATACGTGTACAAAATTTCAGGTCAATATCTTAAACCGTTCCGGAGAAAGCGTGCGGACAAAAAAAGTTACAGACAGACCGACAGACAGAAAATTTTTTTTCGCTCAAATTTAAAATCTCGACGTTTCATGACATTCTAAACCTATTTCACGAATAAAAATTTTTGAAAATTTTTTTGCGATTACTATACTTCCAATCCACTACGTGGATGTGGAAGTAAAATTAAATGCATAGATTGAAGATTTGCGAACACGTTTGGGAGAACGGAGATAGAATAAACTGGGATTTCCCAAACGTGTTAACAAGAGATGGATGGCAAAAAAAGAGAAATTAAAGGATCATTAATAATATTGTTGAATGAGAATAGATGTGTGTCGAATTATTCCATAGATGGTTGTACAACCCGGATTTCTATGTTAAAAGAAGAATTTCACAAACTGAACATTGTATAAAGTAAAACTGTTAACTATATCAACAGTTCTATGTAAGTAGATAATATAACAAATATAGGCTTGAGCTGTTTATTTAACATACACAGTACAAAACAAAAAACTCATTGGAAAAGGAAACAACTAAACCTTCGTTAAATATGAAATTTCGTTTGCACCACTGGTTAATACTGGCTTAAACCACCAAAGTTGGTCGCACAAAGTACGTTTAAAATTAATCATAGTTACATAACCTCAGTTCTTAGTATATTTTCATTGTTTCGATACTTTATCAGATGGAGTTGTTTTATATGTTTTGTGTTATTTAAAATTGTGAGATGGATTCCGACTCCCACATTGATATCTTCTACCAGTAACATTAATTTCTTTTTTCCTTTTTCAATTGTCTTACGCACTTTTTTCTTATCATTTTCATAAACGTTTGAGGCACTCAAGATCTATAACATCCATTTGTAGCTATTGCATTGAACTGATTCGTTATTTTTATCCGAATACTTGTATTTTGAGGGTGTATTTATCAGAAACAATTTTTATTCCAGCGAAAAATTAGCCAATTCTCCTATTTTACTACTGTTTTTGTTTTCCATATATACAAAAATGATATAAAACTATATATTTGACAATAAGGTTATAATTTTATAAATCGAAGTTAGCCGAATAGCAAATTTCCCTAAATACACACGTTAACTATCAACTTAAGTAAACCGGAAAAAATAGAGTACGATGCAATAAGACGAGAGGTAAAAATGGTTTAAAAAATAAACCTGGATTACTTATGCATCGCTTTAAATGGAAACAGTGCAAGTGGCCGTTACTGACTTAAAAGTTATGGGAGTAGAGGTAATCGTTCAGTGATATACTGGTTAATTGCATTATTGCAGAATCCTCGGATGTTATTTAAAAATTAAAATACACGTGGTAGGAAATCCCAAGAAGAAAAGTAGAAGTATATCTAGAGTTCAATCCACAGAGCATTTTTCGAATCATTTCAATGGCAAATATTTGAGAGACTAGAAAGTATTTGCTAACACTGATACATACTTGCTTATCACGTTGCTGTTATGCCAATCATGCTTTTTGTCGTCAATTCTGAAATGAATATTGAAAAATACCGTGATGTAAAAAATTATCTTACTCAAAAGATGGCTATGGAATTGAACACTGCTATCTTAGCTTAGGTCATAATTTTGGAACGATTATGTCAAAATATGTCCTACACTGATATCTGCAATAATGTGCACATGTTTCTAATCCTAAAGATAAAATAAAGTAAATAAGACTATTAATGTTTTTATTAACAAAAATCGAATTAAAAGAAACTGTTGAAATTGTCCCCTGCCATGTTCAATAGCCGACCACACACATAGCGTCTTAGGAAAGGATTTGGAGCGTCGCATACTAAGTACGGGTGCCAATACTAAGTACATGGTAGACCAGGAACGCCACTGTCCACTAACTAGCACGGTAAATAGAAATACTTAGTTAAATCTTTGATAAACATTTCAAGTGAGCGTGTTTGTGGATGAGATTGCTAACATAATTCAGAAAAATTAAGACGAGCTTGGGCTTCTGCTGTGTTTGAAAGCTTTATCATGCTCTTGAATCCAAAGAAATATATACAGTGATGAAAAATAAGAAAAAGGGCCTTAGTGATGGCTTTAATATCCATCGATTCAATAGAAAATGGGGAACGTAGAGCAAAATGGGTAAAAAAGTGGCTGAAGAATAGAAACAAATACACTCATTTGAATGTACTAAGAGAATTACAATCAATTGACCCAGATGACTTCAAAAACTATTTACACATAGATTGTGGTGTTTTGATGAATTGTTACATATGTTAAAATCCTATTTAATTAGAAAAGATACACCAATAAGAAAATCTATACCAGCAGAATCTCGGTTGATAGCGACACTTCGATTCTTAGCCACTGGCCGCAGTTATGACGATTTAAAATTTAGTACCTACCGCAATTTCGGCTTAAGCTTTGAGATACATAATTCCTGAAAATTCCAGGACCATACAAGAAATTTTTCGATGAACTGAATTAAAAACTCCTTACTCCAATATTTTATATTAGTCACGATAATTACACTTTTCAATGCTCCACAAACATGAAACAATTTAACATGACTGGGCTCCACAGTTAGGGGCGCGAATTCTTTTACCCCTTAACAGATGAGTCATGTCTGCACGCCTGATATGTCCTGGGTTAAGAATGTTCAGAAGTATTTGTGTATATGGGCAGCTATTGCAAAAGTTTACGTGCTCCCTCGTGTTATGAAAGACATTCTGTAGCATTAACAGCGTTGCGGTTGCACATTCTTCAACAATTCTTTGTTCCAGATTTTGCAAATTAGGTACAAGAATTCTGAAAATCCTATCTTTTAAGTAAGGGATAACAAAATGGTCTATAATGGTCAAACAAGCTGATCTTGGAGGAAACTCAATTTGTGTATATAAACTTATCGGCTGGACATAAAAAAACTAGTACACAAAAATTCCATTGTGCTTAGTTTTTTATGTAGAAAAAGAATCTTACTATGAAGTCTCTATCTGAATAAGTTCTTGAATTATTGAAATTTGAAAACCCAAATAGTTTTATATTTTATTGAGAATTCAATTTTAATTGAAGCATGAATTTTATTTTTACATGGGGGCCTTTGCCCCCCTAACTCCCCACAGGGGCGTCGCCTCTGGACCCCCATTTTATAGTAAGATTCTTTTTGTGCACAAAAACCCTATTGACTACAAGTGCCAAACAGCGGCGCCCCAGATATTGCACTCTTCCCAAGTCTGTTTCTTATATCTGAATGATTAAATCCACACGAAGAAAACATCTTCTCCACATCTGAAAAAGAAGCAAAGGCACACAAAACAGAAATCACTATAGGTAGCACTGGCTCAATATCAGGAACATTTTCACCACGGTACTGCTGTTATATTTTATATTACTTCGTCAGAGAGACTAATTGTCTTTTAGAAAGGGTCGGACTTACAATGCCGTTTCTTCTTCATTGGATAATAGGTATTTAAGAAAGAAATTATTGTGGGATTCAGTACATAAGTCAAAGAGTGAGAAGAGGTTAATGCTTGATCATATCTTGTTTAAGCAGCTGATATTGATGTAAACATCTCTTCAAGAATGTCAAAAACAGCCATTAACTTTTCTCACGCCTCAACGGCCCATGTAGACCTATTTTAGAATATGAACATGTTATACATGAAAAGAAGAAATCCAGGTAAAAAAAAATAAAGACTGCTGAAACAACTGCATTAAGGAAAACTACAAAGCTTTGACGCCCCCACAATCCTTTACACAACCCTTCTAATGCACTTTTGTATGAATTGGTGCAAATACTGCCTATCGAGAAGAGAAAACAACATCTCAACGAAAAATTTGCACAGAGAAACTACTATATTGAAGTAATGCTACCTCTCAGAACACTGGTCTAGAAAAAAAAAAAATTCTTCTCCAAAGACTAAACCTATCATTCCTTACGTATTTTTGACAATAAAAACGGCGATTTACTCGAAATCTAAGCGGCGGAAAATTTTTTAAATTGAAAATTCGGATTCAGCACACAAAAATACATAAGGAATGATAAGGTCCATGGAGCAGAAAATATTGTTTTTTTTTGTAGACCAGTGTAATTGCTCGAAAATACACCCAGATTCATATCTGAAAGATCAATTTTTGACCAGATGCTATTGTCGCAGGGGTACCGAAGCATTATGCCCCACATTGTTTTTTTTTTTTTTTACAATTTATCTATGTAATCAACCTTTCGTTTCCCACCATATTTTCTATTCAAAATGTTACATATAATATTATTATCTCCTTGGCTGAAGGACCTAGGTCGTTGGCCTTTTGATTGTATTGTATTACATTTTACAATAATGCAATCAATAAATAACTTTTATTATTATTAGATTTTAATTGGAAGGAGCTGGATATTGGCCTTGCCCACTGTGCACTCTATAGGTCTATTGTAATACTCCTTTTAAGATACCTTAGGGCTCCTTATCCAGACATGGTCCTTACTAGACTTCCAGTCTGTTGATAAGGAGTTCTTTGGTAGTTATCAGCTCTTGATTTCTTTTTTTCGCCAAGCCGCTTCAGTCCAGTCAAGGCTTATACAGCTCACGATATGGACCAAGGCTTCCGATAAGAACTTGGGTCCCCCATCCATGTGCTGGACCCGATCGACATTGCTTAACTTCGTCGAACGAGTGCCGACACCCAAACTGGCGGCCATATAAGTACTATCTCCCCTTAATAACATTAACATTTATTTATTTACTTGTTGTTCGGCATATACAATTTTCCCGCCCATTTTCAAAATGGATGGAAACGTTTGCGTTTGACAACTTATTGAAAATAATAACAACTTTGAGAACTGAATGCCGTCAATGTCTTGAAGAGGCTAAGTGATAATATGAACATTAAATATTTAACATATAAAGTGCCGTGGTGGGTCAACAGTGTCCACCATTTGAGAGCAAATCATTTTTCCATACTGATCGCGGTGGACTAACATTGTCCGCCAGACATTTTTACATTTCAGGCCGTGGTAGTCAACGGAGGTGCACCGAAGCCATACTAAAGATACAGGAAGTGAATTAGAATGCTTTTAGCAATATTTCGCTGTAGTTGGTTTCCGATCTGGTGGTCAGTGTGGTCCACCATTGTCAAAAAATATATACTAAATATTATTGAAGCAACAGTCACTGTAACTTATTATATTGATTAATTAGTGACATGTCAAGCACAAAAAAAACACAAATAACTCAAAAATACTTATTTCTTGTGAAACGTGTGTTTCAAAAAATAAATGTTTCACACATGCATCACATTGATATTTTGATTTTTCTGTTTTGTTTTTTGTCAATTTTCTTCCCATTTCTTAAACATTTTTTTGATAACAGTGTGAACACAATTGTCTCCTATCAGTTTCATATAGTTTGTTATTATCTGGACCATGCGGATTATCGGCAAACACAATGTTTTATAAGACCTGTATGGCCACGTTGGAAATGTGGCTCGTTGTGGCCGTGGTGGGTCAACCAACTTGTTTGTGTTTTTTTTTTATAATCTAAGTGAATTTCGATGCATCTGGTCGTGTTTTCTATTATTCATGATCATTTTAAACAATTATTTGCAAAAAAAATCCGGCCAGTAGGAACTGTCAAATTGACTTCTCATGGCGGCACTTTACGTGTTAATTAAAAGTGTTTATAATCATTCGCACATTGAGTTAGAAGGTAGGGAGAAGCTGTCACGTGATCAAAAACGGCATCATTTCGCCATCTTGTTACTACTTTTTTTGCCAAATAGTGACAGTTTGTTTTCTGTGCGATTTATTGTGATTTTTACTGATAGTTTGTTAAATTTTAGACAATAAACATTAAAAGGACTATGGTGTCGTGTGCTAAAAGAATTTGCTCTTCTAGAGATGGTGTTGACAAGAAGAAATTAACGGGAATAACATTTCATAGGTAGTGTAAACAACAGAGCCGTATTAAAAAAAACAGCTAATTATTATTTTTTTTTAATATACTCAGGTTATATATTTCGTAGAATAGAAACAAATGGTTTATTTTAGGATAACGTTGCACATTTTATATATCAAGGTAAATAAAAACTGTTAAAACTCTTGCATTTATTGAATTGAACATTTATTTACGTTATCCAGATAGACCGTCTCGTCGGGGTACAAAGTTCTTATTATTTTAATTAGTCCGGGTCTGGCAAAACCACCATATTGTTACTACACTTAGCCACGCCTACTGATGCCGTTTCTGCATAGGAAATTTGTATAGGATGTCTTCTCCCTACCTTCTAACTCAATGCATTCGCACAATATATTCAAAAATATGAGAGATATTCTTACAAAACAACAATTAATTAATTTATACTATGTTCAAGTAGAGTAACGACGTCGATATGGTGTCTGTTTCTGAGGCGATTCCACCCTATCACAAACCGTCTTTATATCACAAAAACGGATTCTACGTACTAGAGAAAAACAAATACAAGTATAACCTTAACAAAAATATACATGACTCAGATAATACTAGACATAAAAATGATGTTTATGTGCCCTCCAAATTGACAATAACCAATAAATCTCCAAACTATTTGGGGCTGAAAATATTTAATCATTTGCCAGAGGAATTAAAACAAAATAATATCAATTTATTTAAGGTTAAGTTAATTTAAGTCAGACTTAAAATAAGTATTTGAACAAGCCGAAAGCACTAGAACATCTTCTATAGCAAATTTAAGCTATACTGAGTATATTGTGGGCTGCATTAACATTCGGTGAAAGTATTTAGAATTTCCATTTATATAAGTAAAAACCGAACTTGGTAGCTAAAATCCTTCATTCAGTTTTTTAGACCGCCGCTTGCTGCTCAACGCACCGCTCCCAGCCTGGCTGACTGACGAGCGGGTATTCAATGGATCATCGACAACCTATTAAGGCACATTCTGTCCATTTACAAATAATACAAATTTCTGTAACGTTAGCTCTCGGAGTATAACAACATGTCAAAGAAGGGGTTATTAAGTATTTAGAACAAAAACTGTGAGCAATTAAGTTCTCGAGCATGCCAAAAATTAAATTAACTTGATTATAAATTACATCATTTTACGCTCATTACCTGTATACAACTTGCAGGATTACTTTAAATTACTTATATAAACGGTTTTAAATTAAAAAATTAACTTGTTAAATAAATATTTCATTAAGTCATGCTCTGCAAAACTTTACATAACAAATAAGCAAAATTTCTAATTTTGATTTGGATAAATTATTTTTAACGGCATTTAGTGGTCACCAAATTAATTATAGGAATACGAATTACATAAAATGTACTTTCTATAGGTATCTATATAAATGTCTGTTTCTAGTTTTTAATACTGTCGTTTACAAACATTTTTTTTTTTTTTTTGTAAAAATGTGTATACTTTTCTTCTCTGTTGGGTATTTGGCCACAGAAAAACATTTAAAAATTTTTAATCGAAAAACCTCTGCGCCAAACGGCAAAATACCCAACAAAAAGTAAAAAAATCTGAATATGCCTGGCCCTTGTCAGACCACTTTTAATCGAAGGGTAGATTCTTTAGCTTTAATTTAAAAAAAAATAAAAAATTAAGACCCCCGTACATCTAACAGAAATTAATGGTGAAATAGACGTTGACAGTGTTTTCGCTGCTAGCAGATTTTTTAAGATGCACTAAAATGAGAACTATTAACCGGGCCCCTTTCGGATTTATTTTAATTGAAACGTGGGCTCTTTACCTTTAATTTAAAAATAAATTAAGTAGTACATCTAACATAGGAGTTGACCATGAAATAGATGTTGACAGTGTTTCCGCTGCTAGCTTATTTTTTATGTTGAACTGAAAATAAAACGAGATCTATTAAAATGACCTTATCCGGACCGATTTTAATCAAAAGGTGGGCGGCTCTTTAGCTTTAATTTAAAAAGAAAAAAAATAACTGTACTACATCTAACATAGAAGTTAGTCGGGAAATGGACGTTGATAGTGATTTTGCTGCTAGAGCGTAAATCTTAAACTTAAATGTAAATAAAAAAAATCGAATAGCCTGGCCCTTTTCAGATGACTTTTAATCAAACGGTGGATTTTTCAGCTTTACTTACTTAAAAAATAAATACGTCCCTAGTACATCTAACATAGAAGTTAACCGCGAAATAGACGATCACAGTGTTTTTGCTGCTAGCACTATTTAAATATAAATTAAAATAAAACGAGGTCTATTAACCTGGCCTTTTTCTATGTTAGATATGTTTAGGGACTAAGCTAATGAGCACCCCTTCCCATTAGATTTGGTCCGAAAAGGGCCAGGTTAACAGTCCTCATTGTATTTCAATTTAAATTAAAAAATGCACTAGCAGAGAAAACCCTGTCAATGTCTGTTTCGCGGCTTACTTCTTTGTTAGATGTATTAGGGACTTAATTTTTTTTTTAAATTAAAGCTAAGGAGCCCACCTTTCGATTAAAATGGGTCTGAAAAGGGCTTGGTTACTATATTTTTTCTTAATGCGAATTTTACCTGAAAAATACGTGTTGGCCGCCAAAATTATTTTGAGAATTTGAGGCCAAGAGCCTTCTTATTAGCTTTTGGGTCATAATTTGTAGGTAAAAATTCAAATTAAAAAATGCAAACAAAAATGTTTTTTTCGCTGCTAAAATCAGTCCCATTTCAAAAACTAGGATAACACTCTCCTCAACACGAAGTCACAGTCAGAAAAAATGTCTACTAAAAGAAAACAAGTTAAAGTCAATCATCAAGAATTTAAATAAATGCACTATGGCTGAACAAAAACTTCAGTACTTATTTTCGAATATCTACGATAGTAAAGATAATTATATAGATACATTTTAAAGACGATTTCGGAGAACAAACACATTTTCATAAAACTCTACCTAATAATTTCTGATAAACTTATGAATAAAATTTCTCAGTAATATTATAAACCTTATTTGAAACTAACGGCTTTACCTGCAATCCTTCTGGGGGAATGTGCCAGATTTTCACCAGACAGTCCTGTGAACCAGTAGCTAATAGTCCATCATGGAATGGTGAAAAGTCCATATCCGTCACAGTATCGGAATGTGCATGCAAAAGGGGCATTAACTTGCTCTTTCTCCCACAATCGTCAATAGGTAGCACAGCCAAACTGGACCCAGCATGGTCCCAATTAAAGGCCATAAACTTAGCAGACGCAGTAATATTGTTGCCGTAAGTTTGATACGACCCAACGCAAATGTCTCTGACATAAGTTTCTGGCTTCGGCACAATAGGAGCAGCGTTCTTATACTTGCTTGCTTTGAATCTCCAAGCCATAGTTTAAAATTATTGTTTACTTACATAAAATTTGTAATAAACAACCTAGGAAGAGAATCAGATCTATACAAACAATAGTCCATACACATAAAACGAACAAGAATGACCAAAGTCGGTACTCACTTTTTAATTTTAAAGGCTTAATTAAACAAGTTAAATATATGTATTGTGCTTGATATTAATTACTTAATTGTGCATTTAACTAAAACACTAATATACGCCCACTACACCCTAAGCTTCTTTTCAACCCACCAAAATGTCAATCGGAAAAACACTGACAGGATAACCGGGGAATGCGTTCGGCAACAACTTACTGTCGGTATGTTGTCTCGGCGGTTAATAATTTCTTAAGAAGCTATCTAATAAGAGATTTATTAAGTAATCATTTAAGAAGTATATTATTAAACTAGCTACTTCAGCCTATTAACTCAATTAGATTCTTTGTTGTATTACTTATCTATCCCCTGTCTAATTTGCGAACATTCCCTTAACAGTACAAAGGCGACATGTATAATGTGTTGCATACAAAGAGTTTAACAAATAGAGGAGACAAGCTCCATAAGCGTAATGTATAAGCAGCCGGTAGACTGGTAGACTGTAGCATTCTCATCCTACTCACACAGTTCGGTCTGTCTTTGTCGCACAGTACATGAGGGGAGGTGACTATTGCAATACAATAACAAAATTTTCGCGAGTAACTTTAACTAACCAAATAGTTAGGTCTAGTAAGTTCCCCCACCATACCAACACTAGTAAGACCAGATAGTCGCGAAAACGTAGAATCATCAAGTTAGTTGTTATAGTTTCATCATGTCATTTACAAATTTAAACGTAATGGAAAATTTAATTTTTATGACGGAGAACTTAATTTTCAATATAAATACAGAGTTACATAATGCTATTGTTTAACAGACAGTAATATGTATATAATTTAGCTTCTGATTCCATAATTCCGATGTTGTTAATAATTATAAACGAACTACCTACTCCAAAACAAAAATCAAACATAACCTTGTTAAAAGAAGTGACGTTTGGCCATCGTTTGACAACTCTTAAAAACAATGTAACTAGAAGTAACTACCTCTTGAACTAGGTTACTCGAAGTATGATATAAAATAATTTCGTGACGTCATATATTGCCGTCGTACGTATTCCCCTACCTTACTATACGTTCGCGAAAACGGCAAAGTATGCTTTGGTTAGCCCGTATTACATACTAGAACATACCAAGTTACTCGCGAAAATTTTGTTAATCACAATGACAGTATGACGTGCGTCATAACTTTTCAGACCTGAGGGAAAACAAATGGCCGCCGCTGTGTAAATCGTCGATCGAACGCTGTATATTTTGTGGATTCTGTGATGTTTTAAAACTTAATTTTGGATTATTTAACATCTACAATTATGTTTAATCAATTCATGTGGCGAATTTTGTTTGTTAAGATGGAGATGAGTTTATATTTTACGAAATTACCTTATGATGTACAGGATCAGTGTATGGAAGAAAGTTGGTGCTATCAATTTAAATCGCTCTATATTTAAATAAAGAAGACCTTAGTACAGATGCCGATGTATTTCCGAATATTAGACATACATATATTGTAATTACATGATTTTTTAAAGGAGTGCATAGTTAAAAGAATGAGTACAAGGCATTGAAAAGACGAAGTTTATAACCAATTTGTTAGTAGTTGGGTGAAAGAAGTTCTCTCCAAGAAATTTACAAGATAGCAGCTTATTATCGCAAAGGTAAGGATTAGTTATAAATTATAAATCATTTTCGCCATGTACTTGCATAATTTAAGGTTGTTTTATGAATAATTACTAACACAGATCCATTTTTTAGGTTATGGTCTCACTACATTGTCAACAAAAACATCATTCCTTGGATTATTGCAGATCCAGTCGATCCAAATGAGTTGTTAGTATTCATTGTAATTGTGTTGCAGATACAGGCAAAACACGTTCGCTAGCCTGATTTGCAATGTATAAGGTACAGAGTGAGGCGATGAGACGTCACTCCTTTTAGTTTTTTAGCAGTAAAAATGGCTATGGCTAAGCAGTTAACCATTGTGCGATACAATCCATAGATTTTGTAAAATTACTCATGAAAAGAAACAAAGGACTTAGTTATAATAAGGTAGACACAATTTATCTGACGGTTCACTCATCGTCTATGGTATATTTATGCACGGAGCTGTGCAAATCATTGTAATTTCTGTAAGAACTTTTTGTCATGTCATATTAATGTTATTATTGTCTAATTTATGTATTTTATTAAATATTCTCCTTTCCTTTTATTGTTTTATTTATCAGTCATTACTTTCATTAGCAGTAAGTTGAATGCTGACTACTCTGAACTTCTACATTCATGTCTGTAGATGAGAATTAAACAAAAATATATTTACTAAATATATAACTGTTTATTATCAACAAGTTTAACATTTCTAATATAACTTAGATGGAATTTATACTAAATTCATCGAATGGTCTGTATTGTTTTAAAATATATCGTGTGGTGTTTAAAAACTACTCAATTCTGTTGTTTTACATTACAAAACTGTGAAAATGGACTTAAGTCAGTGTTTAGACTCAGTTTCAATTATTAAAAAATTCAGCACTGAGTAGTTTTTAAATAACCGCAATATATAGTTTAAAACAATAGGTTCATTTAGTCCGCAGATCATCGATGAAAACTATACTTTGAACTTTCACTCTTAATTTATAAACTTCAACAGATCATATGTAGTTTTTCTTTCAAGTTTTTCTTAAATTGTACCATATTTAAAATTAATGTCTCAGCAACATTTTTCGTGATAAACAGATTAAACGTTATAAACAGAAGAAAAATTTGAGAAAACATTACTTGTAATTGTAAATAAAGCCGAACGCTATTCAAAACAAAGATTAAAAATTGACGGTATTTGTGAAATCAAAGCGCTGTGTTGCTTTGTAAAACAGAGTGGAGAGAGAGGGTACGAGGTCTGCGACAAGGACGAAGAGCCTAACGTTTCCAAGACAACGAAATCACAGCATGCTGTGACCGCTGTGACCAAATCGCGACTCCCGGCAAATCCACGGCTTGTCTTCTCTAGTTATTAAACTCTTTGGTTGCATAGGCACTAGACTCTTCTGTACACATATCCTTCTTACACTATGGCATTTTATCATTTTTATCAAATAGGTAATATCTATCAGTCTTTACTAATATGCGAATTATGCATTCTGTGCATTATGCATTACATAAAGAATCTGGTAATAGGTATGTACATACCTGAACGTCTAAATACTTGACAAGAAAAATAAATAGAAGAAAAAGTTGATTTAAGTAGACCTTTTATTTTCTCCCATTAATATTTTGAAAAGTAAGCAGGAGAGTGTAAAAGTCTAACTTAGGTACTTATGTACCTTTTTGTCACAGTATAAAATTGTCTGAAATGTACAAAACTGCGATTTCCAGATGCTTATTTTTCGTGATTATTTGATAGTACAACAGACTTTCTATATATTTTTTTTATATTCTTTTCTCTTTAGTTATTTATTTTCTTTCTCATAATTTTGTCCCAATTAGACTAGTATAATGTGTTTGATAAAATTCCCTACCCATAAATAAACTCTCCGCTATATTGGAAACGCCGTCTTGGATTTTTCAATTCAAAATGTAAAATTGTATTGTTATATGAACCATATACGGGTGCAAAATTTCAAGTCAATGCGACATTTGGAAGTGGGTGCAAATTAAGTTGCAAGTTTTTTTAAGTACAAAGTTACAGCACAAGCTTGTCTAATAAAAAAATACACTTTCTTTGAATTTTCAGTCTCATATAGATACCGATCTCAGTTAGGTACTTATATCAATATACTTACGTACCTACCTATCATAAATATATAAAATGTGGGCTGGAAGTACGTCAATTGGATGCTGATTATTTTTAATTGAACATTTAGGTATAATTTGGATCATTTAATATTAAATGTGACGAAAATTCACATTTAGGGTGTGGTGGGGTAAGTGCGTTTTTGGGGTAATTGCATCACTTGTATTTTGAATTAAACATATTCATTCTCCAATATTGCCATCTAGTAGTTACGAAAGTAAGCATCTTTTGCAGCATAATTTAGATCCCTTCTTTATCGGCATCGAATTAGTCAACAAAATATGGTCGACATAGAAAGAGTCAGCTGTTTTACTCGTGCGTTAAATGCGTTATTGCTGTGAAAAATACGTGTAAATTTGAAATTAAGGTATGTATGCCGATACTAGATATTAAATCCTGCAGTTTATAAGTGTTTTAAACAGCTTAAGATGTAAAATAATTTTAATTGTTTGATTACTAAACTTTAAGTTGCTAGATGCACTTGCCCCAAATTTTTCGAGTACAGGGCAAGTGCGCCCACTTGTATTTGGGAAAGTGCACCTAACAGACGCACTTTCCCCTTAGTCTGCTTTGCTCTAGGTATGTGATTATTATTTTATATAAGTATATATTTTTTCTTAGGTACAATGGTTAGAAATTACCAAAGAAAAACGAAAAGAGCCCCCTATTCTTCTGAGGACTTACAAACGGCTGTGGAATACGTAAGGAGTGGAAAATGTGGCACATTGCGTGCTAGCAAAATATTTAACATCCCCAGAAGCACTCTAAAGGATCACATAAAAGGTCGTAGGGGTGTAAAGAGTGACACAATGGGAAGGCCTACAGCTCTACCAACCAAAGATGAGGAAGTCCTTGCTAATGGAATTAAATGCCTCGAAAAATGGGGTTTTGGACTCAGCCGTAAAGAAATCCTAGAAATCGTGGGCAAGTATGTTACACAAAAGCAGCTTAAAACTCCATTTAAGGACAACGTACCTGGAGAGGATTGGTTTTTAAAATTCAAACAAAGGCATCACTTGTCAATTAAAAAACCAGAACCATTGGAATATGCAAGAAAGAAGAACACGGATCCATTTATAATATATCCATATTTTGAGTTATTGAAAAACACAATACAGAATTTAAATCTAGAAGACAAACCAGGCAATATTTGGAACATGGACGAAACTAGTTTTTGCAGTGATCCTTCAAAAACGAAGGTCGTTGGAGAAAGAGGACATGCATCTACTCGAATTGTATCTGGCCCAGGAAGAACAAACACCAGCGTCTTGTTTGCCGCTGCTGCGGATGGACAAAAGGCACCACCGTTAATTATTTATAAAGGGAAAAGTGTCTGGGATAGCTGGATACCAAAACAAAACAATGAATATCCTGGTACGACATATGCTGCTACAGAAAATGGATGGATGGAATCCCAAGTGTTTAAAAACTATTTTTTGAAAACATTCATACCCCACTTGAGGGGGAATGGTCCTGTGTTAATTGTATATGATGGTCATACCACTCACATCGACATAGATGTAATAAATGCGGCTGTGGCAGCCAATATTACCATCATAAAGTTACCGCCACACAGTAGCCATCTTCTCCAACCACTTGATTTAGCCGTTTTTAAATCTATTAAGGTGGCTTGGGATGCATCACTTGTAAAATGGCAACGTAACCATTTGGGACAGAAATTACCCAAAGAGAAGTTAGCTGAAATGGTAGGAAATGTCTGGAAAGATGCAGATCCAAAAATTATTTGTGAAGGGTTTAAGAAAGCTGGTATTTACCCTTACAACTGTGATGTTATACCAAAGGAAAAATATGAGTTACAACAGTTGAAAAGGTGGGAAGCTCAGCAGACGATGGAAAACCCTGGAAATCTAACACCAATTCTTACTAATGTACCTACAAGCGATGAACATATGAAACTGCCAATTCAAATCGAGGAAAACGTGCAACTAGAGAAAGAGGGGGAAATATTACTTGAAGACATTGAAATGACAGCAAGCGCAGGTCAAGAAGAAGATATACCAGTTGAAAGAGAAGAAAGTCAGGAAGGAAATACAACAGGTGAAATAGAAAGGGAAATTGATGTTATACCAGGTCAAGTGAATGAAAGAGAAGAATCAATTGAAATAGAGGATATTTCAGTTCAAACAGGTGATGCACTAATTGAAGTGGAGAGAAATTCCAGTACCTTAACTGTACCAATTGAGATAGAAGGACGACATACTTTTGAAGAACTCTTACTAAGTATGGTAAAAGGAAATCAAACTAATAATGTACCAAAAAAGTCCAGAAAGAGAGTCTGTCCTGGGGCTGAATTAATAACAAGCGATGAAGTAAGGAAAATACTGCAAGAAGTTAAAGACATGGAAGCGAAAAAAAAGTTAAATGCCAAAAAAAAGAAAACTGAAAAGACGACTACTAAAGAACTGAAGACTAAGAAAGAAAAGAAAATGGCCAGAAAAAAGAAAACCAGTGAAGTAAAACGCAAGAAAATAAATTTGCAATACGATTCAGAAGACACAGATGAAGAAGATGTAGATTTGCATTTAGTTGACGAAGAAAGCGATTTTGAAACGCTTTCTGAAATGGGTGTAGAGGAACTGGATACACTTAATTTCGGAAGAAATGTGAGTGAAAGACAAATAGGAGACTGGGTATTAACAAGGCTGCATTCGGAGAGAAAGACTTCTCAGTATTTTATAGGAAAAATAGAAAATGTAGACCTGGAAACTGGAAATCCTATTGTAAAATTTTTGCGAAGAATAAAATCGAAGACAATAAATTCCAGATCAGCCTTCACATGGCCTAATGTGGAGGATATTTCAGAAGTTTTGCCCATGGATATCATTTGTATTTTACCTTCTCCTACCATGGGAAGAAGAGGTGAAATTAAGTTTGAAGTCAGTTTTTCCAACTATAATGTAAATTAATTTTACTAGGTATAGTTACCTATATACTTTTTTATTTTTCTAGTTAGTTGTTAATAAAAGTTTTATTACTTTCTTACTAAAGTTTTCTAATTTGCAAAATATCCTCCATTGACCTTCCAGTTAAATGTTAATATCTCCGTAACCAATTAATAAATTTAAGTCAATTAATTGCCAAAAGATGCAGAAAACTCCAAGCTAATTGCATTTGCCCCACGAGTGTGTTTATACATTAAACTCATTAAATAATCTGTATTGGTGCTCTTGCCCCAATTATGGGGTAAGTGCATTCGCTTATATAAAAAAATAAAAATAAATAGTTATGGCCGTGCATTATCTTTAAAGCAGTATTTGAACCTGCGATGTAATACACAATTATGAAAGCTAAACATACATGCTAGATACTTGACTTTTATTATTATTTTAAATGGTTTTAGAGACAACTAAAGTTGAATTTTACACTTTGGTAGATGCGTTTACCCCACTTTACCCTAGTTGTGAATTATTTGTAGTCGAAGTTGGAAGTTTAATTGTTCCGGTTTGTTAAATATTGCAGATCTATTGATAAATAATTATGTGGAAGATATCTGTTACATTTAGGTAGATCCCTTGTGTCGATAGGTTTTACTACAGATTTTACTACTACCCTTACTTACCCTAGTTGCACGCCTATGGCAGAGAACTGGCGATCATTGCTTTCAGCATTACCAATTTTTGCACTTTTCCAATTACAATAATGCCAATATTGCAACCAAAATTATTTGTGAAATAGGTCAATATATTGAATTTAAATCTGCTCATTAAGAGTAGAATGAAAATGTTTACAATATAAACCGTAATTTCAAAAAGTCAAAACATTGAAATATAAAATATTTAAAAGTGTAATGAATTTAAATCATCTCTGCCGATAAAATTCTCACGTTTGAATACAGGTAATAGAGGAAAGAAGATAGGATTATATTAAAATTTATAACTCATTTGTTGATAATTAGTCGCAAAAATTACGATAATACGAAATAAATGTTTATATTTTAAGTTCAAATTCAATAAAATACTTAAAAATTGAATTACAAAACCTTTTTTTGTAAAACCAAAGCGCCTCGAGCGGAATTTAAGCGAACTATTTAGTAAATTATTTGTCGTCCGTTTAGCAAATACTAGAAATAAGTAGTTTATCAATCATTTGCTTGATTCTAAAGAGCAAACCATGGTAAATATGACAATTTAATTAGAAACTGACCATTACTCTTCAAATTAGAGTTAACTGGCTTTTTTCTGCACGAGGTGTTCATGTTTTCAGCTTAGCCTACTTTTCAGGGGCAAGCCCATTTTATAAAATTTTTTATTTTCACAATATATTTGTGTTTTCTGATGATATAATGTATTTTAGGGTAACGAGAGTTCCCTACCCATGGAGCTGTGCTCAAATTGTAAGTTTTTCAATGTCTTTTCTATTATGTGTTTTCTTAAACCGTGCAAAATTTCAGTTGATGCTGATGAAATACGGCGTCTCGGGAAGAGATTCCGAAAGCTAGATTTGGATAACTCAGGGGCACTTAGCATCGACGAGTTTATGTCTTTACCTGAATTACAGCAGAACCCGTTGGTGCAACGAGTTATTGATATTTTCGATGCCGATGGGAATGGGGAAGTTGATTTCAAAGGTATTGTTGTACTTGCATGAACACTATATTGTTGAAAGTGGCCTTGGTAAATCTCGTATATCCAATGGGAGCAGTAGGCTTTTTTAGATATTTTTATGTCAGACGTTGTACATATATTTTATGTTCGAAAGGAAAATTTCTCCTTGACACAATGACTCTTAAATCTTCAAATAATCTACTTACCTATCCATTCTATATTTTACTTAATAAAGGTTTTTATAACTCAATGTGGTGACATCGACAGAGGTCTATTACTTTTACCAAAAAGGTTATAAAATCAAAATAAATGGTTCGTAAGTGAGTGTTGTTTCTAAGATTTTTTGTTCTATAAAGAAAATGGGAAAAATATGTACTTTTTAAAGAATGTTCTGCTTTAAATAATAAAAAAAAATGGTTATTGAATAATTAATTGACTATATTTTAATCAAATGGTTTCCCACATCTGTGGTCAGAATTGTAAATCGGTATTTGCAAATGGATGTAATTTTATGACAATAAAAAGAAATTTCAATATTCTTGGCAATTGTTTTAGGGATTTTTGGATTTGAAAATAGGGACAAAATCTCTTTTAATTCTATATCCCATATTGGGTACATCCACGAACTTCATGAATAAAACTACTTCATAACATATGCTTCCCAAGCTAAATTTTGGATATCCTCGATCATCGTCGCCATGTCGTCAACTTATTTGAGGTTAAATGTGGTTATTATAGTATATTATTCAACGAGTATATAATGACGGCTATTATTCACGAGGGTGAAGTTTAAGACACGAGCCGCAGGTGAGTATTGTAAGTCACCAGAGTGAATAGTAGCCATTATATGCGAGTAGAATACTATACTTTGTCCACGACTATTAAATATTTAACATTTATTTAATTCATTTTCATTTCATTTCTCCAATTTGAAAAAGATTCATACGCCAAATATATTTTTTTCGATTTTTCGGGCATCATGTTTAATAAGGCGATTTCTGCAGTTTCCCTTACCCCTAGCGGCGTCAAAGAAACAAAACTATGCTTTAACACATTGTCATGGCTTACTAATAAGATAGTGCAGTTTGTAGGCACGTAGGTAAATGGTTTCAAAAACAATGTTGGAGATTGCTGCGTGTTACTAATAGATGATGCTTTGAAAGAAGCTTACTAATGTAGTTTTTTAGTGATCATTAAAGTACCCCTTTGGCGCTTACCATTTGAATGCTTCCTAGAAAACTAGAGCGGCAACACTTGTCTTTTGGTTGCTGCAATTTTGACATTTTAAATTTTTAGTAAAAAGTCACTACCCCTCCCTTTTCCTATGTCACAGGTTGTCACATTCGAGTCAACCCCCGCCCCCCCCTGTTGTGACGTCACATATTTTACAGCATTAAATTTTGAGGTAGAATTTTCTGATCTCTATATTTTTTTGAATTTCATACAATTAAAACAACGGTATGCGTAGGTGGAAAAATGTGATGTCACAAAAGTTTGACCCCCTCCTATGCTGTTGTCACAATCTGTCACACTTTATGAACCCCCTCCCCCCTTGAGGTGTGACATAATTAATGGATGGCCCTTAACCTGATTTCTTATTTATAAACAACTGACTGTCCTCATTATTCACTGCAGAAAATAATGGATATCATTATCCTTGAGGAAAAATATACATAATGAGTACATTATTTAATACTAATAGTCATGGACAAAATATTTATAGTAATAAGTTACAAGGAGTAATCGTTGATACTTTATTTTTAACTACATTGTTTCTAAAATCAAAAAAATAATTTGACTATCAACAGCAATGAGATAATATTGGATGAAATCTGACAACACCCACTTTGTACCTTCTTCTGCAGGTGTCAATATAACTAGCCAAACTGGAGTCCATTTTAATTTAATAAGTTCGTGGGTATATCAAATATGAATTATTCATGTTCCAAAAAATGAATTTATATTAGACACACTTTTATTTTTATTTAATGATATGCAGAGCTTGGGTGTATTTTGAAGTTTAAATGTTATTTTAATTGATAATATTTTGGGCATTGGCAAAAAGATTTGTGTAATTGTTATTAATTGATAGAAGTATCTAAACACCGAAAAGAAAAATATTTAAATTATTTTTTATTTTTTTTTGTAAATGTGACATCGAAATGATTATGTATTTTGCAAATTAAAAATATTTCCAGCGTCCTCCATTATATAGGTACTATACAATTTTCAACAAGTACTTAACATTAGTGTACTTGAAATAATCTATAAGTATATTTTAATTGATGCTGCTTGGCCTAAAAATTAGTATTGTAAAGATAGAACATCTATAAATAATGGCAACTACTTATACAGGGTGTTAGGATATGATGGTCTTGTAACAAGCAATATATTGGACTAAGGGGAACAAAAAATATTTGTTTGCAGTCTCACACATTACTGAGTAATTAAATAAAAATAAAAAGGTCATCTAGTAGTACCGCACCACATCAGTTATACACCAACTTCAGTCCAAGACAATATAGGCTTGAACTTGAATGTATACAGAGTTGAGACAAATATCAAAAAGAAGAACTCCCTTTACCCAATATAATCATTCTAAAATTTGTATTTTTACTCCCAGTATTAAGTAAAAGTAATTTGAAATAGTTATTTTTATACCAAGGCCGCAAAGTTCCTTTTCACGTACCGAGAGAAAAATTATCGCCAAGGCCGCTTGCGGCAAGATAATCTCGAGGATGGTAAAAAATTTCGGTATTTTTTGTGCGAACGTAATTTATAGTTAGAATAGGTGGTGAAAATGACACCACAGTTTATGCGATGGCCTTAATGTCACAGCGTTTCTATGGAAACGGTATATTTTTAACGTATACAAAACATTTTGACAGTTCTCGAAAAATCGTAAAAATGTCTGACAGCGATATTGAGATTTCAATTTATTGCACTCCTCCAGAGCTAAAAAGTATTATAAATTCGGCGCTTTCTGATTTAACACCTGAAAAATCTAAACAGCATGGCAATACGAAAACTGTTACAGCGACTTACTGATTATTAATTGTGTTTAATAAAAAATAGCAATTTTAGGTTGTCATATTTTAGAAATGTCAATTATGAAAGTGACTTAGTTTTACGGCCGTTACTAACTGCTACTGTTTTGAGGACATGAAATACTCACTTCACGTACAGCTACACAAAAAAGTATTTATAGTTGTCTTCATTTGTTTAGTACACACAAGAGAGGCCATAAGAACCGGTCAGAAAAATATCAAAGTCAGCGCTATTACTACCGACAAGAGTACTACAGAGCCGTACTTCAAATTTTTGTGTATTAGAATGAGCAAAATAATACTAGAGATTTAAAAATCGTGTTTTCGGTAGAAACAATGATGTTTCTGGTAAATTAAAATGTCTTACTCTGGTCGACACATTGCCTGTCCTTCACGATATTGATGGATAAATTCAAAGTGCGACTCTGTTTATCTGTACCCTGATTATGACGTTCTAGTTTGAGCAAAACATAAATACAGGTCTTTTAATTTTCAGTGATTTATTTGTAGTATAATTTTGGTGGTGTCTTAAATCACTGTATGCTAAAGCAAGGGCGGTCCTACACTTTGCTTCTAGGGGGGCCATCCTTATTAAATGTTGTTAATGTGTTATTATGTTAGAACAAAGATTAGATTTTGATTTTCATTGTTGATTGATAAAGATTGACTCCAGGACACTTGTCTTTTGTACTTCAAATATTTATAGACATGTGTTTGGTAAATAATTTCAGTCTATAGCTATAATATATTTCTTTGTATAATCGGAATGTAAGTTATCAGAAAAATTCGAAGATTAGAAATTAATATTTAAATTAGACAGATTTTTATTTTTATAGTCATCTATAATTTTCTCTAATCTTTTGTAAGAAGAAATGATTTATGTAATTTTTTTCTCTATGATTTAACAAAAAGAATTGGATTTAATTAGTATTCGTATTTATCAGTTTTTGTCATGATCAGAGCTCCTAGGTGGGGCATACCTTAGGACCGCCGGTGTGCTAAAGTGGCCTAGTTTGATTTACAAAATGGTAGTATTTATGTCAGCATAGTTTAGTGACGCTCATGTTTAAAATTTTATATGGTAGATATTTAAAACATTTGCTTCAAAATACTCAGACCACAGATTTTTAATATAGTAAATATATTTGTATTTGTTTACTTAATCAGTGCAGGTTCAATAATAACATTTAGGTATTAATGGTATTAATTTCAGATATTTGATAGCTTAAAATGTTTGAGAAGGAATTTATAGATAAGTATTAATAGATTTTAAAAACATGATACCTGCAAGTGTCCTTTTCCATTAGCAAACCTATTAATTCTAGTTTTCAGTTTAAATTAAGATAGTAAAGATTACAAATATATTGGATCCCTTCAGGATTTGTTGAAAAATTGATGTTATAAAATGTTAAAATGCTCGCCCGAATTTCGCACTTATAAAATACTCAGATAATGTTCATCATTAGAAAGGATTTTGATGTTTAGGTAGTTTGTGCAAAACAACAAATATTAATTGCTATAAATAATCGACAAGGGGTTTCGCCATCAAAGTTGGCATCATCAGACCATATCATTTCCATATCATCTCCTGTACAGTGTTTTGGT
This sequence comes from Stenurella melanura, assembly GCA_963583905.1. Lineage (NCBI taxonomy): Eukaryota > Metazoa > Arthropoda > Insecta > Coleoptera > Cerambycidae > Stenurella > Stenurella melanura. Next base: position 122,325,856 of record OY757314.1, read on the forward strand.
GTTTGTGAAAGGCCCTAAACTATCTTGAAGAAATATATATTTTTTCCATAAGTTTGTGTGCTTACCGATTTGGCTTTAAACTCAACAGACATCTGGTGGCTCTAGCCTTACAAAAATTGTCACCTACTTCATTTATCAAATGGGGTACTTTGATGGGAATTTATTTATTTATGGGACAAGCCCTTTTTACAAAAACACAATATTTTATTATCTAGATCTAGAGTAAAGTAATTTGAATACACAACATATATCAGACATATTACAAATAATATAAAGTGGTTACACTTGTTCGATTGATTTCTTAAAAGATGAAGTTGAAGATCCAAAGAGATCTACATTATTTTGAATTGCATTAGCAGTCCTTAAAATTCTAGTTATTGTCTCATTTGGCCATAATTTGTATGATGAAATATATCCTATATATATGTTCTAATGTGTTAATATTAAGCCAAACAAGAAGGTCATCATAATCATTCATCTCTCAAATACCCCAACTTAAATGCACAAAACCTTAAGAATTTCTTTTGAACACCTAAATTGTTAATATGAATATTATAATTAGGACACCAGGCAATTTCATATTTGTCATTCTGAACAATATCACACTAATCATATAAAAGTATACTTCTATCTCTAACTTCAGATGAAACCAGGGTCCCCTCACAACCGCCGAGACCCCTCAAAAACCTTCAGTGCCGGGGGTGTTTCCCCCCTCTCGGCGGGTCTGTGCCACTAACACCTAACCTTTCTAATTTTGCAATAAATAGATCACGGTTGGTTCTGTCAAAAACTTTAGAAAAGTCAGTATAGACAGAGCCAACCTGAACTTTTATATTCCATGGAGTTGAGAATAAAATTGTTATAAATAGCTAAATGTAGATTTACTCTGAGAAAACCATGTTGCTGATTTACAGTTGTTTTTACATTCCCATGATAAATTTACTTAATAATGTAATAATTTTGGAATACACTATATATGATAATGAAATGCAGTTGTATAGTGTCTGTTACAAACATATTTTTCATTTTATTAAACGATCTTGGCTCACAAACAGTTATTAAAATACTTGGCAGTTAAATTGTGAATATTTAAGTTACAATTAAGGTGGCCATATCCAAGAGAGAGAAAGAGAAATGATAGGGAAATGTTTGTTGTTCGTGACTGTAACTTTTTTTAACAAATGCATGGTAAGTCATTACTGGAGGGCGTGAAATAATAGGAAGATATTGCATAAGACGAACTCCGGGAATTAGACCCAGGCACAAACATCCCCAAGAAACCACTCTAGAAAAAATTGAAAATTTATGAAAAGAAAAAAAAAATTGCACTATACTTAAATTAAATATTGTAAAACTATTCATTACTATAATTTTATATGTAGATAATACACACAATTGTTTTTTTTTTATTGTATATATATGTAAATATATATAATCACTAGATTAGTATAAAAATTATAAATTATATTAATATTGTAACAATAGGCAGAAGGACCTCGGTCAATAGCCTGTTGAATCAATTTTGGTTCGATAAATCCATTTATTATTATTATTTGTTCTATTTTTGTAATTTAATATGAAAAATTTATTTTTTGATAATTATTAGTTGATTTTAGTTTCCAAGTTATTTAATTTTATTTTAATGTTCCATTTTCATTTCGGTTTTAATAAGAATTATTATTTTATTCCTATAGCATTTACGGCTAAAAAAGAAACTGCAGAAATGTTTTCAATAGAAGAAATTATTTGTCAAAAATGTGACAAATAACTTCTTCGCTTTTGACGAAGAGATGTTGTCTCGTTTCGTATTAGAAACTATTACCTACGTCCGCACCCATCCTTAGTTCATGCCGTACTAAATTCAATTCATTGTGTGCCTCTGTTTTCACGATTTATAGAACTAGTGGGGCGTGGTCAATAACATCGTTATTCCTATACCCTAAACTGCATTTTCCGAATCTGTATATCGCCTAACTGCCCCCCCCAATTCTACAACTTTTGTTTTAAACATTTTTATGTAGAGTGCTTATTACTCGAGACATTTGAACGCTTCTGGTTAAAAAAATCATCCAGTAGTTCCTTGCTAATTGACAGCTGCCAACTGTCAATATCGTCTATTTAATAGTTTTTATTTAATTTTTTGTCAGCAACCTCAAAAACATAAAGTTAGGTATTTCGATAATCAAAATATGCATTATAAAAATGTTATAAAACTACTCAAACAGAATCTTCATGATCGTAGGGGGTTATGTAGATACTAGTTTAATCTATAATAATAATAGTATAATAATAATAATAATATCTTTATTTTCATAGGACCCTATTAATGGTATAGAAATATAGTCATAAAATTGTAAAACATTGTAAAGTATAGTAAAACATGTAACTCAAGACAGAACATAGTGTAGTAAACAGAATACAGAACAATAAATAAGGATGAGAATTGCTAAGATTACTAAGTACGCCCCTGAAAACTAGTACAACTTAAATATTCTTTTATGGAATAAAAGCTGTGACTGATTAAAGTGGCTCGAACTGTGCTCTTAAAGTCCTTAAAGAGGTGAATGCTATTTATACTTTTTGAGTTTATTATATAGCTTGATGGACATGACATTGGGACCATTTGCTACTATTGACAGTTTGTGTTGGGGAATTGTCAGATTTTGACTGATCCTTAAATCATGCTCAGTAAAGTTATCCCTGGGAATATAGTTGTCATAATGAGACTTTACATAGGACACACGTCTGAGTATGTAAAGGGATGGTATTGTTAAAATATCGAGTTCTTTGAATAGAGTTCTGCAGGAATGACGTATATTTTTAAAGGTCATAGTACGTAACATCTTTTTCTGCGATATAAGGATTTCATTTATGCGACTGCAGTTACTCCAGCAGATAACACAATAATTAAGGCTAGATTGTACATATGCATAATAATACATTTTTAATATATCTATATTGACAAATTTTCTCATCTGCCATATAAGAAAGCAATGTGTAGATAATTTGGATAGTAACGAGTCAATGTGATCATTCCATGTTAAATGAGAGTCGATATGTACACCAAGGTACTTTATAGCATTGTTTTGGATGATTGTTTTATTATTAGCTCTTACTAATAAGTTGATGTCAAGCTGCTTTGTAGAGAATATTATTAGGCTGGTTTTTAAATTATTTAAAGCTGTTAGTCCAGCAATAATTGTCCATCAGGGAAACTGTGGTATTTATTTTTGTAGATAATAGATTGATGTTACTCTCACTGTTAGCGGTAACTGCGTCATCTGCGAATAGGGAAATAAATAATAAGGAGCCCAGCACACTCTCTTGGGGAACCCCCGTAGCCACCTGCCTGTGTCTAGAAACATAGTTTTTCCCATTTTGGCTCCAAATTACTTTTTGTTGCCGATCTACTAAATAAGTTTTTAACCAATCTGCATGGCTGTAGGGGACTGTGCGGATGCTAGTGTTAGAATGAGAATTGTCAAATAAGACAAATTAGACAAATTCATTTTAGGATTTTAATTTTCTAGCATAACCAGAAATCAGGTTATTGAAAGAAGCCAAAGATTTCATGAATATTTTTATGCATAGTTTTTCTTTTAGTTCTCATAGATACTTATTTTTTTCTGCTCTTTGCAAAATCCTATAAAGAATATGTTTCAATACAATTATAAGCAAACAAATAATAATTCATTTTTAAACATGCATAAAGTATATAAGCTCCAATACTAGCTAGCTAATAGAAACAGCTTTATGAGTGGCTTTATGTCTTTCTGATGAGCTCTAGAATAAGGGCGAAATACGTTTCAAAGGCTAAGTATTTCCAAAAAACAGAATGATAGATTTCATGAAAATGTAATCCATTAGAATGAAATTTTTTTAAGACAAGGTAGGTAAATAAATTCATTTTAGGCCTTTGTTCTCATTTTTAACTGAATCTTCATGATCGTAGGGGGTTATGTAGATACTAGTTTAATCTGCATGGCCGTAGGGGACTGTGTGGATGCTAGTCTTAGAATGAGAATTGTCAAATAAGAAATTAGACAAATTCATTTTAGGATTTTAATTTGCTAGCATGACAAGAATTCAGGTTATTGAAAGAATGTAAATATTTCATGAATATTTTTACACATTTTTTCTTTTAGTTCTCATAGATAGGTTATTTTTTTCTGCTGTTTGCAAAGTCCTATAAAGAATATGTTTCAATAGTCAAACTTATGATGGAGCTATGGTGCTCCATAGGAGCCAAAGTACTGAATATGGCGCATCATGGCTATGGAGACTTTTGTTCAGGATGACAAAAGCTATAATATACCAAAAATTGAGACGATTTTACCTAATCCCAATTCCCATAAGGTTTGTGCGGGGCCCTGTCCTATTTTTATTTAGTTTTTTTTTTTTTTGAATTTTCGACTGCATAATTTTCGATTTCATACAACATACATGTCAGATAATTGCATCCTAGCTCCTGTACTATTACTTTTCCCCTTAATACCATCTCTTATAAAAAAAAACTAATATAATTTGTACTTAATTGAAATAGTTTCTTGCAGTTAAGTAAAAAAATGTGTGCTATCTGTCACAGTTAAATGAACCAGATCCATGTTATAATCAGTAATTAATGATTTGCCTCCCAGTTTTTCGTTTATGTTTCTAACACCTGGAAATAATATTTTCAATCAAGGCTTGCTATAAAAAACGCACTACATGACTAATTTAGTAACATTTTGAATTATGCTTCAATTTGAAATTTTTATTATAAATCCCCCATAGTGTAAATATTATGAGAAGTTTAAATTAAATTTGTATAAAACTGGTAACATTACCCAGGCACACCTTGACTAAAGTATTTTATTTCTGTTTATACTGTTTATAAAACGTCAAAAGTACACTCTAAAAATAGCCACCCATTGTAAAGTATGTTTATTGTTCCTTTTAATCACTTTGGGATAATCTTAGTGACCAGTTTCTCTGTGGACGGTTTGACCTAATGCGCTTCTTTTCAGAATTCATACAAGGTGTGTCTCAGTTCAGCGTCAAGGGGGATAAGCTGTCCAAGTTGAGGTTCGCCTTCAGAATCTACGACATGGATAATGACGGATATATTTCTAATGGGGAACTGTTTCAAGTGAGTACTATGTACTAATTAATTATTATGCTTAGGTCATTGATGTAAACTAGTAAATATAAAAATAAAATGTTTTGTTTTAAAATTATGAATATACAGGGCTGGGCTATTCACGGAACAGATCCCAAGACATTTCTTGGGATCTGTTCAGTTTAGAATTTGAAAATTTGTCTAAGAGGGTTTTTGGATATGGCGGATCTAATGAAAAGATTTTCATGCATGTGTTACTTCTGCGTACATCGGATGTATCATCTAATTTTGTTATTTTAAATGGAACACCTTATATTTTATTTCATATTTGGATTGTTCATAATATTTTGGCTTGGGTTTATGTACTAAATATACTCTTAACCTCTTCAGTCCAACTTGCAGTTGCGCCGCATGGCTGCTCTATCCGGTTAATGTACGAAGCTCTGCTGACCGCACCCTACTTAGTATATGTTCTTGGCGGGAAGTGGCTATAACTTATTATTTGTAGGGTTGTTCAAATAGGCCTCCCGTATGTTCTAAGGCTTTTGATTATTATCACGAGAATGTGTAATTTTTCATATTTTATATACCTACTCTTGTTTCAATTTTTATTTTTTATTTAGTTTACTTATTTCAATAACAGTTTTCTTCCTAGTTCCTGAAATATCTGGTTTATTTTATTATAATACTACATAAAAAAATAACATTTATTTTATATAATGTATAGCGATATTTTTTTAAACAAGTAAATCCGTAAAAAAACAGACAATATGGATTTATTTCTATAAAATGCATAAACGGTCATAAATCCGGTATAATATAACTTCCATATGCTTACTTAGTAATGTGAATGAAAGTGGTGCAAGCTTCTGCACCACCGGATTAGGAGCACGACCTAGAATTGACAAATGTGGTGCACCCTTATGCACCACCGGGCTGAAGGGGTTAAACCTACTAGTTTTCGAGATAATTTATATTTGTGGAAATTTTTGATGGTTCCTACCCTTCCAAAAAAATCGATATCTTCTATCATGTAACCAATTTAAAGATTTTCTTTTCAAACTCATACAAGTACCCGATGATCTAATTAAAAGTTGTCTTATATTTTCACAATATCATGTTTTATTTTTGCAGTCCAACATTGTTTTAGTTCAAACATCCAAAAGTCAATTTTTTGAAATGGAACCCCCTGTATATTTTCACAGAATTTAATAGAGTGTTAAATTCTGCATCGGTTGATATTAGCATTACCTATACCTTTCTCTCGTATTCTCACGAATTTTTGTAAAATGTGGATATACTATCAGCATTGTACGATGTACATACAGCTACATACATAGTACATTAGAATGTCGTCTTCAAGGGAATCATGATTTTTTAAAAATAGTTATTTGAGCCGACGAAGCTAAATTTTCCAAAGAAGGAATTTTAAACAGACAAAATGTACACTGGGCTCAACAAAATTCTCATGCGGTATGAAAATCAAATTTCCAGGACAAATTTAGTTCTAACGTTTTTTCTGCTTATTACTAGATAACAAGTATAAGTATCATATCTACGAGGAGAGTTTAAATAGCAATAAATACGTGGAAATTTTGCGAACAGTAGTTATTATTTTTATTGATAATTTGCCCCTAAATATTTGTAATTCTATGTATTATCAAATGGATGGCTGCAATCCAATTAATACATGGGAAGTGTATGATGAATTAGTAGCATCGTTCAAAGATATGTGGTTTGGCTACCGAGGATCGTAGAGATGGCCAGCAAGATCCCCTGATTTGATCCCTTTAGACTTTCACGTTTGGGGTAATATCAAAAATATTGTTTATGCCACCCCGGCTACTACCAAAGAAGTTCTGAAGAACAGAGTACGGGCTGCATTTCAGCAAATAAATCCCCACATAATTCGCCGAGCCATTGTCAGTGCTGTAAATTCCAGGATATTGGCTTGTCTGGAGTAAAGTGGAGGGCATATTTTGAACAGTTGTTACATTAAATATTTTATATTCAATGTGTCCATTAATATTGTATTGTTCCAAAGTATTTGTTATAAATCAAATGTAAAATGATCTCTTGTTTTTGATGTTATTGTCTTGATAATAAACAAATAAAGAAAAAATAACAAATAATTGAAAACAATTTAGATATGACTTGTATTGACTACTATATTGTGAAAATATACAGAGGGGGTTCCATTTGAAAAAATTGGCTATTTGATGTTTGAACTAAAACAATCTTCAACTGTGAAAATAAAATACCCTGTATGATATTGTGAAAATATAAGACAACTTTTAGTTAGATCATGGGGTTCTTGTATGAGATTGAAAAGAAAGTCTCTAAATCGGCCACATGATATTGATTTTTTTCGGAGAAGTAGATACCTTAAAAAATCTCCAAAAATATTAATTATTTCCAAAAGTGGTAGGTTTAAGAGTATAATATGGTACATAAAATTTGGTTAAAAATCCAAATATGAAATAAAGTATAGGGTGTTTCATTTAAAATAACAAAATTAGGCGATACATCCGGTGTAAGCGGAAATAACACATGCATGAAAATATTTTCGTTAGATCCCCATATCCAAAAACCTCCTTAGACCAATTTTCAAATTTCTAAACTGAACAGATCCCAAGAAACATCTAATACCCGCTTTCCGTGAATAATCTTGTATAACTCAGTTATATCCATTCATTAGAAACAAAATTTCATTGGCTTAAGTTGAAAACAGTAATATTGCTCTTCACTGTTTTTAACTACTTTTTGACATTTAGTGTCAATCTGTTTTATTTCAGAATTTTTACCAACCTTGGTTTATTTGCTTGATAGATTACATTGATAATAAATGGTAAATTATGATTGTTAAATACACTAAATCATGCTTCTGAAGTAGGCGCCTTTTCCTACTAACCACGTTGGCATGATCGGTAGATGGTTACTGCAATGTGCGTTGTGTCAGTATTCTTGTACTTCTGAGACCGCGTCACACCGAATGTACCAGTTGCCTCTGTTACTAAATCGTGTTTGGAAAAAATTGTCTGTAGTTAAGAAGCTGGGTGGTTCTCATGGAACGTCATCGTTTTATGCAAGTTATGAGTGATTTTAATCCTTTTATGGATGATAACAATTTACCAAATTGATTTTTAGCATGCTGCAATCACCATTAAAATATCGGTAAAATTATATCATCTTTAGGGCCGGTACTTTCATATATAGTACTAGTCATATGTAGTACTATAGATAGCGAGATTTATTCTGCAGAATAAGTCTTATCTAGAAGATAAGCAAAAAATCGGTATCTTCACCTACAAATAGTGATATCTGTCAGATAAATATGCTTATTCCTAGGACAAACTATTAGGTGCCCAAACCGACGAATAACGTTTTTATCTACCGGATAAATGAAGTCACGCCTACGCGCTTGCGCTCTAATTGGCAGTGTTATTCTATTTTTTAACCTAGCTTTGTTTGAAGTATATAGCTTCTGACTATATTTCTCTTGCTTTATCTCATCTTAAGTTGGCAACACTTACTCTGGGAAGTATCTAAAATCCTATCCATCGAATTGTTAACCGATGATGTGATTTGAATGAAAGTGCGGATACAAGATATCCTATAGATAGCCAAGTTCTGGTTATCTTATGCGTCGAATTACTATTCGTCGAATAAAGTATATTTATACTTAAGTGAAAGTACCGGGCCTTAGAAGGCTAATGAGTATGACCAAAAAATACAAATTTTGGTCATAGAAAAATTTTAAAAATTCTTACCTATTAGTATTTACTAATACACAGTATTACTTACGTGCTCTTATTATTTAGTATTTTTGAAGCACTCGTGTTAGACTTTAAATTAAATACATTTCGTGATTTTACTGGAAATTTTCTTTTTTCTACAAAACACTGAAACATTGTTGTATTAAGTACCTAACTAAAAAAATATCAGTTATAAGGATTATATTGAAATAATTATATGTTTAGGTAAAAAAAAAAAAGATACATTTTTTTAAAATTATGTTTGTCTTAAGTTATAACACGAAAGTGCTCTTTAAAAGTATTCGCTAAGAATAAATGTACATTGAGTACTCAATTTGTACCTTTGGGTACTCATGATGGATGGATATTTAGGGCTTCAGTGACAGTTGTCAGCACATAGAGCCCCGTGTGTACTGCTCTATTTTCAGCTGGTAGTGCAGCTCATTAATTATAAAAACAGAACTAGCTGCCATACACCTCGAAATAGAAACAATTATGCAGCTACGATTACTTGTTTCAGAGTAGTTGTTCCTCATCAGTGTAAAGTAGTATAGAGAAATGTGTTTCTGACTTATAAAAACATCTAGACTATGCTAATGAGGAGCAACTATTTCTATTTTTGGAATTATTTTAGTGCGATACAGTATTAATAAAATAGTTTCATTACAGCACTTGTTTTTTATATTCTTTTATTGAGCTGTAGCAGAATTATTACATCATAATTAATCCACAGACATTAAATGGCAGTAAAATATCAATTTTATTATAATAGTGAAGAATAAAGACACATTCAACATAAATTGCCTGTTTTTATAAGTGAATTGGTGGTTCCATTAAAGCCAGTGGAAATTAATACATTAAAGTGTTAATACTGAAATATATAATTATTCACATGAGGTGATGTTTTCTCTCAAAGCTTTGTTTCCCACAAATTGCTACGATTGTGTGGGTCACATTTGTCTTAAAGAATTAAATCTCGACCCAGACAAATGTTTTAAACTCTTCTAAAAATAAATAGAGCTATAAAATAAAATGGTTGATATTAGTCTCTATTTTATGATTGTGGTTATTGGTTTTATAGTCCTCTTTGTAAACAACAATTAATCATTGAACTGCTGCCAAGAGTGAGATATGGATTGTACGCTCTTAGAAAATAATAGAATGAGGAAGATTTAAATAAATCAGGTGCCAACAGTTTCTTTCATTCATCTGTATAAATTACGAATTATAATTGATAGATGCAAATGAAAAGTACTGCAGATTTTCTTTTCAGTACACCAGAACGTTTTTAAATATTACCCACAGCTGGTTTATGCATTCAAACAACGCAGTTCTCGTATGAATTCTACGTTGCTTGCTTGCTTTTTACGAAGAAAGTAAGAACTATGAATTGATAATAATGAGAAGCAAAATAAAATGCCAATTTTATGTAAGATACAGATTTAATTGGTCAAATCATTGTCCACATTTTTGTATTAATACAAAAACTAATTTTTGTTAAATGACACAGCTTTAAAAAACACTAATTTTTGTTGCAGTAGTATTAAAAAAAAATCAAATTAATGATGTGATATACCCAATCTGACCAATTGACCCTATTTTATTGGTCAACGATTATTTTGAGCCCCATGATAATATTGACATATTTCATCTCTTTTAAATGTAGGGATTCAGAAAAAGCTCAAGATGATATTTTCGTGGATACATAATGGTGCGGGAGCTAGGTGGAAATGGTAATGGAAAACCTTCAAAATATAACAAATAAAGCACATAAATCAGCTCCAACAAAATCTCAACGAATTATTTCCATCCACCATTCCAAAGTATCCTCTATAATTATAATCGAAAATGAAATAGCTGATTACCTAGGTGTTTTGTTTTCTGTGTTTTCTTAACCGCTTCTCAAGTCACCGAGGTAACTCCTTGAAAATCCAGAATGATTTTGTGTAAGGTAAAGAGAAACGAGGCCCTACAGTTTATAGTGGAGTCCGAACCACATCTTGGGGATAATTTTATAATTAAAATTATTTCGCGGTGAGCAGGGATCGAACCTGCTTCGCTAGGTATGCCAGTATGCAAGCTAGACGCGCAGGTATCCATCTATATCACAAGTATAGGATTGTAACAATCATATCTAAATTCTACAGAAAAATATTACTACTGGAGTAAAACATTCACACAGCAAAATATATATATAAGACAATATGTTAACTTATACTAGGCTACGGACATGTGCTATACTCAAACAATAGAAATCCAGCGTAGAGAAACATAAAAATTGCTGAGCATGCTGTTTGAGAATAATCATGAAAATAAGTCATTATCTAAATGCTCAAAATAACTCTTCCAATAATCTATTTTTTCGTAACAAAAATTCAATGTATAAGACATAGACATGCATGTTTACTGAAAAAATTCACAAACACAGCAAACAAAATTCAGAAAATGTCAAAATACTGCTTGGAAAGAAATCCTTTAACTTGTAATAAATTTAAATTCCCAAAAAAACAATACCACCTCAATGAAGAATCACAAAAATAAAACATGTTTTCTATTTATCTTTCTTATCTATTTATGTTGTTTTTAAATTACAGTACATGAGATTTTTTTTACAATTTGTAACAAACTATTTTATTTTTAGAATTATAATATAGGTATGTATATAACATGCACATATTTGTAATTGCAATTGTATACAGGCTGAAGGACCTCGGTCGATGGCCAATTGGATCTCATCCAATAAAGAACTTGTTTATTTATTTGTTTTGGTAGTTACTGTTTACATTTTTTTTACATGTGTTCTATTAATATTCAAATAAAACCGTTATATTCAAACAACTCGCAGTAATCAAACAAGAAAATAGTATTTTACCAGTATGTGATTGTCAAACAATTCAAAAGTGGTCAGTAGTCAAACTGCACAGTGGTATTTAAACCACACGGAACACTATTAGAAAATGTAGGGACTCCTCAAGCAGTGATACACATTAGACTGAGTATACCCCCCTTAAAATATTTTGCTCATCGCATAGTCTCAAATGTTTTATCTCTTTTTTTTTCCTCTAAGAGAAATTGTGAACCCTTTTGACAGAGGTCAAATTGGAACTCAGCAATTCACAAGTTGTCAATCGACTTCTAGTATAGAATTCTAGTTCCTTCTAAGTTTGTATCCTACAAAAATATCTGTCAGCTTGGGTATTGTTAAAACTCATTTTTATCCCGCTATGAGTAGTTCGGTAGTACATATTGGGCATTATCCAAGTTACAGAATCCATACAAGTTGGGTGGTTATTTTAGTGCTATGCCATCATGCCTACCTTCCCAGGTTCTTAAATTAGTAGGTCACATATACACTATTACATGGATTAATTATTCATTCACACTTTCATACATGTAGTTGGGTCTCATGTGTGCAACCAAACTAAAAAATGATTCACAAGAACTTCTAATACAAAGAGATCTTGCATCGAAATAACCAAATCTGATTTAAAGAAAATTCTAAATTGGAAACTGTAGAAATAATAAATAAATGCAGTGTAATTTTAGGATAAGAAATATTAGCCAAAAAGTTCAAAACAAATGAAAAAAAGTACACCCATACAGGATTCGAACCAAGACATCCGTTGAAAGATCGAAATTGGCTTATCACGGCATCGTTAATTGCATGAACGAAATCGAAAATTCGAGCCGACAGAACTGAAAGAACTTATTTTTAAAACAAAAATCAAGGAGGTGTTATGAAGTGTACTTTCATAAAAAAAAAATAATTTATAAAAAATTAAGTCTGTCAAATTAATTAACAAAAAGTGTCAGACAGGCCAGATGTAATAAATAGGAAAGATCTAAACTTCATTTTAAAATAAAACTCAAGGAGGTATTATGAAGCGTACTTTCATAAAAAAAAATGCTCTATAAAAAGTTAAATCTGTCACATTAATTAAGAAAAATTGTCAGACAGACCAGTTGTAATAAATAGGATCTTAAACTTCATTTTGAAACAAAAATCAAGGAGGTGTTTTGAAGTGTACTTTCATAAAAAAAAATGCTTTATAAAAAATTAAGTCTATCACATTAGTTAACAAAAATTGTCAGACCGATCAATTTTTTAAAAAATTATGAAGGTAAGATAAGATAATTTGTTGGTGTTATTTATACAGTATAATGCATTTACACAGGTCAACGCATGGTAGAGAAATGAATTTAAGGCTAGTTATAAAATAAAACTTGGTAAAAGACAAACAATGTTTTTAGACAGACAAACTAAATATAATGCATATATACATATATAATTTTTTTTTTTTTTGGAAATCAGAACAGGTCAATATTACAGTTTAAAAATTCCTCATAACTATAGAATGCGTGTTCTATGAGAAACATTTTCATCCTATGCTTGAAGAGTTTAAGTGGCAATTCTCTGATAAATATAAGCAGTTTATTGTAAAGTTTTATGGCCCAGTAGTTCGGTCCATTTTGAATCCGTTTCAAGCGACAGTGTTTTATAACTAAATTTTCTTTCCCCCAAGTGTCATGGTTGATGATGTTCTGATTCACTTTATAAGTACCATCATTTTTCTTAATATGCAATAAATTCTCTAATATATAAACAGAAGGAAATGTTAATATGTTTTACAAAAGAACTTCCTTAGTTTAATTCGTCCAATATCCTCACTGCATTTCTTTGTAACTTAAAAATTCTTCGCGATCTGCAGCGTGTCCCCAAGCTATAATGGTGTAGGAGATATGCGAGTGACAGAGAGCGAAATATGCAGTTCTTAGAGTGTTGGCAGAAATAGAGTTTACCGAGTTGCGCAGTACAAATATGTTAGATCTATTTTGTTTTGAAACAGTGTTTATATGTTCATTCCATTCCAATGTTCCGTCTAGATGTAAGCCCAGAAATTTTACACTACATGGGTAGTTAATTATATCTTCATGATTTTTTAACGTGAATAGCATATTTTGAGTTTTATCTTTTTTTAGGAAAAGTTCATTTGCATTAAACCACTGTCTAGCTTTTGCTTCACATCAACTCTCAAGTATCGTATCTAGATTTTTACCAAATGAACAAAGAGTAGTATTATCCACAAACAGTAAATAATTTGTCAAGTGGTTGCCAAGTGGGAGATCGTTAATAAAAATGAGGAATAACAGAGGACCTAATATAGACCCCTGTGGCACTCCAACACTTATTTTCTTCTGAGCAGACAATACCCCTCCTACTTTTACCTGTTGGTACCTGTTATCAAGATAAGATTTAAACATTTGCAAGCTACAGTTGTCAAAGTTTTAAAACTTTACCTTCTTTAAGAGTAGTTCATAGAATGTTATTGCTGTGAGTTCAAGATTTTCAAATGATTCAGTTATGTTTAATAACAGATCTAACATACCTGTGACCGTGCTTCGATTTTTCCGGAATCCGTGCTAGGAGTTGGTAAAAATATTGTTGTCTTTAAAGTATCATATTACTCTGTGGGAAATACACTTTTCAAATATAATTCAATAAAGATATTGGTCTTTAGTTCGATATATCATTGGTATTTCCATTTTTATAGATAGGGATTACTAAGGCCTTTTTTAGGCTAGAAGGGAAACTTCCTTCTTTAAAGCAGATATTTATTAGTTTCGTTAGTGGTATTATAATTAAATTTTTTATTCGCTTAACAATGTCTACACTAAAGCCATAAATATCCTTACTATGTTTATTTTTTTGAGAATTTATTGTGTCTCTTACTTCATTATAAGTCACTTCCTCTAGATGAAATTTTTGTTTCGGGGTATTTAAGTTTGTCATATTAGCGAAGGGATCGATATTTACTTTTTCTATATCTTTTAATAAATTTTGAGCAATATTTATAGAGTAATCATTACAACTGTTTGGGGAAATGTTTCCATAGTTTATTTTATTTTATAAGTTACCTACCTCTTTGATCATTTATTATATTTCACATGGTTTTTGCTGGGTTTTTTGACGTCCCAATTAATTTGTCATTTGCAGATTTTTTAGCGTTGATAATAGGTAGTTTATACTTTTTTTTTAAGATTTTCCTTTTCTTTATTCAAATCTGACGATGGGTATTGTTTATATAGATCATTTAAAAAACTTAGGTTCATTATTTACCACAAATTGAGAAACTTTCAAGCTGGTGATTTGAAATTTATTTATTTATTTATTTATATAATGTAAAATCTTTATATAATGTAGAATCTTTTTTTTTAGCTAAATTAAAAAATTCATAAAAAATAACAATTAGGCAAATTTTTAACGGTCTGGCAGGCATGATATTTACATGATTTGCAACCATTTTCACCTTTTAAATTTGAGATGTTCGATGGGGTACCTTTTTCGTTATGGGAGCTCGGTCTATCACTGGTACGTTAATAACCAGAAAACCAGGAAGAATAGGGAGATTTTAAATATAACGTCGCCCTTATCACGTATGGGCGTATCTGAATTTTGCATATTTTACAGGAGAAAGCAAAAACAGAAATGTGTGACATTGAAATGGCCGTATCATTTCTGTTTCACAGTATTCTAAAATGATATCTTAGAGTTGATACCCAGAGAATATGTATTTTATGCTCATTTAATAATAGTTAATGTACCTATCATACTTTTTTTTTTAGAGGACTAAATTTGCAGATACGCCTTTACGTGAAAGTATATTTATTTCGTTACGTAAGATAGGTCTATAATAGAGACGATAAATAACCATTAAAAAATGGTGAAAGTTAGTGTAATTTTTTTATTTAATAGCTTTTTACACAACTAGTGTACTTTACTTTTCAATTCCATTACTGTTCTAACAAAAAAGAATACTGCTATAAGTAAAAATGTAACATTCTGTAATGCTGACTGAAATGTTTGCAAAGAAAAGAATAACGATGAATTAATTCACTGTTGTCCATGACGCAAAGATCTAAAAAATTCTTTACACAGAGTGAAAACAAATCTTCATATTTTCATTCAGGTATTTTTGGGATCATTATTTAAAGCATGAAGTTGCATATTGGATATGCTACTTTCTAAACATTTCAAAGTAATGTAGTCGCATTCTTTATCAATCAAGATGGCTTTTTTAAAAAAATATTATATTTGTACTTTTGGTCACCATTACTTCCATCATATCTGGCTACATCACATTGCCTCGATCAGTTTCTCTAATTGTCAAGATACTAAGTTGCTTTGAAAAAGACTTGAAATCTTTAAAGTCATTATAATTCATTGGTATAACTCTCTCTATAGGG
This sequence comes from Stenurella melanura, assembly GCA_963583905.1. Taxonomy (NCBI): domain Eukaryota; kingdom Metazoa; phylum Arthropoda; class Insecta; order Coleoptera; family Cerambycidae; genus Stenurella; species Stenurella melanura. The sequence continues at coordinate 122,341,954 of OY757314.1, forward strand.
CTGTTTCCGTCACACTAATCAAATACTAGGGTGAAGCTGGGCAGGAATACATATGTCCCCTGCAGAAGAAATTGCACTATGAGCAGAATCACCCTCGTTGTGCCCATGTGAAGTTTCGAAATATCATAAAGATATTTCTTCTAATGAGAAAGAATAGAGCAACTCTCGTTACAGGTTGCGACCTCTGAAGAACCACGCTTACTTATGGCCTTATTCCAGACAAAGTAGAAATCTTCTTTATTAGCAATATCGTAAATTGTCAAGTTTTTAATAACAATCGGCTTTTATAAAAAATTGGGCTTTCCTTTGAAATAGGCAGATATAAAACTTGCTGCACATCAACTATTCCATATAACATGCTTTTATCTTTTTGGGCTTCCTCTTTACATTTAGATTTAATTTTCCTGACAGCAGTTTTTTCTGCAATATGAGCATTGTCTTCCAAACTGTTTTTCGTCTCCTGTTCGAAAAGTTACACATAGTGAACATTGATCCCCCTTGGGTGACAGTTTTTGAACAGACTTATCTGTTTTACGCCTTTACGTGAGAAACCATGTAGAGACTTTGGCAGATACGCCCTCAATTATTATATCGTTTGTGACGAAACTATAAGATATACAGTTGCGCCACTTCGTGAGATGAAAAGTGCACCCATGGAAAGCCTAGAACCGGCATAACTCAATTTTGCATTTTTTGTTAGTTACGCCCATACGTGATAAGGGCGACGATAAAAACAAAATAGCCAGAACTGCACCTTGATCAACATCAAATTTTAATAATTTAACAATTTTTTTTACAACTTTACTGACTTTCCAATGTTTAATCTCCGACCTAGACTTCTGGCAATGATTTTACGCAATTTCTTCAGTTAAAAACTATAACTACACAAAATTTCAGTGCTGCACTCAAAGTTTTTATTTTGATTAAAAATTAACGTATTTGAGCGCCCGCCCACGCTTCCCTCCCCGGGATGGACTTCTGGCTGCAGAGCAATGTACTTTTCAGCTAGTAAGGAGGGTTTTTACATACAAATTTTCACTGCATCTTATCATTTTTAATTTCCATAGCAAGCTCTTAGGCTATTAACCCTTTAATTCCTGGCACTGGATGAATTCGCAACAATTTTTTGTGCTCCCATTGTGGAAATCGGATATTTGCCTGAGGCTGGAGGAAGGTTAAATGCTGGAAGCGGACGTATCAGCTCATATGATAGACTAAAACACATCTTTTTCTAACTCCTTCATGCAATTGGCTGCTTTAGACACTCCACAAATTTTGAGCGTTACCACACTGTAGTACATTTTTAAATGTTTTTATTTTCAATTTTTTCGTGAAAGTCTGTTTTGTTATATTTTCGAAAAGAATAAATGCCTATTTCATTTATTATTTGAATGTATATGGCTAATTAAAACGTATACGCGCATAAGTTTCCACATTTAGTTACGGGAGAAGTACAAATCCGCAAATGTCTCCCGTTGCCATCCTGCTGGCTCGACATGTAGAAACCAATGCCGGAATGAAAAGGTTAAGTTCTAATAGTTACTTGGATATAAAATACTGATACCAATTTTATGTTTTTCTGTGAATAACCAATCAGAAATAACTTGACAAAATAACTAATTTTTATTACCAGGTTCTGAAAATGATGGTCGGCAATAACTTGAAAGATACTCAGCTACAGCAGATTGTAGACAAAACTATTCTCTTCGCTGATAAGGATGAGGATGGTAAAATATCATTCGAGGAATTTTGCAATGTCGTTGGAAACACCGACATTCACAAGAAGATGGTCGTAGATGTTTAAACACTAACGGCATTATTCCAACTTAATACCTGACCATTTTAAATAGGATGTAGTTATATAGCGATAGTTACGTGAAATCTGATAGAAATCTTTTTATCTGCTACTAAAGCTGAAAACTATATAATCCAAAACTTCTTACTGTTACTGAAAAACATAATTATAAATGAATGTTGTAGTTTCCTTTGATTTTTATCAGATTTCAGGTGTCGCTTAATCTGTCGGACTAGGTCTTCACCTGTTTGTCCAACGTAACCAAATTCGATGTATAGCCATATATAATATATTATAATGTACACATCACGCTTCACAACTTCACCTCTATGTCAATTCAGGTTTTTAGGTTGGATGATTAGATTTTAGCTTTAAGTTTGTTTAAAACTTCACACTGTAAAAACTAAAGAGCTCATGTGCATGTACTGTGCTTGTTGTTTCCTGTTAAAAATATTTTATAAACAAAAAAAAAAATCTGTATATTTAATAATGGTTGTTCTTTATACTTTATCTAGGTGTTGTGTGTATAGCTTTAAAGTAATGGTATAATCTATCTAATATTAAGCTAAAATACTGCTTTGGTATGTACTTATAAAATAGCCTTTTCACCCAACCTTGCTATGAATAAGGGAAAAAAGTCCTCTGCGAGTTGTGTCAGTGAGGGTGCACTGCTGGACTTGACCGACGGCTTTTTTATTAGAACTATTCAACAACTAATTAATTTATTCCCAAAACAAAGGAAATATACATGGAAATAACCTGGAAAACAAAATGAGAGCAATACTAGTACTACTCTTCTTGTTTTCCCAATGTTTCGATGTATTTTTTGAAATTTTGGAAGTCAATTAGTCAGCATAACCATTCGCTGAAAGTTTCCAATTATATGTGTGCATTGGGGGCCTACCACCGAATAGTGATTTGTTGAATTTTAGTTTATTTTTAACTAACACAAAGTAGGTGTAAATTATAGCTTGTAGTTGGAGAGTTATTTATTCCACTATATTGTACCATATGTTAATCTAATGTGTGATAGATATTATGTTTTAAAGTTTATGTTGTTCAATAAAAGTTGTTCACCTCTCTAATTTGTTGAACTTTATTGTGTCTTTCCATATACAGGTATCCCAAAATGTCCGAATTTCTCTTTAGGTGTTGATTCTGTGAGCAAAACTAGTAAGAAAATTTCCTATAAACGTGTACAGGAATGCTTCCTAATAACCTTCTCAACATGGCACTTAGATTTATTTTTGTACTGTACTAACTAAAGCTTAAGCATAGACGGAGAAATCAGGAACAGTTAACTTTATTATTGGCGAGCGTGGAAGGCGCCTTGACTGTTCTGTATTTCGATACTGAAAGTTAAGCAACGTCAAGTACTTGGATGGGTGTCCAGGGAAACACAGCGTTCTCGCTCCATCTTCTAACGGCTTGTATATCAGCGCATGCGTAGAAGGTATGTAACTTTGGTCGGGGGTTACATAGCGGATATACCATCCTTCGGAGGGGATGTAAAACAGTCGGTCCCTTGTCTATTAAATGTTAGGCAAGTAAAAAATCCCTACTCTTCGAAAGAGAAGAGGTTCGGCAAAATTTCCAGGTTAGGGGTAGCTCGACACCTGGCGTCGGTGATTGGCCTTGGTAGCGGAAATAGGCCGACGTTAAATAAGTGATAGAAAAAAAAAAAAACTTTATTATTTGTAAATTTTATCCCATGCATTACGAAACGAATCATGGGTTTTTGGTTTAAACTGCTTTCCTTGAACATGGTTTGTCATATTGCCAAGTGGGTTTTTTAAGGTAATAATAAGCGGGGAATCATAATTAATCCATAAACAACTGAAAATATAAAGACGTATACAGCAAGAGCCTTAACATGAAAACAAAGATATAAGTATCAAAGCATCCATATATCACCTGTTACTTGAATATTGACATATTGCCAATTTCCAACCCTCAAAAATTTAAAACAGCAGAAACAACAACCTTAAGAAATATAATGAAAATTCGTCACCACAAATCCACTGCACAATCCTTCTACCGAATTCCTGTATAACAAAACGGATATTTAACCTGTTCTCAAAAGAATGAAAAGGCTATCTTCTAAGTTCTCCAGTCACCATCATAATATGAAAATTATGCAATATATGATATTCATTTCCAGACTAAAACATCAATTCTCGAGTTTCCTGAAAATATGCTAGAAGAGATACAGCAAATGCCCATTAAGTAATTAATAACTATCTCATTCATTAATCGATTTTGTCCAAGCTTTTGCCGCTATATGTTCCTTAGGAATTGGGCTATAACCCATATTTAGAAGACATTTAGTTCATGTCTACCAGTAGAATCTGCGATGGTGACCTTTCTATTTTGCACACATAGAATTTAAATAATTATTTTTAGAAAAGGGAAAAACAATGCTTTTAGATGTTTCAAATAAAAACTGTATTTTTATACACTCTACATATGTTTCGGCTTGCTAGGCCTTTCTCAAGAGCATTACAGATGAATACTAAAGCTATGAGGGTGGTTGTTCTAAAAATAAATGCAGTAATACCCAAACATGTGGAATTACGGGGATTTCAAGTAATAAAACTAAGGATCTACCTACTCGGAAATCCCCGTAATTCCACATGTTTGGGTATTACTGCATTTATTTTTAGAACAACCACCCTCATAGCTTTAGTATTCATCTGTAATGCTCTTGAGAAAGGCCTAGCAAGCCGAAACATATGTAGAGTGTATAAAAATACAGTTTTTATTTGAAACATCTAAAAGCATTGTTTTTCCCTTTTCTAAAAATAATTATTCTAAAGATGTTTCACAAGGAACCTACCACATACTCAATCCAGTGAATTTAAATATTTCAAAATCTGCCGGAGTCGCCGGGTATTTAACTTCCTATAAGTTTTTCTTTTTATCAGGATTTGAATTACCTTATATAGTTGTAAAGTAATTAAATCAATTGTCAACCACCATTTGCAAGAGAAATTAACGCCAGATGTTCAATCCATCTTGCAAACATTTAATCTTTATTATTGAGCCCGTTCTTTAAGTAAAACTATGTTAACACATGTGACACAATCTATGCATCCACCCCTACGATGTTGGGGTAAGAGAAGAGTCTAGCCACAGCAATCATACAGTACACTTGTTAATATATTTGTAAGCTTTTATGTGTTAAATAAATCGTTATAAAATACAGTCCACTAATTTCATCATAACATAAATATTCCTCACAAGGAGAAATTCATAGACACACTAAACATTGGTCCATGGTTCGAGTCGGATTAAAATCACGTGAAATACATAGTGTATAAACAAAAGTGTCGAGTGAAAAGTGAATATTGTTTGTGGTTAGAACAGTTAAAAAACAAAAGTGGTAGTTGTATACAGCACACAAGTAACAACAAAGACAAGCCAGGTTGTTTTTTAACCAAACATTTTATGTTGTCAAGTGAAAAACATTTTACGTGAAAGTGCACACAGCATACATTCACACATAAAATAACAAGGAACGTTTAGGAAATTATCTCGTGCATCGAGCTATACAGCGATCCTCTGGGGCACACATCGCAGCAACGGCAACAAGCAGGTAGTCGTGGTTAGAAGTGAACACGGAGCATCATAGTGGCTTGCAGCAGAAGACAGCGGTTTCGAGGAGCTGGAGATTGGTAAGCGTTGAGGCGTGAGAGGCAAGGCGGGCGGAGTTTCACATAACACGCGGCAGGTCCAGTGCGGGCCAGGTAAACATCACATAATACAGTAAGCATTGTACAGGAACGGCTTGAGGTAACTAAAGACGCATCATTTGGTAAGTGAATCTCATTCCTTTGTTTTTCCTTTCTTCCTATTTGACAATTAAGATGGAAGCACTAAAATATAAACGTAGTGCGATCAAATCAAAGTTAACACGATTTACAAATTATTTATCACAATATGGTGAAGAATCAATCCTTAATGATTTAAAATTGAGAAGGTCTAAATTGGAAAATTTGCTTGAAGAATATGATGACATAAGAATGAATTTAGAAATAGATCACGGTGAAATTGACGAAGAAGATGTAGGGGTTTTTGAAGAAAATTATTATGATGTAATGGGGAAAGCTGATGCATTAATAGAAAAACATTCACAAAGGGTTATATCTTGTAGTCAGCCAACAAGCGAAACGGCCTTCGATTTTAAATCACAAGTAAAACTTCCACCAATCAATATTCCAACCTTTGATGGGTCATATGATAAATGGAGTAGTTATTATGATTTATTTCAGTCGGTAATTGATAAAAATATTACACTTGATGCTATGCAAAAGCTTCATTACCTCAAATTGGGACTAAAGGGAGAGCATTAGAAATCATTCAGGATATGGAAACCTCAGACAACAATTATCCAGTAGCATTACAGCTTCTTAAAGATAGATTTGAGGATAAAAGATCCATAACCTTAAATCACATAAAGGCATTGTTTGAACTTCCACAAATTCCGAAAGAAAATTATTCTAATATGAGACAATTCTTGGATTCATTTCAAAAGCACGTTAGGTCACTAAAAGCTATGAAACACACGGATGAAATTTTATTGGAGCTCTTTTTGCTTGTATTACTGTCATCCAAGCTTGATAAAACGTCATCAAGAAAGTGGGAAGTTAAGGTTTTTGCAAAAAAGGAGTTGTCAACATATGCGGAATTTTGTCAGTTTCTACAATAAAAATGCAGTTTTTTAAATTCGTTAGAAAGAAATATAAATCAGCATTCACAATCACAGCATACTTATAAAAACTCAAATTTTAATAAACCCAGCTCAGGGTACAATTCACAAAAATCACAACCATTGACATATGTTGCGACACAAAATTCACAAAATGGTTGTTCCATATGTAAACAAAAGCATAGATTTTATACATGTGAAAAATTTTTAGGTTTGTCCACACATGACCGCATTAAAGAGGCAAAACGATTAAAACTCTGTTTAAATTGTCTGACGGCGGATCATGTTGTAACTCAATGCAAATCAGGGCCTTGTAAGAAATGCTCCAGAAAGCACAATACTTTGTTACATTTAGATACTATCGAATCACATTCATCCACAACACAAATTAATGCCGAGCAACCAAGTAGTTCGAACTTGGATTTGACTGCCCATTCGTCAAATGTACACACTTCATGTCTGCCAAACAACACATATTCACACATTTTGTTGGCAACTGCCGTTGTACATGTTTTCAATAACAAAGGAGAACGATTCACATGTCGGGTACTCCTAGATTCGGGTTCACAATCTCATTTTATTACATCAGAAATGTGTAGGGTATTGGGTTTGAAACCAAAACAAGAGCAAATTTATATCAAAGGCATTAGCAACAGTCCAACATGTGTTACGGAATCGGTAGAACTCACAATTCATTCACGATTCAACAATTATCACACAAACTTAAAATTTCTTGTCATTTCAAAAGTAACAGATAATTTACCTGTTGTTAATGTAAATATCGCACAATTACAGATTCCACAAAATCTTAATTTGGCTGATCCAGAATTTAATATATCTCACAAAATTGATATGTTGATTGGGGCAGAAGTTTATTTAAATTTACTTTGCATAGGCCAGATACAGTTGGATAAAGGTGGACCTACTATGCAAAAAACTTTGTTAGGTTGGATGATAGCAGGTAAATTTCATAATCAATACAACATAAATTCACAAATGTCAAATGTTGCAATATGTAACTTAAGCATTGATGAGAAGTTAAGCAACCAAATTAAGAGTTTTTGGGAACTAGAAAATATCTGTCCCAAATTAGTCATGTCAAAAGAAGAAAATGAGTACGAGAATCATTTTATAAACACTTTTTCTCGAAAGGTTGATGGTAGATTTTGTGTAAAATTGCCATTCAAAGAAAATAAATATCATTTAACACATTCCAAATACACTGGGCTAAAACGGTTTCATTCGTTAGAGCGACGATTTCACAAGGACGCTCAGCTAAGAAATCAATATATACATTTCATGAATGAGTATTTAACACTAAATCATAGGCAAGAAATACTTGTGGACGACGATTCGGGTTACTATTTACCACACCATGCGGTTTGCAAGAAAGAAAGTTTGACAACCAAACTCCGTGTTGTCTTTGATGCTTCGGCGCGCACAGCTTCTGGAGTATCTCTGAACAATACCCTGATGAAAGGTCCTGTCATTCAAAAGGAATTATTTGAAATAATAATTTGTTTTAGATTTCATAATGTTGTTATCACAGCGGACATACAAAAAATGTACCGTCAGGTGCAAGTCCACCAAAATGATATTAAATTTCACAAAATTTTATGGCGTAATAGCCCTGATGACAAAATTAAAACTTACACACTTTCTACCGTTACTTATGGAACTACATCGGCTCCTTTCTTGGCAGTACGGTGCCTAAGGCAATTAGCGTTAGATAATATGTCAAACTATCCTTATGTTGCCGAAACAATTTTGAACAATTTTTATGTTGACGACCTCCTTACGGGAACACAAACCGAAGAGGAGGCTGTTAGGCTTCACAAAGAAATTACCCAAATTTTAAGGAGTGGTTGTTTCAAGCTACATAAATGGTGCACAAATACTCAAAATGTCTTTCCCCTCCCACAGCCTGATATTGAAAATTACCTGATGCCACACGATAAATCGGAAACTGCGAAAACTCTTGGTCTGATATGGAATTCTAATGAAGATTAGTGGTGCAACGGTTACGGTTGGGGAACGGTTTAGTTCACGGTTTTTGCTATTATACGGTTAACCGTAACCGTCTATTTTCACGGTTGTTATACGGTTCTTGCAGGTCTGAACGTGCATCTCGCAACAGCGGGCGCGGCGGCACCGATACGGATACGAGCCTGTTAGTTGACGGTGGAGTTTCAGAAAGCGCGCATTCAGAACACTATTACCAAAACAAAGGCTCTTCTTTATTCTGGTGCTGAAGCAATACCTGAAATCAAAGTGTATGAATCTGAAGCATTTTCTTCTGACGTTCAGCCATCCACAAGCAGTGGAATTTGGAGCATATGCCAGCAAATAATTGAAAACGTTGAAGGCGATGAACCACTGGCAATTTTTGCAAGCAAGTGCTAAAGTAGATTAAGTGGAAGTACCTCGTAATTTACAATTTAAATTTACCTAAAGTGTTTCTTAAAATCTCAAAATTAAAACTTTAAATATTTTGCAGGCAACGCATGTAAAAAAGAAGTTAACGAATATTTAATGTCACCAAATATACCTCATACATCAAGTCCTTTTTCGTTTTGGAAAAACTGTTATACGTTTCCTCGTTTGAAAATGCTGGTATTTAGGTATTTATCATATAAGCCATCATCAGTTAATTCAGAGAGGCTGTCCGCCACTGCAGGGCTTGTGCAAACACCCAAGAGGAATAGGTTGAATCTGCAGAATTTGTTATGTTTCCTAAATAAAAATTTGCCTGCTGTAAATTTTAAATACTAATTTTTGTTCTTTTGTTCCTTTTTGTATTTTAAATTTTCAGTTTAAATATTTTAACTACATTTTTAAGTCGGTAGATACAGATACCTACCTATATTTAAAAATATAAATGTTTGTTTTCTTTTTTAATCTCTATCAGCTTTTATTGTTTACAATGTTTTCTGTTTATTTATATTAAGAACTTTTAATTTTACGCTGTTTTTTTGTAATACTACTACAAAAATGTAGTTTAGTTTTTTTTTTACGTTTTTGTTTTGTTTTAAACATGCCCTTTCAAAGTGTTGTGTTTTGTTTTGAAGAATAAAGTTTATTATTTTATCGTTATGCGATTCATTTTAAAAACCGTAACCATAACCGTAACCGTAGGAATAACCGTAACCATAACCTTAACCGTAAAACCCGAAACCGTTGCACCACTAATGAAGATGTTTTTAAATTTTATATAAATATTTCACAACAATCGAGGTACACCAAACGAACAGTACTATCAAGCATTGCCCAAATACCTCGAAGAGTAACTTTCTTTAATGCATTCACAGAGCTTCAACTGCACGGCTTCTACGACGCTAGCGAGAAGGCCTATGGGGCTTGTGTATATATTAGAACCACTGACAAATCAGACAACCATGGCATACATCTTCTGTGCTCCAAAGGAATAGTTGCCCCATTAAAATCAATCTCACTGCCCAGACTAGAGCTATGCGCAGCTCTGTTGCTATCACAACTGATTGCTAAATTACAATCATGCTTGAATACCTACTGGAATGTATCAATTAATGGGAAATTTTCCCGATCACAGAGTCAATCATTACAGACCATTTATTAGGGTAGACTATGCAGGTCCTGTTGTACTAAAGGAAGAACGCCTGCCGCCTCTACGATGGAGAATTGGAAGAATTGTGGAAGTGTTTTCCGGCAATGACAACAAAGTGCGGGTTGTATTAGTGAAAACCGTGAATGATAATCTAAAACGGGCAGTGAACAAACTTTGTCCCCTACCTATGGATAATACAAACTGATAATATTCATCATATATTTTTATTGTTACACACAATTTCATGGTTTATTTATATTTTTTAGTTATTTAGTTGAAAAATAGTTTTTCAAGGCGGGCGGTATGTTCAATCCATCTTGCAAACATTTAATCTTTATTATTGAGCCCGTTCTTTAAGTAAAACTATGTTAACACATGTGACACAATCTATGCGTCCACCCCTACGATGTTGGGGTAGGCTCGCACCACTTATGCTTAAGTTAAGTTTTAGTAAGAGAAGAGTCTAGCCACAGCAATCATACAGTACACTTGTTAATATATTTGTAAGCTTTTATGTGTTAAATAAATCGTTATAAAATACAGTCCACTAATTTCATCATAAAATAAATATTCCTCACAAGGAGAAATTCATAGACACACTAAACACCAGACTAATATTAAATTGCGAAGTACAAAATTAAATTGTTTTTTGTTTACTTACAAAACATTTTTAAAACATTGATTTTTTAAAATTAAAATACCTAATAACTTTTTCGTGTACTGATCGATTTTGTCCAAGATCTTGTTGCTATTTGTTCCTTAGGAAATGGGAACCCATGTTTAGAAGACATTTAGTTCATGTTTACCAGTAGAATCAGCGATGGTGACCCTTCTATTTTACACGCATAGAATTTAAATATTTCAAAATCTGCCGGAGTCGCCGGGCATTTAACTTCCTATAAGTTTTTCTTTATATCAGGATTTTAATTACCTTATATAGTTGTAAAGTAATTAAATCAATTTTCAACCATCACTTGCAACAGAAATTAACACTAGACCTATATTAAATTGCGAAGAACAGAATTAAATTGTTTTTTATTTAATTACAAAACATTTTTACAAAACTGATTTCTTTAAATTGAAATAACTAATAACTTTTTCATGTACTGATCGATTTTGTCCAAGCTCTTGCTGCTGTTTGTTCGTTAGGAACTGGGCTATAACCCATGTTTAGAAGACATTTAGTTCGTGTTTACCAGTAGAATCAGCGATGGTCACCTTTCTATTTTACATGCACAATTTAAATATTTCAAAATATGCCGGAGTCGCCGGGTATTTAACTTCCTATACGTTTTTCTTTTTATCAGGATTTTAATTACCTTATATAGTTGTAAAGTAATTAAATCAATTGTCAACCACCATTTGCAACAGAAATTAACGCCAGACTAATATTAAATTGCGAAGTACAAAATTAAATTGTTTTTTGTTTAATTACAAAACATTTTTAAAACATTGATTTTTTTAAATTAAAATACTTAATAACTTTTTCGTGTACTGATCGATTTTGTCCAAGATCTTGTTGCTATTTCCTTAGGAAATGGGAACCCATGTTTAGAAGACATTTAGTTCATGTTTACCAGTAGAATCAGCGATGGTCACCTTTCTATTTTACACGCATAGAATTTAAATATTTCAAAATCTGCCGGAGTCGCCGGGCATTTAACTTCCTATAAGTTTTTCTTTATATCAGGATTTTAATTACCTTATACAGTTGTAAAGTAATTAAATCAATTTTCAACCATCACTTGCAACAGAAATTAACACTAGACCTATTTTAAATTGCGAAGTACAGAATTAAATTGTTTTTTGTTTAATTACAAAACATTTTTACAAAACTGATTTCTTTAAATTGAAATAACTAATAACTTTTTCGTGTACTGATCGATTTTGTCCAAGCTCTCGCTGCTATTTGTTCCTTTGGAACTGGGCTATAACCCGTGTTTAGAAGACATTTAGTTCGTGTTTACCAGTAGAATCAGCGATGGGGACCTTTCTGTTTTACACACACAAAATTTAAATATTTCAAAATATGCCGGAGTCGCCGGGTATTTAACGTCCTATAATTTATTCTCTATATCCGGATTTTAATTACCTTGTATAGCTGTAAAGTAATTCAATCAATTTTCAACCATCACTTGCAACAGAAATTAACACTAGACTTATATTAAATTGCGAGATACAGAATTAAATTGTTTTTTGTTTAATTACAAAACATTTAAAAATAATAGATTTTTAAAAATTAAAATAACTAATAACTTTTTCGTGTACTAATTGATTTTATCCAAGCTCTTGCCGCTATTTGTCCTTAGGAACTGGGTTATAACCCATGTTTAGAAGACGTTTAGTTCAAATTTACTAGTAGAATCGGGGATGGTGACCTTTTTTCTGTTTTATACGCATAGAATTTGAATATTTTAAAATCTGCCGAAGTCGCCGGGTATTTAACTTCCTATAAGTTTTTCTTTTTATCAGGATTTTAATTACCTTATATAGTTGTAAAGTAATTAAATCAATTGTCAACCACCATTTGCAACAGAAATTAACGCCAGACTAATATTAAATTGCGAAGTACAAAATTAAATTGTTTTTTGTTTAATTACAAAACATTTTTAAAACATTGATTTTTTAAAATTAAAATACCTAATAACTTTTTCGTGTACTGATCGATTTTGTCCAAGATCTTGTTGCTATTTGTTCCTTAGGAAATGGGAACCCATGTTTAGAAGACATTTAGTTCATGTTTACCAGTAGAATCAGCGATGGTGACCTTTCTATTTTACACGCATAGAATTTAAATATTTCAAAATCTGCCGGAGTCGCCGGGCATTTAACTTCCTATAAGTTTTTCTTTATATCAGGATTTTAATTACCTTATACAGTTGTAAAGTAATTAAATCGATTTTCAACCATCACTTGCAACAGAAATTAACACTAGACCTATTTTAAATTGCGAAGTACAGAATTGAATTGTTTTTTTGTTTAATTACAAAACTGATTTTTTTAAATTGAAATAACTAATAATTTTTTCGTGTACTGATCGATTTTGTCCTAGCTCTCGCTGCTATTTGTTCCTTTGGAACTGGGCTATAACCCGTATTTAGAAGACATTTAGTTCGTGTTTACCAGTAGAATCAGCGATGGGGACCTTTCTGTTTTACACACAAAATTTAAATATTTCAAAATATGCCGGAGTCGCCGGGTATTTAACGTCCTATAATTTATTCTCTATATCGGGATTTTAATTACCTTGTATAGCTGTAAAGTAATTAAATCAATTTTCAACCATCACTTGCAACAGAAATTAACACTAGACTTATATTAAATTGCGAGATACAGAATTAAATTGTTTTTTGTTTAATTACAAAACACTTAAAAATAATAGATTTTTTAAAATTAAAATAACTAATAACTTTTTTGTGTACTAATTGATTTTATCCAAGCTCTTGCCGCTATTTGTCCTTAGGAACTGGGTTATAACCCATGTTTAGAAGACGTTAAGTTCAAATTTACTAGTAGAATCGGGGATGGTGACCTTTCTGTTTTACACGCATAGAATTTGAATATTTTAAAATCTGCCGAAGTCGCCGGGCTTCTTATAAGTTTTTCTTTTTATCAGGATTTTAATTACCTTATATAGTTGTAAAGTAATTAAATCAGTTTTCAACCATCACTTGCAACAGAAATTAACACTAGACCTATATTAAATTGCGAAGTACAGAATTAAATTTGTTTTTTAAAATTAAAATACCTAATAACTTTTTCGTGTACTGATCGATTTTGTCCAAGCTATTGTTGCTATTTGTTCCTTAGGAAATGGGAACCCATGTTTAGAAGACATTTAGTTCATGTTCACCAGTAGAATCAGCGATGGTCACCTTTCTATTTTACACGCATAGAATTTAAATATTTCAAAATCTGCCGGAGTCGCCGGGTATTTAACTTCCTATAAGTTTTTCTCTATATCAGGATTTTAATTACCTTATACAGTTGTAAAGTAATTAAATCAATTTTCAACCATCACTTGCAACATAAATTAACACTAGACTAATATTAAATTGCGAAGCACAGAATTAAAGTGGTTTTTGTTTAATGACAAAACATTTTTAAGAAACAGATTTTTTTAAATTAAAGTAACTAATAACTTTTTCGTGTACTGATCGATTTTGTCCAAGCTCTTGCCGCTATTTATTCCTTAGGAACTGGGCTATAACCCATGATTAGAAGACATTTAGGTCATATTTACCAGTAGAATCAGCGATGGCGACCTTTCTATTTTACAAGCACAATTTAAATATTTCAAAATCTGCCGGAGTCGCCGGGTATTTAACTTTCTATAAGTTTTTTTTTATATGAGGATTTTAATTATTTTTTATAGTTGTAAAGTAATTAAATCAATTTTCAACCATCACTTGCAACATAAATTAACACTAGACTTATATTAAATTGCGAAGTACAGAATTAAATTGTTTTTGTTTAATGACAAAACATTTTTAAGAAACAGATTTTTTTAAATTAAAGTAACTAATAACTTTTTCGTGTACTGATCGATTTTGTCCAAGCTCTTGCCGCTATTTGTTCCTTAGGAACTGGGCTATAACCCATGTTTAGAAGACATTTAGTTCATGTTTACCAGTAAAATCGGCGATGGTGACTTTTCCATTTTTCACGCACAGAATTTAAATATTTCAAAATCTGCCGGAGTCGCCGGGTATTTAACATCCTATAAGTTTTTCTTTATATCAGGATTTTAATTAAGTACCTTATATAGGTGTAAAGTAATTAAATCAATTTTCAACCATCACTTGCAACCGAAATTAATGCTAGACTTATATTAAATTGCGAAGTACAGAATTAAATTGTTTTTTGTTTAATTACAAAACATTTTTAAAAGAATAGAGTTTTTAAAATTAAAATAACTAATAACTTTTTCGTGTACTGATCGATTTTGTCCAAGCTCTTGCCGCTATTTGTTCCTTATGAACTGGGTGATAACCCATGTTTAGAAGACATTTAGTTCATGACTACCAGTAGAATCAGCGATGGGGACCTTTCTATTTTACACACAGAATTTAAATATTTCAAAATCTGCCGGAGTCGCCGGGAATCTGCATTCATTAATTTCAGAAACACTTTGATTGCAGCCTGTATGATAAAGTCTCATGTAAATTCCTTTTGCAAACTGGTTGAACCAAAAAAAATTTAGGGTTATATATTTCTGAGAATTGTATGTGGAGACACACATATTGAGCAAATATGTAAGAAGTTGGCTCCTATTATAGTATCAAACAGCTAAGAGATACTGTGAGCGTTAATGTTTCAAAAATATGTTTTTCCGCAAAGGGTACCTCGGGATAAGATAGGTGAAATGCCCCTTGACACGAATTTTGGAATAAACCTGATAGGATCGTTCTTTGGGCCTAAAAATAATAATAATAAATTGTCTTTATTAAGGGCGAAGTTAACCATACATTTTTGGTTCTCTAACACAATAATAAGATCAACATAGTCGGTATGTCAAAATTGCCCCCCACCTGCCTAAGAGAGGGCCCACTTCAGTTTTTATTATTTTTACAGAAATGGAATCAATTTAAAATTCTGAAAAAATTCGTGCGTGTAGTAATCCCAAAGACCTATAGCCTCAATTTTTTGGGACTCTATTGGGCCCCACTAAGGCCCTTAAAAATATTTTTTAATTTCTAAAGTCAAATATTTTTGTTATGATAAAGAGGTGCGGAAAATGTTATTTCATCACATTATGTGACTAAATAACGCAATCTTTAAGGTAGTTTAGAAATTTCCAAACCCTGTGCGTCAGGCCCAAAATTCAATTTTTTCATTTTATTTAACGAAAACTCATGTTAATTAGATAGGAGGAATAGCATATGAAGCTTTGGTAATAAATCAACTCCTGGGGCAAAGGACTCACCCCGTTGGGTTGATCCCTGGGGCCCAAAGACCACCTTCTTCAGTAAAAAATTTCCCTCGTGGGATCAAAAGTCATCCGGCATGAGTGAATAGTCTCCTAAAGAGCAAGAAGGCACGCACTGGGCAAATACCTTCCCCAGGTAAGTATTCATTATGATATACAAGAAATTAAAAGTAAGAAACTGTTTTTGCCAAAATTAAATTCTATTATAAATTTCACAGATCTTGCATCTTTCGCAAGTATCTTAAGCATATTGAAAATACCCGATGCAACTATACTGCTCTTGAAGTCCAAGGATGGATAGCTAGGATCATAGGTATTTTCAGTATTTTTTGCATTAGGTACCATTAGCGATTAGTGATAAAAAAAATAATAAAAACTTTTATCAAATTTAATAATACCATTGGGTTCGTTGTAATTGGACCCATGTTCATTGATACAAAATTTTTAGATTAACCCAGCTATCCGATCATCTGTCAAATTTTGCCATAAAGCTTGTAGAACACCCTGTATAGTGCTTTTCTACTGTACTTTTTTATATCATACTTAGATGAGTTTGATAATTTCATTTACATAATTTTAAATATATTTGTGCATACGATCGAATTAAGCTAGTCCATGTTTTATTGGGTTATTTTGTTTTTTAATGTTAATTTGAAAGTGACGGCGTTCTGTAAGAAATAACGCAAGTTGTGCAAACTAAGTAACATACGATATGGCAGTGTCCGCATGTATCACAAGAGACCATTAAGTTTAGGGGTGTTTATGTTTATATTTTAGTTTCGAGATACTGCTTGGATTCTTATTGAAACGTGATATCCCTAATAGCATGGCGTTTAGTGAACGGTACGGTTACAAGGCCGGCGCAGCGGCCTAGACAGATCTGTCGCTCTCGATACGTTTTTCGTACGATGGGTCCTATATCAGTAGTATTTTCGATACTAAAAATATATGTAGTTACTTAGGATATGAGTATATCACAAGAAAAAAAATAGTAGTCCATCAAATAGTTCATAAAGAAAAAATTGTTGCAAAATTAAAATATTTTTTTCAAAATTCCTATTCATTTATTTTATTGGGTATCAATTTTTTTTATAATCGACAAAGCCGTGGAAAACATATATTTTAGTTCCGGAATTCGGCTCATTTACATTAAATTTGAGAAAATCAATTTTTTTCATTTTTCTAAATTCTTTCATAAGTTATATAAAAAACATGTTTTCAAGTTGGCATTTAGGGTAAATTATTCTCGTATTGGTAGGAACTTACATTCCAAATATGAACCATATCCAAGCCGGGGCAGCTGACCCATGCCTATCCAGTAACGCTCTTTTTGTCATAAAGTAAAGGGTTTGGTACTCTATAATTAAAAAAAAATCCCATTACACATTTTTTTACAGGAGTGTTTCTATCGATCACACTGTGTGTTACGTATGTCCATACACAGTTCAAAAATAATACAACACAATATAATTATACAGTATATTTTTATTTATAATAATATATTTGGATTTGACAATTTCTGTAATTCAATGTACTCTTACAAAATATACATTATGAGAACCAATTACAATATTTACACGAAGCAGAAACCCCTTTACTTATTGTGTTGAGCAACTTCCATCTATAAGTAAATACAGCTTCTTGCTAAGTATTACAGTTTAATTATAAAAGTTGTTTAAAGCCAGCTATATCTTGGCTGCACATTTTTGCTGTCTTGAATACGTTGAATGTTTCTTTGGGTCAGTGGTGTAGGAACTTGACTTTTCGGAGGAGTTGGTGAACGAAGTGAAGGCGATGCTTCTTCAGGCTACGATCAAATAAGTTATCATTAGTATATCAAATATTAGTAAAAAATACGCTTGCATTAATGATATTTAGCACAATCAATGAATGCTTAAAATGGTAGTGTAGAAGACATGGTCTGGAACAGAATTTTTGACTCCAGGGTTGTGTTTGGAGTAGGTAGGATATACCTACGTAGTATAGGTAGTAGGTCACTTTTTTTGGTTCTTTGCTTATATCTCGAAAACAGTATATGAAGCAAAAAGGTTACTCATCCTATTCAAAATCAAAGCTAGCAAAATTTCTTACAAGGCTAGTACTATTAATTTTTTTCTATTTCCAATAGCTTCCGAGATTTTTGCTAATGAAAATCGCAAATGTTCAAAAAGCGCCTTTTTGCCTTACACTTTTCGACAAACTTTACCTTCTAGCTTGTCAGCCCTTAGTTTTACAGCAATGCCCTCACAGTAGAAGTTGTGGAGCATTAAATTTCCCTTAAAGCGAGTCATTATATGTTCAAATGATCAAAAGTAATCTGAAATTGTCAGACAAATTTCGAGATTCCGAAAGAAAACCTTATATTGCACGTTCTCTTTATTTAACTTTGAAATCTGTCTAAGAAATGTTTTCATTTTCAAAAACTTATTCAACGAAGCTACTACGGTCGATGGGGCGCGTGAAAAAAAATGTCACCCTCGCTGCACATATATAGTCTGTTTTTAAACCAGGAGGAGTAAACATGAAAGTTCCATGCACACCATAAAAGTAACTAGAAAATACACTAAAACCATTTTGGCGTTTTGGGCAACCAACAATACACGACTGCAGTGTATTTGTGTGAATTTCATTACATTATATAATGCATCGACCTCTATTCGACCTCTAGATATTTTATATAGCATTCATACCATTTACGCAATATAAAGGCGTCAAGTAATTAGCCACTTTTACCTTCAGGTTTATACAAAAGGGATTAAAAACTGATATATAATGTGCAAACGATAAAATAGAAATCATAACCAAATAATTTATGACACGAAATTAAAATTTTTATAATGTCAAAATTTACGACTTCGCCTTGTGTGAAACTGGCGAGGGCCTGTCCAATCATAGATGTATAATTTAGTGCGTTAACTTTAAAACGCTCCTCCTGGTTTAAAAACAGACTATAGTACCCTAAAATAAATTTCATTTTTGAAAAATACACCTATGATGCGACGAAAGTATAAGGGTTCTATGGAACCTTAAAAATTACAGTTTAAAAAAATATTTTGCTGATTTTTTGAGAACGTTCACTTTTTGTGCACTTCTTCCACCCCTATTGTTATACTTTGTTACATTTTCTATTACTCATTGGCCCCCAAAAAGCGAATGTGTTTGTTAAATAACCATTCGATCAATATTATTAGTTCAATTTAAAACCAATATTTAACCTTAAAGTTCCAAGTACAGTGCCACAAGGTTCTAAGTATATTGCAGCACTTTTTTAAAATTGAATTTTTTAATAAAATTAACATAATTCAACTGCATATTACTGTGGGCACTGAAGTCAAATATCTCAAATATATTTTAGCATATTTACATTCTATTATACCAACATTTCCTGGTACCTACTCCAAACTTTTTAACTTTATTTGCTGTCTATTTTCTATTTAACGTTTTGAACCCTCTGGTTCTCACCTCACGGAATGCAATTTTAATAAATAATTATTTATTATACAATTACCTTCTCCCCAGAGCTCACTGTGTAAATACACAATATACAGCTTATATACAAAGGTGTAACTTTTAAATAAAGAGAAAGTGCAAGGTACTGCTTTCTTTCGGAATCTCGAAATATACCAGAAAATTTCAAATTGCTTTAACTTTTGATCATTTGAAGATAAAATAACAAATAATAACTCGTTTTAAAGGAACTTTAATGCTCTACACTGAGGCGATTTGCAATTTTCGCTAGCGGATATCTCGAAAGCTATTGTGAATAGAAAAAAAATAATAGTAACAATCTGGTAGGAAATTTTATTAGCTTTCATTTTGAATTGACCAATCTCCTTGCCGTGAGGTACTGTTTTCGAGATACGAGTGAAAAACAAAACATGCTTCCCCACCACCCCGCTCATCTCGTAGGTCCGGGAACTTTTAGTATGTTTACCTCCTAACTACACCAAACACAGCCCTGAAGTTAAAAATTCTGTTCCAGACTAAGTCCTCTATACGCTCTTCATTGACTGGGCTAATTAGCAATTTAGTAGATAGTAGCAAAAATTAATATAATAAAATTAGGTATGAAGCAAATAGTTCTGATTTTTTAATTCGGTGTTTTCACTATATGCTCCACTATGTCATCAGTTACATTAACGGCTGAAATCGCGTTTAACAAGTGGTAAGCACAGCATTTTATTTACTTTTTACGTGTGATTAAATAAGTAATGGCTAATATGAGCTTTGACCACTTATTATTGCAATCAATCGACGATTGATTGCAATAAGTGGTCGGTAGACGTCTCTACTTGCAAGTTGCGTAAATACTCTTGCTCAGCTTGCACGAGAGAAAAAAAAATGTATCTGTTGGGTTATTTACCACCGGCTCCGTACTAACGAAGGCCAAAGCCTGAAACTGTATACGGATGGTATAATTTACGCCACACAGGGTAAATTTGTTTTGTAGTGTTTATATGAGAATACAGCCAGGAATCTTTGGGCATTTAATATATTATGCAACCCCCAGGAAACCAGATCATATTTTTTGTGAACTATAAGTATTTTTTATATGTAGTAGTTTTTGACATATGTCAATTTTTTAGAAACGCAAGGGTCCATTAAATAATTCATATTTTAAACTGTTCAGGCTAGGTGAGTAAGTCTTTTTTCAATCGATTCTCTAAAGTTCAAGGAATCATTTAAGTGGCCACAATAGGCCCAATGAAGTTTCCAGTGGTTGCTGAGATTTTCTAAAAATGAGAATAAAAAAATATCAAAAACTCAATTTCTTCAAATGGCACATGGCAAATTTTATTATGGCAATCTATATAGAATTAAATTTGAGGTGAATTTATTTATATCAGCCTAACCTAACACACGTAGGTACTTTTCGAGTTATTCGCAGTTTTTTGTTAAAACATATAATGTATCCAAAAAAAAACATAAGAGCCTTATGAAACAATCGAAACAATAGAAACAAAAGAACAAAGAATAACAACTAAACTTAGGTCAGTGTTTATTACAGCATGCTATGTAGATATCTAATTCAATTTGCACAGGTGGGAGTTTTCACCTTCACAATTATTTGCTAGTTAAGGATCTGGTTTATCAAACTGCATCCACGTCTAGGGTGCTAGATCAAGTACTTCCAAAATATTAACAAATTGAATTGGGTAGGTAGGTATCTACATAGCATGTTGATTAAATGATTAAACACTTAAGTTTAGTTGTTATTTTTTGCCTTTTGTTTTATTGCTTCAGTTGTTTGTAGGCTTTTACGTTTTTTTTAGACAAATTATAATTTTCAACAAAAAACTGTAAATCATTCACAAAGTACATGTGTTGGGTATAGGACATGCTGATATGTCCACCTCAAATTTAATTCTACTTGGATTGTCTAATAAAATTGACACGCGTCATTTGAAAAAATTGAGTTTTTGACATTTTTTTATTGTCATTTTCAAAAAATCGCAGCAACCACTGGAAACTTCGTTAGGCCTATCGTGGCTATTTAAATGATTCCATGAACTTTGGAGAATTGATTGAAAAAACTAATTTACCTAGCCGGAACGGTTTAAGAGATATGATTTCCGACAACCAAATGCTTTTTACTCGAAATTTAATGCCGAATTAAAAAAAATAAAATACAATTCAGGTATGTCCATTTATAAAACAAAGACGGCATCAACTGCCGGTATTTTCAGAAGTGCCGCCATTTTGAAATGATTATTTCCGGACTCGCAATGGTTGACTATAGCAGGGTACCAAATGTCAAATGTCTATCTCATTTGCAAGTGGGAAATGTGACCGCCTTAAAAGAATCACCCTGTATACAGCAACTTTTAAATTGTTTTTTATTTTTCGGTACTGTCACAAATACTTTTCTGGGGATTTTCCGTAACAATGTAACTGATGGCGTGATCAGTGCGCGATGATATGATGTATTTTTAGCAATACAATTTAAAAGTACTTTAAGGTATTAATCGACTGGTTGTGAAAGTTTAATTGTTTTTGACATTAGTCGAGTATTATCCTCATAGTCAAGGAGATCTTAAAATTTGTGAAAACACCGAATTTTATGCAATAGTTGACTTGCTGAGAATTAGTCGGTGCTGGTATGCACAAAGGTAATTCAAACTGAGAAGAACCACGACACATTATTTCGCCTGGAAAATATAAATTGCGATATAGACGCGGGAGGAGTCTAAAAACATATTTTTCTCTGCTTGAATAATTTTTAAATAGATTGATACGTCATTTAAAAGCAGAATTACATTATTGAACTTTGAATTCCTACCTGTGTAACCAACAGAGGAGGCCTCGCTGCTGCTTCATTGTTTGTGTCATCCGTTTCAGATTTTACTTCGTCTATATCAGGCTTTGCCTCATCTGCTGATTCTATTTCTTCAAATATTTTCTCAGTTTTAATTATTTCTTTTTCACTTCCACTAGCTTCATCAAAGCTCTCATTATATAACTTTGACTCTCTCAATGTATTCAGTATTTGCTCTTGTGACTCATTAACACTTTTGTTGATTTTGTCTTTCTGTGCTTCATCTTCTTTGTCTTCTTTTACGACTTTTGATTTCTGCATGTCTTTAACTGCCTTCCTTATTTCTTCAATTTCTTCTTCTTTATTATGATCGTCTGTTATATCTCTATTCTTTTCTGAAGATGTTCCATTAGAACATGTCATGTCAGGTTCTTCGCACTCTTCATCAATTTTAATGTCTTGGCAATTCAAGGAATCTGGAGGTTCCTGCTTAATTAGTTTATCAGTGCTATGTTCTAAAGTAGGCGGTGAATTAATTGTGGGTGCGGAAGTCAACTCATCATCACAGTATTTCTTACCGTTAGATACATGGACATCTACGTTATTTAATGTTTGATCTTGTGAACTACTAGAGGATGAATTTACTAATTTCTTCACACTTAAAATCGGCGAATTCTTTGCACTATCCAAAGTAATTAAATCAGGCTCCTTCCAGGGTACCGACGAGGCAGACTGCGCGGGGGATTTTGGTGGATCAACCGTAATTTTTGGCGCAGCTGATGCATGTTGATTTTCCATAAAAGTCACATTTGTGTTTAAGGTATAACTTTTCTTCTTAGCAGACTCATTGTCTAGATGTAAAATTAATTAAAATTATATAGAGATTAGTGTTAGAAGCGGAAAAAGTGGCAGTTGCAAAGCGATTTTAGTAATGTTAGATATTAAAAACTATAGTAGAGAAAATATTGTTCATGAATTTTTACCTGAAGTATGTTTGCCCCTAACCAGCTCGAATATATCTGAGCCAGTCATGTCAGGTAATTGTATAGGTGTTATAGCTCGTGATATGTTTTCCGGACTTTTCGCAGACAGTCTTTTGGCTTCTGCAATGGCCTTCTGTAAGTTTTGTTGCTTTTTAACCGAGTCTCGGCTGTGACAGTGGCCTATTTGTGACCTAGAAATAATTTTGGTATAAAAACTTAAAATTTAGTACCTATTTTCAAGAAGCAAATTATCAAATTTATGACTTCTACAAATACATGGTGGGAGGTTTATTTAAAGTACAAAAACAAAGAAAAATGTATAATAATTTAATTGTTTTAATACAAAGAGAAGCCTTGGTCGCTAGTGTTTTCGAAATAATTAAATTATGAGGTAATGGTGAATAAGTGTGATTATTATTGAAAAATGACGCTTGTTCTTGTGTAATTATTTTTTTGGAATTACCATCGCAAGAAAATTGTTGTGTTCTGCAACATTAGCAGATTTTCATATTGTTAACGGACAAAATTATTCAAACTTAAAGATAGAAATTAGAAAGTATTTTTATTTAGTTTATTATTACTTCATCTCCAGAATTTGACAAAATAATTACAAAAGGACGAGATAAATTATTTAACATTTAATTTACCTTAATAGGAAACATAATGGCTTATAAAATTCGTCACGGCTTAGAGAGCTCAACTCAAAGAGTGGTAATAATCTGACAGCTAATTGGCAGATAAAAATGTATAGTTATTTGAAACTTGTCGCTAAGTGCTTACTGTATCCTCAATTTCATTAACAAAGATTGATAGAAACACTAACAAAGAAAACGAATGGGCGCCACTATGTTTTTTTTAACTTCCCTTGTTTCAGCTAAGATAGCAGTTTTTAATTCCATGACCAAGACAATTTTTGATTTCAAGGTATAATATTATAGTGTATTCAGTTTAAGAATGGAGCAAACGTACACTAATGATCACTGTTCAAATCAACCTTAATACGCAAAGGGCCCACTGTAATATGAATTTGCGTCGCGTTTTGACCAATAAGAAGATGGGCATTAGCTCCTTATTTTAAAAAATCGCTTCTAAAACTAAGTGGAGTATGGGTAGGATTTACGTTCTTGTTCCCAGGGCTTTACTTCAAGACTAACATTCGTGGTGGACATTTTGTATTTAAAAACGTCCCACTGAATGTTTGACTAGGGCTTAGTGCCTCTCCTCCACACTTGACAGTCACAGCTCTATGAAATTCCTTTATAAAATGAGAAATATTTTTGCCATAGTTTATTTAAAAAATCATGCTCAGATACGAGTCAATAATATCTACTCTACGGACCAGCTTTGCTAGACTCAACTCAAGTCCTATATAAGCACTACATTAATAAATAAATGATGCAAAGGAGACTAAAAATACAAAAGAAATCTATTGTAAAACTCCAACATTGCCATTTTTACGTTTAAAGATCACTTTGTTTTAATACTTACGCAATTTGTGCGCCTTTTACGACCTGTCGCCATTTATTTATACCCGAGTTAAGCACCGCCAGTTTCGCAATTCTTCGGAATCTTAAAATAATCACAAAAATTATGTATAAGGCGTCTTAATCCTAAACTATCATCATAATAAATAAATCGGGGCGTTCTAAATTAAATTGATTTATTCAAAAAATCTATACCGACATTACTATATTAGTAATGATGACTTACCTAGCCAAGGAATCCTCATTTTCTGGCGGTGGGGCATATAGTTCTTCATCTTCTTCTGAGGCTACAGGGGCTACTTTAAAATCTTTCATTAAGCGCCTTTCCCACACTTTCATTTTTCTTCCCAGCACAGCTAGAAATATACGAAGCTATTCAAAAAAATATGTTCGCTTCTAAGGGGGGAGGGGGTCACTGAAAATGTGACAGAGTGAATGATGTGGTTGAGGGAGGGAGTTTACAGAGAGTGAACGTTCTCAACAAAAAAGTTAAAAAGTTAAATTTTTGGAATGTAGAGGAACGGGTGTTTGTAAATGAGCATTATTGTAAGGGGGTCTGATAAATGTTACAAAGTGTGACAAAGAGGGGGGGATAAAAAATAACTCATTTCTGCGAACGTATTTGTTGAATTGTCCCCATGGTGCATTGTGGGTTTCTTTAACAATTACAACTTCAAGGTGTCAATTTTTTTTGGGGACAAATATTTTGCATGATAATATGTTGATCCAAGAAAAGAAAAAAATTGATAAAAGGTTTCCTTTACACTGACGGTTTTTCTTAAATTAAATATTTTATGAATATACGATATTTCCAGGATAGTAATAGTTATAATATTGAGTGTCAGTAACGACAAACTAAGCCAAGTTTAAGACATTTTGCGACCCACATCTCCCGTTTTAATATGTTCATTACACCCATAAGGAGAAGTAATAACTTTTAAAAATGCCAGGTCTTTTATAAAAGATGCCGCCTCTATCGGCAACGCAAAAAGACATTTCATATGTTTTTCGATCTCGCGTTATTTAGTTGTAGGCTACTCCGGCGCTTAGTAATCATAGTGTTATCAATGTGTTTGATTTGTCTAGCTTTTAGGTAAATTTGTATTAAGAATTAATAACAGTTGGTGTAATGAATGGGATGGTGCGAGGGAAACTCCTTCATGGGGTATTTCTGGTAAAAGTTATAATATGCGCGACGTCCACAGGTATCCTCCGTTTTACTTTGTCGCCCAAAGTAATGCCGGTGATATTCATGGCAAAGTCACTACAACTCGCTTGGCATATGAGAGGATTTAGTTTAGTTATTGAATGAACACTTTGTAAAATAAAACGTAGTGGTAGAAAATAAGGTGCAATTTATTGATAAAGGAATATGTAAAAATTGTACTTACAAGGTAGCCCTCCAGGGAGCAACTCCTAGGAGGGGAGTTGGGCCACGCAGCACTCGGAGCAACTTGACCCCACAAAACTCAAAATCCAACTCCATCTCCCCTTATGCCATAATATGTCGTACAAAGTAATATAGAGAATAAGCCTGTGGATGTCGCGCATATTATAACTTTTACCAGAAATACCCTTTGAAGGAGTTTCCCTCGCGACATATAGTGAAGGCGCTGAGTTTATTTCTCAGGGGTGATTCTCCATAATTATTTTATTTTATTTTAAAAGATTTTGAAAATCGAGTTTATGTAGAGAATTAATTTTTATTCATGCATTTATGTAATTGTTAATTTTAACAAGCCGTTTTTCGAAAAATAACATTATATGAATTATTTTTAAATGACAGTGGCAACACTGTAAAACACGGATTTTACAGTGTTGCTACTGTCATTTAAAAATAATAAAACAATTTTACTTTTACCGTGCAAAATTAGTTTTAAATTCAAATCGTTACTTGAATTTTATTGGTAATTTTTACTCGTAGCCGTTTTGTACATTTTCACAAACATCACAATTCAGTACCTCGATTAAGCTGTCGGTTAAGTGTGAGAATAGCCCTTGGCTAAACTTCAATAGAAAAAAAAACATTTTCAATGACACGAAAAGTGAGCGCATTTTCCTTGTCGCTTCCGCCTTCTGTTTATAATTGTACATCTGCGCTGAAAACATTGCCTAATTGATTAATTTTAAGTAAAAAACAGGTTTGAGCTAGAAGAAAATATATAAAAATATCTTACTTACTGGACCATCATATCATCGTGCAAAATATTTATACGTATAGTCCAAACACCCTGTATATGCTCTCAACTTTGACCTTTTAGTTTTTGAAATATAAGGTACAAAAGTTCGCAAAAAATATCTGAAAAACCACTAAGCCGGTTATTGTAAATTTCAATTTTAATGAACAAAATTTCAGTTTAGTTTGAAAGTGGAAGGCCAGAGGCGTGCCATTGTAGTTCCAAAAGTAATCATGAGTCATTAGTCATTACCTATAGTACGACAACGAGGGGAATTTCAAAAACCTGATAACATGTTAAATATACGGACTACCCGAAGAATTATTTTTTAAATCTTTGTTTGGGAATAAATTAGGTTTCTCCATTTACGTGTTTTTTGGGCTCTGAAAACAAACAAGTAGAACCGAAAGCCATTAAACATATATAAACATTTTGTTTGTCTTTTTCTGCAAGTTTTCCTTTTCTATGCGTCTCCATTACCTTTTTCCTTTCTCTCTGCAGATGATGTGTCCATACCATTTTTACCCAACACTTCAAGAATCTCATATCGAAACGAGGAAATATCACTCTTTAATTCATTAACGTCATCTTCGGTGACTATAGCTTCTTCATATTTTCTGTGCATCGCTGAAACGTATCTCCAAACTAGAGCTCTCATCACAGCTGTGTACCTGTAGTCCCTTTCTTTCTCCTCTCTGTTCCTTCTCTAAAACAAAAGAGGAAGAGCTTATCTGGATTCTGGACTATTATACAGGGTGAATGGAAATGGAATATAAATTTTAGTTTTTTCTCTGAAATCGTGCATGTGGTGCCGTTAAAAATTAATTTAAAAAAAGTGTGTGTTGTTTGGTCATTTCTTTTTTTAAGAGGGTTGTAATTGGATGCACTTTTCAATAAAAGCATTTTTTGAACTCTATTGTCTTGTGTCAAATGGAGACAGGTCAAACAGTTCATTAAAAAGCGATCGGCCAACTTTACAGAAGACCTCTTATGCCAAAATAGAAAGGTCATTAGAATAATGATAGGTCTTCTAACCGGTCACTGCCAACTTAATAGACATCTGAGTCTAATGGGTCTGGCAGATGACAAGGAGTTCTGAGGAAAACAAACATGAGCGCCACAATGGATCATCAAGGGTCGCGGTGGTCAAGGCCAATCAGCCAGCTACCCCTTTCTAAATCACAATTTGAAAAATCTGTCAGATAAAGAAAAATTGTTTTGTGAACACTGCTTGTTCCCAAAAAAATTTAGTTAATTTTTAAATGTACTATATCGGGTGAGTCACGAATTGCGCTCGCCCCGATATTTCCTAAAATATTTGGAATAGAAAATTGAAATTTGGAGGCCTTATTACACGACTAAAATGCCATCTTTTCAATAAAAAATCAAGTTTGGTACACATCCGGTTTGACCGGAAATGACCACAACTTTCGATTTTTAAATGGAATGCCCTATATATTTTTACATTTTTGGAATCTAGAGGAAATTTTGAATACAATACATCCATTTTGGTCACTTTTTGATAAACATTAAAAATTTTATTAAAAAATCTATTTCTGAATCCAGTTTGACCGGAAATGCCCACAACTTTCGATTTTTAAATGGAACACCCTATATATGTTTACATTTTTGGAATCTAGAGGAAATTTTGAATACAATATATCCATTTTGGTCACTTTTTGATAAACATTAAAAAATTTATTAAGAAATCTATTTCTGAATCCACAGTGCTGTGGTGCCTAAAATATATTTTAGTTTGTGTGCTACGTTACTATAAAAATAAAAAGAGCAATATGATTGCATTACTTAATTCTCTAGAGGCGCTTAAAATTTTAAATGTGATTTTTACCCTCTAACTCGGTTTTTTTAAATGGGAATTTAATCGTTCACCAACATTTTTAAATACCTCATTTTCATACGAATCCAATGATACCAAAATTTTGAAAATCCGCTCAGAAATATTTGAGATTTCAACCAAAATACAATGCAACCAAGCTTTTAGAAACATGCGGCTAATAGATAATAGATTAGTGAGCTTTGGAAACTAAAATGGCACATTTCTGTGTAAATCTGGTAACCTAATAACATTGGAAAAATCATAGTAGCCATTGAATGTAATAAAACAATATCAGCTGTCAGACAGATTCGTGTAGTTATAGGCAATCTTGAGCTATCAAACATTTAATAATTGTAAGCGCAAAGAACGTTACAATTAAGTTACATAGGTATGTGGAGGTAAACACAATTACATCCACAAGGACATTTGCAATAGAATGCGACATCAGTTCGGTTTTCAGAGTTTTATTTAAATGAACATAAATATCGGGCCTATAAATAAATAAAAATCAATTCCGTTTGAACAATTAAACTTAAACTAGGTAACAGTAGGCATCTTTAAAATAATTAATATAATTAAACCATAAATTGACATTTATAGATATTGTTCAAAATGTCCACCATTTTTTTCTATACACAATTCGACTCTCCGCAACAGTTGCTTGAATGGCTCTACGCAATTCAGCCGGCGTTATTTCATTAAGAGCCCGTACAACTTTATTTTGCAGCTCTTCACGGGTATTTGAAGAAGTTTTATAAACTTTATTTTTGAGAGTGCCCCATACATATTAGTCGAGGGGTGTTAAGTCAGGTGACCTAGGAGGCCACCTGATATGATCTTGATTTGCAATAAGGCGTTCACCATGCAAGTTGTTTAAATATTCCATCACTCTTCTGGAATTATGTGGGTGAGCACCATCTTGTTGGAAAAACAGATTTTGTAAATAGGCAAGACGAAGTAAGTCAAGAAATTCTGCTGTCTGGTTTTGTAAAAAGAATAAATATCATTCGCCAGTAAGTGTTCCATCAAAAAATATGGGTCCAATTATTCGATCTCCAAGTACTCCAAGCCAACAGTTAAACCCAAATCTTTCCTGAATATTCCCCCGCCCTACCAACCTCGGATTTTCTTGAGCCCAGTACCTAGTATTATTTCTGTTATACATACCTTGGTTCGTAAATCTACTTTCATCTGAATATAAAATATGAAAAGGAAAACCTGGGTTTTGTTGCACTGCATTTAAGAACCAGTTGCAATATACTAGCCTCCTGTCGTTATCATCTCCATAAGAAGGTGTATTTGGTATTTATAAGAACGAAACTTATGTTTCTTTAAAATTATGCAGACCGAAGACTGACTAATGTCGCATTCCATTGACAATTCCCTTGTTGATGTTGTTGGGTGTACCATCACAAATCCTAATACATCAATTTCTTTGTCCTCACTTACAATAAATGTTTGATGGTCATCTTGTTGATTGGGTTCCTTTCTTAATTCTTGTTCCACTCTGGCAAACAAGTGTCTGCTTGGATGACGTCTGTTGGGATATCGTTGCTGATACAGTTCTGCAGCTGCAGTTGAATTTTTGAGACGCTCTCCATATATCAGTAACATATCGACCTTTTCATTTCTACTAAAATTATTCAATTTTTACTCAAAGAGATTTCCGCAACGCTTTATTTTGTATCTGTCTGACAGCTGATATTGTTTTATTACATTCAATGGCTACTATGATTTTTTCAATGTTATTAGGTTACCAGATTTACACATAAATGTGCCATTTTAGTTTTCAAAGCCCACTAATCTATTATCTATTAGCCGCATGTTTCTAAAAGCTTGGTTGCATTGTATTTTGGCTGAAATCTCAAATATTTCTGAGCGGATTTTCAAAATTTTGGTATCATTAGATTCGTATGAAAATGAGGTATTTAAAAATGTTGGTGAACGATTAAATTCCCATTTAAAAAAACCGAGTTAGTGGGTACAAATCACATTTAAAAATTTTAAACGCCTCTAGAGAATTAAGTAATGCAATCATATTGCTCTTTTTATTTTTATAGTAACGTAGCACACAAACTAAAATATATTTTAGGCACCACAGCACTGTGGATTCAGAAATAGATTTCTTAATAAATTTTTTAATGTTTATCAAAAAGTGACCAAAATGGATATATTGTATTCAAAATTTCCTCTAGATTCCAAAAATGTAAACATATATAGGGTGTTCCATTTAAAAATCGAAAGTTGTGGGCATTTCCGGTCAAACAGGATGTGCACCAAACTTGATTTTTTATTGAAAATATGGCATTTTAGTCGTGTAATAAGGCCTCCAAATTTCTATTTTCTATTC
Organism: Stenurella melanura; assembly: GCA_963583905.1. Taxonomy (NCBI): domain Eukaryota; kingdom Metazoa; phylum Arthropoda; class Insecta; order Coleoptera; family Cerambycidae; genus Stenurella; species Stenurella melanura. The sequence goes on from OY757314.1 coordinate 122,373,056, forward strand.
CAAATATTTTAGGAAATATCGGGGCGAGCGCAATTCGTGACTCACCCGGTATACATAAAGTTCACCGATTGTCAGAAAAAGTTGTCCATTCAGGTTCTAATATGGCTGACTATTGTCAGAAAGACGAAGCTTACGATGACGACAATATGCCAATATTCCTTTATCCACAGAGACATCATACAACCTTCCACTCGACGTATTTATTGAGATATTAATGATCAATTCTCTGGAATGGCTTAAACGATTTCTACACAAATATTTGCAAACTGTAGAGTATGCCTCGCCCGCTGTCCACTATTTGTTTTATCAAGCTATGTCTAGTATAAGATGGGGTGCCATCAATCGTACCCATGATCTCGCATATGAATAAAAACGTCAAGACGAATAATTGACAGTTTGTTGTAGTTAAAATAAAGTATGCGAGTTGTAGTAGGGAACCTAGACATCTGAATTTGGCATTCGAGGACCTAAAGAAACTGAACATTGGAACTTATGTAAATTGACCGGGCGCATCCGATTTTTTTTGTCGCGAATTGATTTGGAATTGCGAAATTAGTGATATGTGGAGTTTTGCTTTTTTTATTTGAGATTTTTTAGTATTATTCGTTTAACTTGTCATATATTTTTTTATTAGTAAGTTTATTAATCTTAAATTTAAAACAGGTAATTTTCAAATACTTCTATCCACGTTGAAATGACCAAAGTTAAAAAAATATTATTAAAGATAACTATAGGTACTATAAAGACAAAGTTGTAGCCAATGAATCAAAGATAGTACAGGCAATGAAGGCAAAATTTTGTAAAAACCTCACAAAAACTAATAAAACGATAATTTCCGGGATTTAAATAGGTAATAACCTGTAGAATGAAATTGTGCATTCCTTGCACTTCCAAGTTCCGGGAAAATTCAAAAAAATTTTGATTCCTTTTTTTTGATTTTCGGTTTTTTTGCTCTAGCGGCTGAAACAATGAAAATAGAGAAAAAAGTTTCTCTTTCTCTACTAAAAAGGTCTTTACAAATGTTTGTCTTAAGCCGTTTAAGAGATAAATCTAGTTTTCGCGCGGCAAATGAGAATTCTACGGGAGTTTCGTACGATCGGGCACATCGATCGATATTTCTTACTATTCAGCGCTGCTAAAAAAAATTAAAATGATACGAAATGTAGAGAAAAGTCCCAGCTTTAATGTGGAACTAATCATAAAATTCATAGAAATTTTTATGACAGAAAAAAGTATTAGAAGATGGCTTAGTAAACTTTATACAGTTGATTTATTCATATCATAGTTTTATGCATCCTCCCTATTTCTCTCGAACAATAGGTGCTTTTTCACTCCATGGATTCGATTCCACGCAGTTTAACCTATATTTCGTGAAAATCTCAGTGAAGAATATTAAGAAACAAATAAGTTGTATATGTTTTACTGTATAATTGTTAATTTTCTGAACGTGTATGAATAATGTAGACAAATTCAAAAAGTGCTGCACGCATTTGAAAAACTCTAAAGTCATTCGAGAGAATATGTTTTATTCTACTTATGATCCAAAAATTAAGACTGTACTATTATTATTAACTAAGATATAGCGAATTGAACTCCAAAATTTGAAGGTGACTGATCGATGAGAAATATACCCTCTACTTTGATCGCAAGGCATATTTGTCCAACAAAAGTAATTGCAATAAAATGTTAATTGGATTAATATATAATTAAGAATATATTGGCATAAGAATATATTGGCAAAATGAATTATCAATCTAACGACTCCCGGCAAAGATATGAATAAATCTATGGATAAACTCTACAAAGTTTACTAAGCCATCTTCTAATAATTTTTCTCTCTGATAAATTTTTTTATGAATTTTGTGATTATTTCCACATAAAAGCTGAGACTTTTCTCTACATTTCGTGTTATTTTCATTTTTTTCAGGGGCTCTGAATAATAAGAATTATCCATCGATGAGTCCGGTCGTACGAAACTCCCAGAGAATTCTGATTTTTCGCGCATTTCGAAGCGGCTCAAAACTAAAAGTGGAAAACTAGATTTATTTTCTAAACGGCTTAAGTAAGACAAACATTTGTAAGAGCTTTTTTTGTGGAGAAAGAGACGAGCTACAACTTTTGTTGAAAGCTTTTTTCTCTATTTTCATTATTTTGGCCGCTAGAACAAAAAAACCGAAAATCCAAAAGTTTTTCCAAATTTTTTTGAAAACGGAACTTGGAAGTGCAAAACCGGTAATATCACTTGTAGAGAAAAGAAAATCATGTCACTTTGTTGGTGATCGAATTCTGAACAACTCTCAAAATGTCCGTCCGTCCATCTGTCTGTCCGTCCGTCACGTTTTGTAAGGACGATAACTTAAGAACGAAAATTCCGACAGTATTGAAATTTGGGCAGTCAATTGATGTTACCTAGAGGGAGAATCCTATTGTTTTTAAACAAAATCGATCAATAAATAAAAAAATCGGTAAAGGTATTTACATAGAACTTCCCTCGTTATTTGTGCATGGCGGTCACTCTAAAAAATTAATACAGAGAATACAGAGCGGAATATAGTTATTGCTATTATTACAAAAAAACCTGATAACTTTTGGTCAAAAAAATATACAGAGTGCTCATCCAACAGCAAAAGTTCAATACTAAATAACAGGTGCCTAATATGGAAGGCTTGCGAAAATACCTTTACAAATGTTCACCATGACTGAAGTATTTCTTGGGATGCCATTATTCAATAAAATTATATAATAGGTGCATATGCCAAATATTATTGCCATCTGTCACATTTTCAATTCCACATTCACGTAATGGAGTGGAAGTATAGTGGTGGTTAAAAAATATAAAAAAATTTCAAAACTTTTTTTTTTAATAGGTTTAGAATGTCACGAAACGCGAAAATTTTAAATTTGAGCAAAAAAAATGTTTCGCTCTATTCCAGTGTTAAATTTTTTTCCAAATTGGTGAAAGGATGTGGCAATTTTTTTTTCCGAAATAGGTTTTAAATGTCATGAAACGTGGAAATTTTAAATTTGAAAAAAAATATTTCGTCTATTCTATAATAGTAATAAATAGATTACCTAAACAAGTTTTCAAATTTTTTTAAACATTTTTCAAAAACATTTTTAAATTTGTTTAAATAATTTTAGAATGCAATGGAAACGTGGAAATTTTAAATCTGAACAAAGAAAAAAAATTCCATCTATTTTAGTGGTAAAATTTTTTTCGAAATTTTTTAAAAATTTTCAATTTTTTTTCAAACATGTTTTTCTTTTAAATAGGTTTAGAATGCCATGAAATGTGGAAATTTTAAATTTGAACAAAGAAAAAATTTTTTTTATTGGTAAACATTTTTTCAAAATTGTTGGTGAAAAAAATTTTCAATTTTTTTTTTTTCAGAAATAAGTTTAGCGTGTCATGAAACGTAGAAATTTTAAATTTGAGCAAAAAAATTTTTCTTCATCTAAAAATTTTTGTCCCGAAATAGGATTAGCGCGTCATGAAACGTGGAAATTTTAAATTTGAGCGAAAAAAATTTTTTTTCACTACTTATTCCGTTTAGACGGTCCACCCTGTATATTTTCCAGACAGACAGACTGACGGAATTGAAAAACCTATATTTTCGTAATCTTCGTGATCTGAAACGTCAGAATCCGTAAAAATCTCGGAGGGCGATTTTTTCTCGAATACAATACTTCCCTTTGGTATGCGAGGGAAGTAAAAGTTATTAATTATTTAGGTTTAAAGAAAATATATTTTTTTTTATGTTTAGTAATTAAACAAAAAATTTATATTTCAACTAACATTATTTGCAAAAAAAACTACGAATGTCCTTTAGAAAATGTATCTTTTAGTTAAGTTTCCTACAAACCTCGATTATGGGCTTTGTATAGTACCTATGTCAGAAGAGTAATTCCGAAACTGTGCAAAGTGTAAACGGTGATTATTTCGATTAATTAGTATATTATGCCGTCTTACATAATTTCAACAATACATCAATTGTCCTAAAGAGTCATTTTAAAGAAAGGCTACTTGTTTCTCCAAAAATCCTGTCTGTTGTGCGTAGTCGTAGTGTAGAAGATTTTATACAAGAATCTTCTAGAACAAAAGTTCACAACCTAAAGACGGTCAAATGCCAAAAATAAGAAAGAAAGAAGAAAGAAAGAAACAACGGCAATATTAACAAATCATGGAACAAACTACTACAAAGAACGTAATCAGAAAGACAACAGAAAACTTACATGAGTGGTTTCATTTAATGGACATAATAAAATTTAGAAAAATGCCAAAGAAATTAATAATAGTTACATATTACACAGAATTCAAGGTTTTGCATTTGAAGAGAGTAGTTGTGTGGATATGACAGCAAACGACTAAGTACCACACTTTGTGCATGACAAAATTTTTACAAACCCGATACAATCAAACTGTTGAACAAGTATTAACGTTTATTGACATATTTTGTAATATTTTATCGCATCTCGAAGAAGCTTTAGTTGCCAAAAACAAATTATTTATTGTAGCTGAAATTAGAACACTTCTTCATACTGAAATAATTATTCATGGTGTTATATGGAGTGTTAAATATCGTAGTGACGATATTGCACATAAAAAAAAAACGGAGTAAGACGGAAAACAATGGAAAACCATTTAACAGCACCCGTGTTATTATAGCCAGATACTAATTATCATTCAGCAAAACAAATATTTCGATAACTTTTTTAATAACGAAGATTATTAAAAAATGTGTATTTTCGATTTTGGGATAAAACTGACTTTTAGGGAGTGTTCGCAATTCCGAATATTAACGCGACCTCAAAATTCGAATGCAGCAGGTGAGAAACCATTTCAGTTTCCTTAGGTCCTCGAGTGGTAATAGGCCTCTTTTTACAGGCGTTTTCCATACGGCTCGGTTTCCTACTATTGTGAAGTTATTTGGCCTTTACGACGGCAAATATTTCATTTCAATTTACTTTACTCCTAAATTAATAATGCAATTTTTTTTACTAGACAAATATTACATAAAATAGCTTAAATATTTTTAATTTTCGACTTTAAAAAAAAGTAAAAACAATATTTTGCGAAAAAATTTCAATATTACTAAGTACTTCGTTAGAGATAGGAAGATAATTCTATGCAGTTTATACCTTAGTAGACATTCTCCGCAATTTATCTTTCTTTCTTATTCCTAATACTTTGAAGAAATTCTTCGGTTTCGGAAAAATGTTGAATGGTGGCGGTAAGGTTCCTGTCTCTTCAAAGTAACTCATCCATAATTTTGTCCTGGCGAATTTCCACTCTGTGTCTGAATGTTCCTGTAATAAAACAATACAATAAAGTAATGTGCTATTGTTTTGAAAAAAAAAAAATAAAAATTTAAATTATTATCATAAAAATTATTATTCTTTGTTAACCTCTAACTTTTAAAATAATCACTACTAATTGCTTATAAAGCTAAGCGTTATTAAACAATTTTGACATTTACATTTTTTTTATACCTATTGAGATGAAAGGTACACATACAGACGTAAATTGACCCAAACACAGAAATGAAGAAATTTTTTTGGATCCCCCTTCTATACTGTGAAAAGTGAAAAAAAAAATTACACTGCTCCATTATCAAAACTTCAAAAATGTCAATTTTCTTGAAAAATTCTGTGCTACTTTTTTCTTACAATTCAATTCTTTATCAGATCCTGTCGAGGATTCTTTGTTCCATTTTTATTTTTTGGTCCACCCAGATAAATAGCCAACATTGGGAGATTTTTACAATTAATTTATATAATCCTAAAATGATTTTATAGAAGGAATCATGAATATCCGTTCACCGCTCGAGACTTCCGAGGTTATGCTGTTTTTACGGGGCCATTGACTGCACTATAATTTCAAATCGAAATGCATTATTCAGTGCAGGAATCTGACGCGCTAGGGGCCCACCCACTCCTGGAAGCCAGGAGTGACGATGTGGTGCCTTCCTTCTCCTTCAAACAACCCTTTGAGGTGGTCATCCCCAAAAGGGAAGACTGGAACCCACTCGAGGACATACTCAGGCCTGCCGATATCGTCTGGTTTAAAAACGGATCGAGGCTAGAGGAAGGTACCGGAGCGGGGATATATGGGGAAAGGCCCAGGGCTGAGCTTTCTTATGCCCTGGGCAAATTCGCAACGGTATTCCAGACTGAGATCTTCGCTATCTTGGTCTGCGCACAGAAAAATATCCGTAGGGAATACTCCAACAAACCCATACACATATGTAGTGACAGTCAAGCGGCCCTCAAGGCCCTTGCATCGACAAGGACCAAATCAAAATTGGTTCAAAATTGTAAACAGGCTCCCTGCGAACTTGGCTCATCTAACTGGGTCAGGCTTCTCTAGGTTCCTGGATACAGCAACATTGAGGGTAACGAGCGGGTGGACGCTCTGGCCAGAGGGGGCTCTCGGAGACCTCTACTGGGCCCGGAGCCGGCCCTAGGTTACCCTAGATCCAACGCCAGGAAGTTAATAGAAGACTGGACCCGTTCCCAGTTCATTGACTACTGGGCTTCCTACCCAGGACTCCGGCAAGCGAAGCTCCTCATCTCAGGGCCCTTGCCGGAAAGAACAAAACAAATTCTGCGACTAAGCAGGAAACGAGTCAGAGTCGTCATAGGTCTCCTGACCGGACACGGCCCTTTCAGTAAACACCTGCACACCATGGGGGTGGTGGACCACCCCGACTGCAGGTTTTGCGAGGACGAGGTGGAAACTTCCATCCACGTCCTGACTTCCTGCCCTAGGTTGATGAACCTGAGGCACAAACACCTCGGCATTGGCTTTCCAGTGCTGGAGGAAATAAGATATTACCCCAAGGAAGAATTTTGGCCTTTGGACTAGAATCCGGCCTGAACGGGGGTTTTCAATAAATTTGGTTAGCGCTAGAAGAAGAAGAAGATTTAGTGCAGAACCAGAATTATAAATTAATAATAATACATAATTGTTTTATTTAGTAAAAAGCTAATTGTATGCAAAAAAGAGAGGTACACGAAATACACAGAAAAAACAACTTTAGTTGCAAAAGAAAATAATACATTTTATATAAGCTTACACACTTAATCGAGATATAAATTCGTTACTAATTTTGTAAATAGCCCAACACTACGAACATCTTTTACTTCGTTCGGCAAACCGTTGAAAAGTCTCAGACCGTCACCAAAGAGAGTTTTGGGCAATTTACTGAATCTTATGAATTCGATGTTATAATTATCTTTTGACCCTGTGTCATACCGGTGTTTTTCTGATCTTGTCATTAAAGAATTTTGCAGGTACTCTGGAGATTTCTTATGTCTGATTTTGTAAATTAAAGTGACATTTGCCTTATCAATGTTTTGCCTCACGGACAACCATTTCAGTGATTTCAACATGGTTTAAGGAGGGGTATATTTATCACAATTTAATATTATTCTCATTATTTTGTTTTGGAGTACATGTAATCTATTTACATTTTCATTTGAAGGAAATTAGCAAAGAAATACAGTAATGAAAATGAGATGACAGAACTGCGTTGTATATTAACAATTTACTTCATCCTGGCAGATTCCTAGAAATAGGATAGAGAAAATCAAAATTGATTTGATTTCCTATTTTTTTTTTACAAAGATAATCGGCATTATGAGAAAAGGTAAGTTGATGATCCAAAATCACTCAGATACTTTATCTCAGACACTACTTCAATTTTATTATTTTTCATATATACATTAATCATACATCTCGGTAGTATTTCTGACAATTATGTTTAGATCCAATTAACATACATTTTGTTTTGGCCGAATTTAACTTTAATTTATTAACACATAACCAGTTATACAAAATATCAAGTTATACATTTAAAGTTTGTACTATAACTTTCAGATCGTACCCTGACGCAGATATTACTGTCATGTGCAATTAAACTAACAAACGAATTTTTTTAAATTTTACTAATATCATTTATGTATAGCACGAAGAGAAGTGGCCCCAACACACTTCCCTGCGGGACTCCATGTATACTATCCACCGAGTTTAGTTTTGTGACACCTATTTTCTAAATAACTTGTTGTCCATCTTAGGGCAGTCGATTTTAGACCATATTTCTGTAACTTCCACAATAACTTAGACCTATCTATCGTCTCAAAGGCGCGTTGCAAATCAACGAACACACTCAGCATAACCTTTCCCTCGCCAATGTCTCTCCTCCATTGTCCACACACGCTGACTCACACGAATGTTTCTCCCTAAATTCATTTTGGCCACTATAAATAACTTTATTTAACTCAACGTATTCACGCAATTGCTCACCCATTGTGACTTTGTCAAGAACCGGAAGTAAAATGGGTCTATATTTAGATGGTTCAGACGGTCTGTGAACTTTTGGGACTGGTTCTATGATACTAACTTTAAGTTCTGATGGTATACGTCCCTGGGACAGGGAGGTATTTACTAAGTTAAGCAGCGGATACCCTATGACATCAAATAAGTCAATCACAATTTTTCTCAATTTATTCAAACTGAGTAGCTTGAAACATGGAAAAGAACTGTTGTTACGCTCGACTGCTAGCGAGTCAAAGTTTTCATTTACGTCTCCTCGTATCCCGTTCAAACTTAATTTCATCAATATTTTTTCTATCACTACCAGGGTTTCCAATTAACCTTTTTAGCGTTCTCCACATTTTTTTACTATTTCCCCTACACATGTCTATCTTTTCCTGATGGTAATGTTTTTTCCTTCCATAATGAATAATGCAGACTATTTATTTCTCTTTTGCTTAAATTCCAGCCAATCAGCATTCAAATTTGTTAAACGAAACTTTTTAAATGATTTATCATCCCGTTCTCGACACGCCATTTGCACATTTTTATTTATCCATGGGTTTCTACTATTAATCAAGACTTGTTCTATTGGTGCATATTTCTCTTTCTATCTCTCAACTGACTCCACTATATTATTCATAAAATCGCCATAAAGAATATTTACATCGGTTGAAGTATAATTCCATGTTTTTTCCGCTAAGTGTTGTTTCATTTTGTCAACTGTCTCCTTGTTTAAATTCCTTTTGTATGAAAGTCGTATGCGTGTTGCTTCGAGTGTCGTAGGTAAATAGTTTAACAGCTAGTAAGTATACTATGTTCTTAGATTATTGAATATATACGGGGTAGTTCCTTTAGGTTTTATTCATTTGTGATTATAAGATCTAATAATGAAGATGTTCGATTAGTTACTCTTGTGTTTTCTGATACTGTATGAATTATATTGTTTAAATTGTTGTTTAAAAAAATCGATCTGAAATTCGAAGTATGCATTACAATAATGGGCTTGTTCCACGATATTCTTTTTATATGTTTTTTATACTTTTTCATATAGTACTCGATATTCTCATTATGCACTTAAAATTTCGTATTAACTTTTTCCGTTCTCGAGATATAAGGAGTTAAAATTAGTAATAGTTGCAAAAACCGAGCGCTCATTTGTGACGTCACTATACGCAAGTGACGTTAGAAAAGTGGCTTTCTGGGACCTTTCAAATTTAACCTGAAAAGTCGAAAAACAGAATTTTTAAACGCTGGTAACTAAATAAATACGTCGAGTGGAAGTTCGTTATATGTCTCTACGGAAAGGAGAATGTCGGCGATGAATCCTAATCATAAATTGCAGGGTCAAAATCGAAAATTCGTCCCGACAGGAGCGAAAGAAAATTGTAATTTTTTAACATTTCACCAAATTTTACTCCCCTACTGTCAAGAAGTAAGCAAAACAAACAATACTTCGAAAACACTTATAATTATAACAAGTAAGGAGCATCAAGTCTATTGAGATCGCCGAGTCTATGCGTATAGTGACGTAGCGCCTGGCCATGCCCCATTTTCGCGAGGTGGAGATTTGTAATAGTTTTTAAGATACTAAACGTGCGAATAAGATTCTGGTTTTTTGGGGATCTATTATTTTATACTTACACTTTCGATTTAGGAAATAAAAAAAAAATGCCGAACAAGCCCATTATGTTGGCATTAGAGAAAAACATTTTAATTGGTGACTTTATTAGTTATCTGACAAGTTGTCATTATTTGTGACGACGTATACAGAAATTTTCGATCCTCAACAAATTAAAGTAAGAAATATTTGTCACATTACACATCAAATAAATTATATAATTTTTTTGTAGCAAATTTTGAAGAAAAAAATTGAATTTTCAAATACCGAGCTGAGCTAGAATATAAAGACATCACAGTAAACAGGTACAGTCTTACAATGGCTACAGGAAAATTGACAAGAGTAACGTTTAACCCAATGAGCAGAGAAGATAAAATCTTGGCAAAGAATGGGCATATGATCATAACTTATTTATGTTCCTATTACCATTTGTCAAAGAATATAATGTTTCTGTTCAGGCATTATTTATTAATATATGTTCTACAATATTCATAGTTCTATCATTCAGTTACATGCGGTATCGTCTTATTATTTCTCAAATACAGCATCGTTAATAGTATAGGAGCCAGCGCCTTGTCCCATGATATTCTTTTTATATGATTTTTGTACGTTTTTATATAGTACTCGATATTCTTATTATGCACTTAAAATACATTATTAACTTTTCCGTTCCCTCCGTTTTTTATTAGAAAGACTGGCTTTAACTCTGAGAAATCTAACCACTGGAAGAAGTTTTGCAAATTTGAAATTTTCAGTTGCAATGTGATCGGCTTCAATAAGTACAGCGGCAGATACGTCCATCATGCTTCCACAATGCAAACTGAACACTCAGTTCAGTTTGCATTGTGGAAATGACGAAATAATGATGCTTTCACTTTACACGATCATTACTACTGACAGTATCCCCTCCGCCTGCCAATAATGATGCTCGAATATTAAAATATCTGAATACGCTACATTGCTTGTTATCAATCCACTTTTATAAAAAATGCAACAGAAAATGCACCTCAAACTTTTCATATATGAAACATTAACGTGCACTAAGACCAGTCACATTAACAATCACTTAGCGTCGGACCGGCCTCAAAGCGACTAGCCCTTCGAGAATTTTGCCAGCAGCCGGCCCGCCCCCTGGTTATAACAAAAATTTCAATGGTTAACCCTAATATTTAAAACAAATAGTTTAAAGTGGTAAACTTACGTCTATCATAGCATAAGAATTGGACATCATTGCAATTAATAGGTTCAAGAGAACGATCACATTGATTACGGAGTACGAACCAAACATCAGCAGTCCCCAGAACCTCGTATACGTTTTTATGCCGGTCAGTTCGAAACTGGTTAGGTCGACCATACCAAAACTCGCCCAAAATAGCGACTGAGATGATTCGAAGACGCTAAAAACCAAAATAACATACAATTTTTGTGGCTAGCAGTCGATATTTCTTACTTGGCAAATCTCCTCCATTTCATGCACGCCTCAGCAGCATTGTCGAAGTCGGGTTCGCCATTGGGTAAGCTATAACACTTCTTTTTTTCCAAATCGGAAAAGTACCACAGCAGTTGGTTTAAGCCTAGTGAGAAGAATTGTGAACATTAGTTTGAAGAATAATTTTGTGCGCAAGGTTATAACTTATAGTCCAAGAGACGAAGTTTACTATGCTCATTTCTGGAAGGATGAAATTGTTAGCAACGATTGTCCGACGGCTAGGAATTAGCTACTAATCGGACGATTCTTGGTTTATTGAGTTACAATAAAATATATTGCCTAATTAGATTTTCACAATCTCAATTCCAATTTTTAAAATATGTTTTAAACATTTACTATACTCATCGAAAGAATACAAAGAAATGGCAAAAGTGGCGTAAATAACGCCCCCGCAAGTTCCGCATTGCGGGGGGGGGGGCGGTCGCACTAAAGCCAGGGGGCGCCATTTTTACCCCAGCGAGTACGATTTCAATGTCTGTTTTAGTCAATAATATGTCATTTTTTAATAGTACATTATCTTGAAATTTCATCATTTTTACAAAAAAAAATATTTTATGCAATATTTATAAACGTTTCAATTAGAAAACGCTTATGAGTGACAATTTTTACCAAAGTGTAAATACCAAAGATGAAGAGGGGTGCAAAATAGCAGGGCGCTTTCAGAAACTTACGGGGGGGAGGCGCACACACTCTTAGTTACGCTACTGAAATTAAAGTTTAAAACCTCCTCTAACTGAATAAATTAGATTGCCACTTATTTAAACATTCACAATCTTTGACACCTTACACTATCGTCATCGTAACTCAGTTATTTTTTTAAATAAATTGAAATTGTAGTTTCTTAAAAAGATGAAATTCAGATCTATAAATAGTCCAGTCGATAAAGTAAAAAATACACCGGCAGCTCGCAAAAAATGTTATCTGAGATTTTCCTTCAGTAACTATTAGTGGAAGGATTAAAAATCACAAAACCACAGAAATCAGTTCTGGGGGTGCCGCACAACCCCCCAAAAAACCGCCCCTTCGGTGAAAAAAACCTTATTTTACTGATAACTCGTTAACCGTTGAAGATATAAAACAATTGCTCATTATAAAAAAAGTTTGACTAAACACCTAAAAAAAGGCCTGTTGTAATTTTTTTGGATATGCCATGGTTTTCGAGAAAATCGATATTGACAAAAATTGCAAAATTTGTATTTTTAATGCGCGCAAATTTTCGTCTAAGTATTTGAAATTTTTTGCGTGCGGCCTCTAGAAAAAATTGAATTACTCGAAAATCAAACAAGCTAGGAAGAAAATTCAAAATGGGTTTTAAAGTGGATATAAAATACTGTCTTGTGTTGCCATTTTTGAGGGCTATTGATATTAATAGTATATAAAAATAACATAATATAGTTATCTCTTGATTTCTTTGTGCATCTAACTATTCATAGGCCCATAAAAAATAACTGACTTTAATATAAGTTATAAATGCATTATCTTTTAGTTCAAGGTAGTAACTTCAATGCAGAAAAAGTTAGGAATAAAAATACTCATATTTACAAATTTATCAGCATGTTGAAGTTAGCCAAAAGAAAATTCAAAAAATGCTGAATATTCAATTCTCTGATGATATTTTTTATACAATTTTTTAACTATTAGATGATTAGAAACAATAGTTATATGATATATAAACTAAAAATAAAAAATTTTGGGCTAGTATTTAAAGATGTTTGGGTCTTTTTTTATTTTTAGAAAACAATAAAAAATTGGCCAAAATTTGTCTAACTTCAACATGCTGGTAAATTTGTAAATGTGAATATTTTTACTCCTAACTTTTTCTACATTGAAGTACTACCTTGAACTCAAAGATAATGCATTTATAACTTATATTAACGTCAGTTATTTTTTATGGGTCTGTGAATAGCTAAAAGCGCAAAAAATCAAGAAGTAACTATGTTATATTGTTTTTATATAGGTACTAATAGATATCAATAGCCATCAAAAATGGAAACACAAGAAAGCATTTTATATCCATTTTAAAACTCATTTTGATTTTTCTTCCTAGCTTGTTTGGTTTTCGAGCAATTCAACTTTTTCTATAGGGCGCGCGCAAAAAATGTCAAATAAACGAAAATTTGTACACATTAAAAGTACAAATTTTGCAATTTTTTTCAATATAGATTTTCTCGTATTATTATCCTGGCATATACAAGAAAATTACAAGAGGACTTTTTTTTAGGAAATTAGTCCAGCTTTCTTTTTTATGATGAGCAATTTTTTTATATCTTCAATGGTTAATAAGTTATCAGTAAAATAAGGCTTTTTTCACCAAAGGGGTGGTTTTTGGGGGGGTTGCGTGACATCCCCAGAACTCATTTTTGTGGTTTTATGATATATAATCTCTCCACTAACAGTTACTGAAGGAAACTCTGAGACAACATTTTTTGTTATGGAAATCTTTATAATTATTGGACTAAAAGTAGAATTTATTAATTTGGATCGATATTATAGAAGACGTGCTACCCCCAACCTGCAAATTTTGCCTCTCTATCGAAGAGTAAGGATTTTTTACTTGCCTAACATTTAATAGACAAGGGACCGACTGCTGTACATCCCCTCCGAAGGATGGTATATCCACTGTGCAATCCCCGTCTAAAATTGCATATCTTCTACGCATACGCTGATATGCAAACAGTTACAAGGTGTAGCGAGATCGCTGTATTTCACTGGAGAGAGTCACTCATTCTGGAAAATGTTGTTTGCTACATCCATTGTCATTTTAGAACTTAATATCGATCCAAATCAATTTAAAAATGATGATACTCTTTTAAAATTGATTTTTGTTATACTTATTATGTTTTGTATTATAGTCTACGCAATGCAGTCATGCAAAAAGTAGGTTTGCCAGCTATTGCGATCAGTTTTAAAGGTGGCAACCCATTATTCGGTTAGATGAGATTTTAAACTTTGATTTGATTTTTTCTTTGCTTTCATTCCTTGAGCACAGTAAGTGTTGTAAAAAATTTATTAAAAATGGGTTACCAATGAGCTCGGTCAAAATTTTATTAGGTAATCCAATATATTTCAATACAACTCATTGTGCTCTTCAACTTGGTGTTAATTTATGCTTTCATGTCATAACTTAAGTAGCGAATTCTTGGCCGATAGATCAGATATTCCCAAGACAACCGCAGCGCTTTTACTTGTCGCTATAAATACTATTGTTGCCAGGGCCGTGGAGAGAAAATACGGGCCCGAGGGAAAAGGGGAGGTCTAACTTACGGTCCTCCTAGTTTTGAAACATGCCTCTTCTGCTGTTTATATTTTAAACAAAATTAATTATATAAAATACCGAGATTATTCGATTTTCGTACAAAAGGTAAGAGAATATAAATACCTTTTAAAAATCTTACCATGCCTCCCCCCCCCTGAAAAATCCGGGTCTGGAAGGAATCCCCCTGCCCCCCCTCCACTAGTCAGGCCTGATTGCTGGAAAAACTTTTGTCGTATCAGAAATCAGCATGGTAATCTTACATTCGTCTTTCCACCTATTCGTGACGCAGATAAAGATGAAAAGTACGACGTCACCTTGTGTGTTCTGAAGCATGTTTGATTTAACAGACACGATGAAACAGCAAACAAAATTAATTTATCTTAGTTTTGTACGTATCGTAAAATAAATAGTAAAACTGCAATAATACCAGTTTTTACATACAACTTTAATTTGGATTATAAGAAAAGTAAAAACTCTTAACTTAGCTTCTTTGAAGAAAAAGCCTATTTTATTAAATTGTTGGCTATTTTCTACTATTTTAAGACATGTGACTTGATAGTATGGGAGCTAGCATGCAATTACCTGACATATTTGTAACAGCTATATTTATTTTTTTGCTTTGGAGCATGACAGGCAAGAGAAGTGAAAGAATTTTTCTTAATGGTGTACATTTAATTTATAAATGAAATTGATTATTAAAAATAAAATCAGCTTGATATTTACTAATCATGACTTAAAAGTATGTCGCTGTACCTTCAATAGCCGGGATGCATGTCTGTCTCTGGACCTTCACTTACCGTGATGTAAGCCGATCGTATTTTTGTAATAGCTAAGTGGTAATTAATCGGCGATTAGCAAAGAAATCAGCTCGATTATTTTTTTTGTCGTATCCAGTGACATAACTTGCAAACTTAAGTTAGACTGTCTGTCCCTAGACCGTCACTAACCGGGATTATGTCAATTGTATTCTTGTATTTGTAACGAGGCATTCATAAATTCATGTCACATTGCTAGATTTCCGTTTATCCCTACCAGCGTTTGTAGACGCACTCAAAGTTGAACCTCGTGTCGGGATTTCGGACATAAACGCACGACGAAATTCAATACAAACCACTCAAACCAGTGCTCTTTTGGCATTGGTCAGCGTGCTGAGCTGGACTAATATCAGTAACAGTACTCAATTGCGACGTTACCAAGCCGGACTGAATATAAGTCGACCTCTATGTTCTACAGTATGCTGTTCTGGGATCTCTTATGTTGGCAAGTTATTTATCCGACGCTAATATAACGCCAAAGGCACTACCCAGGTGGGTAGCGACGTTATCGAGTCGGACCTAATATAAATCGACCTCTATGTTCTGCAGCGTGTTGGCTGGAGTCTGTTGTGTTGATAAGTTATTTACCCCACGCCGTTACGCCACCGTAGGTACTCCACGGATTCTCAGCGATGTCACTGACCGATAGGAACTCTGCAGCGTGTTGGGCTGGAGTTCTCATGGTTATTTTTATCAGGCCGGACTTGGAGACATCAAGAACATCGACGCCATGATGAGATAGTAGGCGCTACGTTGTCACATTACACTCTCGCCCGCTTCGCACACATATGATTAAGTAATGTCTATAGATCGTAAAAAATACGGAAACCAGTAAAACGAATGTATATAATGTGTCACTGTCTTATTTACCTGTTTACGAGAAATGTACTATTTATACTTGGACTATCCTATTTACTAAACAGAACCCTGAAATAAGTTTTCCAAACCAACTATCCAAGCAAAGAACATTACATATGCACTAAGTGGAAAATAATCAATAAAAAAATGTTCACTTGATACAAAGACTTGTAACAATTCTAAAAGACATTTTGCGTTACTTAGTGAAGGTTACATCACTAAGAGAATTTGTCTTATCACTTTCTTTGTCTGCCATTCTCTAATATATAAGGAACACTTTTAGCAATGTCTTTAGCTGTTACAAATGTCAGGCGATTGCACGCTGGCTCGTATACCATAAACAAAGTGTCACTATAAACTTCCCAACAGATCTTTAACATTTATTTATTTTCTTACCACATGCAAAAGCAAAGAGAACTAACGTATAAATGAAAAAGAACTTGACTATGTCGATAACCATACGTCCTAGAGATACTTGAAGTGGTCCCAGATGTGGGTTTATTGAAAACAGATGAACCAGCTTTAAGGCACTGCAAAATATATAACTACTGTAACAATTATAAATAGTACATATATAGTCTAATTCATAAGTTCAAAAAGGTGCTAATTCTTGAAATAGCTCCTACAAATATGAGCGATAGCTCATTGGATTCAGAATGAAAAGTGCATTAAAATGTTTTATTAGCACACAATAAATGGCAAAAGTTATAAACAAATTAAAATGGAAAAAAAATGGCATTTAGTTTTTCGCTTATAACTCAAAAACTATAAGCGATAACGGAAGAGTACATCATATAAAATCATTTTTTATACTATTAATATCAATTAAAAAATTTGAAAAAATGATGGTGTATTCGTAACACTTCAAAAAATAAGGTCCCGTTGGAAAAAAATGTTTAAGTTTATTTTTCAACAAGTGAGGCCATTGTTAACTAACGAAATTTTATGGGACCTCCATTATCATTGGAGACAATTTTTTTTTTAAATAATTGGTCTATAAAATGTTTGCTTCTTGGAGCTCTTCTTATAGATATACTTAACAAGATCACATTATGGAAGTTTTTAAAAATTGTTTATTTTGTTTATTATAATTTTTTAAAGTAAACAGAAAATTAAAAACCAAAGTAAAGTTGTAAAAAATATTTTTTCTCAAATTCGTTATCATATTACTATTTTTACATTGAAGAAAGGCATTCATTAATGTAAAAAAAATTTTTTTTACGGCATTTGTTTTATTAAGTTGTTTATAAACAAATTGACTAGTTTCATATTTTTTTTTTTACAATTTTGTTGTCCTGGGAATATTATGATTCTCAAATATTTTTCTTCTTAAAAACATTATCTCATTGTTTATAATCGTTTTTTTTAATTATCCATCATTTGAATAATTAGTTAAGAAATTATTTTTTTCTTAAAAATCATAATTGGCAATTCTCAATAAAGTAACAAATAGAAATTTTTTTTATCAATAATTTCATTGTTTATTAATTTAACAATTTGTTATAAACAAATTCTGACAATTCTAATTTTCTTTTTCTAAATCTAAAAAAAAAATACAAAAACAGCCATATGCAACAACATATTGAAAAAAAATTGTTTGTATTTTTTATAGCGTTTTTCAATATTATACGATACAGAAGTTGAAACGGGCACTTGATTTGTCAACTAAAACACTAATATAACTTTTAAACTATTAGAGATATCACAATAGACATTCAGGTCGTGTTGATAGAGGCTTAATTAATCTTTAAATGAGGTGACTTTCAAATTTGTAACTATTATTAATCAGTTATTATACGCATTTGTTTATAAAAATTAAATATGTTTTTTATTTATTTTTAAATAAACAATTGCAACTTTCAAATATTTTATCAAATTTTATCAAATTGCCTTAAAAGGTCCATTACCGTATCTGCATTATTTGATAAGCTAGAAGTTGTAAAAGATTCAAAAACGCCGAAAGCACATTTAATTTTTATAAACAAATACGCATAATACCTGATTGATAATAGTTACAAACTTGGAAGTCAACTCATTTAAAGATTAATTAATACTCTATAAAAACGACTTACGTCTATTGTGATATCTCTAATAGTTTAAAAGTTATATCAGTTTTTTAGTTGACAAATCAAGTACCCGTTTCAACTTCTATATCGTGTAATATTGAAAAACGCTATAAAAAATACAAACAAATTTTTTTCAATATGTTGTTGCATATGGCTGTTTTGTAATTTTTTTAAGATTTAGAAAAAAAATTATAATTGTCAGAATTTGTTTATAACAAATTGTTAAATTAATATACAATGAAATTGTCGATAAAAATGTTTTTTCTTTTTGTTACTTTATTGAGAATATCCAATTATGATTTTTAAGAAAAAAATGATTTCTTAACTAATTATTCAAAGGATGAATAATTTAAAAAAACGATTATAAACAATAAGATAATGTTTTTAAGAAAAAAAAAAATTAAAAATCATAATATTCTCAAGACAAAATTGCAAAAAAAAATTTAAATATAAAACTAGTCAGTTTGTTAATAAACGACTTATAAACAAATGGCGTAAAAATTTTTTTAAACGTTAATGAATGCCTTTCTTCAATGTAAAAATAGCAATATGATAACGAATTTGTTTTTAATTCTTTGTTTACTTTAAAAAATTATAATAAACAAAATTAACAATTTTTAAAAACTTTTATAATGTGATCTTGTTAAGTATATCTATAAGAAGGGCTACAAGAAGCGAAAATTTTATAGGCCAATTATTTAAAAAAAAAATGTCTCCAATGATAACGGAGGTCCCATAAAATTTCGTTAGTTGACAATTGCCTCACTTGTTGAAAAATAAACTTTAACATCTTTTTCCAACGGGACCTTATTTTACTTCCACATCCACGTAGTGGATTGGAAGTATAGTAATCGCAAAAAAATTTTCAAAAATTTTTATTCGTGAAATAGGTTTAGAATGTCATGAAACGTCGAGATTTTAAATTTGAGCGAAAAAAATTTTTCTGTCTGTCAGTCTGTCTGTCTGTCTGTAACTTTTTTTTTTGTCCGCACGTTTTCTCCGGAGCGGTTTAAGATATTGACTTGAAATTTTGTACACGTGTATATTATAACGAGATCTGGAACTGGATTGTTTTTCGAGGATATCCGGTGAAGGGTTGGGGGTTAAATAGGGGTAAATATGGGAAAATAAGTAAAGCAAGCTTGTAAGAGTACAGAAACTTGAAATTCGGTGTATGTACTAGAAGTTAAGAACTCAGATTTTTTCATAATATTTTTCAACCCCCCACCACCCCTACCCCATTAATGGGGTTGATAAAATAAAGTTGAGATATTCGTTTGAAATTTCATACACGTATGTATTATAACGACGTCTGGAATTAGATTATATTTTGAGATGATTCCGTTGAAGGGTTGGGGGTTAATTTGGGGTAAATAGGGGAATATAAGTAAAACAAGTTGGCAAGCGTACAGAAACATGAAATTCGGTCTATGTACTGGAAGCCAAAGCGTCAGATTTTTTTATAATATTTTTCAACCCCCACCACCCCTACTCCAATATGAAAAGGGTTGATAAAATAAAATTGAGATATTCATTTGAAATTTAGTACACGTATGTATTATAACGACATCTGGAACTAAATTATATTTTGAGATGATTCCGTTGAAGGGTTGGGGTTAAATAGGGGTAAATAGGGGAAAATAAGTAAAGCAAGCTGGTAAGACTACAGAAACTTGAAATTCGGTGTATGTACTAGAAGCCAAGGTCTCAGATTATTTATAATATTTTTCAACCCCCACCACCCCTATTTCATTATTAAAAGGGTTGATAAAATAAAATTGAGATATTCGTTTGAAATTTGGTACACGTATGAATTAAAACAACATCTGGAACTAGATTGTATTTTGAGATGATTCCGTTGAAGGGTTTGGGGGTTATTTAGGGGTAAATAGGGGGAAATAATTAAAACAAGCTGGTATGAGTACAGAAACTTGAAATTCGGTGTATGTACTAGAAGCCAAGGCCTCAGATTTTTTTGAAGTGTTACGAATACACCATAATTTTTTCAAATTTTTTAATTGATATTTAATAGCATAAAAAAATTATTTTATGTGATGTACTCTCTTTTGAGGCGGCGCTCGCATCTTGAGTTATTAGCGAAAAACTAAATGCCATTTTTTTTTCATCTTAATTTGTTGATAATTCATTCCGAATCCAATGAGCTATCGCTCATATTTTTAGGAGCTATTTCAAGACCTATTTTAACACCTTTTTGAACTTGTGAATTAGACTAATATTGGCATATACAGAGAAGCTTGAGAATGCGTAAATTATCTGCATCAATTTGTTATTGTACATTAACTGCTGCTGATAATATTGATTATCTATAAAAATTATCTGATGTCTCTTAGTGATGTCAAATGAAATCAAAACTATAGTAGGTATAAGAAATACTATGTATAAAAAGTTCCTCTGAGTAGTTTTTTAACCTCCCTACAATAAAATTGTGGGAGGTTACTAAAATTGGTCCAAAATCGAAAATTGAGATAACATCAAATCTTTACGTTTTGAGGTCCCAGGAATCCAAAAAAGTGGTTTTTGAAAAATGTCTGTGTGTGTGTGTGTATGTGTGTATGTGTGTATGTGTGTTAGCACGATAGCGGCGAAACTACTGGACGGATTTGGATGAAACTTTGCACGAGGGCTTCTTTAGTGCTCTAGAAGATCTGAAAAGGTTTTAGTTGAGATCGGATTACGTTTAGTGCCATTTTGGCACAACAACTTGTTTATTTTATTATTACTTACAATTTGTAATCTAACCACTGGAAAGAAGTTAAAATTACGATTTCAACGATATATCACACTTGCACCTTTTTTTTTATATACCTACATTTTTTATACAAATTATTGTATAGAGAACAAACAATATTCACTGTCTCTATAATACTAACATATGTAAAATTACGTCACAAGTTGTCGGTGGTCCAGTGAGCTAAAGCGTCGACTTACAAATCAAGAGATCGACGGTTCAATCCCAACACAGCGCTGTTTTTTTTTTCTTTTTTTCATTATAAACTTATTAATAATTGCGGAAAATGTTACATGATTAAATATCATCATATATTAGGTGTTTATAATTATTCAGGGTTTGAGGATTGGTCACTAGTTTTAAATGAAATATAAATAATTCTATTGTTGTTTTGGCGGTGAACACATACGACGTCGTAAAATAAATAAATATAGGTGGGTCATATTACAATAATATATTTGATTTAAAGGCATGTCATGACGGCTGATTTGAATAGACTATCAGAGCTCGTACCATTTGCTACTGCTACGAATCAAATTACAGTTAAAAAGTAGCAGACTGCTGTTTGGCAGCCCATCACCGGGTAGTAGAGGTGGTCGATAGTGGTAAAATTTGACTATCGATAATTTCGATAATGGTAGCTCGTACTATCGGAACTATCGATAAACTATCGATAGGGTAAAAAACGCTGTCAGGTTGAAAAAATTATAAATTTTATTTAAACAAACCTATAACACAAAAGTAAATAGGATGTCAAATCAAAGGAAAGAAATAATTTTGTTTTGTTGCCGGACTTACTTTGCCGATTTCGGTTATTCGCTTTACGCATATACTTTACATTACTGGTTTCTGTTTTATAATTTAATTTATAGAGGTAAATAGTAGATACCTACTACATATGCGATAAATAGAGACGAGTTCAAAACCACATACCTATGTTTTCAAGTAGTGTAGAATACATGCCATAGATGGACGCACTCACGTATCACGACAAAGTCTATTATCGATACTATCGCCGTGACTATCGATACTTTCGATAGCCGCTAGAATTTTTTTACTATCGATACTATCGATAAACTATCGCACTATCGACCACCTCTACCGGGTAGGGAGGTTCCAGCCGCTTCCAGTAGCTGCCGATTTTTTTACCTTAAAAAGTGTTTTGTTAATTTTCACAATATTTCAATTTATAACAAAATGTATAACAAAATATATAAAAGTTGTTACCTGAAAATATTTGCAGCCGCAAAAAGCCCTTCGGCAACAAGCTGAGGATCAAAAGCATACCATTCTTCTCTCCGAATGTATGCTGTGGACGGATTATTTCGAATTTCCGCAGTCTGTTGGAAATACGAGGCTACTCGTAATACAACAACACCCATATAAAGAACATTTCTTGTAAAATCTATGAAATTCCATAAGTTTCTTAAGTAAGAATTTATTCCTTCTACAAAAATTTCTTGCGTTTCTTCAAAAATGAAACCTAAAATTTTAATCGTTCAATATGTTAGACTTTCGGATCATTGCCACATAATAAATCATAATGGTAATTGCAACGCGTTTCAACGAATTTAAGTAGATAATTTATGAAAAGCAACAGATTTTCTCGAGAAGAAAAAGACACAGTATCATATTGGAATCACTTTTTGGCCGCCATCTCTTTATCTCTTAACGCATCGAGAAGAATCTTGATGTGTCACATTCTACCAAAATGGCATTTTCTTGTCTATCATCAAGTTTTTACGACTTTCGGTTTTACCGGATGGAATATCGCGTTTTTTTAAATATTTTTGGACTTTAAGATCATGCTGCACATAACTGTACTAATTTCATGCCTTTTAAGCCATTTTGAAATTATGGAAAATGTGACAAAGTGTAACTTTTAAGATTCCATAGAACTTTTAAATTTTCGTCATGTCCGTCTGCATGTCACACGTATTTTTTTCAGAAAAAAAGTTTTTTCTACAACTTCTATATGTGCATCGTGGGTGATATTTTTTTTCATGCACCCTATCGAGTGGAGCTTCGTTGAACAGATCGTTGAAAATGAATAGATTTCATAGACAGATCTTCATTTCAAAGTTAAATAAGATATGGTTTTAGATATTGTCTGTAATTGTTTATTTGTGGCATATTCAGATTTTCTTACTTTTTATTGGGTATTTTCATTTTGCCACTGAAAAATATTTAAAAATTTTAATTAAAAAACCTCTGCGCCAAACGGATCAGACAGAGGTTGGTTCTTGAGTACTTGACTGTTTCAAAAAGTCTCACACCTAAAAATATGTAAACTAGAACAATGTTATAAACTAAAAACTGAAAATCAAAGCTATAGGTAGTTAACGTTTCGGAAGAGAATCTACTTCCGTTCTCAAAACTTTTTTGGCCGTCAACCATGACAGTTCTTTGTTTATGTATTTCCATATTCACGCGAGACATTAAATTATATTTATCTTATTTTTACTTACTTCGTCTCTAAGGATGGGCAACCAACTAGTACAATAATCTATTGAATAATTAGAAACTCATCTACCCTCGTTTAATAAAATAATCGCGGATTCTTTAAGTTTTCTTTTAGTTCCGTTGCTCTCTTTTTCCAATCCGACGCGTGTTCACAAAATTTTGGATTTTTCAAATTCTCCCCTTCTAGCGTAATTTCTATGTTCACCAAGCCTTACGTTGAAAGGTCTAGATGATTCACCTACGTAATGTTTTCCGCACTCACACGGAACACTATAAATACAATTTTTTGAATTTTGAACAATATTTGGAGGTTTGGTTCTTGATAAAACTGATCTTAGCGTGGAGCCCGTTTGAAAAACCGTTCGTACGGAAAACCTATTCCCAATTTTTCGTAATTTATCCGATTAACCATGTATATATGGAATTACTGCCATTGACCTAAATACCTCAGCTTGTGATAGTATATTCTCTCTACTACCAATGTTCAATAACTGACTATCAACAAAACTCTCAGGATATTGATTATTTAATAAGACAGTTTTTATAAATTGTTTTTCGTTCCTTAATATTACATCATTTGAAGAAATAATTTTGGCCCTGTCATACAAACACTTAACAACACCTTTCTTAACACTATGTTGATTTGAATTGAAATTTAAGTATCTGTTTGTGTGTGTTTGTTTTCTATACACACTGGTTTGGTATGTGTTATCTAATTTTTTAATTAAAATATCTAAGAAAGGTAATTAATTATTATTCTCTATTTCTATTATAAATTTAATTGAAGGTTCTTTTTCGTTAATCTGATTCAAAAAATTACTTAAACATTCTTTACTATAAGGCCATATAGCAAAAATGTCATCTACATATCTCCACCATACAATGGGTTTCTAAGCTAGATTATTAATATCACTTTCGGTTTTTTCATTAAAATTTTTAAATATTTTTCAGTGGCAAAATACCCAATAAAAAGCAAGAAAAAAATATATGGTCTTCTTTCGGACTCTCTAAATTTGCCAGAAAATTTCAAATTGTTATAACTTCTGATCAAGATTAAATTAACTTAAATAGATTAAGAAAATTTATGTTCACTAATTATATGTTCGCTTCAATAGGACTTTATACATTAACACTTACCTATTACATATAAGAGCACCGCATACTCCAAAATCGTCGGAGGATTTCCCCTTTGCTTCTCGTATTTGTCTATCACATAATCTTTCATGGATTCAGATCCAAAGTATTCAAAAACCAGGTCATCCGCTCTTAGCGATACCAAAATTAATAAAACTGTTAAAATATACTTTATTAGGTACTATGAACTCAAGCAATCCTGAAATAAAACTCACGTAAGAAAAACAAATAGGATGAAGCGTGTATTAAGAATTTCATAAAAGGTTTCCTCATTAGCTTCCCGATCTTGGTTTCCGGGGCGAACATGTATAACATACAGTAAAATGGAAATAGAACGGCCACTTTGGCAATAATCATTATTTTATCGCCGGAGGATTTTCTTCTAAAACCTGGAACGCCCTCGTACCAGATGGCGGCTAATAATTGTTGTATGTTTGGATGTGCTACAAACTGCAGTTAAAAGATTCAAAATGATGTACCAAGTCGATATAATTAACACATAGCATTTGGCGTGCGATTTTGGGAAACCTTGTATATATACCTTTTTCTGTTTGTATTGAATTGCGAGTTCTAGCCTAGCCAATTTCATATGTTCTCCCTCCTCGTATGGAGGGTTGTCTGGATCATGATTGAGTATAATAGCTAACTCTTGAGAACTTCGAGATTGATGTAATAGATCTACTGCAAACTGTTGACATTGCGATCGGAGATCCATATACTCCGTTTTACATTCCTAAAAAGGAACATGGCAAAAGAATATATTTGGAAAAAATTGGATTTATTTTTTAGTACATTTTTGAATTAACAGACATCATATATAGGGCGAGTCACTGATAGTGAGTTAAGTGTCGACGTGAATAGACGTGTTTTTAAGATGCTCTCTAAAAAGCGGTAAAAACCCCGTTAAACTCGAAAAAAATTCAGCCACCGGTAGATTAAGAAATTCTGTGTGAAATGAAGCGCCTCAGTAGAAAAACAGAGTTTATATGGAAGTACAAGATTACAAGATTTTCTAATAATATTAAATCAAATAAAGCAAACAAGCTCAAGTGAAGTACAGTGTCCCTACCTACGTACACTCTAGACGACCCAACAAGATACTTTTTAAGTGGTTCATGGGCAATAAATAATAGCATAGTCAGTGTCAAAATGAGGCACATATGTTTACAAAGCAATATAGCTGTGTTGTGACCTAAAGTAATTGTATACAGTGGAAAGTTTTCAAATGGACAAAATCAACTCAACCCAAGAAAGAAAAGGAAAGGAAATAAAATAAAACAGCAATCACAAGACGCTGCAGAAAGGCAGATAAGCTATAAATTAATTTATTTTATTTTATCTGATTTAATTGATATTATTCTATTATATCTTTCTATCTGATCTTTACCATCTTAGTTTTTATCAGCTCGATTTATTGATTCAAAACATAATATTTTATTATTAATTTCGAAGACGGAAATTGAAACAGATTGTCTCAAAGAAACGACATACAGGGTGAGCAAACTATTCCTTCGGACCTCTTTTCTCATAACGCATAAAAAAATTGTTACCGCGGGATAGGGCCCTTCCCAGCAACTGCACTGTAAATGGATATTTACCTGTGGAACGGTTAATAAATAGGAAAAAAACAAACAAAAATAAAAAGATTAAAGCTGCCAGATTTAGAAATAGAAGAAACAGAAAACTTAGAAGAAGAAAAATAAGGAGATGACGATAGATAGAAACTTAGTAGAAGCATGGAAACTGAAAAGAAGCATCTCGCAAACACCTGTACACCCCAATCGATGATGACAGATGGAAACTTAATAGAAGCATTGGAACTTAAAAGAAGCATCTCACAAACACCTACACTTCCCATCCTATATTCCCACCCCATGCGTCATGCGGCTCTCGCTGCTAACAACAAGCATGTACAATGTCCAACCAGGCGTATGCAGCCGGTCCGGTGGTATATAAAACATCCGAGATTTAGTTCCGGTACGCGGTTTGGCCGTCCGTTGGGCGTGTTCGACGGACGACCAAGCTGCGTGTTGGAACGAACCTCCATGGATGCCTGGAATCGGCAGCAATGCCCACCTTACGCTGGCAAATCAATCAATCAATCATATATAGGGTGAGTCACTAGTGTGTGGATGGATGGTGAACTCCTCAACCGTTTGAAATTTGAAAAATGTCTCGGATGAAAATTAGTAGTCATATTTTAAAATGATTTTAAAATCCACAGGGTGTTTCATATAGTAGCTCCAAGCTAATATTATATATTTTTTTAATGGAACACCCTTTTTTTTATATATTTGTATTTGTCACCTAATTCTCTATCCAAGTAAAAATTACTTCGAATTTGAATTCTATACAAATTTTCGTCTGAAGTTTTGTATCTGCTCGTTGTATGTCTCGACCGACACAAAACACTTCAGTATATACAGTTGAAAGAAATGATTTATATTTCGTTCACCGTAAATCGCAATTGGAAAAAATATATTATTCAGTACAGAAAATATATTCATAAATAATCTCCGGTTTTAAGATTCAAGCACCATATTGCACATTTCTGTTGAATGTGAATTAAAATGAAAAAACGACTATAACTTATTACAAGTAGATGCCCTTAGATTTAAGTTGCATTTTTTAAAATGTGTCAAAGTTAATTTTTCATGATTTGCGAGCATTTTGAAATCAAAAGTCAACTCATTTTCTGTCCAGAACATTTAAACATTTTTGACTACCATGATATCGAAATGTGACATGAAATTTTTGGGATACAAATGGAACTTATTACATTAGCGAATATATTTCAAGATACCTATACTAAACAAGAACTAGACAAGAAACACTAAACAAAATAGTTAGATGATTTTGAAAACTTGGCGAAATGTTATGCAAGACTTGCCACCCGCAACCTCCAGGAAGCAGCATCCCTTCTGGAAGAGTGGTGCCACAAGTGGAAAGTCAAAGTCAACGCGGAGAAGATCAAAGCCATTCTCTTCAAGAGAGTCAGGAAGCAAACTCCCACAGGACACGTCTCCATGAACGGCGAGAACATCCAGTGGCACGATACCGTCAAGTACCTTGGCGTTGTCATGGATCGAAGCCTGATGTGGATATAGAACACGGAAGCGATAATACAGAAAGCAAGAACGAGGAGGACTCTACTCTACCCAATGATAGGTAGACAGAGCCAACTCAACCTGAGGAACAAGCTCACGCTTATCAGGACCCTCATTGCACCTATTCTGACCTACGCCTCTGTTGCTTGTGGATACCAAGCAGTCACCCACCTGAAGAGAATACAAGCCGCGGAAAACGTCGCATGTCGGTGGACCGTGGATGCATCATGGTTTGTCAGAAACGCCGACAACTTCAGAGACCTGGTACACCCCGGTAACTGAAGTCATCCAGGACAGAACGAAGAATCTATACGCCCGTGCAGCAGAGCATGGGAACCCGCTGGTCAGACAGGCGACTGACTACGATCCCAACGACGGTCCGAGGCACAAGAGGCCGAAGCTCCAAATCCTGGATAACGGGTAGGTATAACTTAACCGTTTTTCTGTTTCAGCCCGAACTTCAAGCCACGCTGCAAAGAGACAATGACCAAAAATACCCGAATCACCCGATCCCGGGGGTACCAAGCGAACAACCAGCTTGGTACCCTTACCCTAGCCTGTGCCGGCCTCTGGCGCTAAAATAAGCGTCTTTGGTCGAACACAATCCTTGAGCTACACAGTTCACACTTCCTTCCGACGAAATCGGAGCACATGATGCCAATTGGCACCCTGGGCTGCCGACTAGTCAATACCACCCAAACCCCGCCAAACTCCGAGAGGGCATGGCAACAGCCGTTTCCTCTCACTACAAACAAAATACGCTCCCGGGAGCCGACATGCTAGTGAAGAAAGAAGACTAAGACAGAAGAGCGCCAGAAGAAACGACCTAGCTGGCAGGGGTCCAGGTCTACAGCGATTATTGGGGAAAAGAGCTCAATCTCGACCCCTAATCATCCGAGACAGTCATCCTTAGTGAAGAATATTGGCGCGGCGAAATATTCAAAATCAAAATACTTTAATATGTTTATTATGTGTTTATTATTTCGATATCACTATCAATGCTTAACTTGGTAAATAAAAATATAGGATTACTGTACATTAACGATTTTAAATGATATGTGGTAGTAAACATTAAGACGATTTATTAACATTAGTATCCTGACAATACAGTTTTATTATTGTCGCCAGTAAAATGTTATTTAAAAACAAATATTCTATCTACTTTTATAAAGTGATCGATGTTACTGTTCATTGCAAACTTATAAGCAACATGAAAAATTATAAAAAGATTGTTGCGCAATGAGCAAAAGCTCTATTTTTTTATGGATTTTAAGTTAATATGCCATACTCATTAATAGTTTATAGAAGCATAATCAGTTTTTATGTGAAGCTACAAATATATCCTTATATACAGTGTCTTGACAGACATTTTTATGAATTATGCAATGTTATACTTGGCCTCCCTTTTCCTTGTAGCACGACCGACAGCCTCACGACTGCGCGACTGCCTGTTAGGCGCACGGGCGCGGCCTCACTAAAGCTCTTTTTCATTATATCTTTGATGACATCAATCCAATGTTTTGAAGATCATTCTCTTCATCTCCTGTCATCTGGTTGTCAATTTCCATATTGTTCTCTCTTCGGTTGGTGTAGCCAAAAAATGAGAGAATTCTTCTTCGTCAAATTTCATATTTGCAGTTTCCGATATTGCCCAGAAGGGCTGCAAAGTAAACTGTATCGTTTACTACTAGCCTTACGTGTCTGGGAGGGTTGTCATTTGCTCAGTCACAATTTAGGGTTTATTTTATACTCAAAGCTACACGTATAGACATTTTTTTCTTGATATTCCTAGGGGAAATTATATTGCCTCAGTATTTCTCTCTGCTAACTAACGGTATGTATTGAAACTTTTTGCGTTGCTTGTAGGTCTGCAAGGTACTTACTATACATATCATATTTCAAAGTTCATTGTGAACCAGTGGCAAAATGAAATGTTTTAACTTATTTTTATCTTTAATCTGCGAAACAGAATACTCACAGGTTCTGCGAAGGCCAAATTTCGTAGTTCCCAAGACAACTGAAAAGCCGTAAGCAAAGGATCACTGGATGATAAAGCTATTAAAGAAGGGCTTGCTAATGCTTTGTATTCGTTTAACCTGGAAAGTGAATGCCTTAGGGAGTCTTCTTGGGATTCCTTTATACATTCATCACAACCGCATCTGAAAAAGTATAAATTTTGTAAAACGCAATATAATAAGCTTCAATGTAGCTGCAAACTTTGCAAATTAATACGTGTAAAACCAAATTGTTTTTGAATTAATATAGTGGCAAGATATCCAAATCTTCTATTCTTTCTCAATACTTACTTGATATCATGAGGCATTGGAACCGTAGCCCCTCTATCTAATAATATTTTCAAAATTTCGTAATTATTTCTATGTGCAGCTAGTATTAAAGGGGTTATGTCTGGAGTAAACATTGCTGTATTTATATCGACTTTTTGCCAACTCTGAAAAATATTTCACAATTACTCTTTTATACGTACAAAGTGATTCAAGTAAAAATACACAGACCAATAACTTCTAAAAATAATATTTGAAATCTGCGAAAAAGTTATGTAAGTAGTGACTATCTTATCATTTAGGACACAAATCAATAATTATTCCATACCCAGCAGGAACTTTGAAATTCCGCTTCTTAAAACTTTTAAGAAATAAATTAGGGGGGTCAAATCCGATGACCGAGCTGGCTATTTAATTCTGTTTTTGCTCCTATTCAAGAATTTGTAAAAGTGGAAATTAATAAATTATTAACAATTTTTGCATTATAAGGTGAAGTTCCATCTTGGTGAAATCACATGCTCTTTCGAATATTTACTGGAACATTGTGGAATAATTGCGGAAGAACGTCACAAAGGAAATTCAGATGTCTTGTTCCATCCATATTACCCTTAATTTTTAAATTATAGTAATAGAAGATAGTGAGATAGAAGATGTAATGAAATATCAGTAGTTCAATAAATACTTGGTGTCTTTTTATCTCACCCGCAATAAAATAATAGTTTTTACTTTATATACATACTCATTTCTCTATAAGAATTCAAGCAATTCTTCATTTAATAGTATTAGTGTACCAAGTCCGCAATATCATCACATCCTTGATCAATCGAGCATTACGGGACATGATATTCAGATGGTGGTGTCGATTTATGCACTATTAATTCTTCGACAGATATTGTCTAATCGTAAAAAAATGTTACGTAAACTCATAGTCTTTTGATTTGTTTAGTAAAAAAATCGTTAAAATATTTTAACGGTTACTATGAGTAAGTGTCACACTTATGTTACTAGGTGACATAAGACGATTAGTAGAACGAATGTGGATTTGGAAGCCGACAGTGGAATTTGAAAAAAAATTCTTTAAGTTTGTGTTATGCAATTACTCTCTGAAAATCACGTTTCATACTCCGAGGGGGGGGAGGTACTTGCACACAAAGTTTGCAAAAATTGTTTTTTCGGCGATAACTCGGAAAATAATGCCTGTATGAAAAAAAGGTCTAATTTAAAGTTAAAGGTAATATGAAAATACGTGATCTAAGCCAAAGTTTGTCCAAAAATATTAATTAGATCTCGAGTTGTGGGCAATTAAAGAATTCTCGGAAAAAATTTTTCGCCGGTGGTTTCAAGTATTAAAGAAGGATGATATGGACCAGACATTTTTGGTGGATGTAGGAAAGTTAATTCTGGTCAAGGTGGGAAATTGGTGGGGGAATTAGGGAGAGAGGAAGACGGTAAAAATTTCGGAGCTACGTAACTTCGGCCAAGAACTCGACAAATTGATGGATCTTTGCTAATTGTATGTGTAATCCCATCAACTTCCAAAGATGAAAACAGTTTTGGATTTTTGAAAACAACTGCGAAATTACACCCGAAAAACCATTTTGCATTTTTTTCAAATCGAGTTTCTTGCACGAAAAAAAGATTGTATTTAAATAATGTTTTTTGCACATGGAGGGACTTTTTTTCTCTTTAATTTGAATATAAAAATCATGGTAATAAGATGATCAGGACGGGAGTTAGAACTGATAACTCTCTTGCCTCTGTGGAGGAGGAACAAAAAGGTTATCGACTCCAGACTAGGCTCATTTTCAAGTTCAACTTTCTTTTCTACTTATGCTAAAAGAGAGATCAAATCAAAGAATATTTTCGGGCCGAAACGGTGAGTTATACACATATCTCGCGGTTTCTTTCCTGGAGAAATCAATGTTTAACACCTGAAACCACCGGCAAAAAACTTTTTCCGAGAGTACTTCAATTGCCCATAAATCGATATCTAATTAATCTTTTTGGACAAACCCGGCCCAGATCACGTATTTTCAAATTCTCTTTAACTTTAAATTAGATTTTTTTTATACAGGCATTATTTTCCGAGTTATCGTCGAAAAAGTAATTTTTTTAAATTCTGTATGAGACTTATTATTTTCAGAGAATACTTGAATGACACAAACTTAAAGAATGGCAAAAAAAATATTTCAAATTCCATTGTCGACTTGCGCTCCTTTTTCCTGATCCGCTCTACTAGATATAAATTTGGAGAATAGTTATTTAGGGGCATTTTCTGAAGGGTGATATAAGATAATATAAAACTGCAGACTAGTTCTTTAGGAGCATATTCTGAACATAATTCTGTATGGGTTTACCTTCTAGTATTACCGCCAGCATATCTACTACTTACGTAGGGTTCACCTTCTTGGTGAATGAGTTCTTCATGTTCGAGTAAAAGTTCTACAGCTTCTACAAATTCCACGTTAATTGCATGTAATAGGGAATCTTTGGTTTCCACACCCATAATGATCAGTAGTTCGACCATTTCTAAGTTCTCTTGATCTATGGCTATCGTCAGTGCTCCCCTTCCAAGGCTGTCCATACAATTAATATTAATGACGGTCTTTTTCCTGTGGGCTTTTTGTAGCATTCTGAAACAAAGTCAAATAGAATTTCTGGAACGCCAGAATTAGAACACTTTTACCTTCATCTTTCAAACTACACTGCATTCTAAATTACATGTGTTTCCAGAACAGTCTGGTGTGCAATTACGAGATATTAGTGAAACCTTTTGAATTTTAATTTAAAATGTTAGGATCGGCTCAGTGGCGTTGTGCTTATGTGCTAGACTTGCGACTACGGAGTCCCGGGTTCGATTCCTAGTCAGGGTATGTATGTTTAGTGACGTTGACAGTAAGCTAGACCTCTTTTGAGTGGCACAGCATGTCTAGTTGCTGTTATCTCTCACGAGTTCAAGTCTCAGCTGCAGTACATGACAATGTAGCGGGAGAATGGTTGTTGTGTTGATGTTTATGTGTACGTGTCTTGATTGAGTGATGGGATTGCTATGGCTAAACTCCACCAGGACGTTAATATACATAAGGCGAGTAATGGGTACTTTCTCGCCTGATTTATATGGTTACTTTCAACTGCTGATGTAGCTGAATAACATTCTTTTAGCGAAAGCCAAGACACCGGGGTGGAAAGCGTTGGAAGGTTTTATGCAGCCTGTGAAAATCTGAAATGAACCAACTCCAGAATCCATTCTAGTCTTAAATTCTTACAATGGCACATATGACTGTTTTGGAAAGAGATAGAGATGCAAGAAAGCAGGTGTAAAATGCAGTATACTTTACAAGAAATGTGAAGGCAAAGAGTGTCTTCTGAGATTCAAACTATACAAAAGAATTTGATTTAAACTATGAAGAAAAAATCTTGGAAGCTAACGATGAAGACAATTTTCAGGTTGAAGATTTTGGTAAGCGATACTTTTTGCATTATTATTTTTTTAAATAAGTGTGTCTCTATTCTTTTTCAAATTTTCCAGGATATCAATAAATACAGCTAACAGCGAAATATACAAATATTTGCAAACACAATTTCTTAATCCATGGAACGTTTTAATGGATGTTTTTTTATAATTTTAATATGTATTTGCTTTTTACTTTATTAAAAAAATATGAGTTATTGCAATTATTTTCTAACCTTTTCTATGTTTGATCTGTATTCTAAAAATTAATTGTTTAATGATAAAATGTAGTGTTCTGCCGGCTGTAAGGCAACAACATATGTAAGTATACTAGATATCGCTAAATATTAGGGCTGTGGGACTTTCATACAGGACTTTGTATAGATTCTGAACGCCAATTAAACTCTTTAAAATCACTTGTTTTGCCCGAAAGCGTTGCTATCTTTGTTAGTTTGAATTTGGCTAGCAATAAAGTACCGCGGTTGTTTCGTCATAATAAAAAAATCGGTAAAGGTATTTACACAGAACTTCCCTCTTTATTTGTGCATGGCGGTCACTCTAAAAAATGAATAATTACGAAGTGACATTGAAAATAATAATCGGAATATAGTTATCACTATTATTACAAAGAACACCTGATAAGTTTTGGTCAAAAAAATATACAGAGTGTTCATCCAACAGCAAAAGTTCAATACTAAATAACAGGTGCCAAATATGGAAGGCTTGGACAAATACCTTTATAAACGTCCACCATGACTGAATTATTTTTTGGGATGACCACCCTGTGCATTTTTCAATAATAGTGTAATAGGTGCATATGCCTAATATTATTGCCATCTGTCACATTTTCAATTCCACATACACATAGTGGAGTGGAAGCATAGTGGTGGTTAAAAAATTTCATTTTTTTTCAATTTTTCAAAAATGTTTTAAAAAAAAATTTTTTTTCTTCTGAAGTAGGTTTAAAATGCCATGATACGTGAAAATTTTAAATTTGAGCCAAAAGGAAAGTTTCCTTCTCTTCTACAGTGGTATGTTTTTTTTTAAATTGGTTTAGAATGCCATGAAACGTGAAAATTTTAAATTTGAGCAAAGAAAAAAAAATTTTTCATCTGTTTTAGTGGTAAAAATTTTTTCAAAAATTTTCTAAATTTTTTTTTTTTTCAAATAGGTTTAGAATGTCAATCACGTCAAACGTGAAAATTTTAAATTTGAAGACAAAAAAATTCCATCTATTCTAGTGGTAAATTTTTTTCCAAAATGGTAAAAAAAATGTTGCAAATTTTCTTTTCCGAAATAGGTTTGGAATGTAATGAAACGTGGAAATTTTAAATTTGAGCAAAAAAAATGTTTTTCATCTATTCTATACCTACCCAGTGATAAACAGATTAAAATTTTTTGCAAACAAATTTTGTTTCAAATCAATTTTTAAATTTGTTTGAATGGGTTTAGAATGCCATGAAAACGTGAACATTTTAAATTTGATGTCATCGGCGTCGGCTTCGCGAACAAGTTATGACTCATGTTTTAGTCTTCTGCCGAAACAAAAGTCATTTGAGCACGAAGAATAGTCTTCTGCCGAAGCAGAAGTCATTTGAGCACAAAAAAAGTCTATATAAGAAAACACTTTTTCTCAGCGAGCAAGTAGTGATCGATCCTTCAAGTAGTAATGTTCCAGCCTTCAGCAACTAATAGTCTTCTGCCGAAACAGAAGTCAGTTGAGCACAGAAGCCAACGCCAATGCTGACGAGGTCATCCCTTCCTCTTGTGTTGTAACCAGACAGTGTGTTTTAATTGAGTTTTATTGTGTTGAGTGTCAAGTGGCAATGCATACCCGGAGTGGCAAGGCAGTAGGCACTGGGGTCGAGAGCGACGTCTCCACGTCGGCCCCCCCTCACTGCACGACGCCCCTCACAGCATCTGACCACGAAGTGCTCCGCCAACACGACGCCCTGACAAGGGGTACGGGGGTCACGCCCGACGTCTCCACGACGGTGGCCCCACACTGCACAGCAAGCAACACAGCAACCCGGCTCGGCGAGGTAAGCATGTCCTCTGATTTCTCCACAGGCACAAGTGCTACGCATGGCGTCGCGACGACGGCGCCCCACTACTGTGCGTCGCCGGGCTCCGCGCCTAGGCATAGCGAGGCAGGACTCGCCACCAACATAGGACACGACACTGGGGTCACGCATGACGTCATCACGACGGTGCCCCCTCGCTGCATGGCACGCAGCGCAGCCACCTGGCACGAAGCCCAGGCAACAAATATGGAATGGAGTAGCAACGATTCTCAGGCGATGCCCCCCTACTGCATGGAGCGCAACGCAGCATCGTGGCATGGAAACTCGGCGATGGAACAGAGATTGGGTGGTGACGATGACATGGTGATGCCCCCTCGCTGTATGGTGGACCCAACAGCATCCCGGGCCAACGACGATTCCTCGACGCTGGGAGATCGCCGCTTCGCTGGATTTGCTTCCACACATGGGGAAGCCTCCCACTCTGGCTCAGGGCTGCCCAGCGGTCAGTACACCATTGCTGCCACACCCGACTGGCCCCAACTCTTCAGCGACGCCTCGTTGACACCTCGCCGCCAGCTGGCCACCCCTCACTGCATGGTACCACCAACAGCAACCAGCCCAAGTCCAAGCACGCCGCCCAACGCACAGTACTTCGTCACGCCTACCTCGTCGGCCGGCGCCTACCACGTCACCCCGCCGTA
This sequence comes from Stenurella melanura, assembly GCA_963583905.1. Taxonomy (NCBI): domain Eukaryota; kingdom Metazoa; phylum Arthropoda; class Insecta; order Coleoptera; family Cerambycidae; genus Stenurella; species Stenurella melanura. The sequence goes on from OY757314.1 coordinate 122,409,386, forward strand.
CCAGACGGCAAGACCTAGTGCTACGCTCCAAAGACAAATAGTGCTCCAAAACCAAACGACTGGAACGATCCCAGTCCCCTCTGCCGCCATAACGGACCAACCCCAACCGAGCTTGGGACTACCCAGCTATGAACAATTAGCGCAACTCCTGGCTCTGACCACTTCAAACCTAGCCTCCATTACCCGGCAACAAGAAAATAGCCGGCCACCCATTACTGCACGTAACGAATCACAGCCGTACGCCACGGAAAAGGCTAACTTACGTGGACATGGCGACCAACAACGTGAGGCCAGATCTTTCCGGAGGGAAGAGGATCCACGACGACCCGACTACACAGATTCTGGGGAAATGGACCCCCAGTGGCGCCCAACACAAAACCTAGCAGAGAGCATGACAAGACTAATGGAGGGAAGCGTTCAAGCCGCAATACACGCAATACAAGGTCATCACAGGATGCCCACAAGAAGAACGAGAGCGCTGCCCACTTACTCAGGCCTGGAATGGGAGGATCCAGTCAACTTCCTGGATGAGCTCGAGGAGGCGATGCTCCATGAAGACATCCACGGTCGAGATAAAGTGAGAGTAGCCATTGAACAGCTCGAGGGTCAGGCTAGACGCACCCTGGAGATGTGGAAGTCCCACAACATAACATACGAATTCCTAAAGGAAAAGCTCCTGCGGCAGTTCAACGACACTGCCACCCTGGGGAAGCTACGCTCCAGGTTACACGGGGAGAGACAAAAAGACGACGAACCCGCCGCCGTTTTTATACAACGCAAAATTGGACTCTGGCTGAGGGTAGAACGGTATACGCCGGAAGAAGAGATGGTTATGGAGGTGCGCGAGCTCCTGCGACCGGAACTAAGATTCGCAACTAGAAATGTCCCAGTTACCACAATGGAAAGCTTGAGCCGAGTGGCTGAAAACGCCGAGGGTGACTACAGGGAATTTCAGAGGCAACTCCGACCGCTGCCGAGGCCAGCCACCATCCCGCCTGCGAGTAATAATACCAACAGTCTACCAAAGTGCCGCAAGTGCCCGGGATTTCACTATCACCGAGACTGCCCCACCAACCAAACTCAGTCAGAGCCCCAGCAAGGCAACCCCAATTTCCGTGGACACGACTCCAACCAACAGGGAAACCCTAACTTCCGCCAACAAAATGTCCAGACAGGGGGTAACAACTTCCGAGGGCATGGCACCAACTTAAACAACCCTAGCCAACAAGCAGGTCCAACCAATAACTCAGGCCCAGGACAGACATCCACGGCACCACCGCAACGAAGAAGTCAGTCAACCACACGGCAAGAACCCCGCAATGCACCGCCATCGGGAAACTCCCAATGGGTCGGGCAGAACTAGGGCGCCCGGCCCCACCGCTGGAAATTAACAGCCTAGAATTACGAACCAAGACAGAGGACGCAGTGCTGCAACTACAAGCCCAGCAACAAGCCACAACCTTGGTGTCTCCACCACCGACCACGAAGAATGAGATTGACGAAGCTACAGCCACGCAGGAGCAGGAAACGTATCAACCACGCCCGTTGACACCACGGCAACAAAGCAACAGAGCCGCCGCCTTTGCTTTCCTTTGCCCGGGCCGCCTGGACAGGCGGTCACCAGTCAACACCGTGACGCAAGATGCTACCTCCCTCAGCTCAGCCCAGTCAACCACGCTCATTCCTCAGCCTCAGCCAGGTGAACAGGAACCCAAGGAAGTAGCGAGTATGGACGCCTTCCCGGACCAGCAGGACGCTGGACCCCCCCGGAAGGATACAAGGTCAGTATTGCCAACCACTGCCCCACTAATAGCCTCTGTATTCCTCGACAAGGTATTCCCGCCAACTCATACCCGAGATGTCAGCACGAAGCCATCTCCCCCGAGGTCACCTCCACTCGGCCTGCCAGGCCCCGAGCCGCCTCCCAGGATTCAGTCCAGCCAGACTGACTTACTCAGACAATCTCTGCAACAGACCACCGACATCGATGATGACGATACCGATGATGACGATACCGAAGATGACGACCCCGAAAATGACGATCCCGAAAATGACGATCCCGAAGATGACGATACCGAAGATGACGATACCGAAGATGACGATACCGAAGATGACGACAGCAACGACGATGACGATCCAGAGGATCCAGGTCATCCAGCCCCGCCAGAACCAGCAGCACCTGCTGTCACAGGACACCAGCCCGCTGCCCCAGAGCCAGCAGCACCCGCTGCCCAACAGCCAACCACGCCTACTGTCACAGGACCAGTAGCGCCCGTTGCCCAGAAGCCAGTCACGCCTACTATCACAGGATCGGTAGTGCCCGCTGCCCAACAGCCAACCACGCCTACTGTCACAGGACCAGTAGCGCCCGTTGCCCAGAAGCCAGTCACGCCTACTATCACAGGATCAGTAGTGCCCGCTGCCCAACAGCCAACCACGCCTACTGTCACAGGACCAGTAGCGCCCGTTGCCCAGAAGCCAGTCACGCCTACTATCACAGGATCAGTAGTGCCCGCTGCCCCAAAGCCAGATGCCAACGCACAAGTCTACATCCGTGGACCTGGTACCTACTTCCGTGGACATGGCGACTATCTACGTGGACATAGCACCACAGCCGCCGCTAAACCAAAATTTCCAGCCCGCCGACTGCCCCCAGTCGTGCCTGGTCCATCCACTTCAGCCAAGAGGAGACAAACAAACAAGAATGAGAAGTCCCCGGCGCTGTCAGCCGCACCGCCGCCGCCAGCAGACCCTGGGCCTTCTACGTCAAGACAAGAGCAGCCGCTCGACACGACGCCGATACTGTTCCCGATGCCGTTCTGGGCGAAGGCCGTGACCACGCCTGGCCACGACCGACAGCAGCCATCCGCCAGCCAGATGCCTGTCCCAGTCCGGACACGAGTATTCGTCAACTCGAACGCCAGCCCGAGCTCAGCCGGCTCCGGCGCACCGCTCCAGGATCCCGCTACCTTAGCACGTAGCACAGCAGGACCTAGCAGCCCCCACGAGGCGCTCCAGTATCTCACTGCCTTAGCCCGCAGTACAGCAGGACGTTGCAGCCTCAATAAATCGCTCCAGTCTCCCGTTGCCTTAGCAAGCAACACAGCAGGACGTTGCAGCCTCACAGGTTCGCTCCAGAATCCCGTTGCCTTAGCGAGCAACACAGCAGGACTTAGCAGCCCCCAATTCACAACAGGATCAGGCAGCCCCGGGCGTCGCGGAGACGACGTCCAGAAGAGCGAAACTTGTGATAATATACCTATGTAAATAATTCAACGCCACAGGGCGAAAACTTTGTTCAACTAGAATACATTTATGATCTGTCACATAAAATACTTTAATTTTAAATATCTTGTTTTACCTAAAATATCTTAGTGGACCTATTATTAGTTAATTATTTAAAATATCTTACCACACTTAATCTTAGTCTATATATGTTAAAATATCTTAGTTGTTGAAATATCTTAACACTTACTCTTAGTTTATAGTTTTGAAAATATTGTATCTACTCACTCTTACATTATATAATTGAAATTTTGAACTGAACCATAACCTGTATGCCTTTATTAATGTTCAATAAAGTCACAAAAAAGGGGGGTGGTGTCATCGGCGTCGGCTTCGCGAACAAGTTATGACTCATGTTTTAGTCTTCTGCCGAAACAAAAGTCATTTGAGCACGAAGAATAGTCTTCTGCCGAAGCAGAAGTCATTTGAGCACAAAAAAAGTCTATATAAGAAAACACTTTTTCTCAGCGAGCAAGTAGTGATCGATCCTTCAAGTAGTAATGTTCCAGCCTTCAGCAACTAATAGTCTTCTGCCGAAACAGAAGTCAGTTGAGCACAGAAGCCAACGCCAATGCTGACGAGGTCATCCCTTCCTCTTGTGTTGTAACCAGACAGTGTGTTTTAATTGAGTTTTATTGTGTTGAGTGTCAAGTGGCAATGCATACCCGGAGTGGCAAGGCAGTAGGCACTGGGGTCGAGAGCGACGTCTCCACGTCGGCCCCCCCTCACTGCACGACGCCCCTCACAGCATCTGACCACGAAGTGCTCCGCCAACACGACGCCCTGACAAGGGGTACGGGGGTCACGCCCGACGTCTCCACGACGGTGGCCCCACACTGCACAGCAAGCAACACAGCAACCCGGCTCGGCGAGGTAAGCATGTCCTCTGATTTCTCCACAGGCACAAGTGCTACGCATGGCGTCGCGACGACGGCGCCCCACTACTGTGCGTCGCCGGGCTCCGCGCCTAGGCATAGCGAGGCAGGACTCGCCACCAACATAGGACACGACACTGGGGTCACGCATGACGTCATCACGACGGTGCCCCCTCGCTGCATGGCACGCAGCGCAGCCACCTGGCACGAAGCCCAGGCAACAAATATGGAATGGAGTAGCAACGATTCTCAGGCGATGCCCCCCTACTGCATGGAGCGCAACGCAGCATCGTGGCATGGAAACTCGGCGATGGAACAGAGATTGGGTGGTGACGATGACATGGTGATGCCCCCTCGCTGTATGGTGGACCCAACAGCATCCCGGGCCAACGACGATTCCTCGACGCTGGGAGATCGCCGCTTCGCTGGATTTGCTTCCACACATGGGGAAGCCTCCCACTCTGGCTCAGGGCTGCCCAGCGGTCAGTACACCATTGCTGCCACACCCGACTGGCCCCAACTCTTCAGCGACGCCTCGTTGACACCTCGCCGCCAGCTGGCCACCCCTCACTGCATGGTACCACCAACAGCAACCAGCCCAAGTCCAAGCACGCCGCCCAACGCACAGTACTTCGTCACGCCTACCTCGTCGGCCGGCGCCTACCACGTCACCCCGCCGTACCAGACGGCAAGACCTAGTGCTACGCTCCAAAGACAAATAGTGCTCCAAAACCAAACGACTGGAACGATCCCAGTCCCCTCTGCCGCCATAACGGACCAACCCCAACCGAGCTTGGGACTACCCAGCTATGAACAATTAGCGCAACTCCTGGCTCTGACCACTTCAAACCTAGCCTCCATTACCCGGCAACAAGAAAATAGCCGGCCACCCATTACTGCACGTAACGAATCACAGCCGTACGCCACGGAAAAGGCTAACTTACGTGGACATTGAACAAAGAAAAAAAATCAGTCTGTATTAGTGGTAAATTTTTTTCAAAAATAGTAAAATAATTTTCTAATAATTTTTTTTTAAATAGGTTTAGAACGCAATTAAACGTGGAAATTTTAAATTTGAACAAAGAAAAAAAATATCCATCTATTTTAGTGGTAAAAAATTTTTGAAAAATGTTTGAAATAGGTTTAGAATGCCATGAAACGTGGAAATTTTAAATTTGAACAAAGACAAAAATATTTTTTAGTAGCAAAAAATTTTTCAAAAATGTTGGTGAAAAAAATTTCCAAATTTTTTTGTTCTGAAATAGGTTTAGCGTGTCATGAAACGTGGACATTTTAAATTTGAGCAAAAAAAAATTGTTTCCATTATTTATTCCCTTTAGACGATCCACCCTGTATATTTTCCAGTGAAAGTTCTACCATTTCTTCGCTGACAGTAGGGTCAACTCCCTACCAAATTTGACTGCTCTCGGTCAAGCAGTTTTTTAGTAAATGTACTAACAGACAGACAGACAGACAGACAGACAGACAGGCAGGCAGACAGACAGACTGACGGAATTGAAAAACCTATATTTTCGTAATCTACGTGTTCTGAAACGTCAGAATCCGTAAAAATCTCGGAGGGTGATTTTTTTTCGAATACAATACTTCCCTTCGGTATGCGAGGGAAGTAAAAATCAAATAAAAAAAACTAGCAATTGTAGAGTGGAAAAATGGATGGAAGTATCACCAAGATCAGTGACAGTATCTCAATACCGAAGGAAGGTAACTGTGTTTTTTATTTACTTAGACCTAAAAAGCAATATCATCGACAATATACAAATTATGGTTTTAGAAACGTAGAAATATATTTTGTTTATTATTTTAAAGTTTTTAAATTTTTTGTATATTTAAAATATATTAAATAATCGAGGTATGACAACATCGAATGTGTTTGATGTTTTGAATTATTAAATAAATTCTTATTTCCTTTGCTTTCCGAAGGGAAATATTACAATCTTGGTAAAATCAACCTCTGAAATTTTTTCTGACTTGCTCGTTTTAGATTATGTAAATTTAAAAAAATTAAACATCTTTTAATTCTGTTAGTCTGTCGTCTATGTCGTGTTGATCTAAAAAACTATTTAACGGCGAAAAATTGTATTTGGCTTGAAGATTACGCTAATCGTGTATCAAATGTAAGATAAGGGTTAAAGAAATTAACATTACTTTTGATAGAATAACGCGATTTTGTAGAAAATTAGGAGACCAGCTTTAGGACTTGAGAGGATCGTAAATACACCGGCTGAGGGCAATATTTGAGAGTTTAAAAGTAAACAAGCTCGTATCACTTTCTAATTTTTAACAACTGTTCTTGTCAAATACAAAAACTTTTCGGTAATAACTGTAAAGTATTCTGCAATATATATTCTAAATCGGAAAAAGGGCCTCCCATAAATCACTAAAGCCAAGAGCGTGAGAAGTGTCAGTCCCGTCATTATCAAATCGTTTTATGAGAAATGTCAATTACGCGAAATAATTACGCAGGAACGAGTTAAAACAAAACCGTTAACGAATAGTTAAATTAGTTATCGTACAGTTAGACTCCCAACATTACTATACATTAGGTAGGGAACCAGTCGGTTTTCCTCCTAATTGATAAAATCTGATGGAATCGAGACGAAAGAAAGGGATTTTTCACCTACTAGGGAATACTTAGCTATTTGTAAATACAGAATAGTTTAAATTGTTGTTAAACGAATGGCCTATATTTAGGGTAAGCCATCTTGGCCATATTTACCGTAGAAGTCGCCAATTGCCAGATCGACTTCGTGTTTGATATATTTACGGGAAGTTATTTTGTCGCAGATTGTACTACAGAGGACGCAAAATTAAGCTCTAAGAAAGGGGCGGGTCCGCATCCATTGGCCTAAGTAATTCAGAAGCAGAGGCCGCTTTAGCTCTTTTGCTGCCGCCCTGGGCGAAATTGCATTTTATCGTCCACCCCAGGAACGGAGTAAAGAATTTGCCGCTTTACGCAATAATGTTAGGAAACCGCAGGGCCATCGAGAGAAAAAATCGGGGCCCGGGTAGTAACATACGGGCCCCCTACCTCCGCTCCTCGATATAACTTCTAATAACTGGGGGTGACATCCCTTACAATACAATATTCATCTCGATTAAAATTTCGAAGAGCGGGGGATGACATTCCTTGCAATAAAATTTTTATCTCAACTGAAATTTCGAAAAGCGGGGGATCATATTCCTTAAAGTAACTATTTCAATCTGGGTTAAAATTTCGACTAGCGGAAGGTAGTATTCCTTACGATAGAAATAATTTTACTTGCCACCCCTAAAAATCTGCCACTTTACGACACGTGCGTAATTGGCGCATAGAGTAATTCAGCACTGTGTCCCCTCCCTACACTATCAGCAAAATATTCGTACCGCTATGCCGAAAATGCCGCTCTTACAATTCTGGTGCCCTCAGCGACCCGCCGTCTGCGGTGGCTCCTGTTCAGAAATACCGCGCCATGTTCCGCCAGAAATTCGACTCAAGTAATTTCGGAAGAAAAATAAGGCAATTTTGGTTCAGCTCCGGTGGTGTTAGGAGTGTCATATTGTCAACGTAGTAATTCTAGTGCCGCCGGGTATTTTTGTGTTTTTTGAGATTTTGTTCTAAAATTTAACTTCATGTCATAAGATTTTAAATTGAACTATACCTCATTCTAATTGTCGCTGGCAACTGACGTCTTAGGAACTAGATTTGTTTCGAATTATTAACTTCATGCTCGTTAACGGCATTGTTTCTCTTTTGCCCCTAAGGTAATCAGTTTGTGTTTTATTGTAAACGAATTTCTCATTAACGAAGTAATATTTTCCGCTTAAGTACGAGATTACGGTCTATTATTCTTATGTTTATTTAAATTTTAAGTTCCATTTTCTTTGGTTATATTTCTAACCGATTATTTTTGTGTTCTCTTTTTGTAAGTATAGTTTTAAATGTTGTTGAAAATGTGTTTTATTTACTTGCTAACTAGTGTAAGTCGAGTCATAAGAGTTAGATCACCGTGGTGAAACAGCAGGCCTGACGAGGAAAAAGGGGTAAGTTTTTGAACTGTAACATATCAAAGTGTACCCACATATCTCTGAGAACGGTCCTCGTATAAACGATATTAATGCATCTAGATATTACGTGGCCCAATGAAAAGAGAGACTGTGAGCATAGATCAAGATAGGACCAATGTAGATGGACGATCGATCATAGCAGTGTCACGTAGAATAAATTGACTAATCATGAAAGGGGTATATTAATTCGTGAATACAATGACAACTCCAAGACCGAAGGTAAACAGTGTAAAGGGGGCTGTTACAATCGCATGGAAGAAACTGATTATACATTTAGTGAAAAATATGCAGGGTGGATATCTAAAAAAAAAAATTATTAATAAAAACTATGTAACGAGGGCAATAATATTCGATAATATGTAATTAACACAAAGAGAAACGCATTAGCACGTTGCGTTCTGTATGCAGGTTAACTTTATAAACGGAATATTGCGCTGCTAGGAGAGCCGGGGTCCCTTTATACAAGTAATTCCGGAAGCGCTTCCAGAAGGGCACATTTCTGTACATTCTTTCATTAATTATAGTAATATTTAATAACGATCCCATCTTCTCTACCTCACCGACCTTTACAACTCTTTACGAACCATCGGACCTGGTCACTAATTGCTCAAGTTGTTAAAACATCGGTTTTCTACTTATTTTCAACTGTCTACACTTATTCCAAGAGCCAGTGACACCCAAAAGTTTCTTACATGTAAACTGATAGTTATTCTTTTAGGTCTATTCAGAAAGGTATCGAGATACTCTGTTGAAAATTATAGTGTTCCCTATCAGCGCTCCTTTATAGTGGGGATTGTTTAAAAATCTACTTTTTATACCAGCCCCAAATGATAGGCAGTTGTGAAATACCTTCAAGTAAGAAAATATGAGAATGTAGGTAAAATTGCCTGGTTGCTATACAGGACTGATTCAATGGAAAAGCAGAAAGAAAAAAGTGAAAAATTAGGTCGTACCCCAACCACTTGAAATTGGTGTAGTTTTGTCGGATTATATCTTCTTACGCCAAATCAAGCGCCTGCTCGATCAGTTAACTATCTGTTTAATTATTCAACATTCATAAAATTGAAAAAAAAATTACATCGCATAACATGTTGAATAAATGAACAAAGAGTTAACTGTATTGAAACATATTCTTTATAGGATTTTGCAAACAGCAGAAAAAATAACTGTCTGTGAGAACTAAAAGAAAAACTATGTGTAAAAATATTAATGAAATCTTTGAATTCTTTCGATAACCTGAATTCTGGTTATGCTAGCAAATTAAAACCCTAAAATGAATTTGTTCAATTTCTTATTTGAAAATTCTCATTCTAAGATTAGTATCCACACAGTCCCCCACGGCCATGTAGATTAAAATAGTATCTACATAACCCCCTACGGTCATGAAGATTCAGTTAAAAATAAGAACAAGGGCCTAAAATGAATTTATTTACCTACCTTGTCTTAAAAATGTTTCATTCTAATGGATTATATTTTCATGAAATCTGTCATTCTTTTGGAAATGCTTAGCCTTTGAAACGTTTTTCGCCCTTATTCTGGGGCTCATCAGAAAGTCATAAAGTCTCTCATAAAGATGTTTTATGCAAAACCAAGACAATTTCTATGAATAAGTATGAAATAATTATATTCGACATTGACCGATAAAAACAACAGGCCTTCACCTATCTATTAGCTAACTAGTATTAGAGCCTATATACTCTATGCATGTGTAAAAGTGAGTTATTATTTGTTTACTTATAATTGTATTGAAACATATTCTTTATAGGATTTTGCAAACAGCAGAAGAAAATAACTGTCTATGAGAACTAAAAGAAAAACTATGTGTAAAAATTTAATGAAATCTTTGAATTCGTTCGATAACCTGAATTCTGGTTATGCTAGCAAAATAAAATCCTAAAATGAATTTGTCTAATTTCTTATTTGAAAATTCTCATTCTAACACTAGTATCCAGAGTAAGGACCAAAAACGTTTCAAAGGCTAAGCATTGCCAACAGAATGATAGATTTCATGAAAATATAATCCATTTTAATAATAGAATAGAACAGGGTAGGTAAATAAATTCGTTTTAGGCCTTTGTTCTCACTTTTAACTGAATATTCATGACCGTATGGGGTTATGTAGATACTAGTTTATTCTACATGGCCGTAGAGGACTGTGTGGATATTAGTGTTAGAATGAGAATTTTCAAATAAGAAATTAGACAAATTCGTTTTAGGATTTTAATTTGTTAGCATAACCAGAATTCAGGTTATCGAAAGAATGCAAAGATTCCATTAATATTTTTACACATACTTTTTTTTTTAGTTCTCATAGACAATTATTTTCTTCAGCTGTTTGCAAAATCCCATAAAGAATATGTTTCAATACAAAAGCAAACAAATAATAATTCACTTTTAAAAAACGAGATAACTGTTCAAGCAGGAGCTTGATTTGGCGTAAGGGGATAATAAATCCGACAAATGACACCAATTTCAAGTGGTTGGAGTATAACATAATTTCAAACTTTTTTCTTTCGGCTTTTACATGGAATCATTCCTGTGTAGCTAGCAGGAAATTTTATCGAAATTCTTATGTTTCCTTACTTGAAGATATTTCAAAAATGTCATCAGCTGGGGTTAGTATAAAATGTAGACTTTTAAATAATCTCTACTACAAGGAAACACTTTATAATTTTCAACAGAGTATCTCGATACCTTTCTGAATCGGCATGTAAGAATAACTATCAGTTTACATGCAAGAAACTTTTGGGTGTCACTGGCTCTTGGAATAACTCATTTTTAATGAAAAACGGAAATTTACAATAAATACATAAAAGTAATTATTTTGTTTCAATATCTCCCTAGTACTAAAACTGCAACTCGGGACACATTCGATTTTTCAGGATAACGCATTTTTAAAAATAAATAAAATTTCATTAATATCGGATTTTCTTCCTTTTAAATGCAAACTGGACTGTATTATCAAATCTATTATGTAATACTTATATGTATCACGTGTTTGTCAGACTCCTTATATACATGTTCTTAGTGCTTACCTCCTAACATTGGCCAGGTCACCCCTTTCGACGGCCAGTAGATATTTCTTTTCCTCCAACGTGAGGACATTAGGTAATTTGGGCATTTTCACCGATTTTTCTGTAACTGGAGCCTCTACGTCCACCTAAAACATTTCATATAGAAATATATAATTCGAAAACTCATGTTAATCACTTACATCGCCCCCCATAGTTAAAGGTTTATATAATGTAAAACTTAAGACAAAATGAAAGAAAAAAAAACATGAAATGGAACAAACTAAGGGAACATGTTATTGCTAAAATGAAAGTGTCACATAAAATCTGTTTCGGCTATTCTTGCTTAGATTTAATTGCATTATTTTCCTAATTAAATTATTAGATTACTTGCTGGCCTAGTTGGTTGCAGGATCAATACAAACAAAACGTTTTTATGGTAATTCTAAAACAAGGTAATTGGTGGATTGTGTAAAATAATACATTTTAATTAGTTACAAATATACGAGTTAAAGTAAGAAAGTATGCGGGACTATTAATTTTTATTTTCTACGAATGTACTTAAAAAAAAACACTTCCTTTTAAAAAGCTTTTATTCAACTTGCAATGTTGGTTTGTTAGTTAGTGTGTTAGTTTGTTTAGGTTAAATCTTGCAATACAAATTTTCGAATAGTTCTAATTAACCTAAAGCTTTGAAATTTGACACAAGTGCATAAGTCCGGTGACAATGCAATATGGTATATCTAAATCGTTCCAAATCCAAAATGGCGGACGTCCCAAGATGGCGCATCACCGTCTTCTTCATAACCCCCTTGATATGGATATCAAATGAAAGGTATTGATGAGTAAAATACGATGAACTATGTGAGGTCAATCGAAATCTAATATGACGGACGCACCAGGACGGCGTTTTATCTTTTTCTTCACAACTCCCTTGATATGGTTATCAAATGAAAGGGTTTGACACGTAAAATACGATAAACCATGTAATATCATTATAAATCCAATATGGCGGATTACCTCTTTCATCACAACCCCCTTGATATGGGTATCAAATGAAAGACTTTTTTTCATGTATAACAAACTGAAGAGCAGTTTCACATGAGTGGTTCCCTCTAAATCCGGATTGATAGCTAGGTACATAAAATGTTGTTTGAATTTATATATTTTGACTTGCTCAAACACTACTAATTCCAAAACTTTTTCGTAGAATGCATATTAATTGGTCACAGTTCCTCCACAAGATTTTTATTAATAACTTTAGAAATAGGCACTATAGTTGAAGATTTGAAGCAATCTGGTATTTTATCAACATTGTTATACAATGTTCCGTTGCAGCTTAGTCCATTCTGATAATTACTAACCGTTTTATTTTTGCTACCAACAATTTTTTTTACGTGTTTCCACATATGCTTACTATTATTTCTATTTTCATCGATCATTTTCTTATAAAAACTACATTTCGCATTCCGTATTACTTTAACGAGATTGTTTCTAAATATTTTATAATTATTTCAATCTTCTTCCTCTTTAGTGAAAGAATATTTTTTATATGACTTGTTTTTATTTGCTACAGTCTCTTTGCAATCTTTGTCAAATCATGTATTTTGCTTAGATCTTACTCTAATTTCTTTAATTGGGACTACTTTATCTAGTGAAGAAATGATATTGTCAATAAATACTTTACTCACCAAATTAACATTCCTGCTACTGTATCCCTCGCCCCATTCTTTTTCTACTAATAATTCTGTCATTTTATCGAAATTAATTGTGTCCCTACTCACCTTAGTTACATATTTATTTTCCCGTTCATTTTCTTTTAGTTTAATTTGAACTATAGAATGATCAGTAATAATATAATTTTGTTCTACATATACATTCAATGTGTAACCACTACTTATTACTAAATCTATTAAAGTTCTACTACTATTCGTAATTATAGTGAATTCTTAAACAAACTGTTTCAACCCTCTATTTTAAATATTGGATTTAAATTTCTTTTTAACATAATTATTCGAACACCAATTTATATTAAAATCCCCAACAATTATTATATTGCTATTCCTGTTAGTGTCTAAATATGTGATAAACTACGTGAATGATTTTTTCTTTCAACTTATCGATATTATCAGATCTTGTTTTGTAAACTTCATTTTTCACATAGCCCCAAAAAGAAGTCAAGCGGCGTGAAATCGGAACTTCTAGGTGGCCATAGGTGCATGTTTACCCAACTATTCGTAGAAATTCTGGGTCAACAATATTGTTACATTAACATTATTGTGATAACGAGCTCCATCATGCTACCAGATAGTTCTAATCATTTGATTCAGAGGAAGATTATCTGCTATTTTCGATAATTTCTCTTAATAAATGCAAATATTTAACGCCATTTATACTGCCCGCAAAAAAATTATATATTACCCTATAATCGAATATGCCAGCCCACAAATGTAAAGTTCTGCGGCCTTGAAATTGAATTCCTTCCACTATATGGAGATTTACCGGTGCCCAGTAATGATTATTATTTATTCCAGATATACTGAATGATGCCTCTTCGGTCCAAAAAATACGATTGAAAATTGTGGATCTTCTCTATGCTTTTCCAGCATAATTTGACAAAAACTGTTCCTCACAATATTATCATTGAGATATAATTTTTGTAAGACACTTGATTTTCGAGCATTTATATTATTTGTGAAACGTTCTTAATGTCATTGAATGGGAGGTATCTAAATCTCTTGAACAATCTCTGAGGGATTTCTTTCGGTCTTCGTCAAATATAACAAAATATTCAACTCACGGTTCTCACATTATTCCTAATTTTTTCTTGTTTTTCAGTGTCCTTGTGTCACTCATCTTGACCAACAAGCGTTGGGAAGTTGTCCGACTTGGAACGGGACGATTCGCATATAGTCTCGTACAGTCTCTTACTGATGATCTAGCATTTTTAATGTTACTATATACCCTTAATAGGTATATCTAATCTGACATCATCGCTAAAGTAGGGCAGTTTTTATCGATGACAATGAAATTTTTCTTTCGATAATATAAAATCACTAATTTTCATAGTTCATACTGACACTTGGATGTTTTGTTTTCAATGCCTGCTTAAAATTTTCTGGTCAGTTTTAGTCCAATAATTATAAAGATTTCCATAACAAAAAATGTTATCTGAGATTTTCCTTCAGTAACTGTCAGTGGAGGGATTATACATCACAAAACCATAAAAATCAGTTCTGGGGGTACCGCGCAACCCCACCAAAAAACCACCACTTCGGTGAAAAAAGCCTTATTTTTCTGATAATTCGTTAACCGTTGAAGATATAAAAACATTGCTCATTATAAAAAAGAAAGCTTGACCAAGTGCTTAAAAAAAAGTCCTCTTGTAATTTTCTTGTATATGCCATGGTTGTCGAGAAAATCGATATTGAAAAAAATTGCATAATTTGTATTTTTAATGCGCACTAATTTTCGTTTATTTGAAATTTTTGGCGCGGCCTATAGAAAAAATTGAATTGCTCGAAAACCAAACATGCTAGGAAGAAAAAACAAAATGGGTTCTAAAGGAGATATAAAATACTCTTTTGTGTTTCCACTTTTGATGGCTATTGATATCTATTAGTATATAAAAATAACAATATAATATAGTTAAGTACCTCTTGACATTTTGCACTTTTAACTATTCACAGGCCCATAAAAAATAACTAACTTTAATATAAGTTATACATGCATTATCTTTTAGTTGAAGGTAGTACTTCAATGCAGAAAAAGTTAGGAATAAAAATATTCACATTTACAAATTTACCAGCTTGTTGAAGTTAGCCAAATTTTAGCCAATTTTTTATTGTTTTCTAAAAATAAAAAAAAAGACCCAAACATCTTGAAAATTTAGCTCAAAAAATGTTTCTTGAGTTTATATATCATGTAACTATTGTTTCTAATCATTTAATAGTTAAAAAATTGTATTAAACAAATGACATCAAAAAAATTAATATGCAGCCTTTTTTGTTTTTTTTCCCTAACTTTAAACATGCTGCGAAATTTGTAAATGTGAATATTTTTAGTCCTAACTTTTTCTGCATTGAAGTGCTACCTTGACCTATAAAAATAATGCATTTATAACTTATATAATAGTCAGTTATTTTTTATGGGCCTGTGAATAGATGCACAAAAATCAAGAGATAACTATATTATATTGTTATTTTTATATACTAATAAATATCAATAGCAACAGAAGCAAATGACACACAAAAGAGTATTTTATATCGCCTTTAAAACCCCTTTTGATTTTTCCTCATAGCTTGTTTGGTTTTCGAGCAATTCAATTTTTTCTATAGGCCGCGCGCAAAAAATTTCAAATAAATGAAAATTCTGGCGCATTCAAATACAAATTTTGCAATTTTTGGCAATATTGATTTTTTCGAAAACCATGGCATAACCAAGAAAATTACAAGAGGACTTTTTTTTAGGCAATTAGTTAAGCTTTCTTTTTTACGATAAGCAATTTTTTTATATCTTCAACGGTTAACGAGTTACCAGTAAAATAAGGTTATTTTCACCAAAGGGATATTTTTTTTGGGGGTTTCGCGGCACCCCAGAACTGATTTTTGTGGTTTTGTGATGTTTAATCCTCGCACTAACAGTTATGGAGGAAAAATCTCAGATAACATTTTTTGCGAGCTTCTGGTGTATTTTTTACGTTACCGATTGAACTATTTGTAATTTGTAAATATCTGCGTTCTTGTAAATATTAGAAAAACTGTATAGATAGCCATGTGATATATTATATTTTTAAAATCAGAGAGAAATGAGGATTACGATTTTCTAGTTAGATACAGAGTGTTCCATTCAAAGAATCAAGTAACACTCTACATACGGTATGTCCGTCCGTCTGTCTGTCTGTCACGTTTCTTGTAAGCACGATAATTTAACGAAAAGTCCGGTCGTATGGATATTTGGACAGTAAGCTACTGTTAGCTAGAAGAAGAAACCTATTGATGAATTTTTTAACAATATTTATCAATAAATAAAAAAGTGATGATTTTTTTAAATAAAAAAAAAACGTTTTGTAATTAAACTAAAAATGTCTAAAACTAATATCATTTAAAAAAAACTGCGAAGGGTATCCTATAGAATGTACAACAATTATGTATACAAAAAGTGCAGTATATCGGCGAAGAGAATAATGGTTAGCTCGTTTTCTCAATATGACGTATAAAAACTTGATAAAAAATTAATTTGGTTTTTGAAACTCTGGAATCGGCCCAGAAATAACCAAGTTAGAGGTGGGGAAATTTATGATCGATCTCCCTGTACACCACTGTCATAAGCCTAGGAACATATTTAATCTACAGATTGCAGGGATTATTAAGTCTACCTTACATTTTTTATAGTTAATTAAATTACAGCAAAATGATCGATTTATAGAGACGTTAGAGGATTTCATAGTATAGCTCGACCATTTTACTTTTTAGTCTCGTGCGGTATCAAATTACTTACTTGAAAATATGATTGTGTTATAATAATGTACCAGACAAACTATGGAAGTGTCAAGTTCGCTGGAAAATTTAATAGGGGAAAGTACCGAAAGTATTGGTACAGATGATCTGGTATCCAACGATCTCTTGGATAGGCCCTTATCGTCGATTGAAAAGACATTTCTTCTTCATGCCGAAAGGGGAGATTGTGCTACTATTAGAAGGTAATATTTTTATACAAGTATAAGAAAGAAGAAATAGGTAAGTTACCCATCTCTTCACAATATTTTTTTATCGTTGAAGAATGTCATGGTGATCAGAAGTGGCTATTAAGAAAATACATATTTTTTTGAAAACAAAATTGAATCGTCTTTAAAAAACGATCACTAAAAATTATGAAACAAAATTTCGCCGTCGCACAGTGGGGCCGAAAAAAATACCATTTAAAATTCTCTACAGCCCTTAATTTTGGTCAAATCGCACTATTTATTTTTTAATTTATCGTCAGACTTCTGGCTACAGAACTGCCGAGGCATATTTTTGAATTTTTTTTTTTCATTTGGAAAATATTTTCTACTTCTGCCTTATTTCGGCCATTTTTTGCAAATTTTTTAGTGGAAAGTCTTAGAACACTCTTTTTAAAGTATATTCTTATTTATTTAAGATTTTATTATTGGACCAATTTTGATCTATTATAACACGTATCCAACCAGCGAATTTGTTTTATAATTTAAATGTTTTACGATAATTTTGTTTTATTGTTATTTTATTAATGCTTCTAACTGCCAATTGATATTATTAGAATTTCAGAAAATACTATTTTGTTGTCTGAAACTGAACTATTTTATAAATTTATCATTAAAGTGGCCATTCCCCAGAAAGAGACATCCGATAGGGAAATATTTATTATTTTTGGCCATAACTTTTTTCTCTTAGTACGTATATTTAAAAAACTATAAGACTACGTAAGTATAATCATAATAAGTCTATTACTATGAATTTTCACTACTTACTTTGAGTGGTTTACAAAACAGTTTAATTTAAAACTACGAAATAGGAAGATTAGTATAATTTTTAAATTTAAATCTAACTATTTTGCAAACCACTGAAATTATTTAGTGAAAATTCATAGTAGTAGTCTTGCTAAGGTTCTACTTAGTTAGTCTTACAGATTTTTTAAATATATGCACTAAGAAAAAAAAGTTATGGCCAAAAATAGTAAATATTTCCCTATCGGATGTCTTTTTCTAGGGAATAGCCACCTTAAAAAACTATAAAACATCTTATAATGCAATTAAGAAATTATTTTATAAATGTTTCTGTGACTAAGTTATAAAACACTTCAGCTTATAAAACTAAATTGTCTTAACGATTTCTTAGTAACGTTCAGCAGCCTTTTTAGTAACGTTATAAATATACATTGGAATTATATTATAGTTATTTCTTATCATCTTACAAAACAGTTATTTAAAGGTCTATTTGTGACAATTTTGCTTTTAAAAATAAATTGTATTGCCAGAGTATGGTATATAATTATTATATAGTATTGCATTTTCTGTAATATGGAAACACCAGCAGAATCGTTACAAACCAAAATTGATTACTTGAGCATAAAAATATGGTGGCTAATAGTACAATACAACATATTTTAGAAAATTGATTTCCTGTGTTAGCTGTGTATTTATATTCAGCAATAATTAAAGTCTGTCTCTTAATGAAAATTTGTCATAATTATAGTAGTACACAAGTTTATAAAAAAATTATTCTTCCAAAGTTTTGGTTACCAACATTGACAGAGCGGTGCTGATCTTGCCAGATCATATAACGGCGAAACTAAAAACATCATATTTAGGACAATGGAGAAACTTAAAATGTGGTCATTAAAATATTAGGTACATGTAGTGGTTTTGGCAATAAGACACAATTTATACTACTGTATAATGAAACATCATGCATTCTACTCACTGCACTATTGACATATCAGGTCATATGCCAAAGTCCTGAAGCTTCCACTATAGAAGTAACAATGTGTTGTTTGCAATAAATAAACCATAAACAAACAGCTCTGTAAATAAGGTGATTTACTGCCACTTGTTTCTAGGTTATATTTATGCAAATTGAACCAATTCTGTTTCCATGGTTGCATTTACAACTGAGCCCTAACTGATTTATCATAAGAGCTGCAAAAGGTATAATTATTTTATGGATGTTTTATAGGAATCGTCTAATAGTTTAAATATCTTGAAATGCTTACTATTAAAACAAAAGTGTTTTATATAGGGAAGCCATCTTATAAGGCCAGCATTCGTGATGGTAAATATGACAAGTTATGAAAATATCAAATATCAAATGTTTATTAGAATTTATGGAGTCAGAAACGTGCTAACTATACAGTTTGTGAGTAAAAACAAATTAGTGTACATTACATTGCAAAACAACTCAAATTCATAAAATCGATATTTAAAAAATTTCAAAAATTATTAGAAATCATCAATAAATGTGCAGCGCGTTAAAAATGTATCAAAAACATGGCCATAGTTCACAGTAAAATTTCCTCCGCATCAAAAATTGCAGTCGGTGTAAGCCAGAACAAGTCTCTTAAATAATTATTAGAGGTTATAGGTACCTAGTATTAAATCACAATGCCATATGCTTCTAGTGTCAAAAAATTTCTTCCAACTTTCAGGATACATTTAAGAAATCATTTTATTTCATTCGTGTGTATAAATCAGCATTTTTTTTTAAATTACTGTTTAAAAGCTCTTTTAAAACAGTTGTTTGGTTGTTTTATAGCAGTAATTTAACAGTGAAGTGTGTTTTATAGTACAATTAAATGAAGATTTAATAAAACTGCTATATAGGGCTGATACTAAATTTTCATAAGGTCTGCGGAAATGTTTATATAATGATTTTGTACTGGTTCCAATAGGCGTTAGAAAATATCAACAGCGACTGATATATTTTATAAGATTGTGCTAGTTTTGCATTTATAGTTGCTGTGAAAACGTTATGAAAGTGTCTCTGAGAGTAATATTGTTTTATAAAATTTGTGTCAGAAACATTTCTACAACTTTTATAAAATATCAAATTGCTAGTTGGGATGTACTTAAGTTTAACTTCAATTTTTTAAAAAATCTGCCTTGACTGTTTTGTAGCCAGAAGTCTAACGATTATTTAAAAAATATATATGACGATACTGTGCGTCGCGACGTTCGATTAATTGAACCTTATTATTTAACATCTATTTTGTGTTTGATGTAATAAATAATTAATTAAAAAAAATTAACAAACATACCTTTCAAAATCAACTGAAACTAAAAAAAAATGCACTAACAATTAATAATATTAATAACACGATAAAAATTAGGTATATTCTTCGCCGATTTACTGCACTTGTTATATAATTGTTGTACGTTCTATAGGATACTCTTCACAGTATTTTTGTAAATAATGTTGGATTGAAACATTTTTCTTACATGCAAAACAAAAATAAAAAAGAAAATTTAAATAATGAATCACTTTCCTATTTGTTGAATAATTTTGTTCAAAAACAACAGAGTTCTTCTTCTAGCTAACACCAACTTACTGTCCAAATTTCAATACAATCGAACGCACAGACAGACGGACGAAGATTCTGAAAGTTGTTCAGAATTCGATTACTAACACAGTGATATGAAATTTTCTTCTCGGTAAAGGCATTTACACAGAACTTTCCTCTTTATTCGTACAAGACGGTCACTCTAAAAAATTATTAATTAAGAGATGAGATAGGAGAATTATAATCGCCATGTATTATTACAGAAAAAACCTTAAAACTTATTTCTATCATCCACTGTACAGTGGTGGGGGAAAAATTTTTGGATTTTTTAAAATTTTCAAAACATTTTTTTGTTGAAATAGGTTTAGAATATAATGAAGCGTGGGAATTTTAAAACTGAAAAAAAAATTTTTTTTCCATCATCTGTTCTATTGTAGTGGTGGAAAAATTTTAAAAAAATCTTTTTAAATTTCGATAAAAAAATGTTTAAAGGATTTGCTTGATTTAAAAAAAATGTAATATTTCCTTCTGTTATAAACAACATTGTTTTAAATAATATCAAACCACATTACCGTCTGGTAACATGGATTTTCAAAATCGGTAGTGTCTCCTGAGCTGATTCCAGCAAGAAAACTCATACGTCCATACCACGTGCTTTCATACCACTATTTTGCTTATTATATAAAAATCCGTTACACAGTAAAAATAAACAAATGATCCAATTTTTATGAATGTTTGAATTATAATGAAGTAATATTTTCTATTATTTTAGGATTATAGCAGAATACAAAGATAACCCTAATGAATTTGATATAAACTGCGTTGATCCTTTAAACAGATCTGCTATAATAGCAGCTATTGAAAATGAGAATATCGAACTAATAAAGCTACTCTTAGAAGAAGGTATTCAGGTTAAGGTAAGATAAGGTAATAATGGTGAGTGTGACACTTTTAATTTTAAAATGTGTCTGTGGAATAAAATTGATTTTTTTTTCGTACCAGTATTAACCAATAAGAAGAATAAATTTAGTTCATTTTATATAATTTCGATAATACAAAATTGATTAGAGGTGTTTCAGAATCTCATGAGCCGCGAAATGCGCAAAAGGTAAAGTTTAATCTGAGTTATAAATATGTTTTTGAAGACACTGGAGGCTGCCTTGCTGTATACATAAACAAGAGCTCGTGATAAATTGTAAACAATAAATATAATATTTTTAAGAAGTGTAACTGAGTCAACAGGACGGATTATGTCTCTGCGCATATGAAGGTCACAGCTCATGAGGTTTTAAAACACCTCTACAATAGAGTAACTTCCCTAGGTAATAAATACACTATAGTGTTCTTAACTTATTTGGCTATAAAATGTTGCCATTTTCATAGTGACAATTTTCAGTTATATCAGTGCAAATAAATGGAGCTGTCAATTTTATAATTTACTTTTGAAATTTATTCAAAAAATAGGCAGTTACTGGAAGCGGCTAATGTTGAAGATATGTTTTTTATATTTATCTATAAACTCTGTTTCAACTAAAAATTTTGGCTGCCAAAAAGTAATATAATTCGTTTAAACTGGCGGTCTATTATCAAATATTAAATCAGATTTAAACAGACACTAAACTGGCAATTTACACTGTTTATATTACTTGGAAACTGTGGTACTTGGTGTTTTATAGTTGGTGCAAGTATTTGTTTGTAGCTAATTTTTTTCATCGATTATTTTCCACTTAGTGACTACAAAAATACTCATTTTTAGAAAAGGGAAAAACGATGCTTTTTGATGTTTCAAATAAAAACTGTATTTTTATACACTACATATGTTTCGGCTTGCTAGGCCTTTCTCAAGAGCATTACAGATGAATACTAAAGCAATGAGGGCGGTTGTTCTAAAAATAAATGCAATAATACCCAAACATGTGAAATTACGAGGATTTCAAGTAATAAAACTAAGTATCTACCTACTCGGAATATAATTCAATGGGCCATTCTTAAAACCTTGTCTATTATAGAAGTGTTTATGAAATTTAGTTGGTCATTGGTGGTACAAGTGTTCAAGCAGGTTTAAGCGTTTTCCTTTTCTTTCTGAATGGATTAAACTAATATTCTCTCTGTCGATAAGATCCATTCAGAAAGAAAAGGAAAACGCTTAAACCTCCTTGAACAATTAGAAATAAAAAAATCCCTTAAAAGCAACACTTGTACCACTAATGACCAACTAAATTTCATAAACACTCCTATAATAGACAAGGTTTTAAGCATAGCCCATTGAATTATATTCCGAGTAGGTAGATACTTAGTTTTATTACTTGAAATTCCCGTAATTTCACATGTTAGGGTATTATTGCATTTACTTTTAGAACAACCGCCCTCATAGCTTTAGTATTCATCTGTAATGCTCTTGAGAAAGGCCTAGCAAGCCGAAACATATGTAGAGTGTATAAAAATACAGTTTTTATTTGAAACATCAAAAAGGATTGTTTTTCCCTTTTCTAAAAATAATTATTCTAAAGATGTATCACAAGGAACCTACCACATACTCAATCCAGGGTATACAAAAATACGATTGGATACATCCCGGTTAGTGAAAGTCCAGAGGCAAAAATTTCGAAGCTTCAAGCGCTATGCCACTGGACGTAACAAACAATTGTCCAGTTGATTTTTTTTATCGATTAGTACTATTTAGTAATAATTAGAAAAATATGAGAGGCATGCATCTCACTTAGTTGAGGTTCGGAGGCAGACATTTTTAATCAGCAAGGTGTCTACTCTTTAAGTCATAACTAATAAGTATTAAGCTGATTTATTTTTATTTATGAATTCAATTTATTAATTAAGTATCCACTGATAAGAAACATGTGCAATTAGTAAGCGAGACGCTGACCTTCTACACATCTTCAAAAGAAGAGTTCTCCGCACAATATTTAAAAGAACTTGTGAAAACGGAGTATGGCGCCGCAGATACAATTTTGAACTTTATCAGTTATTAAGAAAGCATGAAGAGCTTGACATCATAACCAAGATTAAAACCTCGCGATTACAATGGGCAGCATATGTAGAAAGAGCACAGGGCACGTACGTACAAAAAAAAAATGAATGGTAAGGTACAAGTACGGCGGAAACAGGGAAGGCCAAACCTCAGATGGGAGTATTAGAAGATGCATGTAATATTGGATTTGGAAACTGGAGAACGGATGCAAGAAATAGGGGAGAATGGAGGAGGAAACTTTGGGAGACCAGGACCCGCACAGGATTGTAACGGCATATATGATGATGATGATGATAAGAAACAATCTCGTATTACTTTTGTTGTCTGCCATACTCTATGTCAAAGGATTAATGGTGCCTTTAGCTGACAAATGTGTCAGGTAATTGCATGCTGATTCCTATTCAGTACAGGAGCCATGCAAACACCTGACACATTTGTAACAGCTAGAAACAATATTGACCCTGTTGCTTAGAGCTTGGCAGACAAAGAAAGTGATATAAGAAATTTTTTTAGTAGTGGAAACTTCACTAGATAACTCTTGAAACTCGACATGTTTGGCATTCATATCGGTTGGTGGATTTTCAGAGGCAGAAACTGTTAACCAGCAAGATATTTCACTAGGCATGACAGATTTATAACAAGCTGATTTCTTTTATCGATTAATTTTATGAAATTACGAAAACACGATTGGCATGCATATCGATTGGTGCCTTTTTAGACTCAGAAACTGTAATGAAGTGGCAGCCACTATAAAAAGCTTATCATATCACTTTCTTAGTGCATGCTCGCTCCTGTACTAACGGAGTAAAACATGTTAAATATTTGTACAAAGTCAAAGCATATAATACTTTGACTACTAGTGGATTGTTTCTGAGACGCGATTTTCATTTTTTTTACTGGCACAAGATATCGATGTGTCTTCTACTAAGGGTCCCAAGCAAATGATAAAGCTAGATACGGAGATCTAAGGAAAATAAACAGGAGCACCACAATAGATCCATAAGGGTCGTGGTGGTCAAGGCCAATCAGCCAGCTCCTCCTTCCCAATCTAATCGTAATCTAATCTAAGGGTCCCAATACGAAGAAAGTCCACCATATCCATCTTTAGCAAATTCATTCCCTTTTCGGAGTAAAATTTATTTAATTTGAGGTGCCTACTATTAAACACACAGGAGTAGCTTCTTTGCAATGAAGCTTTACAAAGCCCAACGTCACATTGACACACTTTCCTTTTACCTTCAACGCCAATGTTACGCAATGTATTACATAATCAGTCTTACATGTAACAGATCTGCCCTTCGTGAAGTACTTAAAGTTTTATAATCCTCCTGATTTTAATTCCATATGTACAGGGCTTTCATGAAAAAACTGATCAATCTATAGGTCTATTATTTATGATGACATGCAAATGTATTTGAGTATGTTTGTATCACTGTGATCGGTCGTACTTGAAGTCTCACACAAAGATCTTGGTCTACGAAATGGTTATAATAAGGGTGCTGGTAGCATAAATTTTTAAATCATCGGCTCATGGAGCATATGTTATGAAGATCTAGCCATAAAGAGCAGTTATAATGACCTCTGTCATCATGACCTCTCCATTTTTTTTAAATAATAGCACATTAAACGTGTTTAAAAAAGAGTTACGTCTGCCGCTTCATCCAAATTGTTTATTGAAACATGAAACATATAGAAACGCGTAAGGTAGACGTGAATTAGTTTCAAGATTCACATACACTCAAACATTACTTGTTCTTATGGGCAATGAGCAGATTTTTTTGCCTTTGAGCTGACTACTGCTTAACTATTAAGGAATGTTAATTCTGTCATAAAATGTATCGACATAAAAGCCATGTTCATAATTATTTATACCGTGTGGGGCATTTAAGTTGACAAATGCGAATAAGTTGAAAGAATTTTCTGGAAAATTGTTTCAGACAAACGTTTTATTATTTGAAAAATGAGATTTAATGGCTATATTTTTTTAAAGTTTGGTGGAGAACTTCAAGGTCATCCGAAGGTCAATTTTACTTTTTTACATGCAAATCCCTATTTTAATCTCCCCACAATAAAATTGTGGGAGGTTACTAAAGTTGGTCCAAAATCGAAAATTGAGATAACATCAAATCTTTACGTTTTGAGGTCCCAGGAATCAAAAAAAGTGGTTTTTGAAAAATGGACTCTGTGTGTGTGTATGGGTGTGTGTGTATGTGTGTTAGCACGATAGCGGCGAAACTACTGGACGGATTTGGATGAAACTTTGCTTGAGGATTTATTTAGTACTCTAGAAGATCTGAAAAGGTTTTGGTTGAGATCAGATTACGCTTAGTGCCATTTTGGTACAACAACTTGTTTATTTTATTATTACTTACAATTTGTAATCTAACCATTGGAAGGCAGATAAAATTCCGATTTCAACGGTATATAACACTTGCACCTTTTTTATATACCTACATTTTTTATACAAATTATTGTATAGAGAACAAACAGAATTCAATGTCTCTATACTATCAACATATGTAAAACTATGTCGTAAGTTTTCAGTGGTGGAGTGGGCTGAAGCGTCGACTTACAAATTAAGAGATGGACGGTTCGATCCCAACACAGTTTGAGGATTGGCCACTAGTTTTAAATGAAATATAAATAATTCTATTGCTGTTTTGGCGGTGAACACATACGACGTCGTAAATTAGATAAATATAGGTGGGTCATATTACAATAATATATTTGATTTAAAGGCACGTCGTGACGGCTGATTTGACAATCAGAGCTCGTAGCATTTGCTACTGCTACGAATCAAATTACAGTTAAAAAGTAGCAGACTGCTGTTTAGCAGCCCATCACTAATTTCAACCGGTTGGGGAGGTTCCAGCCGCTTCCAGTAGCTGCCGATTTTTTCTTATAGATTCATAATATTCTGCTTTAAAAAATCAAAAAATTGTTTCTACCATTTTTTTATTTGGTGTCTCTGTGAGTAATTAAGCATTGAATTGGGAAACTGGAAAACAGAGCATTTTATGGAAAAGTAATTATTAATTATTGTAAATATCCAATGTGTAATGGCAGTCACGATTGAGAATTCTACTTATGTATATCAAATTAATTGAGTTTTATTGTAAATAAATCTGAGAGGTCGATTGGACGAGGTGGTCCAGTACACTGGCTCGCACGATCATCTGACTTAACTTCACTAGATTTCTTTTTGTGGGAATACCTGAAACAAAAAGTTTACGAAAACTCAATTACACAAAAGTTGTTTCTGTAAAAAAATAGGGGTAACGGGGTAAAAACCAAAGTTGATCTTCGGATGACCTTGAAGTTCTCTACCAAACTTTAAAAAATATAGCCATTAGATGCCACTTTTCAAATGATCAAACTTTTGTCTAAAGCCCCACTCGGTATAAATAGCGTACAATTTCACTATTGAACATGAAACGGACAGGTTCTCAGGTAGTTCAAAACGATTTAAAAAAATATTCGGATACTTTCATGGACCTTTTTGCAGTATAATTTACCTGCCAATCAGTTCATTCTCATCCCCCAAAATTTTACATGGCACGATAAGTTTGCAACTTAAATATTTTAATATTTATTAAATTTCCTGATTTTTTTTTATATATTCTAATGATTCAGTAAATTTCATGTTTTTAGGATGGCTTACTACATGCTATCAAAGAAGAATACGTTGAGGCTGTTGAACTCTTACTTAACTGGGAAGAGCAGCATCACCTTGCCGGAGAACGCTATGTAAGTAATAAAAATTACAAGCTTTTCAGTTTTTCAAAAATAACAGTTCAAAACGCATCTACGCCATCACCAATCTCCACATAGGTGAGTGGAAAATTTTTATTAAACGACATTCATGTGATTATAGAACAGTAGCAAATTCCATAAGTTGTGTAGATGACTAATAGTCGAGGAAATGAAGTATTAAAAAGGCCTAAACCCCAACATGACACTCCGCCCCACCCGATTTTATATGAGATGGTGCAAAATGTTCCTAAAGATGTACAGAACAAAGTCAGGGTCATGGGAACTTGTGCTTTTTCGATTTCCGGTCGGAAACTGGGACAGAATTTCGCTATTTCCACTTTTTTTCAAGTTGAAAAATAACCACTGGATTTTATATTTTGGAGAATTATAAGCATTTTTTGACTCTTGACATTTTTTACCTAACCTCATCCTTTTCGAGATATAGGTTAAAAATAAGGAAAGTGTATATTTAAGCTTTTTTTTCAAAAAACTAGTATTTACGATTTTCTATGGGCGCTTATTATGGATTAAAACATGTGGACTTTATATTTTGGAGAATTTTAAGCTTTTTATTGATGAAAAATGTCTTTTTTACCAAAAAAATATTAGAATTGTTTAGAATATAAAGTCCAATGTCCTAATTGATGATCAAAGAACAATAATAATCGCAAATACTAGTTTTTTGACAAAAAAAGCTTAAACATACTTTTTTTTCAAATGCCTGTATCTCGAGAAAGGTGAGGTTAGTAAAAAATGTCAAGAGTCAAGAAATGCTTAGAATTGTTCAAGATATAAAGTCCAAGTTTTAGTTCATAATAAACGATCATGAATATTGGTTTTTAGAAAATATAGAAATTAAATACACTTTTTTTATCTTTAATATCTCGAGAAGAGTGAGGTGAGGTAAAAAATGCCGAGTCAAAAAATGCTTATAATTGTCCAAAATATAAAGTTGAAATGTTTTAGTTCATAATAAGCGTCCAAAATTCTAGTTTTTGGAAAAAAAAGCCTAAATACAAACGATCGAACGTTTTTTTTATCGCTTCCCATACAGCACAAGGACATCCTCAGAACACACTGGGGACAACTTTTCAGGACATATGGGATATCCTGGGAAGATCCCATTATCACCTTAGGATGTCCGTAGGATATCCAAATGGGACAGTTCGGGCCTTGCTAATGACGTCCTCAGGACATCAGTACGGGTGTGTACAGGACATCATCAGCTCTTATATGGGTTATGCCTGGGCTTTACTATGAACAACCTGAGGACATTGTTCGGACTTTATATAGGACATCCACAGTTTTTTTAGGGTTTACTGGATATTTCTAAAGACAGCACAAAATACATATTATTTTATAGGATCATTGCTTTTAAAGTGAGCCCATAAGCGAAGACAAAGAAATACAAGTTTATATAATGGCAGAGGTAAAATGACTAATATAAATGTGATACATATATGTATAACTCCATACACATATTTGTGGCTTATATCACTTTAAAAGTAAATCTACCGAACTAATAGAGGTTATATATAGTCCAATGAAATAGGTCGACAAATCAAAATTTTAAGGTAAATACTTGAATTTTTGATATGTTACTTTGAAGTGTTTGAACACGATTATTGAAAGAATTTTTTTTTCAACCCAGAGAAGGGGTAAAAAAAATATAACAAAGTGTTTTTTCAAAAGTACCCAAAATGTGTAAAAGATAGTAAAAAAAAGTTTCAAATAAAAATTGTAAGAGCATGAAACATTACATAAAAATTATTCTCTTGCCTTTTTTGGTATTATTAAAATCAACAGAGTTTAGGGTGGTTAGAAGTTATAAGGGATGATATGTACAACTTTAGATAGGGCATAGCGTACTGAAAAGTTATAATGAATTTAAAAAAAAATCTATTCGCTCAAAAAAATACAAAGGATTACGTATCTGACAATAACATCTGCCGACAATAACCAATCACATTTTCCCCTTTTAGATAATATAATAAATACAAAGATATAACATAGCAGCATTATATTTATGAAATATTTAACGTAATCTTATTTGTCGAAAAAACTTCAAAATTAACGTGGAAGACATCGGCGCCCGGCGGATTTCTTAGAACGTTCGACTTCGACGTCACAAAAAGGTGGCTAATTCAAAACACAGTAAATGTATTAAAACCAAATTATAAATAACTGCTATTTATATAAGATATATATTTTAATACATTTTTAATGAATTATTTGTACTAGAGGGGATTATCAAATAGAACAAACAAATAAGTTTTTAGAAGCATATTTTACAAACCAATAAAAGACAGTATAAATAAATAGCCTCAAAATAATATATATATTT
Organism: Stenurella melanura; assembly: GCA_963583905.1. Taxonomy (NCBI): domain Eukaryota; kingdom Metazoa; phylum Arthropoda; class Insecta; order Coleoptera; family Cerambycidae; genus Stenurella; species Stenurella melanura. The sequence continues at coordinate 122,438,720 of OY757314.1, forward strand.
TTCATTATTTTTGTTGTTGAAATCTCCTAAATAATAATACCTATAATAGGACGACTCTAGGACTTGCCCAGGATATTCCTACAGTGGATATTTTGTTAGGATTTTAATATCTTTGCAGGATATTACTAGAACATCCTACCAGGATTTGTCTAGGATATCCCGATTTGGAATATTCTCAGGTTGTATATATTTTATTGGGATACCCTAAGGATATCCTGAGGAATGTTGTCCTCGATTGGGATATACGGGACCAAATGAGGATATCCTAGGGATGTCATGTGCTGTGTGCGTTATATCTCGAGAAGAGTGAGGTTAAGTACAAAATATCAAGAGTCAAAAAATGATTAGAATTTTCTAAGATATAAAATCCATTGGTTATTTTTTAACTAAAAAATTTGTTGGTGACCGGAAATAACGAACTTCTGTCCCAGTTTACGATCAGAAATCGAAAAAGCACCAGTTCCCATGACCCTGATTCTGTCCTATACATCTTTCGGAAAATTTTGCACCATCTCAGATAAAAATCGGGTGGGGCGGAGTCTCATGTTGTGGTTAAATGCTTCATTTTTTCGACTATAATACCAGTCGGCAAAAAATGTACCCAATTTGCGTTACTCTGATTAGTTCTTAAATCGTCCAATAAATAAATAATGTAAAGAAGTTTTAAGCGCCCTCAAAAAAAGAACGGTCATTAAAAATTATGAAAAATTTTCAAAAAAAAATACACTAGAAATTATTTCAAATTTCACCTAATATCGATTTTAAGTGGGTTAAAAATACGTCTTTTTTTGGTACTAGTTCATTTATACCCCGACCTTAATATCGATATTAGATAATAAGTAACTGGGCGCGGTGATTTTTTTTAGAGTTGGGAAAAAGTAGATCGTTCCTCAGCTACATTCACATCAGATGTGACACCATTAATCTTAGCGGCCCACAAAAACAATTATGAGATTATTAAACTACTTCTGGATAGGGGTGCAACTCTACCAATGCCACACGATGTCAGGTAAATTAACTCATTCCATACAAAACTGTGAACTTTTGACAGACCGTTTGGATTTTAGATGTGGATGTGACGAATGTGTGAACTCAAGTAAAGCAGATTCTCTAAGACATTCGCAATCAAGAATCAATGCTTATAGAGCCCTATCATCTCCATCGTTAATAGCTTTGTCATCGAGTGATCCACTGTTGACTGCGTTTGAGTTGTCATGGGACCTTAAAAGATTAAGCAGAATGGAATCTGAATTTCGCTCGGAATATAACGTAAGCAAATAGATAGTCAAGAACTATTTCATGTAAATCACAACCACTGACATATTAAATTGTCAATCATTATATATTGGTAGCACATTCACATTTTCTTGCTCTTTGTTGGGTATATTGCTTTTTCTGTAAAAATATTTTAAAATGCGATAAAAGAAACCTGTGCGACACATGGACCAGATATTAATTTTTGAATACTTTTTGATTGCTACAATGGAATTACTTACTTTTTGTATGAAGACAAAATACTTTCAGTTAAATAATGACTTCTATAAACAAGACTTTGGTATGGCCCACGGCCAGAATTGTTGGAGTCTTAACAAAAAGTAGAGTATTAAGTCTTATACTTCTTCTCATTTATCTAGGCGGAATTAAAAGTGTCGGCGCCTTTGACTTTGCGGTAAAGATCAAAGACCCCGACATTTTTTATACGGACACTAAGTTTGCACGAATACTCTCGATGTTTTCAACTGAACGACAAATGTGATGTCTCCTCGTAAGCTTGGAAAGCACGTCAAGTCAAAATCACAGAATCGTTTTCGAAAAACATTTTGTCTGCTCGTTCGTGTGAAGTATATCACTCCATATACCGGGTGTAACAGAATCATGGTATACCCCCATTTTCACCTTTAGTTTTGAAGATAATTGATTGAAATTTTGGATATACTATAAACATAATAAGCGGCACTTTTTGACATACAATTAATTTTTTTTCACTTCCGGTTACGCCGGAAGTGACACTAACTTTCGATTTTTAAGTGGAACGCAATATATATTACTGCATTTTTGAATTCTGCATAATTTTCTGAATTCGACTATGCCAAATAAGTGACATTTCAAACATCATTTTTTTTATAATATAATTTTTAGTTTTCCATTTAAGTGTACCATGACGGTTCCGATTTATTCGAAATGACCCGTGTAATGCTACAAAAGTCGAAATCCCCTTAAAAACACTAAATTACGTGATTTATGAGCAAATAAAATTCACCAGAATTGTTTTTGGAGCAAAACTCAATTTTTTCAAATGGATACATATCGGTACCGTGGTACCGTTTATTAGTACTATTAATAAGCAATTTGTTCATATGTCGTATTAAAATGTGCGATGAATACAAACAAAATTACAGCTAAAAGAAAATAAGAAAATACAATTTTATTCTAATTCCCTTGTTACACATGAGGTAGTCTTGGAATACAAAAAATTAACACAAAACATTACAACAGTTGTTTAAAATGCTGTCCATTAACGTCAATGCACTTCTGTACTCGCATAACTTTCTCGAAGAACGTTCGTCAATTGCTGGGCCATTGTGATATCAATGCTCGTCTTACTCGTAGCTCCAGGTCTTCACGGGTTGTAACGGCGGTTGCATAGACAATATTTTTTAAATGACCCCAAACAAAGAAATCAAGGGGCGTTAAATCAGCTGACCTTGGAGGCCATTCGTCGAAATTACGTTTTCTCCGAATCTTCGTTAAAGGTAATCAATTACTATCTACTATCTTGTTGGAAATACATTCCTTGTCCTAAATCTAAAGGTAACTCATCTAAAATGTCCTCAATTTCATTTTCCAGGAATCCCAAGTATATCGCACCAGAGGTCATTCAAATATTATTGGACCAATGATTCTACTACCGATTATTCCAAGCCAAACATTGAAACCGAACCGCACTTGAAAGTTACCCTCCCGTAATAAATTTTGATTTTCTTGTGACCAATATTTTGTATTTTGTCGCTTGAATAATCCCCAATTTGTAAACCTTCACTCGTCCGAAAATAAAATCAGTCCCAAAAAATCATTGTTTGGCTGCACGTCATTGTACAAAATCCAATTGCAATATTCCATCCTACGTTCGTAATCACTTTCGTACAAATGCTGAAGATTTATAGTGGTATTTGTGCAAAATTCGGCTTATTGTTTGGTGACTGATGTTCAATTCAAACTCAACTTACCTTAAAGAAACAGTCTTATCAACTTCTATGCGAGCCAAAGGATTAATTTCCGTTCCTTCGTCAGTAATGAAGTTTTCTTCGGGATCATTGTTGGGCTCTCTTCGGAATTGGTTTTCAACACGTTTAAAATAATTTTTCGCTGGACATTGTCTATCAAGATATCATCGGCCATAAAGATCCATAGCTGCAATTGCATTTTTTTTTACTTTCTCCATAAATAATTAACATGTCCACTTTTTCATCTCTTGTATAAATTTGCGGCATTTTGAACACAATTAACAAGAATTTTAAACAATTTTTAAAGACACAATAAAAACACCGTTAAACCAACAAATGTTTGACAAGCTGAATGTTTCATTGTTTTCAAAGCCACCTTAGTTACTTGTTAACATTTAATTAGAACAAAATTGTATTTTATTATTTTCTTTTAGCTGTAATTTTGTTTGTATTTATCGCACATTTTAATACGACATATGATAAATTCCTTATTACTAATAAATGGTACCACGGTACCGATATGGTTCCATTTGAAAAAATTGAGTTTTGCCCCAAAAGCAATTTTGGTGAATTTTATTTGCTCATAAATCAAATAATTTAGTGTTTTTAACGGGATTTCGATTTTTGTAGCATTACACGGGTCATTTAGAATAAATCGGAATCGTCATAGCACACTTAAATGGAAAACTAAAAATTATATTATAAAAAATATTGATGTTTGAAATGTCACTTATTTGGCATCGTTGGATTCAGAAAATTATGCAGAATTCAAAAATGTAATAATGTATTGGGTGTTCCATTTAAAAATCGAAAAAAAAAATCGAAAAAAATCAATTGTATGTCAAAAAGTGTCGCTTATTATTTATGTAGTATATCCTAAATATCACTCAATTATTTTCAAAACTAAAGGAGAAACGGGGTGTATACCATGATCCTGTCACACCCAGTATGTCTAATTTATAACGCATGCAAGAAAACGGACAATGATGATGGCTATCCATGGCCTGTAAACAAATTTTAGGGAGTGCTCATCGGAGTTCAGGGGGGTACCAAATCCTTTATTATTTAGAAAAATATGCAAAGTGGTTCCACAAAGGTAATATTGGAATTTTTTCAGAGGGTGCTTAAATGTTTGGCGCCCTCTGGCTACATGCCTCCGGTTATCTATAAGGGGCTTAGATCTGCCGCACCATATAGATGCAAGCAAAAAATAATTCACTTTAGAACTTTATCTTGCAATGAATACCATTCGCTTGTATCTGCGTAAATATTTTTTCTTTACTTATCGCTTATTAAATTTCAATGTCGGCAGTTACTTGACGTGAAGCGTACAACAAAGACGCTAATGAAGGTGAGCGGAAATAATGGTTAGATTTGCGTAAAACCTCGTTCTTCAATAATTTCTCATCCCTATATCGATTCAAACAATTTTTACGCGCTTTTAGAAAAAAACCCTTTTTTAAATGCTCGTGAAAAATTATTTGAATTAGTTTAAGGATGAATCGATGAAATACGAAGGAAGTCATCTTATAAAGGACATTTAACGGTTCTCCTTAACAAACAAGTTGAATGTTACACAATATTTCCAAGTGAGAATTACCACTGCTTACAGAAGCAAAGGTGGGTTAACATTTTGGTAGCGAAAATACACCGATATTAAATGAATACTATTAACAAGAATAAAATATTTTAATTGCAGGATATGAGAGTACAAGTCCAAACTTTTGCAACATCCTTATTGGACCATGCCAGAACGTCTCACGAATTAGAAATAATGCTGAATTACGATCCAGAAGGTGATACGTGGGTGACTGGGGAAAGACAAACTTTGGAAAGATTAAAACTGGCTATAAAATACAAACAGAAAGCAGTAAGTATATATTGTGAAAGAAGATGAAGATAATGTTATCCTCTTTACTACCTATTATATTGATTTAATCGCAGGTATGTTATAACTTGAAAAGAAATTTTCGTAAAAGAATATATTTGCATATATTGAAAGATATGAAATAAATAATGCCTGCGTGTCTGTATAGATAGATATGTTTATTTATAATATTAATAATATAATATATAGTATGTTTGTTTGTAGAGAGCATTTCTTGCAAACACAATCGAAAAAAGGGTCAAATTATATTTTTTCATAAAATATGCCAAAATATCCGTAGGTTTTCTCAAAGTGGTATATGTAGAATTTATGGTCTTGAAGTTAAATCATGTTAAAATTTATCTACATAGAAAATGATCACTAAACAAGATCTTCAATATTTGATAAATTTCTGTTACGCAAGTTTGTGAAAACAGTCATGATATGTAAAATATGTTAGTAGAATACTCTTTAGTAAAATGGGGCCATATTCGTGATACAAGGTGTTCGCCAGAGACGTGTAAACAGTCACGTTTTACATAAATTATATTTATATTTGAACATAACATTATACATGTTCTTACTTTTTGTTGGGTATTTTGCCATTGACAAATATTTAAAATAGTACAAAAATCTATTGAATAATTTGAAACGCATCTATCCTCGTTTAATAAAATAATCGCGGATTCTTTAAGTTTTCTTTTAGTTCCGTTACTCTCTTTTTCTAAAATTTTCGCCGAGTCCCATTTAATCCTGTGATTATTATCCCACGCGTGTTCACAAATTTTGGATTTTTCTCCCCTTCTAGCGTAATTTCTATGTTCATCAGGCCTTGCGTTAAAAGTTCTAGATGATTCATCTACGTAATCTTTTCCGCACTCACACGGAACTCTTTATACATATTGGTTGTGTACTTAATCTTGATGACACCACATAAAAGTCAATACTACCGAATTAAAGCAAAATGTTAATTAAATAGGTGTTCACAGTCAGGTACTCCCGATTGATTCGCTTTTGATTATACTTCTGTTCTAAAATGAATGGATTTTATGTTGACCTGGAATTTTTGTGATTGCTAAAAAACTTTACTTTCTAATCTTTTTTCTAAAAAATAATTCAATTGCTTCAGAATGATGGAAAAACTCAATACAAAATGTATCAATCCATCGCTAAAAGAGGTTGTATAAAAATTACTAACGAGAGAAATATCATATGAGGCCAATACATATTATAAAACAAAATATTGAGCAAGCATTATCAAAATAAGCCTTTTTTTTTTGAAATATTTAAAATATTATTGTTAAAATTTTTATATAACAATCTCTTATTTTTTCGACAATATAATATACTAAATATACTAATTTTATTAAAACCAGAAAATTTAAAATTTCCTAGTTATTTATAAATAATATGGTCATGCAAGGTTCCCGGGGGTATTTTTATATAATCACGAAAATACGTCTTACTCTTGTTCGTGCTGCCGATGTGCACATGTCGTAATTTGTGTAATGCATAATATAGCATAATATACAGTGAGTTGACCAAATATAGAGCAAATCTTGGAAAATTAAAAATTTTCTCAAAATTCAGGAATTTCTAACTAGATTGAAATTATTATTATTGCTTATTTTAAATATTATCTGCAAACCAGTCTGTCTGATGAATCACGTCATCCACTCTTATCTTTATCTGTGGAGTTCATACAGCTCACACGGCATACTATTACTTGATAAGCGCATTTTCTCGATATACGAAAAGGTATCAATGGATTTGTCGTGAAAATTAGTATTTAACTACCGAGTGTCTAAATGATGTTGCCATTTGAATAAGTTGACATTGACATTGAAATTTTGGTTTGTCGTAGTTACTAAACCAATTCGAAAAATCTCACGTTTACATTTTTCTCTTACTGTTTTGGTCCATTTAATTGATTTGAATGCATCCACTGTTATAGTCTAGATGCAAACATAAAAATAGCTCTAAGAAAATCAAGTAGTCTCAAAATCTACTTTTTAAACTACGTAGTCGTACTTAAAATCGTCTCTGGAATCCAAAAATACAAAAATATACAGGATGCTCTATTTAAAATTTCTAAATTGGGTTCATTTTCGGGAAAACCGGAACTTATGGAAAAGTTTCAAATGATGAAAAATTTGTCGTTTGGGTATATATTGCCCCTGCCAAATCTATGTCTTGAAAACTGTGGACACTATGACTTTTCTTATGATACCGTTGACACCCGTCACCTTTTTTGGGGTTTATTGTATTTATAAATTTACTTATATAATTAATTTGATTAAGTTAATTACACATATTTTTTTAGTTTATAGCCCATCCCAATGTTCAGCAACTTCTGGCGTCGATATGGTACGAAGGGTTACCCGGCTTCAGAAGAAAAAGTATGGTAGGCCAAGGTATCCAAATAGCTCAACTTGGCATGATGTTTCCAATGTATTGTACTATTTATATGATGGCTCCAACATCAAAAATGGGGTTGTTTATGAAAAAGCCATTCGTGAAATTTATAATCCATTCTACATCTTATGCGTTTTTCCTAAGTAAGTTAACAGGATTAAAAAAGTTTACTATATCAACATATAAAATTGTCAGACCTAGGCTAAGACTGATGATTAAAGAAACCTGCTTTATGAAATATACCTGTAGTTGCCCCACAGTTGTTTTTTCGAAATTATGAGAAAATATTTTTGCTTGAAACTGCCAAGGTAATGATTCCTAGAAATTTTTTTTTTTTCAAAAATTGAAGAAAATGAATATTCTTCAAAATTGTCAACTTGTACACCCTAATAATTCAGCATTAGAGTGCTCTCACAAAGAGACACCTTCACTCAAAAAAATTGGGGAAGTCCGAGCTAAGGTCAATGTGTCAATTTTTTTCCCTGTTCTTCATTGTAGTCTCCTAGATTTTCTGGAGAAATAGTTCAGATGAGAATCTAAAAAGCGCAACTTCAAATTCATAAGTTACACTATTTAGATTCTCATATGGATTATTTTGTAGAAAACCTAGGAGACATCAAAGAGTCGATATCAATGGAGATGGGGAGTCAACATGATGACTGATTTTTGCTGAATGCTCAAAACAGACGTACCAGTAAAGGAGGAGAAATAGAAAAGATTACCTTTGCGTCAAGGGTAAAAGGGCCCCGGGGCGGACTAGCAACAGTTTAGCGGCGCTGCATCTTAGAACTCGTAGGCCACTTATTACTCTATTATTACCATTATTACTACCATTATTAATGCTTACATAGTAGTTACGGTAGGTTAATATAAGCACACAAACCATTTGACAGTGATTTTTAATTTTAAACGCAACATGCTTCTAGAAGGCGACAAGCTTCTTTTGAACAATAGCTAAATATTTAAATAATATAACACCTATAACAAAATTTTTCTTATTTACATTTTATAAAGATAATTCTCTCCGTAACAAACTGCTTTCCTCGGAGATTTGCTCAATTATTTTATCACTATCTAGGTTATTTAACACATCTTTTTCTACTGCCATCAACAAAAATGCTTCCAGTGATCATCGCCGAGTGTACTATTTAATCTGATTTTCATATATTTTACATCTTTCAGAAGCCACTTGTGTTATGGGAAATGTGAACAAATATTGGTAATCCAGTGTTAATAAACTGTATGATTCACTATATAAATTATATTTTATAAGCACACTGTAACAGCATACTGCGTATTTCTTACAAGTTTTCGAAGTTTTACAGAATTTAAAATTTCCACCTTCTTCCGGAGAATGTTCTTGTTCCGCATTATTTCAACTTCATAATATTGTTCATACTCGTCTGTAATTTTAAATTCCCCCAACTACTCGCGAAATGCATTAGCTCTTCACATAGCCCTTTTTGTAACATCTTTACTGAATGTTACTAATTTCTAACATGGTGTTTGTATTGGTTCTGAAGGCAAACTTTCCTCTACTTTAATACGATTAAAATTTGAAGGAGACAAAAAAATGAATTCTTTGTACAACACCTTGTTTTTAAAAAACGGTTGGTCATGCTTTCAATCACAATATCTAAGATAACATTGTGGACTTCTACAGTTTTATGAAAACTATCCGTAACTGGATTGTCGTGCGACACTTCTCCAGACATTTTCTTCACTTTTCTAACCCTCGTGATAGGAAAGGTCTGTTCGATACAAATTGTTTCTTCTGCACCTCTCCGAGTAAGCTTTTCTGTTGCCTGATTTATAAAATAATCTGATGACGATTTTATCCCATTAATATCTCTTCGCATACGTTTTAATTGCTGGTGTGTAAAATCAACAAGCTGCTGTGATTAAAAGATCGAGTCCACTGGTTTGTAAATATTTTGACAATGGATTTGTAAATACTAAATATTCTTAAATTTATTTGATATACCATTACTTCAAGTTCTTGCAGGGACTCTCATCAAATTTTCAGCTTTTATTCTTACATCTGCATTAAACTTGTCACTGTTCTCAATTTCAAATAGATACAAAACAACGCCCACGTAAAGTGAAATTTTATAAGGATTAAAAATGTCCCGAAAACACGACTAATAGCCGTATGTTTGGCCCACCAGCCTATTAACTGAAGGTTTTTTAATATTTCATCGTATCAAGCATCCGGCGCCAGCGGCGCACTATTGGAGCGGACCACCGGGATTCGTCCCGGTGGGCGAGTCCACCCCTGAAAGGATCCGTTATCATAAAAAGAGAGATATATTCTGGAATTTTTGTTTTTTTTGAGTTTAGAAATCAACTGCGATGTGCTGGTTCCTTCCTGACGATCCCTTCGAATTCAGGGGACAAATATAGCATATAATAATAATAAAAATATATAAAATCACGATGAGGGTACGCTTTTGTGGACTTTGCATTGGTACACTAATCAGCGCTGCCAAAGCACTGAGTTTCTGAATTTTTGGAGATTTATTGCGGTTAAGAATTCGAAATTCTGATCTCAGGTGTTAAAAACATACTCACACCTGCTATGAAGGACTATTTAGCTGTCACTTTCTCTTACAAGAACCGTATTTTAATCGAATTTTGACCTTTTTTTAATTTACGAGAAGCATATGGTACTCTGTTTATTAGTAGCTACCTACATGATCGAAACTTCATGTGTGTGGCTTAGGGTAGTCCTTATTTTTCAATTTTTAAAATTTGATGGTCTCACCCTCTCAAATTATTGTGATATAAAAGAAAAAAATGTACACCAAATTTAGGGTAGCTAGGTCAACCCCTTCCCGTGCCTCAAAAGGAATGAGTTTTCCTATGTATTTCTTATGGGTAAAATACCCTTTTTTTCGTAAATTTGCGATAGAATTGTTAAAACATTATGAAATAAAAATGACACACAAGTTCCCTCTTCAGAATTGTCGAGAGAATACAAGTATTTTTTTAACTGAACCATTATAATACCCTTTTATAGGACCCCAATGTGACCCTGTGAGATCAAAAATAAAGTATCGCTTATATTTGACGTTTATTATTGTTTTTTTGAGAGTGTTTTTGCGCAAATTACTATTAATTAGTTTCATTCTAGATTGTGTTTATATTTTAATGTTTTTAAAATTGTTTAAACAATTATAATTTATTTAAACAATTATATTTTACAATAAATTTGCAATATTTACACCTTATTTTAGATTTACAATTGTCAAAAGAATACGAATTAATGATTATTTTTCCAATTTCACCCCCATAAGGACCCCAAAATGATCTCACAGGGGCAAAAGTAGAGTGTCACATCTTTTTGACGTTTATTATTATTTATTTGCGATTCTTTTTGCACAAATTATTTTAAGTTAGTCACATTCCAGTTTGTGTTAATATTTTAATGCTCTACATAATTACAATTTATTTAAACAATTGCATTTAGCTATAAAGGACCACACACTAATTTTATGGAAAAGCGGTCCCTATCGAATTCGCTGAAATTTTAGTATATTCTAGTTGACCTGGTGCTTTTAAATGTCTTAATGGGTACAAACCTCTGCTATGGCTAGTTTCGTCACTACAGTCACCCGAAAATTAAATTATGGTACTATATGAGATTTTAATAAAAACGATTCCTGTGTTTTGGCGGGTTAACGTCTTGCATTCGCAAAGTATGTGCTCTCCAGTGTCACATTATCTGCAATTATAATTTTCTGCCTTGCCCATATTCTTAAGATATCTCAAGGAGCAACGGCCTATCAGAAGGCCTGTCATCAGCCTTAAATCAAACTTTTAGAGTTTTAGAAGTAATCTGGTAATCTTTGTCGGATAAGTCATAAACTTTTTCGCTTGCCTTTGGCCTGAAGTGTAATAAATTGTGTAAATAATTTGCAAGTTCCATTAGCAAACTCTTAATCAACAATGTTAAAAACTAACTTGTGAAATTTAAAAAAGGTGACACTGTTACAAATTTATGACAAAATGTAGTTGTTAATATGAATTATAATTGTTCAAGCAATTTGAAAAACATTAATACATCAACATAAGCTGAAATGTGACTAATTAAAAATAATTTCTCTGTAATGGCAAATAAGTAATAATAAATATCAAGAAAACGCGATACTCTACTTTTACCCGCACGAGGTTATTTTGATGTTCAATAATTCTTATGAGGTATAGTTTGAAAAAGAATTACTAATTCGTATTCCTTGGACAATTTTGTAATTAAAAAAAAAATCTAAATGTGACAAATTTATGGCAAAATGTAGTTGTTTAAATAAATTATTATTCTTTAAGAAATTTAATTAACATTAAAATATTAATACTTAATTATAATAACACATAATGTTTAATTAATAACAATTTGTGCAAAGAGAATCTCAAATAAACGATAATAAACATCAAAATTATGCGATACTCTACTTTTGTCCTTATGGGGTCATTTTGGGGCCCTATAAAAGAGTTTTATGAGGCTTTAATGAAAAAAGGAATGATTAATTCGTATTCTCTGGATAATTCTGAAGAGGAGACTTCTGTGCGATTTTTATTACACAATATTTTGACGATTCTATCGCAAATTTACGAAAAAGTGTCTTTTACCCTAAGCTAACCAGTCAAAATTTTGTGTGATTTTTTTCATCTTATATTAGAACAGACTGAGTGGGTGAGAAGACCACATTAAAAAAAAAATTAAACCTATAACTAAGGACCACCCTAGTGTGGCTGTGTAATCACATTGTATACAGTAGACGCAAAAGTTCTTCGATCATAGGATCTACTAGGCGAATTTACAACTTCGAACGAATGGTATATTATAAATGCATACGCATGTGTAACTAGTAATCGATTCGCCGCAATCTCACATCACATCAAACTCGTACTCAAGCTAGTACTATTTGGGAAATGAAAGAGTGACCTTGTCGTTAAATTAATTCTTAAAAACGGCCGAAAAAGTTCAGATGGTTAAGTGGTACTATCAAGGAAAGTCAAGGCGTCAAATTAAAAACGCATTTAATGGTGCATTTCCCGGCCGACCTTCACCTGCATTATCCATAATTCATAGTATTATTCACAATTTTGAAATATATGGTTGTGTTGATTATAAACAACATAAAACATCGATTCCTCCCAATGAAGCCCGAGATGAAAGAGATATTATGATTTGTGCACTGGCAAACAACAACCCGGCACTTACTACTTCCCAAATTGCTGCTGAAGTAGGTTCTACACCATCAACGGTTAGGTCGGTTTAAAAAAAAATGGGTACAAATAATACTAGGTTCGGAAAACTCATAAATTTTTTGAGACGGACGATATCAGAAGAATGGAATTTTGTGAGCAATTAATGGAAAAGGCGAATGCGGATGAACATTTTCTTAGAAACAATGTTTTTACCGATGAATCAACTTTTCCATTAATTGGTAAACATAATTCTACTCGGACAAGATATTAGTCGCGAGAAAATTTACATAAGCTTTACGAACTTCGCACTCAGTATCCTCAAAAATTAAATGTTTGGGTCGGTATACTGGGTGAACATATTATTGGACCATTTTATATCGATGGCATCTTAGATGGCCAAAAATATTTGCATTTGCTTCAACAGCAAATTGTCCCTTGGATTCAGGAACTAGTAGGTGCTAGGTTTAATGAAATTTGGTTCCAACAAGATGGTTGCCCTCCCTATAATAGAGTTATCGTTTGGCAGTGTTTGGAGGAAACATTTCCGAATAGACTTATTTCTGGGCATGGTAATATCTCTTGGCCAGCTAGATCTTGCGCCTTGTGACTTTTTCTTGTGGGGCTACTTAAAATAAAAAATGTATGGTTTTCAGGAAAATAGGCCCAACAATTTGCAGGAACTTCAATTAAATATTGAAAACGCTTGCTTAACTGTTACCCCTGTTATGTTGGGTAATGTTCGCCAAGGATTTTATAATCGTTTGGGATATTGCTCAGCTCAGCAGGGAAGTCTATTTGAGCACTTATTACATTAAACTTGTTGGTGTAAGTAATAAATGTTTTCCTTAACTCCATACATTTTTAAAAACTTTCCGAATATTGTTATTTTGTTTTACCCATTTTTAAGAATTATTTTTGTGTTGAGAAAATTACTTTTTTAGTTTCCAAATTATAAAATTTTTCCATAATAGTACCAACATTTATGTTTTTAAAACCAATTGTTTTCGCAATTTATTAGATTTCGCGAAGGGACGTGCATTCCACTTTACCTTTCCTGCATTACTAAACTCCTACGCCGCCTGTCTCCTAGATGGGCAGCGGCAGTGACAACCCTCTCGGTCGATGTTTCAATGTCTTTGTCGTGCTCAATAGAGAACAAGCCTTCAAGGTATTACTGCATCAGTGTTGCCAGATTATTTCATTTATCATGCAAACAATTTATATTTTTTAAAACCCAACTCTTAGTTACGTTTTGGTATGAAAAAAGCAAATGAGCTCTACATAGTAATTTCATTGTTTAATATAAATGATAAAAGTATGAATTTTATTTTATTTAAATCAATTAGGTTCTATCATTCTACAAAACTTGGCGTCATTATGTATGAATAAAGTAGATCTGCCAACACTGGATACCTCATTGGATATTTACGATAGTGAGATTACTGTATGTTTATCATATGTTTAACTATTTGGAATATTTTGAATTATTTTATATATTTTATTTTCTCAAAATATAACTTGTCTTACGTAAAAGACAAGAAAATGTTAACGTTAAAATGATCTTTACTTCTATTTGTTGTTTTTATATATTAATTCTTTAATAATTTATTTCTTTTCATAAAAATGCAAAATCATGCAAAACAGTAAAAAACCTATTTCCGCCTGAAACAAATTTAATGTCTTTAACCTTAAAGTGTAAAATAACATCCATTTATTTTACCCTACTATTTTAACTTATTTTATTAATTTTGGGACCCCTTTCAGTGTTACTTGGTGCGGCATCCCAAAGAGTAGAGGTATTGTTCTTGGAATGGTTTGGTACTGATTGGGTTCAAGATATGATAAAAGAATGGAAGAGAAAAGAGAGAGGTGCCTTCTTTGGCATTGCAGAATGTGGTGTAATATTCTATGTAATTAGTAAGTAAGAAATTAATTTATCGTGCTAATGAATAAGTCACTTTCATGTGGGCAAAAGTAACTGTCCTTACCTTCTCTTTTTTTTAATAATTAGGTATTGATAACATTGCTCTTTAACCCATTAACAACCACAGCGGACGGAACATACAAGATTTTTGAACGAGTATAACTCAGTCAAAAGTCATTAATAAAAGGGAAATCCGTTTCTATTCCATTGAGGATTTTATTTTTTTGGTATATAGGGGGGGGTCCAGTGTTAGTATAAAACTCGGTTTTCGGGGTTGAAAACTATCCTATTTGGCCGCCATCTTGAAAAGGGGGGCGTAAACAGTTTTCTGCGATATCTTGAAAAGCTAAGACTCACAAAAAATGTTCTAATACTTTTTTTTGTAGAGAATTGAATTCTCTACAATCTCGTCTCTTCAAACAGTTTTGAAATTTATTCTTTAATCTCTTGGAGGTTTAAGCCACTCCTAATCGAAATAAAAAAAACCGGCAATGGCCATTCAACCAAATTTAAAGCAAAAAGTAAAATAAAACATATTTTGTACCGATTTAAAAAATTTTAAGTCGATATAGTGGTGGTTTTAACCCTTTCTGATTATTTCAAATCATATAATTTGGCTATATTTGGTCTCAATCCACCTTTGCAAATTAGTATTAAAGAAGGGGGATTTCATAGGATCCTTTTTTATTTTTATTAAAAATATCGCGAAACACTCTCTAAAAGGGGGGTTTCTTGCGTTTTTAGGGATGTTCCCCAAGTTTTAGGATTGCGTGATCCCGATTTTTCGTAGTCAGCGACCCAGGAAACGTATAGTCGAAGTAGTTTCAGACCGGTGTCCAGTGCCGGATTTCCCAATAGGCAATGTAGGCAGCTGCCTATAGAGCGGCAAATTCTTTAGGGCGGCATGCCGCCAAAAGATTATATGACTTTTAAAGAATAATGACAAAATAATAATTATTATCCATTTTATGATTTATAATGAAAAATACACACATGCACAGGCCCGATGAGAGGGGGGGGGGTGTTTCCCCCCAGGCCTGGCGATTTTGAGGGGGCCCGGGTTTCGCCCGAAGCTGGAGGTTAGTATTTACATTAGGTAAAACGAGAGAGGTACACTTGTAAATGAATAGTGCGATGCAAATAATAGTGAGTTTCGAATGACTTGTATTGTTTATGAGATAAATATAAAATAGTTAGGTAAAGGAATATTCTCGTTGTTTCTGTTTAAAATTTGTATCGTGATAAATATTTATAATCTTAGGGAACATCACCCCCCGCTCCTTAAAATTTCGATTGAGGTAAATGTTGTAATCTAGGGAGTAGCACCCTCTGTTCTTCAAAATTTTGACCGAGAGAAATATTCAATTCTAAGGAATACTCCCCCTGCTCTTCAATATTTTTATAATTTGTATGGAGATAAAGAGTTTATTATTATGAATGTCACCCCCCGAAATTTATATTGAATATTGGTTTGTTTTGTATGTTCCAACCCCCCGGGCCTCGATTTTCTCTCGACGGCCCTGCATATACACGTTTAAATACCCACTTAGGTTTTTGTCTGAAAAAGGGCGTCAGATTCAAATCTGCCTACGGGCGGAAAATTACAAAATCCGGCCCTGCCGATGCCCTTTCGTGTACCCTTTCGCGCGTGTTGAATGGAATATTGGTTTGATCCTTTTGCAGCGTCCTAACATCTCTCCAAAGAAAATAAATTTAGAAAATGAGTAGAGAAAGTTGTTCGTAATAAAATGATCTACAAAAAACATCTAATGCGTTTTTTCAATAAAATCAATAGAAAAAAAGTTCTCCTAAATGAAATTTTCTTGAAAATTTTAGTCCATTGTTAATAATTATAACTTTTTCATTTTCAGTTGTACGGTAAGGAGTATCTAGACTAATTCTCTACAAAAAAAGTCTTAGCAATTAAAAAGACTTACGGTTCTCAAGATGTCGCGGAAAAACTGTTCATGTCCCCCTTTTCAAGATGGCGGCCAAATGGGGGGTGGGGGCTTTCAACCCCGAAAACCGGCTTTTATACTCACACTGGACCCCCCTACACATCAAAAGAATAAAATCTTGTCCTGTCCAAAATGCAAGGTTTGGATATTGGTTTGTTTTGTACTAAACTTTGTAACATTTCAATAGATTATTTCGACTATTTTCGAGGTTATTCTTTCGATTGGGACCATTTAAAAATTTCCAAAATAAATATTTAGCCATGTTCTAAAATTTAAAAAAATACCTATTTTTCAAGATTTTCATTTTTAAGTGAATCTATTTTCATGTTTCACTTATTGACTTGGCCTGAAACCTTCGAATAATGGGGTCAAAATAATCACGCATCAAAGTTGTGCCATTAAAAAAAAAAACTTTCGAGATGGCGGCCTTGACATTGGCGGATAATGTGCAAATTTTCTCAAAAAGGGGAAATCAGCAATTTTGTTCAAACCTCTTCATCTTTTTAAAGCAATGTCTTTTACCTTTATTTTGAGAACCAATCTTGGGTTAAAATTATACGCTATAACTTTAATTTTAGTCCCAGGATGCTCAATATAAACTAACATATAAAACATAATATCGCGGCAAGAAAGCTACTATGCCAAGAAAAAACTTCTTGGGAAAAGCGCAGAGAAAAATTTATCCAACTGTGGACACGTGTTTCGGAGTTGTTGGTCCTCATTAGCACGGTATAGCTAAGTTGAAAGAATAGGACAAAAAAGAGAAGCAGACACAAACGTAAACCACAGGAAACCAGCCGCACATTTGTGGCTTCAATTGGAAGACTCTAGAATTTCAGGGTCGTTGAAAAAATGATGCTATTTGTTTCATTCGATAATGTTTAACTATGCTTTTGTTAACACCTATTCATCCGCACTGGGTCCATTTATTGGACTACAGTCCTGCCCCATATAAGTCACATATTTATTCAATGTTTATTTTGTTCCTTTCATTCCATTTTAATAAAAGCTTGTTTGTAAACAGTTTTTTAAAATTGTGTTTTAATTTGTATTTTAGTCTGTTAAAAATTTGTTATTTTGTAAATACAAATCAGATACAAATTATGCGACATTATTTATTTATATGATGGTACAATATCTTTTTAGGTATTATATGGGCCGAAATGAGATCACTGTGGACTGATGGATTATTAGAATATATTGCTGACTTATGGAACATCGTTGATTTTATTACAAACTTATTTTACGTCATTTGGCTTGCACTTCGAATCACGTCTCTCTACATAACGTGGGTAAGAATTAAGTTTTTTCGTGAAAGAAGACATCTCCATTAAAAGGCGGAAGGTCATTTATACACAATTAATCTCGATGGAAACTAATACAATAGCCAACTAGATCTCCTGATCTAACCTGATCTGAACATTCAGTGTGTAAATACAGCATCAACAAAAATTCAACAGTTAATTTTATTTTTCTGCTTAGAGAGATGTTCATTTAACGAGCGAGCATAGAGTCAATTATAAACGTACATTTTGTACAGAATTTCATTTCGCATCGGTTGCTAGACAAGTTAGTAGGCAACAAATGTGATATGAAATATTTCGTGTTCAGAATTTCATTCCGCATCGGTTGATAGCCAAGTTGCCAGGCAATAAATGCGATATGTGTACCCCTTACTCTTTGCGGTTTTGCAGCAACCGCCAATTCTTTCGCCGGTTTTATTTTCTGTCCCGAACCCGTACCAATCGAAGTGGCAGGCAATTCCGCATTGCTAGATATACAGGGTATCGTTTTTATACAAAAATAAAGTCATTTATATAGTTTAGACACCCTGTATATGCAGCGACGTGGAATTTCCTAAAATGCAATGTTTTCAAGGTTCCTGGTATCAAAGAATGTCTGCATCGCAACATCACACAGCGGTCTATTTTCAAGTTTTAAGTGGACAAAATTCTACAAATTTGCAAATTAACAGAAAAAACCGCTGCCTAAGGAATCACTACTTCCACATCCAGATTTTTCATCAAAGTCACTTTAAAGGAAACATTTTGACTAGATTTGCACTCTAGTATGGGAAAATTATTGGTCATAGAATTTTAATATTTGGAGCAGATGTCATGGATAAAATTGAGGCGTTGGTTACCAGATACGTTAAAAATGAAGTTTTTACTTTGCCAGACTTATTTTCTCCTATTCACAACCTACCACGACCCACCCCTTCAATGGGATCATCTCAATCAGATGTCATTACAATACATCCGTGTACTAACTTTCAAGTAAATATCTCAATTTTATGTTATCAAACCCATTAATGATGGAGCGGAGATGGTGGTGTTTGAAAAACATTAGAAAGAAATCTGGGGCCTTGGTTTCTAGTATATACACCAAATCCTATATATATTTATGTACTCTTACCAGCTTGATTTACTTACTTTCCCCTATTTACTCTTATTCAACCCTCAACCCTGCAACGGAATCATCTCAAAATATAATCTAGTTCCAGATGTTGTTATAATACATACGTGTCCCAAATTTCAAGTGAATATTTCAATTTTATTTTATCAACCCCTTTAATAATGAAGTAGGGCTGGTGGGGGTTGAAAAATACTGTAAATAATCCGAGATTTTGGCTTCTAGCACATACACCGAATTTCAAGTTTCTGTACTCTTACCAGCTTGCTTTACTTATTTTCCCCTATTTACCCCTATTTAACCCCAACCCTTCAAAGGAATCATCTCAAAATATAATCTAGTTCCAGATGTCGTTATAATACATACTTGTACCAAATTTCAAATGAATATCTCGATTTTATTTTATCAACCCCTTTAATAATGGAGAAGAGGTGGTGGGGGGTTGAAAAATATCATAAAAAAATCTGAGGCATGGGTTTGTAGTACATACAACATATTTCAAGTTTATGTATCTTACCACATATTTCCCCATATTTACCCCCCAATCCTTCACCGGATATCTTCAAAAAACAATCCATTTCCAGATCTCATTATAATATATACGTGTACAAAATTTCAAGTCAATATCTTAAACCGTTCCGGAGAAAGCGTACGGACAAAAAAAAAAGTTACAGACCGACAGACAGAAATTTTTTTCGCTCAAATTTAAAATCCACTACATCCACTACGTGGATGTGGAAGTAATATTCGTTTGAAAAGCGGGGGATTTAAAAAATCTTTTAGTTCTAAAATTCTAAAACTTTGTAGGTGCGATAATATTGTACCCGTGAATACAACAAAAATAATAAAAAAAATCAAAAACCATGGGGATGGTTCTTAAGGGGGTTGAAAACAAACATTATTTTAAAATTACGTAACTTTTTGAATAATATTTGTGAATCTAAGAAACAAAATGTGAAGTAAATATAGTGAAATAAATGTAAACTCTTAAGGAAAGGTTTTTGAAGGGGTGCAGCGGACAATGTTATATTTCTAGAAGAACGAAATGATTTCAACTATCTCTTTTCTGTTTTTGGTGTTTTTAACTTTATCATTTTGGGTTGTCTTTAAAATAATATTCAGATATGTTGTAACTTAGCTTGTATTTAAAATTATTTGCTTTGTATACAAACATATATCAGTGGTAATAAAAATAAATTTAAGCAACAAAAAAATTAGTCGCTATAACTATCGTCATAAACAGTTTTCTTGGCAGGCCAGTTAAAATTAATTTCACCATCCAACCAGGAATCACTACTTCTTAAAAACTTTTTCGTGATCTTTCACAATTTTTTTAAAGGTCCATTATTGCCCGTTCTAAAATTCCTCTACAATGTTGAACGCCAAAACAATTAAGGGCATGCAAGTACTCTTTAACTTTTTTCCTTTTTGGCAGATTCCATTGAGCATTACCCAAAACATATAAAAATTTGTAGATATTCAGAAAATTACAATTATTGTTTGGTTAAAAATGACACCCCGATGAAAAGCACTAAAAGCTAAATATTGGCGATTTTGTTTAACAATAAAAAACTACATACCTTGTTGTAAATTCTCCATCGCACAGAATAACTTCAACACAGTATCACATTTAAAACACCTTTACTGAACAATATCTAATCATAAACTCAATTTTACTTGATCTCCCTTATAAAACGGTCATTATAAAAATATGCGGAAAGGGAGAAATAAGGTAAAATTCTCAGAACTATTTAGTTTAGGGTATTTATTACTAAGATATGTTAATAAGTTTTGTATTGAACTGGGTTGGAAATTTGGATTATGTCCGCCTAGATTAATAAAATTGACCACTGTGTGTCATCTATAATCAATTTCTAGAAAGATCGTTTTTACTCAAAATAAAATTCATTTACATAGACTGGTGAATTCAAATATCTCTTTCAGTTATCGAGAAAATGGTCCCAGGAGTTCTAAGTCGGACCCACTCTAATTTCGTCGAGGTATTTATCCGGGATTTCTTTCATAATCACACAAAAGTTGGCCTGGGATGATTGCAATAGAGGAATTACAGCGAAATAATAATATTAATAAGCGACTTTATTAACCAAATTAATATTACAATTTAGAGTAACGATTTTACTGGGCGAGGTTCAGTAAAGCCTAAAAACATCCTGTTCTTCCACCTGCCGAGAATGTGATAAAATCAATTTCGCGAATTGTCAACAATATTATTTTTGGATGACTCATACCGAGCTGAACTTTCGATTTCGTCTGTGAAATATACGATGCCGACAAAACACCAATTTCCGTTTCTCCATAGAGACATCATGCAGCGTTTCAACCATTGTATTTATTTAGTCATAAACGTTTAAATATTTGATGATTTGGCCTCTACGACAAAATTATTAGAAATTTAAATCGATAATTAACAAACGATAATCCGGATAAACGTCGGCTTACATTAAAAAAAAAAGAATGCACCGGTACTCTGATAGAAGTGCAATGGCGGCTTCAATTACATCAGTTAGGGAATATTTCTCCAGCAGACCACCGGCATCATAGTGATGGAAAATTTCATCAATTTCAATCGTACAGTAATCCATTTTTCTAGTTTTTCTTGGAGTAAACTGTATTTTACGGAAAAGTGTGGAAAATGTGAAATTTGGTTAGGTGTTTTCGTAAATCGGGGAAGAAACCATTAGTTAATTATTATTTTTCGTCTAGTACGTGTTATATTTCCTGTGTTAGTTGTGCTTGCACCTTGCTTAACTACATCTACTGTTAAACAGAAATTGCTTTTTAGAGACTGCTGAATTCGTGATTTTCTCTCTTTTTAAAATTTTAATCAGAGCCTCTTATAGACCCCTTTTTAAAATCCAAATTATAAACAATATGTAATGCATATTCTATATACCGAATCCGGCAGTGTAATATTAAAAAGCTAAATATGTAAAATACCGTATTGCCCATGGCCCATAAATACCTCATTGCAAAGAAATCAAAACGAATTATAACACATTACCATTTCGCCTCTTTTTTGACGATAATTACAGGAATAATTTTAAATTTTTTTTTCAGCTTTATGGAAGATATTTTCAATTCTAAAATTACTTATTTCTACTCGAGTAAAGTTTTAGAACTGTAAAATTTGAACATATAGTCTTTCTGCGACGAACAGTAATTATCCTCAGTTTGTTTCTGTCAACATTTTTGCAGGTACCGGATAATTTCGTTGCTGTTTCTTCTTCTAAATCTATATTACTAAAATATGTTGCCTTAGAAAAAGTATGACGTGCAACTCGTGCTCATTTTATGCTTGTTGCATAATATAGTATTATAAACAATTTTTCTACACCATGGTATTTTTAAAATTTGTATTGATTATGTTTAATAAATATGTCGAAACTGTTAAAGCCTGCTCTGAACTTAAATTATTTTTTTTTCAGAGGGATGAACGTATGGGGAAACGTACCTGGTATCCCAGGGAAGAATGGGATTCCTTTGAGCCCATGCTGTTAGCAGAAGGAGCTTTTGCAGCTGGGATGATATTTAGGTAGGAGAACAACCACCAATTAACTTGTTTCTTCTGAAACGCCACAAGGTGCACTACGTTACAGTTCTATTTTTATAATGACCGTAAACTACGGCCAGTGTAATTAACGACCCCGTGTATTTACACAAGTGTAAAGTCTTTCAAACAAAATAGAAAAATTGGACGTGCTGGTTCTGAAATATTTATTCTAGGGATGTGTGTCTGGTCATTTCCGTGAATTTGGGATAATATTTTTAATCACTTCGTGTGGTTATTTCCGATAAATATGCAACGCATCAAGTTTGTCGGCAGCAGTAATTTCTCAAGTGGCAGTAATATCTAATAAGAACGGGAGCAGTATGCAATAATCCAATTTCATCGATGTTCTCCTTTACAGTCACTTTTAATTTTATTATGTACACAGTGTGTTTCACTTAAGAGTGTAACAGCGTAATAATTCTTTTTTTTTTGTCTAATTTGAACAAAACCGATATTGAAAGATAGAGGTCGCCCAGGTCTATTTAAGACCACAGAATCACTTTCCATCTTTTAATGCAAGGCTATCTACGATATCTACTAAATTGTATGAAAAAAATTAAATTTAATCAAAAAATTTTGTTAACAAAACTTGTTCGAAACCATTCAAAAACACCGAATCCGAAGTTTAGTTAAATTCTAAAAAAATGAGGTCTCGATGAAAAAAATCCTTTTGAGGCGTTTGAATAAAAATTATTTCTAAATTAATGTTTTTAAACAATTTACACAAATGAATAATAAATACAACCAAAATAATTAAATATTATGTTTTATCAAACCTCTAACAGCCCTAACCCACACAGCACATGACATCCCTAGGATATCCTCATTTGGTCCCATATATCCCAATCGAGGACAACATTCCTCAGGATATCCTTAGGATATCTCAATAAAATATATGCAACCTGGGAATATCCCAAATGGGGATATCCTAGACAAATCCTGAGAGGATGTCCTAGTAATATCCTGCAAAGATATTAAAAGCCTAACAAAATATCCACTCTGGGAATATCCTGGGCAAGTCCTAGAATCGTCCTATTATAGGTATTATTATTTAGGAGATTTCAACAACAAAAATAATGAAAAGTATACATATTATTTTGAGGCTATTTATTTATAGTGTCTTTTATTGGTTTACAAAATTTGCTTCTAAAAACTTATTTGCTTGTTTGTTCTGTTTGATAATCCCCTCCAGTACAAATCATTCATTAAACATGTATATCTTATTTAAATAGCAGTTATTTATAATTTGGTTTTAATACACTTACTGTGTTTTTAATAGCCGCCTTTTTATGACAAGTCGAAAGTTCTAAGAAATCTCTTTTCCACGTTCATTTTAAAATTATTTTGACAAATAAGATTACGTTAAATATTTCATAAATATAATGCTGCTATGTTATATCTTTGTATTTATTATATCATCTAAAAGGGGAAAATGTGATTGGTTATTGTCCGCAGATGTTATTGTCTGATACGTAATCCTTTATATTTTTCTGAGTGAATAGAATTTTTTAAAACTCATTATAACTTTTCAGTATGCTACGATTTTTTAAAGAGATAATTTTTATGTAATGTTTCGTGCTTTTACAATTTTTATTTGAAACTTTTTTTACTATCTTTTACACATTTTGATTAATTTTGAAAAAACACTTTGTTATATATTTTTTCACCCCTTCTCGGGGTTGAAAAAAAATTCTTTCATTAATCGTGTTCAAATACTTCAAAGTAACATATCAAAAATTCAAGTATTCACCTTAAAATTTTGATTTGTCGACCTATTTCATTGGACTATATATAACCTCTATTAGTTTGGTAGATTTACTTTTAAATCGATATAAGCCAATTGATAGATACAAATATGTGTATGGAGTTGTACATATATGTATCACATTTTTATTAGTCATTTTACCTCTGCCATTATATAAACTTGTATTCCTTTGTCTTCGCTTATTGACTCAGTTTAAAAGCAATGATCCTATAAAATAATATGTATTTTTTGCTGTCTTTAGAAATATCCAATGAACCCTAAAAAAACTGGGTATGTCCTATATAAAGTCCGATCAATGTCCTCAGGTTGTTCTTAGTAAAGCCCGGGCATAACCCATATAAGAGTTGATGATGTTCTGTACACACCCGTACTGATGTACTGAGGACGTCATCAGCAAAGCCCGAACTGTCCCATTTGGATATCCTACGGATATCCTAAGGTGATAATGGGATCTTCCCAGGATATCCCGTATGTCCTGTTGTCCCCAGTATGTTCTGAGGATGTGCTTGTGCTGTATGGGACTTCCCATGCAAAATGTGGTGTAGCTCAGTCCTGCTGATACTAAATATTTCAATCAATTTCATTAGGATTGTGATCATCTGAGAAAAGTATTCTCAACTCTGGAACAAAAAAATTTTGCAAGAAATTTCGACCAAAAATTTCCCTAGATTTTTATTTTTTCCTAATTCAGAAAGATCTCAAAATATTCAGGCATATTCTTTAGGTAAAAATAATTAACTCGTGCTCCCCCAACTTTTTCTTCAGTGCTTCCCTTTCTCGTAAAAAAAAAATACAAAAAAAAAATTTCTTTTGTTATGAAGGAAGTACTTTGAAAAAAAAAAACACCAAGAGGCAAAAGATTCTTATTTTTCTCCAAAAAATAAGCTGAAGATTTTCAGAATTTCTATGGAACATTTAAGCAGACCTTCGCAGATGTTCACATTTTCAATCGCCTCTAGATCAAAAAATCAAATTCGGTCGGTCAAAGAGAATTTTCATCAGGGAGCCCAGAAGAACATTTTTCCCAAGTTTCAGAACAATCGACTGAAACCCATTTTTACCATAAAAACTGCAGGGTCCTTTGTTATCTACTCTATTAACCGTAGACTGAGAAAGAAACGCGACGGTCAGGATACTTGTATTGAAGATTTCGCGTACCTATACCTGTTTCTGCGTTCTTGTTTTATCACCACATCCTAACAATATCAAATTTCAGTTATTTGAGTAACCGAAAGATTCATTGTTAAAATAATAACCAACTTGACAATCAGCGACAAATAACTAGAATTATAAGTTTGCACACATCTAGCAAATAAATAAATTATAACATTTTTTTCTGATATGTAAGAAGAAACCCTTTTTACTTCTTTCTTTATGTTGGGTATTTTGCGTATCAGAAATAACGATACATTTAAATTAATTGATATGACATGACTCAAAATTGATTAGAAAAGTCAGATTTGACAGATTTCTGGTGCATAGGCATAAATAATTTGGGATACATTTCAAATGCATTTTAAAATTTTCAAATTTAATTTTCTTGATGAAGAATATACAAAATCAAAACACCTTATATTGCTGGATAGAGAATTAAAAACCCTTTCAAACGAGCTATTCCACGCACCCTCGACCCATTTAAAAAATTTAAAGGGGTAGCTGTAACTCCAAGGGGGTTGTAGGGGGATGTATAAAATTATTCTCAAAGAATACCATTTTAGGATTAAACATTGACGTTTTTTAGGATTTTACTCAGAAACAGTCGAATATTACCTTAAAATAAGCCATTCCAATTTTGTATTGAAATTTTTTCGCCAAAAACACTACATCAATTCACTACGAACTCATGGGGTCATCAGTTATATTGTCAGTGCCATTTTGTGTTATAAACACGTTATTTTGCAGATAAATTTGCTAAAGTAGCTTTTACAAAGCCCGTATTAGGTGGGCGTTACTTATTTAATCACATGTAAAACGTAAACAAAGTGAATAAAATGTTATGTTTAACAATTTTTAAACGCCATTTAAGAAATATAACCGATGACGTCACCACGTGTTTTGCGTACTCGTTCAATTATTAACTTATGTTATTTATTTTGTTGAAATTTTAATTTGATGGACGATGTAATGCTGTTTAAATATCAATAAGTGGTTTAGTATAACAAGTACTTCATTTAATAATATCAAAAAAGCAAATTTGCACATAGTGAAAACACCTAATTACGTAGATAATGAATTTATCTATTGGTTATGAACATCACTGTATAAATAACGAACTAAGAAAAGGTGTTAAAAATACTGAGTGATTTAATTAAATTTTTATTCATCAGATGTGACATAGACATATTTTCTAAGTATTTAAATAATGAGTTAACAAAAGAAATGATTAATTTTTATGTTAAGAACCTAAACATACTATCAAAATATTTAAAAGTAGTGACACAAAGTATCATTACATATTTATAGAGAATCACAAAATCACGAATTTTTATCAGTCCGATTTGACAGACATACTATCAAATTATTTACATAGAATTATCAAAAAGTAATATAAACTATAAGCAAACAAGAGGATAAATTGTTTAAAAAACTAGAGATATAAAAAGGTTTATGTTTGGCCATACTACAATTCTGAAATAAATTTTACATCAGAATGAAATTTGAATCTGTGTTGCCGTTAAAGACCGCAGGATGCTCTTGGGCGACACACCAACACAAACAAAATTAAAAACACATAGCGTAAAGTTTATTTCGAAATCATCACAATTTCTGTTAATTGCCATTCTTCTTCATTCTTACTTGCTTTTGAAGAGAAAATCTGGCGATCGGCGACTGCACGTTCATCGTTCTTAAGAGATTAACATTCAGAAATACTTGTGCCAAATATAAACAAACAATACGAAAATCTATCGAGACTTCAACTCGCGCCGCGTATTCAATTTATTGAAGTTGTAGTTTTTAACAGTAAACACCATAATTTTTGTAGAAATCGTGTATCAACAATATATACAGTTTTACGACAAACTAATACATAAATCTGAAACTCTATGTTAAATACTAGCAACTTCATGGAAGTATTTGAAAATTACGTACATTATAAAGCATACGAGCACTGGTAATTATAAAAAAATAAACTATTTTAGATTGATACATCACAAGAGTAAAAAATCCTTTAAACACAGTCTGTTTATATCTTTCAAGTTTAGTTGAAAGCATATGGTGAAACATCAGTTTTGATCGAATAGAAATAACAATTTATTATTCAATAATTCAAATACAACAGGAAATATAAATATAGTTTTATTTTTAAAAAGGAAATCCTTGGAAAGCCAACGAATGTCAGTTTGTTTTGAATTAAAATTAGTTAAAAATTTTCCTTTCTTTGAGTTTCTCACTATTGTTTGTGAATAACGCTATAATCACTTTCGCGAAAATTTCACACGTCACTTTTTTAGCCAATCAGAAGGTTGTTTTTGTGTCGTTGCCATGGCAACCCAAAAAATTTCCGGAAATTTTCATCCTCCAGGGTACCCTGAACAAAATTAATAAGTGGACATTTTTCTGTCAAATTATTGACATGAAATTTGCTTTTACATGAAAATGGAATTTTATTTTTCATAATAAACGAGATAAGTATAAAAAAATCATTGAGTTTTGTGAAACAACATTTTATTTCATGTTTAATTATTATGATCATAATAACTTCTCATTTGGTTTTCCTCCATTTTACACTTCTCAATCATGTATGACAAGTATTTCAATTTTCGATGGCTTCTTTAACTTTATAAAGTTCTTCGCAATATGCGCATATTGTATATTATGTTCTTTTTACATACTCTATAATCTTATTCTTTAAAAATCTCGAAAACAGTTTCAACAATAGAAATATTAAGCTTAAACTGTTTAAACTGTCAATGAAATAATGATAAATAACTAATGACGATTTGTTTGTTTCAAAGCCATCTCTGACAAGTTATAATGTACTGAAACTTAGCTAGCTATATGTATAATAACATATTAAGAAAACAACGTTCCACCTATTTTAGTGAATAAAACTTATTCATAACACACAAATGGAGTTGCCCTAAACAATTTTCAGTAATATTTTGAAACTAAAATGGGTAGAAAAGATATTATTTATCTATTATACGTATATAGGTATTCCATTTTCAAATAACTCTTACACCTTTAACTTTTGACACAAAACACTATTTACTAAATCTGATGCGTTTCTGCGACTTAGTCAACAAGACCCATTCATGGCCTACTAATCCTAGACCTTGTTATGCCTTAGAATAGTCATCATCAATTTTGTTAAAATTACGCTAGAGCAACAACACGCTCTCTGAAATTGTTGAAAGAGGCATTGAACAATTCGGTGTTTTCACAAACTTTAGCATTTCTTTGACTGTGAAGATAGTACTTAATTATGGTTAAAAAAAATTGAATTTTCCCGAGCAATAGATTTATTCCTTAAAATAAGCCATTTTAAATTTGAATTTAAATTTTACCGCGAAAAACCGTACATAACCGTATCCCACACTGATGACGTCAGAGGTTACATTGTTGGTAAACAAACATGAGTTTTGCATTATAAATACGCGTTATTTTGCAAAACTTTAACGTTTTATAATGGAAAGTAAGTGGTGTTTTGTGCCAGGATGCAAAAATACATTCAAGAACGCACCTGAAAAGGTTTTCGTGACAGTACCAAAATAAAAACAACGCAAAATAAAGTGATTAAATGCGCTAGACGTGATCCACCTACAATAGCATCAGTATTTTTCTGCTGTGAGGATCATTTCAAAGTAAGTTGAGCAAGTAAAGTAAGTTTAAAACTTCATTATCGTGCATGAGTATTAGTCTAAAATAATGAATAACTAGCTATCTAACCCTGCTTACATTACAAGTTTATGAGCAAGATTTATAGGTTATGTTTATATAATATCAACCTTGTATGTATATTATATTGAGCAACTATATATATACAATAATCGCTAATATATGAGTTAATAGACTACGTTAAAGTAATAATATATAAATACAAAGAGAATAAAAAAGTTTATTACTTAAGTTGCAGCTTTAATGCCCCTCACTCCTACTATGTTGAAACGTTCATCTTTCTTCATAAATTCCGCGATCATGAACACATCCACTGCCGGTAAATTTCCTGAAGTAGTTCTTAGGAATCCTGTATTAGCCATTTCGAATTAAGTCACAGGTAAACACGTACAAAAAGTCTTTAAAATGCTTTGTTTATATACTACGTATATGCGATATTACTGCTTGCTGTAACCGATGACGTCACCAGTGTCACCACCAATAATGGCGTGTTTCGCGAAGCTGTTCAAATATTCTAATTTTATGTTATTTGTTTGTTGAAATATTAATTTAATAGACGAGGAATTGATTTTTAAATACAGGGAAATGCTTTAATACATTAAGTACTTCAGTTTAATAATATCGACAAAGCTAATTTGCATATACTGATAACACCTAATTGATGTTAATTCAAATGAAACTATTTTTCAATAGATCTGAAATCAATGATCAATTTTTGCAATTAAAACCGTCAACATGGGATGAAAATGACAGTTTAAGAAACGCTCTGTATATACATTATCCTATTATTGCCGGTATGAAATATTTTCCTTAAACATAACTTATATAAATTACGTCTAATATTGAGTAGACAAATAAATGGAATATCTCGCAATTAATCATACATTTTCTGTTATCAAAAGATAGAGTGCGATGTTGTAACAATTTAATAAACTTGAGTACCTTAATAAACCTGCCGTTCATGACACAAACACAATTAATCCAAAATAATTGAACAATACACCATTATTTACAATAAAATGCATGGGTGCAATTCTCATTGCGCCTAATGCAATTTACTAACACGTTAAAAAACACCCCTCCGTTTAGTGACACATTACATTCACATAGAGCATCAATTCCACAAATATTTTAAATGACACGCCACTATCATCAAATATGGGTGGGAAATTAATAACTGAGTACTAGGGTGTGTTGCCACAATAAACGGTGTTTCGTTTTCGGATTAAATTTATTAATTTTTCCAAGAAATAACCTGTGCATTCGGACGTTGACGGGTAAATACATTTCTATTTACACTTTGATCGAAGCATTTGACAATTTAATAAATAAAGAATATTGTCTTAGTTTATACATCTATATACAATTTCATTCTGAACAATTTATTTTTCTCTTTATTCCGATACGGGTTATATAACCTGAATATGTATTTAAGGAAAACTGCGAAAGAATATAATTTTGACCATTCAAACAAACTAATGCTTTGCACTACTCGGATTTAACACAAAACTTTTTGCTAAACTTCTTGTAAGTAACGTTTACAACAGCAAAAGAAATCGGACGATTCCCTACAAGTTTTAGTTTTATTCCACTATGCAAGGTGTCTCTAGAAGGTGCGGAAAAAATGCTAAAGGCTAAAATATGATGATCTAACTCAACTTACCTCAGTCCAAATGTGGATGATTTCGGAGATACAGGGAGTCCAAAGTTCAATTTGGTTTTAGTTTTTCATAAATATTTTTTTTCAATAATTGTTCTACCAGGTATACCTTTTTTAGGTAAAGGACGTTGGAGAATAAGAATATTTATAGAATAGTTATTTCGTTTTAAATGTGTGCAAAGTACCGCAGGTGGCGCCCTCTAAATTGTACAATGAAAATGAGGACAGATTTTAATTTGTCACTCCACAAAACCCTCCCTAGCCGAGTATTGTGACAATACAACAATCATTGAAAAAAAAAAATGTATGAAAAACTAAAACCAAATTGAACTGTATCTCCGAAATCATCCACTTTTGGACTGAGGTTAGTTGGATTAGATCGTCATATTTTAGCCTCAGGAATTTGTGGTAGCATTTTTTCCGCACCTTTTAGAGACACCCTGTATAGTGGAATACAATTAAAACTTGTAGGGAATCGTCCGATTTCTTTTACAGCTGTAAACGTTACTTATAAGAAGTTTAGTAAAAAGTTTTGTGTTAAATCGGAGTAGTGCAAGGCATTAGTTTAAGAATGTTCAAAATGATATTTTTTCGCAGTTTTCCTTAAATACATGTTCTGGTTATGTAACCCGTATCGCAATAAAGAGAACAATTAATTTTTCAGAATGAAATTGCTAAGAAAACTAGATGTGACAGAACCTCTTTGGTCAATTTGTTAAGTTGCAAAAACAAAAACAATTGCGAGTGGGCATTTTTTAACAACGGAAGATAACAAACAATAATGCATTTATTTTAACAAAACTACACAAGAATATGGGTCCTTAACGAAATTAAATCATTACGCCGAATTTTAAATCAAAATGTTTATAACACCTAAAAACAATAATATCGAAAATTGACTTGCGTAAGTGCATCAAGTCGTACATTTTATTTTGTAGTTTATTATGTATTTTTCATCGATGCTAAAAAAGACTTTTAAAAACATTTTTTTAATTTCCATATTTCTTTACAAACAAATGCATTTTACTCCTTAGTATTTCACTCAAAACTAATCATTATTAACACGTACCAAATGTATATAAAAAAGAAACAACGAAAGAAATTAGTTTTGTCTACACTCACTGGGAGCCGAGGTAAGCCACTTTTTGTGTTTTAACTATTTATGAACAAACTAAAGGCTCTTTTTTACCGCAAGATAAGGCACTTCCTTGCACTTCCACCGTAAATGAATATTTACCTGTGGAACGTTTAATAAATAAAAGCTCCCTGCAGCGAGCGAATGTATATATATCTTGGAAGAAAAACAAAGTGAACGCAAGCTGGCAGAAGAAGGTGTACACTGCTAGATTTAGAAACAGAAGAAGCAGAAAACTTAGAAGATGAATAAATAAGGAGACGATGATAGATGGAAACTTAAAATAAGCATTTCACAAACACCTACACTTCCCATCCTATATTCCTACCCCATGCGTCATGTGGCTTTTGCTGCTGATAACAAGCGTGTCCTTTGTCCAACCCTGCGTATGCAGCCGGTCCGGCGGTATATAAAACATCCAAGGTTTGGTTTCGGCACGCGGTTTGGTCGTCCATTGGGCGTGTTCGACGGACGCCGAGCAGTGTGTTGGAACGAACCTCCAGACTAGATACCGGACTCCACAGCAATGCTCACCTTACGCTGGCAAATCAATCAATTAATCAACTAAATGACTTAATGAATTGAAATTAGCACTGAATATTTCCTAATGTTGAAAACTCTTCGTTGACTAAAATTATTGGTGTCGTGAGCTCCCGGGCTATTAGCATTTGGAAAATGTTCGTAGGAAGAACGTTTTCCTAGAAAGATCATTCAATGGTCAAGTAACAAGGCGGTTACAATTATTTTTCTACTATAAATTGAAGTAAATCCAATTTTTCTTTAGTTAAAACTTTCTTATGTGATTTACGTAATTACACAACTATATTGAAACTACATAGTACTTTTGGGAAATTTTGCCTCATTTGAAAATATTTATGCGATACTTATTCATTAATAAGTAATATCGCATAAATATTGTATTCTAATAAGTCCATTTCTTTGTATAATGCAGTTCGAAAAAATAAAATGTTTATACGACTTAACTTGTATAGATTGTCTTGTTAAGAGCAAAATATTTTTTAGCTTCTTGAAACTGGTACACATATTCAGCGTAAACCCACACTTAGGACCTCTTCAGATATCGCTTGGAAGAATGATTATCGACATTGTCAAGTTTTTCTTTATTTACACACTCGTCTTATTTGCCTTTGGGTGTGGTAAGTATATAAATATAATTCCATGCTCTCAGTAGATTCATTTTTGCTGTTTGGTGATGGTATAAAAATAAAAATTCGATTAAATCAACGAAAATTTTAGTAGACATAAATTTTCTAACATTAAAACATTTTGTCTTAAGAATAATAAAATTGTTTAGGTCATATAGATACACATTTAAAAATTAAACAAATAAATTTAAATATCTTCACCATTTGCGGAGATTTAAAATCTCTGTACCATTTGCAGATTTCTGGTTAATGTTTGATTTTTACTTCGCATACCGAAGGGAGATTTCTTAGGATTTTCACGTTTCAGACCATGTAGATTACGAAAATAGAGATTTTTCAGTTCCGTCAGTGTGTCGTGTCTCATTATGGTGTACCACAAAGTTCAGACTCGATATCGTTATAATTTATTTATTTCGTTAACGATTTGCCGGAGGCAGCTCGTAAATGTTTATTGTTTGTGGACGAACTAAGATGTTTGTTTCCAAGACGGTTGTGAAATATCACTGTTACATTTTTTATTTCTAATGATGAAACTAAATTTCTTTGTTGCATATTTATCAATAATGAGCGAATCGTGGCTGAATGGGCTGAGCCCAAAGCCAAAGAATAAAAAAAAAAAAAAATCAATAATGATATTCATTTGAACTTTACAAGCTGTTTTTAAGGTTGTAGTAATAAAAAAATGTGTATGGTTCTAACCTTTACCCGTGGCAACGTCATAAATTTAAAAAATACTATCACTGACTGTTAGGAACAACTTGTAGCACATACAATTCAGATTAGTCTAAAATCCAAAAATAGGTCTCTTTTCGAATTCTGGAAGTATTTTATTTATCATTGCAATTTTTAGGTTTGAATCAGTTATTGTGGTATTATGCTGAATTAGAGAAAAACAAATGTTACCATTTGCCGAGCGGATTGCCTGATTACGAGAATAATGATAAAGCTTGTTCAATTTGGAGGAGATATGCAAAGTAAGTTTCAATATTTTCAGCAAAGCTGTCGTCTATATCTTCCTAATATATTTGTGTTATAATCGATTTTTTTGAAGAAAAACTATGCTATAGTACGACCGAAAAGTGTGCAAAAAATCAGCGCCACATGTATATATTTACAATAGTAACGGTTTCAATGCAACAGACAAATATTTGCGGCTACGCTGCAATAACATGTGGAGATAATGTTGCCAGATTTAAGCATAATATTGTAAATTTAAGGTATACGGTAACTCATGCATAATTAACACAATTCGAGTGCTTTCATTTCTTTGAATTACGTACGTGTAAATTTACGAAATTCGTAAATCCACACACACCTGGCTCTACTGACTACACTTTCCGGTCATAGTATATACTATGTTATATGTTAAAGTAGTAATTTCTTGATAATATCTATTAATAAAACTGATCTAAGCTGCCCGTGCTAATTTGCCAAAAGCAACATAATTGTAAATTGGCGGTTCATTAACAAGGACTTAATCAAATCATTTCACGCATTAACATGGAAGCCACCAAATGTAGTTTTTTGGGATCCTTGAACCAGTCCAAAGGCCATTATCATTAGTAGTAAATCTAGAGTGTTTTGAAGTAATACTGTAATATTTATATAGACACATTTGTCATTGTAATAACAATATATAGATATTGACATGTGTCATGTTTGTTTCCAGAAATGTTCTCCATAAATATCACTCGAGCTTTTAAAATTGTGTCTATAAATTGTTTCTCAAGCTAAGTTGCCAAATAGTAATATAATTCCTGTAAATTGGTAGTTTATTATTAAAGATTAAATCAGATAATAGACTGCCAATTTACACTCTATATTACCATATATGGGCAACAACGCTTTCGAAAACATTTTACGACAATATTCTAAGCATTCATGTTTTTACAAACGATAATAAACTGTCAATAGGCTTGTTCCATATTCTTTTTATATGGATTTTATACATTTTTATATAATACTCGGTATTCTTATTATGAACTTAAAATTTCGTATTATTAACTTAGTAAAATTAGCAATAGTTGCAAAAACAGTGCGCCCATTTGTGACGTCACTATACGCAACTTTGAACTCGGAGATCTACTGAGACACCGCGACCACTAACAGCCGTTCAGTATTCCGTAGTAAGTAAACATACGTGGAGTTGAAGGCCGTTTTAGCTGTCAAGGGAAGATTGACGTTTTGTCCAGATACCAAATCGCAATGATGAAACCGGAAAGGCACAAGCGAAAGAAAAATGGCTTTTTGCGTAAAAATTGAAAAACATCTATTTTTCAAAAATTCATAACTAAATAAATACGTTGAGTAGAAGAGTGCGCAACATCCCTATGGAAAGAGGAAGATTGGCGCGTTATCCTAATACTAAACTATACCAGCAAAATGGGAAATTCGGGTCGGTAAAAGCGAAAGAAAAATGCCGTTTTTAGACGCGTCGAAATGTAACCTATGAAATTCATTCTAACTCACTAATTTTTTAAACGCTAGTAACTATGTTAATACTTGGAGTGGAGGATAGATCTTGGTCTCTATGGAAGAAGGAAGATTGGCGACATTGTAAATTTCACAGTGAAAATCGAAATTTCGGCTCGGCCCGTGCGAAAGAAAAATGGCTATTTTCGTAATATCGGAAAACCGTCCGTGCTTTAAAAAATCATAACTAAATAAATACTTGCAATAAAACGGCTTGCGATGCCTCTATGGAAAGGAAAAGATTGGATCTTTATCCTAATAGCAAGTTGTATGGGACAAATTGTAAATTCGGCTCGCCGCGAGCGAGAGAAAAGTGGCATTCTGGGACCATTCAAATTTAACCAGAAAAGTCGAAAAATATGGAATTTTCAAATGTTCGTAACTAAATAGATTCGTCGAATAGAAGCTCGTTCTATGTCTCTACGGAAAGGGGAAGGTCGGGGATGAATGCTCATCGGAAATTGTAGAATCGAAAATCGGCCCGATAGGAGCGAACGAAAATTGTAATTTTTTGACATTTCGCCAAATTGTATTTCCCTACAGTTCCTCGAATGCCCGTTCCTAGAAATGAAAGGCGTGAGAGATAATCGACTTTTGGGCGTTAATTACGGAAAACCCATTAGAGATACCTCTTTTGAGTTCATCCTAACAATCGCAATTAACTCCTGAACCGAACGGCACCAGTTCCGCCCCGACCCCCGAAAAGCCTTTGCCGAACTGTTCAGGCAATTTTAAGGGGGCGGAGATCAACACGATTAGTATATGTATGAAAATATGAATAGTAACAACCAAAAAGCATCGAGTCGACTGAGATCGCCGATTTTTAGCACATCCGTTATTTTGTATTTGCACATTCGATTTATGAAATAAAAAAAAGAACAAGCCTATTTACATTAAATATAATTAAATGCAAATGCAAATTCCCTACAATGCAAGAGTACTCTAAAATAGAGTCTAAGGAAATAAATATATTACTAGCAAAAAGATACTCGTTATTATTTCAACTCTTACTGAAGACTTATCATAGATAAGTACAGAAACATATATCTTTCTAAACAAAATACTTTGCCGGCTATATGCCACGACCAACATTGGATTATAATAAAGAAATGTGAAAGTATTTCGTTTAGAATGACATATGTTTATGTATTTATCTATGATAATAAGTCTTTAGTAAGAGTTGAAATAATTACGAGTATCTTTTTGCTAGTAATATATTTATTTCCTTAGATCCTATTTACATTGTTTATATTACTAGGCTATCGCACCCTTGAAAACATTGTACAGATGAAATTCTTAGCACAAGTGATATCAGATATTACATCCAACAAATGGACGAATGCGTGGGTCCTGTTTTCACTATTGAATGCAGATTTGTAAGAATAAAGTTCGGTAGTTTTGATACTCTTTTATCTAATGCATGCGCGATGCGCGCTTCTAAGATATGTGGGTGTCGATTTATTTTTTTACTATTCATTTGATTTGATTTTATGGCTGTAATGAAATATTGTATGTAAAACGAATTAACAGATTCCTCTTTTTCTAGTTGCTTACGTATTTATTTATATCATGTGTCTAGATATTTCCAGAATGTATACATAGTCATAAGTTTACGTTACTCATTCATTATTTATTAATAAAAATAAATCATTCTTGTTATATTTCAGTCTGTTTGAAACTTCCCAATCGCTGTTTTGGGCTAGTTTTGGACTAGTCGACCTGATGTGTTTCGAGCTCACGGGCATAAAGGGATTCACAAGATTTTGGGCCCTGCTTATGTTTGGATCCTATTCAGTAATTAATATAATTGTTTTACTGAATATGTTGATTGCCATGATGTCAAATTCATATCAGATTATATCTGTAAGTAGAT
The DNA here is from genome assembly GCA_963583905.1 of Stenurella melanura. NCBI lineage: Eukaryota > Metazoa > Arthropoda > Insecta > Coleoptera > Cerambycidae > Stenurella > Stenurella melanura. The sequence continues at coordinate 122,476,209 of OY757314.1, forward strand.
CGACAAAAAGAAAATTCCCATCATTTCATAATATAAAAAGACACTGCTCCCATTTGATGATGATTTTCAATATGAATTGATCATTATTTTATGAATAACTTCAATTATCCTGCGTCACTGCGAGCGCCAATATAATGCGGCTCCGTATGCTCTTGAAATAAATAAATGAAACAGTTTCATAAATCTATTTTATAATGGTTATTCTAAATGAAAACGAATGTTGACTATTTCGAAAACAATATACAGTCATGATTTATGACGCAAGGTATAAGTGAGAAGGTTGCGCGCAAGCGCTCTTTATTATTTATACTTTCACAGTCAAAACGAATGTTTCTATTTCTGTGTGATAATTTAGTAAATTGATTATTTTTCGAATCTGTTACACAAAGGCGAAAAAACTTAATTTTGATAAGTATGAGTGTTTACCTATCGAATGAGTAAGTAAATTGTTATACATACTACACGAATAATGTCTATTTTTGAAAAAATTACAAAAATTTTCCTAATCTATTACTTACATAAAAGATTTTTTTCATATTGACAAATTATGCATATTTACAATCTACTTCTTATGCAGAGTATTAAATAAATTCGTTGATTGGGTGTAGCTTGAAAGGGAAACTACCATCGTAGTTTCTCTTCGTTGCTTATTCCGTTATGGTTGTACTAGATCTCGGAGCCATGTCCTTCATAGTCTCCGATTGTCTGAGCCGTTGTTGTAAAGTTGTTGGATTAAAGCGTTTTCACTATATGTTATTCGGTTACTGTACTATTCAGCAAATCTCTTGACTTCGTCCCTGGTTCCAAAATCTTTATGTATTGTGTGGTTGCTGACATACCATGGAGCTCCAACTATGGCCCTCAGGGTTTTTGATTGGAATAGTTGTACGATTTTGAATTTAGTTGGCCTTGCACATCCCTACAATTGGAGCCCGTATGTTCATATATATTTTAACATCGCTTTGTATAATAGGATTTTGTTAGATAGTGAGAGTTTAGATGTTCTGCCGATATTTGATGTCCAGTTGCCTTCGCTTAGCCTGGATGTGCGAGTTCCAAGTGAGGCGTTGATCGAGGTGCAAACCAGGGTATTTTGTTTCTGTTTTGACTCGTATGGCTTCGTTATTCATTGCTACAGGGGGACAGATACTATGCCGAATAGTGAATGTGATGATTGATGAGATTGGTTTACTTTAGTTTTCCATTTATTTTACCCGTTGCATAGTAAATCTAGATGGTATTGGAGGTTTTCTGAAGCTGTTTCGGGATTATCGCTTATAGGGTAGAAGTTAGGTCGGCAGCCATTACGTCTTACAGAAAAGTTTCTATCGTGTAGGTGGGTTTTAATTAGGAGATAATAGTTTGAGGACAAGACTTTTTTTGAGTTTGAAGAGAATATCTCGATACAAAACTTCGTCGAAAGCCAGTGATATGTCGAGGAGTACAGAATTTCTTTTGCTCTAGACATTTAGCGATTTCGTATACTATCCCATGGACTTGTTTTATTGTGGAGGGTAGTTCACGAAACTGGTGACTTGGGAGAGGCATTTGTACATCATGATCTTCATAAATTCGTTTTAACAACAGTCTTTCAAATACTTTGCTAATTGTAGGTAGTAGACTGATAGGACGATACGAGGTAGGTTTGCCTAATTTATGGATCATAATAATTTCCGCATATTTCCAGGTGATTGGGAAATATGACAGATTTAGAATGCGATTAAATATGGTGGTAAGGAGAACTATTGCTTTTCGTGGTAGGTTTTTCAAGACTCGTTCTGTTAGGTCATATCTTGGGGCCTTGCGTAAGTTGAGCTTTTGGATTTCTTCCTTAACTTGGGACAGACTAAATGCTTCTATAGGAGGAGTCATCTAACATGGGGCGTCGAAGTAGTTTTCAACTTCCTCATTTACGTCATCTTGTTAAGTAGTAAACACATCTGATAGATATTCTGCAAAAGCTTGGGCTTTCTCCTCCTCAGAGCGAGCTCTTTCACACTTTATTTTATAGATTCGAGGTATGGGTGCCTGAGGTCTTATGAACTACTTTGTCGCTTTCCACAGTGTACGGTCATACATGGAAAGGTTGGCTACATATTGCTCAAAACTGTCATGTTGGGCATCTATTAACGTCTTTTCTAATTCTCGGCTTAGTCTGTTGTAGTTATGTTGCTCTACGGGATTTCTAAATGACTGCCCTTCTAGCCCGTCTTCTTTCACTGAGTTGTCAAATGCGAAGTGGGATGTTTTAAGCTTTGGTTGCTTTTTGGGTATTCTGTGGAGTAGAGGACCAAGTTTCTTATATTAATTTTATGTAATTTTGTACTGCCTCGTCTATGTCCTCTGAAGACTTCAGTCTAAGGTTGAGAATAATTGATTCTTCTACGTTTTGAAATTGGTTCCAGTCTGTGTTCTTTATGGTTAAGTGAGGTGGTGGTGTCTTGCTGATGATTGAGGTGTTTAGGCTTGAGATAACCGGAGTGTGGTCAGAAGGTAGATCATAATTTAATTCAACAGTGCAGTTTTTTCTGTTACTCCCACTTATAACGAAAAAATCGAGTAGATCAGGAAGCTTTCTGGGATCACTCGGCCGGTATGTAGGTACTCCATTGGAGAGGAAGTCGTAATTATTGTCGGACATTGCACGTAGTAGATTTCTGCCTTTGGAGGTGATGATTCACGAGCCCCATGTCGTATGTTTTGCGTTCTAGTCACCTCCAGCAATACATCTGTTGCCAAGAGTTGGAATAGGTTCTTATATTCATCTGTTGAAATGGCGTGTTTGATAGTACTGTAGGTTGCAGCACTGAATATTAAGAAGGAAAAAAAACATTCTACAGAAAAATCATGTACATATTTTTTAGGATGCAATGTTGAAGTTTATTTACATCCATTTATTTATTCTTGATGCTAAGTAATTTAAAACCAGCATATCCCATCCAAACAACCTAAAAGACATTCATTACCTACGTTTGCTGTTGAATCAAATCCATTGTTGTTTTTTCTTATAAAACCCAATGATGCGTATTGGTGTTGAGTATTAGAGAGATACACAACTTGCTAAAAATACTTTCATGGTTTTATTAGATATTTATTTATAAACACACCACTTTGTAATATTTTAGGAGAGGTCCGACACAGAATGGAAATTTGCAAGAAGTAGACTTTGGGTAAATTATTTCGATGACGGGGATACCCTTCCACCGCCTTTCAACATTCTACCTACTCCTAAGTACATTCTGAGAACATTCGGATGCAGTAAATCGACGAGAAATACTCGAAGTTTTAAGGTATAAACTGATATAGGCTTGATAACAGATAGAAATAATTGTTTCAAATGTTTGTCGCTTTAAATCTATTTTACCGCTTTGTTTCGCATTTATTAACAAATGAGGTGCAAAAACATGTTTTTTAGCAATAAGAGTAAATTTTTAACCAAACTGTATATATCAGTCAGAGAGGAGGAAATTTTATATAAACTGCTGCCTTAGCTTATATCATACTTCTGTAATTATTAGGTCGTATCCATTTACGTTTGATATTCGTCAAACATAAAAAAATATCTATTTTCATTTACTTCTGTCGTCTCGATATCGTCTGTGCAATTTACGACTCCGTCAAAATGTCAATTTCAATATTTCAATATCGGTATCATAACACTGTCCCGGTAACGTATTTAAATAAATTCGGTCCTTTCGCTGTGTAGTACGTCTAACAGCAACAACCATGTGCAGTGGTTGCATATTAAGTATATGGCCTCAAAAGAGCTCTTTCTCATTAGCTGTTTAGTAACATCAGCCTAGCGGTTTCCTCTTTACCTCTTAACTAATCCACTTTTGCAGTAATTTTTCAAGATTACTTCTCAAGCCAACGCGCAACGATGTACCGAGCGTGTGTTTTGACACAGTAAAATGAATCCTTTTTTAAAAACTGTACATGTGAAAAACGTTTTGGTCAACTTTTTTATAGTTGTCACTTTTTTTCTTATTCCACTGGGCTAAATATGTATCGTTCAATAGTTTTTAACCGTCCCTTTGTCATTTTTAGGTAAAATCTAGGGAAAAAGCCAGAGAAAAACATGAAACCGTAATGAAACTACTCGTTCGAAGATACGTTACAGCGGAGCAGAGAAAAAGGGACGAATATGGAATCACGGAAGATGATGTTATGGAGATAAGACAAGACATATCCACCTTGCGCTACGAACTTATCGATATTTTACGAAACAATGGGATGGTGACACCTCAAATCGACTTCCAGGACGTACAAAGTAAATTATAGTAACAATTACAATTTTCATTTTATTTTGACATTAGTTTCTTCAAGTGTCATCATTGGACATGCGCAAATTAAAATCAAATCTCAAGGATTTTATGAACACAAACTTGGTGATAATTCCTTAATAAGCACCATCGCACAAATAAGAGAGCATAATGCACCTTTTCGTATCAAACTACCTTATCAGGAGCTGTCCATCTCTAGGCAGCACACGTAGTCAATAATAATCATCCTATCATTTACCAAAATATCAATTATTTACTCCATTTTTGCCCGCTTTTTCTGTCTACCTCTTTTTACGCTTCATCTTCCATTTTTTGCCTATCAACTTATTGTGTTACGAAACGATTCTGAACAATTCAAATCTTGCGTTAATAAGGTTTTCCAAAAGCTAGTAAAACATTGTCTGAATTGTCTTGTGATATAGGAGAAATCGACGAAATACTAGGTTATCTCTGAAACAAATCTAATCATGAATTTCGGCCCCCATAATATTTAGAACTAAAACTAGAAATTTTATTATCAGTTTCACGGTATAACATATTCGCCCTCTCTTGGTAATGCCTAATAATCAATTTTGCTTTCATTTTTTTAATTTCAAGTTATTTTTAAGTCCCCTGGATATTCCTTATACACCACGTCCTAATAAATCTGCTGCGCAGATAGGAATAGGCCCTAAGTATAATTATTTCCAACTCTATCTTGGCCTAGCTACCCCCCAACCCTTCTATTTTCAGGGCGCCACTATACCATGTTGATTCTCCGAGTTGTAAATACCGAGAAATTTGATTTGAGACTGCAGTTCAATTTTATTCCAATTTTTGTTTACAAATCCTTCGCTGACTAACATATTTCTGTTTGTTATTGAATTTAGTATCTGGCAAAAAAGGAAAGGTAATGGAACGGCGGCTACTCAAAGATTTCCACATAGGAATAGTCGAAGGTTTAGTACAGGAAATGTCACAACCCTCCAGCGAACCCAAAAATGTATTTGGACAAATCGCAAAGGTAATTGGTAAGAGAACAACTTTCTCCAAATCTAAGAAGAAGGATTGGAACGCACTGGTTAGAAAAAATACTTTGGCTAGCAATCCCATTGGATCTGCTCAAGAACTGGAGCACAGTCAAATGAAGAGGCAAAGTTTAAGGAAGTACATTATAAGCAACGTTCAATCCCCTGTTCAACTGGATGACGAAAAACTGTTGGGTAAGGCAAAATCAGGATTCAGCGTTTATCAAACGGTTTGCTATACTAATTCTTTTCGTTTTCAGAATACAATCCTAAATTGTCTGAAGTGCCTAAGACAGCGAGACAAGCTTACGCTAAGTTTATGTCCAAAAAAATTGCAATCGACTATAAAACTGAAGAATCTGAATTAGATGAACAGAACAAAAAAGATAGGAAATCGTCTGTTACTTTCCAAGGTGAGATTTAGGAGTCTGTATAAACTATTTTATAAATAACCTGTTACCCATTTTATAAATAATTTTACTTAAACGCTGGCATTAATTCACCAAAACATGAGTAGAAAGTGCTTAACTGAGAGTAACTTACTATGAGTCATTCTTCTAAATCAATTGACATACCGTGACAGTTTTGTCATTGCTCAAGTAGAATATTTTCTCAAAGAGTAAAGATACCGATTGTGTTTTGTAGGTTGAACACAATATTTTCTTTTTGAATAATCTCTAAAGGAAGTTCATCAGATAAAAACGATGAAATAGTATACATTTTGAGGCATTTCAATAAACTGAGGGTAAAATGGTATGAATTGAATTCTATAACCTAGAAGAATAAGTAGTGCTTCGCTCCAACACACAGTGGTCCCAAATTGATTTTTTTTAATGTCTAGAGAGAGCGCAAATCTTGTCGGAAATTAACTTTTTTTTTATTAAAGCTTACCGAAATTCCAAAATAATTATCCTTTTTTGTTATTTTAAATTAAAGTCCAAAAAAGTATTTAAATAATTTTTCATATAATATACCGAATAACTTCGATAAAAATATCGAATTCACGAATATAAGTCAGTATGTTAATTTGGCAGCTGTCAATTGACAGTTTTTTGTCTAAATTAACAGCTGATTTTGCTTTACTTTATTTTCTAACTAGCATTAAGAGGAAGCAATACGGCAAGATGGTGGGGAGTAGGGGTGTCAATCCCGGACCATTGTTTAAATCCCGGGATTTTCGAGACAAATGACAATTAATCTCGGGACTAAACCCGAAAAAATTCAAATGTTTAATTTTAGCGGTTTAATTATTATTTATTAATTTTAAAGGCAAAATGGAACAAAACACAGAAAAACAAACAAACATGTATAAAAATTTACAGGTTTTTGAAAAAAGATCGCAAAGATATCAAAGCGGCTACACTAGACGCAGCTTAAGCATTCGACATCAAACTCCGTGCTGCCATGTCGCCAAGTCGCGTGGTAAATATTAAAATAATGACATGAATTATATCTTTAAAAAAAATTATTGCCATTCTAAGCTGTGTATTTTATTTTTTGTAACTTATTCCGAGGTTCCCGGGGATAGGACTTTTAATCCCGGGATTTTCGAGATTGGTTTTTGACCGGGATCCCGGTGTCCCGGGATTTTGGGACCCCGGGATTGGCACCCCTAGTGTGGGGAACAAGGGGGAACGCATCAAGTGAAGAGAGATCTCCCTAATAAGCCAATTTTAGCAAAAAATATTCTTCGACCGGATCTTTCTGAATACGCGATCTGGAAGGCCATGTTAGGATTGAGAGATCGAAATTGGCTTTTTCGGCACATCGTAAATTGCCCTTTTCGGCACATCGTAAATTGCCTTTTTCGGCACATCGTAAATTGCACCCACGAAATGTTAATTTCGAGCCCACACGAACGAAAGAAAACGGACATTTTTTTAAGTTTATAGTGAATTTCAGACATGTACCACAGCGCAGAGAAAGTTCAAACTACAAACTAAATAACCACAGTAGTAGCTAGCGCCATCTAGGTGCAGAATTTAGCTAACATTGCTCAGACTTAATTATTCAAAAAACTTCGAAGCAACTATTTTTGTACAGGTCACATGGCATTTGACAGCTGTCAAGATGTCTATAAGTGTCTTATGTCAGATTAGGCATTAAATTTTGACCTAGTGACATCACCAATCAGCTTCAACTAGACTATAGTCTGTTTTTAAACCAGGAGGAGTAAACATGAAAGTTCCATGCACACCATAAAAGTAACTAGAAAATACACTAAAACCATTTTGGCGTTTTGGGCAACCAACAATACACGACTGCAGTGTTTTTGTGTGTATTTTATTACATTGTATAATGATATACGCAAATGTAATATGGGTTGCATATATCTCAGGGGTCAAGTTACCAATTTCCGTTTAAGGTGGAAATACAGCGGTGTCGCGATCGAGTGAGACTGTGTATATGCAACGGCTGATATACGCAAATGTAATCTGGGTTGCATATATTACAGGAGGTCAAGTTACCAGTTTTCATTCAAGGTGGAAATACAGTGGTGTAGTGGATCGTGCTATTTATAAGTTGAAAAAGTTTATGTTTTATGTATGGTGTTATCATTGCCAATGTCCCGATGATTGCAAGGATTGCGAAATCTGTGAATTTTTTGGCACAAGACTTAATGGACAGCTTGACAGCTGTCAAATGTCATATGACGTATACTTTACTATTTTCCGACAAAAATAGGTCGATGTTTTTTGAATAATTAAAGCTAATTAGAAATTAAAGTAAAGCAAAATCTGCTGTCAAATTAGATAATAATTTGTTAACATTATATAATTTTTTTTAAATGTTTTTCTGGCCCTTAACTTAAAATAATAAAAAAGGAGATTTTTTTTCAAAATTCGGGCTTCGAGGATTTGTTGGACTTTCGATAAGCTTTAATTTAAAAAAAAAGTTAATTTCCGACAAGATTTGCGCTCTCTAGCCATTTTTGAATCAAACGACTCGATTTGGGACCTCTGTACAACATGGTCATTTGGCGTATCTTCTCCTTAAGCTCTTGTCTAGATCTCTGGCGTGCAGCTCGGCACGTAGCTAGTGTTGTGGCTTGGCGTGCCGCCCCAACGCAACGTATAAGTGCACTAACAGGCAGCCGCTAAAGCAAACGATTTAAAGAGACGCTAAAAAAATGTCATAATTCATTTACAAAAGAAAAATCGTGCTAACCATGTTGTGTAGGATTTAATAAACTGTCGGTAAATATTCAATATTTTCGGCCGGCACGGCGTGCGTTTCGTTCGGGTGTTAAAGGCTTTAGTATTGAAAATACTACTGGGCGTATAATACAGGACCCATCTTACGAAAAACGTATCGAGAGCGACAGATCTGTCTAGGCCGCTGCGCCGGCCTTGTAACCGTACCTTTCACTCAACGCCATGCTATTAGGGATATCACGTTTCAATAACAATCCAAGCAGTATCTCGAAACTAAAATATAAACATAAACACTCCTAAACTTAATGGTCTCTTGTGATACATGCCGACACTGCCATATCGTATGTCACTTAGTTTGCATAACTTGCGTTATTTCTTACAGAACACCGTCACTTTCAAATCAACATTAAAAAAACAAAATACCCAATAAGACATGGATTAGCTTAATTCGATCGTATGGACAAATATATTTAAAATTATGTAAATAAAATTATCAAGCACATCTAAGTATGATATAAAAAAGTACAGTAGAAAAGCACCATACAGGGTGTTCTACAAAATTTGACAGATGATAGCTGGGTTAATCTAAAAGGGCATAGCCGGATAAGTAGGGTGAAACGGCCCCCGGCCCTATCTTCATTGAGAGAAGGAATATAGTTAGCAATAAGTGAAGGGAATAATTTTGCAAAATATTAACGCAAAAGGATGGCGCGTTTCACGGGATGACAATGGGGATGAAATCTAGAGGACCAATTTTTTTTTGCCAAAACGCAGCAACCGAAAATTTTGGAAAAATATATGTTGGGCAAGTATTGGAGAGGATTCTCAGAAAAAAATGTCGCTCAATTTGGGAAAGAACTAACTTTTTTTCGCAGCGTGGTCGGAACATTACGTCATAGTGAAAAAAAAATCGCGTCCGTGGTCTACTGAGACTAGTGGCATACATACTCGTATTAATCGTATGATGAGAATCGTTTGCATAAAAACAGCACGTATAAGTTGAGAAAATGAGACATTTAGAGCCGCAGCAACTATTTCGAAATGCTAGTTGTTAAATACACACCAGCGTAAGGAATTAATTGTAGCGCCACATTAGTGCCTTGTCGATGAGAAAGTCCTTAACTACTATTTACACGTATATACAGTTCTCACTAGTGATGATCGTCACTGTCACGATGCTTTAATTTAATAGTCATACTATGAAACTAAAATTGTTTTTACAGGCGCTAGTCTTCACCATTGTCAACGGACCGCACCTTAGTCACAAAACGAGACTCGCTTCAATGCTGGTTAATTGTTTTCGGTTTCCTTTAAAAGAAGACATAAAAATTCGATACCCTTTAGTTTCTAGCGACTCTTTGGCATCTCGAAATCCTCGGTCTAGGACGAAAATATCTCCTGCTTGCAGGAATCTTTGGAGACCATTAGGTTCGTCTATAACAGGAAGCATAATTGCGGCATTATTCTGTGTGGCTAGGAATTGACCCAGCATCAAGCATATAGCCATCGGTGGTACAAATCGTAAATAGTTCGTTTAGGGGCACTTTCTTTTGTCCTGAAAACGACTTTCGCTGATATTCATTGTTGGAGCTTTTTTGATGTCTGGCGTATGATCCGTCGCATATCAGAACTAACTGATCTTCAAGATTATACAGATATTTTGAGATCACGGCGTGTGTCTGTCGATCAGATCGCTTCTTGTTATTGCATGCAAGCCAAACTGCTTGGGTAGGACATCCGTTTGAAATGCTGCCAACACTGATGCTGAATATTCGAACACGAGCTGTTTTCCTTCCAACTGAAGAATTGAATCGCAATAGAGTTGCCAGTTCGAAGTTTGAACAGAAACACTATTGCTTGCGTCACCAACCGACTAGAAGTGTTACGCATCGACGGCATCATATCTGCTAGTTCTAGTATATTTTCCTATGTGAATCCTGTAAAAGTCCGCATTTGCTCTTCTGAAAGCCCCATCGTTCCTATTCTATTGAATATTGGAGTATCAGATTCAATTGCTAATTGCTCCTTTTTCTGACCAACTTCACTTTCCTTCGGTGATGTGTAATTGGAATACACTTCCAAAGAGATGACATCATCTTTATAAAAGTGTTTTTTTATTACATGGGTACGACAGCATCTGTTGCCTTTGGGGATATAAATCCTCCTCTTTATGAAAGATTGCATACGGGCTTCGTCAGGTATTACCATCAATACCTTCGTATTGTAACAAATACAACAGCGTTTATGTGTGGCGACAGTTCTCTTAATGGGAAGTTCCATATACTCAACATCCTCCTGTGTTTTTAACTGAACGTGCATTTGCATGGTCGCATCACCTGCACTTGATGACGATGAAGACGTATCTTCCATTGGCAGCTGTACAGTCGAAGAACATCCTGGAAGATTTTCTTTTTTCAGCTCTTCAGTACAGATTTGTTTTGGTTGGACGTAATCTCCTTTAGTCTTTAGCTTTCTGTAGTATTTAAGACGACACAAATTACACACGATGTCTTTAATGTTTACGATCGCCTAATGGTCTCCAAAGATTGCTGCAAGCAGGAGATATTTTTGTCCTAGACCGAGAATTTCGAGATGCCAAAGAGCGATAGAAGCTAAAGGGTATCGAATTTGTATGCCTTCTTTTAAAGGAAAGCGAAAACAACCAGCATTGAAGCGAATGAGTCTCGTTTTGTGACTAAGGTGCGTTGGTCCGTTGACAGTGATGAAGACTAGCACCTGTAAAAACAATTAAAGTTTCATCGTGTGACTATTAAATGAAAGCATCATGACAGTGACGTACATCACTAGTGAGAACTGTATATACGTGTAAATAGTAGTTGAAGATTTTCTCATCGACAAGGCACTAATGTGGCGCTACAATTAATTCCTTATGCTGATGTATATTTAACAACTAGCATTTCGAAATAGTTGCTGCGGCTCTAAATGTCTCATTTTCTCAACTTATACGTGCTATTTTAATGCGAACAGTTCACATCATACGATTAATATGCGCGTATGTACGCCACTAGTCTCAGAAGATCACGGACGTGATTTTTTTTCACTATGACGTAATGATCCGACCATGCCGCGAAAAAAATATGTTATATGGGGATGACAGTAGACGCTACAAAAAATTTTTGAATGTGGTGCAACGAGGGGAAGTTACCCTTAGAAATATTTGAAAAGCATACCGATGTCTTCTCGCCCTTAGTTCTTATCCAAATTGAGGGACATTTTTTTCTGAGAATCCTCTCCAATATTTGCCCAACATATATTTTTTCCAAAATTTTCGGTTGCTGCGTTTTGGCACAAAAAATTGGTCCTTTGGATATCATCCCAATCGTCACCTCGTGAAACGCGCCATCCTTTTACGTTAATATTTTGCAAAATTGTTCCCTTCACTTATTGCTAACTATATTCCTTCTCTCAATGAAGATAGGGCCGGGGGCCGTTTCACCCTACTTATCCAGCTATGCCCTTTTTTTATCAATGAACATGGGTCCAATTACAATGAACCCAAGTGGCATTATTAAATTTGATCAAAGTTTTTATTATTTTTATTTTATCACTAATCACTAATGGTACCTAATGCAAATGCTGAAAATACCTATCATCCTAGCCATCCAACCTTGGACTTCAAGAGCAGTATAGTTCAATACGCTTAAGATATTTGCGAAAGATGCAAGATCTGTGAATTTTTATTTCTGTTAAGTGACAGAGAGCCGTTGATTACTCGTGTCGCGTGCACATAAATTTTCATTTCTGTTTGTTCAATTATGGCCTTGAATGTAAGGATAACTATGTTAACAGTACCTACATCGTCTCCTTTTTAATTAAAATAGAAATAGAAATACAACTTACTTACTTTAAATAATATTTTACAGACAGATAGAGCCACACTATGCAGATATCATATGATGGAATTAACTAATAATGGAATATTCCATTTAACTCACTGCAAAAAGTTAAAGTTCACTAACAGATGTACGCAAAGAAAATATGTAACTGAGTGTAAATGATGTACTCAGTTATTTATAGTGACTTTTATTTAGAATTCGTGTTATTATAGTTATAATAATATTTTTATTACTCCTTAGGTTCCAGCCCTCAACCGCCAGTGGTCTCTGAAACGAATGAAACTGGAAAAGCCGCGCGAGATCCTGTGAAATCTGAAAGCGTTGACAGCTTTACAACACAAGTGAGTATATTTATGTTACACAAGCGTATCGATGACGCGATTATTTATTCAGAATTATACACGTTCTCCCATAAAAGTGAATTGTATTCGTATTTTTAATTTCCACCACAGTGTCAGCTATGAAATACTGATTAATGAAATGGTGCCATTACTTTAATATCTGAAGAAACATATAGGGTGGCCTAGCACACAGGGGCACTCGTGTGATATGAAATAAAATGTCCATTTATGTCATAAAAACAGCCAAAATTGTTGACTTTCAGATTCGATGAAAACTTTCTATGCGGTAGATGGTGGAGAATCGAAGAGGGAAGTTTAACTTCCTGGTTTAATTTTTGAGAGATTTTATATACCTACAATAGTATCCTGTACTCGCAGGCGCGGATTTAGGGGAGGGGGGCGCAGGAGGCGCGCGCCGATAATTTATAAGTTTCTATTCATATAATTATCGTTTTTCTAAAAAAGGCAGACGGCTAGATTTTCTTTTCTTACGTTTATTTTCATTTTACTTGATAGTTTGGTTTATAGATTTAAGTTTTTTAATAAAAAGTTCAAAACGCCATTATATTTAGTTTGACTGTGCGCACCCCCCCCCCTCCAAGAATTTTCTAAATCCGCGCCTGTTTACTCGTCTTTCTGGAAAAAAAGAGGTGGGGCGGGGGGTAAACACTTTTCGTTTCACCTGGAAATGACCCATTTTTGTTCAAAAAGCCTTAAAAAATCGAATCCACTTATTTGTATCAATAATAGAAGGGGGCCTTAGGAACCCTGCTCCTTTACGTGAAAATAAAATTTTTAAATGGTATAATCTGCTGACTATTGCAAATTTGGATTCTGCTGGAAAAAATACCTATATAATAAATTTTCAAAAGAATAAAATCGATCGAAACCTGAATTAATCAGCTAAGCAATTTAATATTGAGAAAAAAAGAAAATATTCATAACAAACGTCTGAACTACTCTTAGATGAAGATTAGTACCAGCAAGATGGAGCTCCGCCTCATTATGGAGTTGACACGCGTCAGTACCTAAATGAAATATTTCCACAGAGATGGATAGGTCGAAGAGAACATTCTTATAATAAAGTTATTTATTTAGCAAAAGCTATTTACAAAAACACATAAATTTGTACATAATCATTCATTATCTTGTACTCTAACAACTATATACATGGTATTTTAAATATTATTTTCAATTTTGGCATGTATTAATAGGATATAAGAACCATATATTTCAATTAGAAAAAATATTTTATCGCTCCACCAGTGGCGTCCCTGCGAGCATGTCCTCTGATATTTTTTACCAAAAAAGTGCTACGCCACTGACATTTTTCCATGTCGATTTTCTTGATTAGCCTGATCAATTCTACATGAAAACGGTCTCTTGTGTTTTTCTCGTCAGATGCACAGTTCTTGATTACAACAATTAAATTCATATTGAAATTACACAAAAAAAAATGTCGAATACACGAACTAGACCAATCATCTCCAGTGTATTTTGGCTTGCTGAATCCGAATCCGGTGTCATTTTTGCTCCACCACGTTACATTTTTTTTCTATACTCAAAAAACAGTTAGAAAATGCAAAAAGGGAAAATTGCATTATTCAAACGATTTTCTGAGGATGGAGAAAAATTGTGACAGGGTAGGGCAAAACTCAGACCGGATTCGGATTCAGCAAGCCAAAATACACTGGAGATGATTGGTCTGGTCCGTGTAATCGACATTTTTTTTTGTGTGTGTACCTGTGTAATTAGTTTCAGTATGAATTTAATTGTTTTAATCAAGAACTGTGCGTCTGACGAGAAAAACGCAAGAGACCGTTCTCATGTAGTATTGATCAGGCTAATCAGGAGAAATATCGACATGGAAAAATGTCAGTGGCGTACCACTTTTTTGGTAAAAAATATCAAAGGACATGCTCGCAGGGACGCCACTGGTGTAGCGATAAAATAAATTTTCTAATTAAAATATGTGGTTCTATATCTTATTAACAATAACCAAAATTGAAAATTATATCTAGAATACTTTCTGAGATATTAAAATATAACGATTAGAAAAAAAAAATTCAACACCCTGTAGCAAAAAATTGAAGCCGTTGCGGACATATGTCCAGATGAACTTTTCTTCATAAAATGGCTTAAGGAATCACACCCTAAAATATTTGCACGTCATTAAGGAACACCCTGTATAATTTAGTAAAATTTTTGGTAGTTTTAAATTACTAGAAGATTTGATTTCCATGGGCAGAGCATTATACGCACGTAGGCCGTCACTAAAAGTTGATTTTTTTAAGAATTATGTTTCTGTATGGTCCATGTTGTAGTTTATAGCAGACCTTATAGAATAATTGTGCAGATTCTAGCTTTTAACTAAGAAGGGTTTAAGGTAGGTAGGTACTGGATTTTTCCCTGTCAATATCACAACATGCTATTCAGGACGCCTTAAGAGCCTCGTTGATCAATTAGCATATTGTCAGGCTGCTGAAGGGGTCCAGTTTGAACATTTATTACGAATATTTTATTTTTGCTCAATATTTTTTAATAACAAATTAAATTTTCACTAACTGATAAATTTTTATTACTCTTTATTTCAATATTTTATTTGATATTTAAAATACCACAAGTCGCACACCCACCAAACCCTATATGATTATAATTGATGAAAAAGTGTCTATAGTTCAAATCACGAATGTTGTTGTTCACGTCATCATCTTTTAATTTCCGAATCAAATCGTCACGCAGAATGGCACAGATGGGCGTACCATTTGAAAGGAGTTTTCTGTAAAATAAAATTATTACTTCAAACAATTTTAATATTATAATACAATATTGTCACCAAGTGACAACGGTACTTCAACGATCGGATAAACTAACTACAAAAACTACAAAATTAACTACGCCACAGATTTACTTTCGGAGTTCATATTATAAATTGTATCCATCTCATTCGTCTTCCTTGCCTCTACCAAGTCCTTAGTTTTATTTTTCTTTCTGGGTGCATATTTTGCCACAGTAGTATTTGGAGCGTTCTACTCTTCACGGCCTTCCTTACAAATTCGTTGCACCGTCCACATATAAATACCCAATGCATTAGGAGGATGCTAAAAGGAAATTTACTTTATAAGCATCTGCGACATTTAATTTTGCGATTCACCTCATGGACTGATAGCAAAGGTAAAAGGGGACCTCCGTTGCATTTTTCCTGATTGAAGTACTCAGATAATTTCTCCACCATGTCTCTGGCTACTGTATTAAGTTTTTGTAGGGTATTTTGAGATTAGTTTCTTTACACACAGTAAAACTAAATCACTCGCAAACTATTTACATAACAATTTACATAATTACAGGAAACTTAAAACACCACAGTAAAAACCCAACAAACTTATATAAATAACGAGTGGAAATAGACAATAATTAAATTTGACAAATACGTCAACTGCACTCTACTGCTGTACGTTGGTTGCGGTTACAATAAGCGGATGTATTATTCATCTCTAAAACACATCTTTATGCCTGGAACGTCTGTCGTAGCCCTATCAGACGTCAGTTTCTGTTATTTACATTGTAACGTACGAAAGCGTAGAAGAGCCACAATAAATTTTTAATATTTTTTCTCTTAAATTCCAACTTCACACTCAGAATTTTATTAAATTCCTACTTCGAACTCGGAATATTGTTAAATTCCGAGTTCGGAACTTAACTAAATTCCTAGTTTAAAGTCGGAATTTAACAATATTCCAAGTTCAAAGTCGGAATATAACAAAATTCCGACTTCAAACTCGAAATTTTGCTAAATTCCGACTTTGAACTCGGAATTTAACATAATTTCTGTGCATCAGTTTATGTTTAAAGTAATATATTTCTGAGACAACTTAATAAATTGATCTAGAATTTTCAGTGTTGTAATTATTCAACGATTACCCCGTATACATACACGTACTAAAAAATGCAGTATGAAATTAGACTAAACGAGCCCATTGTTGTGTATATTTATGTGTGGGTTATAATAGAAAACGAAAAGAAATAACTTATTGCAAATTAAATGCAAATTTTGGGGATAAAATTACAAGTGAAACAATTTTATCGATTTTTTTAAACTTCAAAATGTGACCTTAAAAACTAATTAAAAAAATCGGTAAGGGTATTTACACAGAACTTCCCTCGTTATTTTTGCATGGCGGTCACTCTAAAAAATTAATAATTACGAAGTGACATTGAAAATAATAATCGGAATATAGTTATCACTATTATTATAAAGAACACCTGATGAGTTTTGGCCAAAAAAATGTACAGAGTGCTCATCCAACAGCAAAAGTTCAATACTAAATAACAGGTGCCAAATATGGAAGGCTTGGGCAAATACCTTTATAAATGTCTACCATGACTGAATTATTTCTTGGGATGACCATTCTGTACATTTTTAAATAATAGTGTAATAGGTGCATATGCCTAATATTATTGCCATCTGTCACATTTTCAATTCCACATACACGTAGTGGAGTGGAAGTATAGTGGTGGTTAAAAAATTTCATTTTTTTTTCAATTGTTCAAAAATGTTTTTAAAAAAAAATTCAAAATTTTTTTCTTCCGAAATAGGTTTAGAATGCCATGACACGTGGAAATTTTAAATTTGAGCAAAGGGAAAGTTTCCTTCTATTCTTTTTTTTGAAATTGGTTTAGAATGCCATGAAACGTGAAAATTTAAAATTTGAGAAAAGAAAAAAAAAATTCCATCTATTTTAGTGGTAAAAATTTTTTCAAAAATGTTGGTGAAAAAAATTTTCTAATTTTTTTTTCTCAAATAGGTTTAGAATATCAGTCATGTCAAACGTGAAAATTTCAAATTTGAGGAAAAAAAAAATTCCATCTATTCTAGTGGTAAATTTTTTTCCAAAATGGTAAAAAAAATGTTGCAAATTTTCTTTTCCGAAATAGGTTTGGAATGTCATGAAACGTGCAAATTTTAAATTTGAGCAAAAAAAAAATTCATCTATTCTATACCCGGTGATAAACACATTAAAATTTTTCGCAAAAAAATTTTTTTTCAAAAAAATTTTGAATCAAAATAATTTTTAAATTTGTTTGAATAGGTTTAGAATTTTTTCAAAAAAATTTTTAATCGAAATAATTTTTAAATTTATTTGAATAGGTTTAGAATGCCACAAAAACGTGAAAATTTTAAATTTGAACAAAGAAAAAAAAATTCAGTCTGTAACAGTGGTAAATTTTTTTCCAAAATAGTGAAACAAATTTCAATTTTTTTTTAAATATTAGAACGCTATGAAACGTGGAAATTTTAAATTTGAACAAAGAGAAAAATTTTTCCATCTATTTTAGTGGTAAAAATTTTTTCAAAAATTTTTTTTTTCTGAAATAGGTTTAGCGTGTCATGAAACGTGGACATTTTAAATTTGAGCAAAAAAAAAAATTTTTTCATTATTTATTCCCTTTAGTCGATCCACCCTGTATATTTTCCAGTGAAAGTTCTACCGTTTCTTCACTGACAGTAGGGTCAACTACCTACCAAATTTGACTGCTCTCCGTCAAGTAGTTTTTTTAGTAAATGCACCAACAGACAGACAGACAGACAGACAGGTAGACAGACTGAATTGAAAAACCTATATTTTCGTAATTTCCGTGATCTGAAACGTCAGAATCCGAAAAAATCTCGGAGGGTGATTTTTTCTCGAATACAATACTTCCCTTCGGTATGCGAGGGAAGCAAAAAATTACGGAAATTGTATTTTTAACTTTTAGAAAAGTCTAGACAATTATTTGACTTGTAATGTTACCTACTAAATCTGAATTTAATTTATAGCAAGTACTTCTTTTCCTTTTCATAAAATGTAGAGGGCGAATTATAATTCTATGACTCGTACCAATGTCTCATAAATGTTTTTAGAAACAAGTCTTCGTTTTTCATGTTTGTTCAATAATTACAAACTGTTACAGAGTTTTTTTTTATCAATAAACTTAAACAGTAGTGGTTGATTTTCATTTAGCTCATTGACCGAGCGAATCTGATTAATTATTTGATTTAACCAAATAGGTAGATATAAACATAACCGAACAAAAATGTTTAATAATCATGGTGGAAAACAATTTTTGCACACACGTATATAAATATTAACTTTATTCTGTAGTATAAATCATAAGAGTCAAAACTTATTTTTAATGTAGTCCACAGCATTCGGTCGTCCATCAAATTAAAATAACACAAAGTTTTAGTAATTGAACGAGTACGCAAAACTCGCGGTGACGTCATCGGTTATATTAGTTTCTTAATCGCGTTTAAAAATTGTTACATACAACATTTTATTTACTTTATTTAGGTTTTACATGTGATTAAATAAGTAACGTCTACCTAATACGGGATTTGTAAAAGCTACTTTAGGAAATTCATCTGCAAAATAACGTGTTTATAACACAAAATGACACTGACAATGTAGCTGATGACGTCATGAGTGCATAGTGAATTGATGTAGTGTTTTTGACGAAAAAATTTCAATAAAAAATTAAAATGGCTTATTTTAAGGTATTATTCGACTATTTCTCAAAATTCAAGTCTTTTTTTAATATAATAAAGCATTATCTTCACAATGAAAGTGAATTTAAACTTTGTGAAAACACCTAATTATACAACTAAAGTAAAATAAGAAATGAATGAAGTCGAGCAATGCGTACTCTTACAGTAAATAAATAAAACCCATTGAAATACTTAAATTGTGCTTAAGGGATGAGAAGTGATATTAAAATTTTAAATAAGTACTATATAAGAACGCTGCAGCATAAATAAAGTAACCTGAGCATGATTGTGGTGTTACTATTTTAAGCACATTGAACAAAATCCAGGTCTTACTGTAAAGTTCCAGAGAAAATACAAAATAATTCTCAAGCTCCGATTTCCCCGCTGCTACTTAACATGAATTGCCTCATGAAAAAAGTTAAAGATGGTTATTTCTTAAATTCCAACCTGGAACTCGGAATTATGTTATATTCCGACTTTAAACTTGGAATTTAGTTAGCCAGCTCAGCGGCGCAGTGCTAAGATGTTTGGCTTGCGACCACGGAGTCTCGGGTTCGAATCCTGGCCAGGGTATGGATGTTTACTGACGTTTTGCATGTGTTGCCGAGACAGCAGCAGGGAGCTAGACCGCTGTTGAGTGGCACAACATGTCTTAGTCGCAGTTATCTCTCCTGAGTTCGAGTCTCAGATACGGTAGATGGCAATATCGCTGGGAATGGTTGTTGTGTTGATGTCTTTGTGTACATGTCCTGGTAGAGTGGTAGAACAGCAATAGCTGAACTCCGCCAGGACGTTAATATACATGGCCATTAAATGAAAAGTCGGAATTTAGTAATATTCCAAGTTTAAAGTCGGAATTTAACAAAATTCCGAGTTTGAAGTCGAAATTTAACCAAATTCTCAGTTTGAAGTCGGAATTTAACAAAATTTCGAGTTTGAAGTCGAAATTTAACAAAATTCCAAGTTTGAAGTTAGCTAGTATTTAAGTTAATAGAAAATCTCACGTCTTAAATAAGCACATAAATTGATGACGCGAACGACAAGATTCATGATTTCAACTATAGGCCTTATTATTTATATGCAACACATGAAGACGAAACGTGTTCAACGCTGAGGCTTCCTCCACGACTGCTCTACTATTTTTTGAGATTACTACTGTATTATTTTTTAGGAATCTCCTGGAAAAACCCTCTCTCCCCTCTTGGAAACTCACGAAACGCCTAGTAAGTATATATCAGGGTCTATAATTTTCTTTTATTTTTAAAGCGTTGTAACATTTATCTCATTTGTGCACTAACTGAAAATGCTATTTAATGGTATATTATGCAACAAGTACAAAATGTGTAATGTTGTGCGAGTTTCTACTATACTTTTTCTACGACAACGTATTAATTACTATAGTTTTATAGGAAACAACAACGAAATTATTTGCTACCTACAAAATTGTTGACGGAAACTAATTGATGACACTTATCGTCAAAAAAGAGGTTACATGTTCAGTAGAAATAAGCGCCAAGTAACTTTAGAATAAAAAATATCTGCCATAAATTTTAATAGAAATTAAAACAAGTGCTTTGGTAATTATCGCCGAAAAAAGAGGAAAAAAGATAAAATTTTGTAATTTTGAAACGTTAGTCGTATAAAAATAAATGCCAGATAAATTTAGAATCCGAAATGTCTGTCAAAACGTTCGTTTTAGAAAAGTACTCCGGTACCGGATTCTAAGTGAGAAGTCCTCTTGAAATTCAAAATGGAAGCCGCTGTTTAACAAGAAGGGCTACATCGGATTAACGATTTAATTTTCAAATAATTCCGCTGGAGAAGTCAAAACATCAAATATTTAAACGTGTATAACTAAATAAATACAATGGCTGGAAGGCTGGATGATGTTTCCACGGAAAAACGAAAATGGGCATTTTGTCGGCATCGTATATTGCTCTGGTGAAATAGAAAATTCAGCTCAGCATGAGTGAACCAAAAATGACATTTTTTGACAATTTACGTAATCTACTTGGCTACATTGTCAGCATTCCGCTATAATTTTTCTAATGCAATCATTCCTGGGGAGAGAGGAATGATTGCATTTGACGAGATATTGGACGGATCGGAAAGACGTCGGCGAGAGAGTTCGCAGTTGTTGCAAAAACGCAAAGAGATCCTTCAGCCAGAATACAAAATATTTCATTGCGCATTTTTTGCCTAGCAACTTGCCTAACAACCGATGCGAAATGAAATTATGTACAAAATGTAGTTGTTTTCGCTCGTTAAATGAACATCTTTCGATGTTATCGTAGAAAGAATCTGTTTTCTAAAGTTAATACTACTCTTCAATAACATCTAGAACTTTGTAATTGCGTAATAAAATCAGAAAGTTAAATTTTAAATTCTAACATTTTCAAATAATTCATTTTATTTTGATGACACTGTTTGATGCAGTTTCTGTTACTAGTGTTCGAAATCCAGTATGTTTGATTCATTTTAACAAAGAAAGTAGTACTATTAATATTAATAATAAATAAAAAATATTGCTTTGACACACTCGGTTAAGTTGAAAATTAGTATTTATAATCAATTCATAATTGTTTCTTTGAAAATTGACTTGTTTGATCCTCTGAAAACAATGAAAAAAAAAGTATAATTTTAGGTGAAAGGAAATACTTTTTTCACTAGTGAAAAAATTGTTCATTGTAATAATTTTTCTGTACAGAAATACAAAAGATAGAATCCGATACATGGTTGCTACGTGCTTGTAACAATATCTCGTTTTTTAACGTTTCAATCCTATTAGAATGTTTCCAATTTCGTATCACATAACTACAATATATCAGTTTTACTTGGCGAAATACTATTAGCAATTTTACCCAGTTGAAGCACGAATTGCACAAACAATGTATGCACATTTTGAAAATAGAATTTACGCCACGCTTACTTCTTATATTTAGACCGATAATATAAATAATATTCAATGGAGCAAATCGTTGAATACGTAATAATTTCAAGTGGTGAATAACCGGAGATGATTTAGACTGTTGACTTTATTACCACAAGAGTTTTATGCACACTGCCAGATTTAAGACCGCAAGGACATTTGAAATATATTTCTATTTCTATTTCGTTTTCATTTAGAAAGTCGTTTAAACACCAAAAGCACATAATTTATATCAAAACTATAAACAGTTGGAGTAATATCTATTATTTTAATGCATACAATTTATTTAACAATCGAAAATAGAATGGTAAATACACACATTGTGTGTTAATCAGAACGAGTTTAATTTAACAACGAACACAATATATATTGAATGTAACGTTTATATTTTCTTTTACTTAGAAATACCAGTGACATGCCTGGTTCTAGAAGGTCTCCAAGTGTTACCGGCACCTCCGGTATTTTTGAAAAAGAATCGGAAACGTGAATTATACTATTGGTTCTAAAGCATAATAGTGGAATAAATCTAAAGGTGCGTATAAGCTTGGCGAACCGAACATGTAATGTAACATGCAATGCAATGCGCGTTGAAATTTGTCTCCCGCGATCACGCCACGAACATCTTACGAACCGTGCGATTTGACGAACACGCCGCGAGCAAGCGAGGTTAACTGTTTAGTCTATCCGATGGTAACAGACCAAAAACATGTCCGACGATAAAGCTGAAGCTTTGGTTTTAGGCAGTAGTGCCTTATTAATTATCGCAAATATAAAAAAAAAATCGGTAAAGGTATTTACACAGAACTTCCCTCTTTATTTGTTCATGGCGGTCACTCTAAAAAATTAATAATTACGAAGTGACATTGAAAATAATAATCGGAATATAGTTATCACTATTATTACAAAGAACACCTGATAAGTTTTGGTCAAAAAAATATACAGAGTGCTCATCCAACAGCAAAAGTTCAATACTAAATAACAGGTGCCAAATATGGAAGGCTTGGCCAAATACCTTTATAAATGTCCACCATGACTGAATTATTTCTTGGGATGACCACCCTGTACATTTTTGAATAATAGTGTAATAGGTGCATTTAGCGGTAAAAATTTTTTCAAAAATGTTCGTGAAAAAAATTTTTTTTTTCTCAAATAGGTTTAGAATGTCAGTCATGTCAAAATTTAAAATTTGAGGAAAAAAAAATTTCCATCTACTCTAGTGGTAAATTTTTTTCCAAAATGGTAAAAAAAAATGTTGCAAATTTTCTTTTCCAAAATAGGTTTGGAATGTCATGAAACGTGGAAATTTTGAATTTGAGCAAAAAAAATTTTTTTTCATCTATTTTATGCCCAGTGATAAACATTTTTAATCAAAATAATTTTTAAATTTGTTTGAATAGGTTTAGAATGCCATGAAAACGTGAAAATTTTAAATTTGAACAAAGAAAAAAAAATTCAGTCTGTATTAATGGTAAAATTTTTTAAAAAATAGTAAAAAAAAATTCTAAACATTTTTTTTTTTAATTCTAAACATTTTTTTTTAATTCTAAACATTTTTTTTTAAATAGGTTTAAAACGCTATGAAATGTGGACATTTTAAGTTTGAACAAAGACAAAGACATTTTTTAGTGGTAAAAAATTTTTCAAAGAAATTTGAAATTTTTTTTTCTGAAATAGGTTTAGCGTGTCATGAAACGTGGAAATTTTAAATTTGACCAAAAAAAATTTTTTTTCATTATTTATTCCCTTTAGACGATCCACCTTGTATATTTTCCAGTGAAAGTTCTACCATTTCTTCGCTAACAGTGGGGTTAACTAGCTATCAAATTTGACTGCTCTCCGTCAAGTAGTTTTTTTAGTAAATGCACCAACAGGCAGACAGACAGACAGACTGACGGAATTGAAAAACCTATATTTTCGTAATCTCCGTGATCTGAAACGTCAGAATCCGAAAAAACCTCGGGAGGGTGATTTTTTCTCGAATACAATACTTCCCTTCGGTATGCGAGGGAAGTAAAAAACGAAAGCTTCTACGATCTACTGGGAGTTTTAAAGTTCCAGCACAGTAACGGCCAATATAAAAATTTTATGATAATCAACTTATATTATAAAACAATAATAATGAACTTTTTTTTTACATGCTTCCTCTGGTTGCTACATGGAAGCAGCAATTTCCATCCACGCATCTTTCTTTTTGTTTTTATTAAAATAATTCGGGTCCGTTTGGTCCCAAAGAACACTATGATACTTGTAAATTTCTATTAAGAGCAAAGCCGCCTCCTCCGATTAGTCCATGTTCGTTAAAACATTAAAACGTCACGAATGCCGTCCCACTACGCACTGCGAATCCCTTTGTGTTCGTCGAAAAACCGACAAGCGGTGGTTCGCAGCGCGCTCCGAAATA
The DNA here is from genome assembly GCA_963583905.1 of Stenurella melanura. Taxonomy (NCBI): domain Eukaryota; kingdom Metazoa; phylum Arthropoda; class Insecta; order Coleoptera; family Cerambycidae; genus Stenurella; species Stenurella melanura. The sequence continues at coordinate 122,500,708 of OY757314.1, forward strand.
GCCATTCGTATCGTGTTCGCAAGACCGTCCCAATTTGACGAATCTGTTGCATTGCATGTTACATTACATGTTCGGTTCGCCAAGCTTATACGTACGGAAGCGCTGAAGGGCCAAGATAAACCACTTTTTCTATGTCGCTTGTTAGACGGGTTTAATTCGACTAACAGTAACATTACTGTTAGGCGAGTTTTATTGTAATTAACAGATGCACGATTCTTAGTTGCGTTTATTTCGGCTATTAGACGTGTTTAATTCGACTAACAGATGCGTTACTATTAGGCGAGTTTAATATCGACTAACAGGTGCACGACTCTTACGCACGTTTATCTCGACTATTAGGCGTGTTCATTGTTCTGCGTCACTCCAAACGTTTGTTTTGGGTCTAAATTTCCAGAGTTCTAGAACCGTTCCCGTCATGCGCAGTAAAGAAACAGTCATGCGTAGTACACTAAAATTCATAATTTCTTAAACTGCGCAAGACGGGAACGGTTCTAGAACTCTGAAAATTTAGAACCAAAACAAATCTTTGGTGTGGCGCAGAACAATGAACACGCCTAATAGTCGAGATAAACGTGCCTAAGAGTCGTGCACCTGTTAGTCAACATTAAAATCGCCTAACAGTAGCGCATCTGTTAGTCGAATTAAACACGTCTAATAGCCGAGATAAACGCAACTAAGAATCGTGCATCTGTTAGTTACAATAAAATTCGCCCTACAGTAATGTTATTGTTGTCGAATTAAACGCGACTAACAAGCGACTTAAAGAAAGAGTTTTGTTTTGGCCCTTCAGCGCTTCCGTATATACGCACCTTAAGGGTCTGCATTGTCTAGAACGGAATTGTCTTACTGTAGCATTTTTTTGCTGGAACTTGTTGAAAACATTTCAAGAAGTGTAGTAAAAAGTTTTGGATTAAATCCGTGTGGCGCAAAGCTTTTGTTTAATCAAAAGAATGTTCAAAATCCTGTTTCTTCACATTTTATCTTAAATATCTCTGGTTGTATAACCCGTATCGCAAAAAAGAGGCACAAATTATTCAAAATGAAATTGCGAAGAGATTAGATTTGTCCGAAACTTTTTGGTCAATATGCCAAGTCGTAAAACATGAAGACATTTTAGGGAGGCCATTTTCAAACAATTGATGATAACTTGAACAATAATGCACATATACTAACGAAACTTTACAACAGCATACCCCTTGTGGAGTTAAACCATCAAGCCAAGTTTCAAGTTGAAATGTTTACAGTCACTCGTAAATAACAATTGCAAAGTCGAAAATCGAATCATCGATTGTTTGTGGGCATCAAGTCGTGTTTCAAAAATTTGTATTTCAGATTATAGTTGTTCTTATTATCTTTGTAGTGGTGTAAACAATAATAAATTTTAAATGTTTTAAAACCGAAAAAATGTGCAAGTCATTAAGTCTATTAGCTTCCTTATAAATGGTCATGCAATAAAATGTTATATCTAGGGTCCCAATTACCAGAGATAAAACAACATTTTCTTTAATAGCTCGTTTTTATGCACTTTTAAGACATACCAATTATTTTTATTTTTGGGCAAAATATTTTTGAATAAAATTCATTTTTTAAAAAAAAGAAAATAGAAAAATTGAATAAAATTGGTCTTAAAAAATTTAAAATATATTTTTATTCATGCCACCATAAAGAATATAGAAACAACTATAATCTGAAATACAAATTTTTGAAATACGACTTGATGCCAACAAACAATCGACGATACGATTTTCGACTTTGCAATTGTTTTTAGGAGTTATTGTAAACATTTTAACTTGAAACTTGGCTTGATGGTTTAACACCACAAGGGGTGTTCCATTAGAATATGTTCGTTATTGTTCAAGTTATCTTCAATTGTTTCAAAATGGCCTCCCTAAAATGTCTTCATGTTTTACGACTTGGCATATTGACCAAAACGTTTCCGACAAATCTAGTTCTCTTCGCAATTTCGTTTTGAATAATTTGTGTCTCTTTCTTTTTTGCGATACGGGTTGTACAACCAGAGATATTTAAGAAAAAGTGCGAAGAAACAGGATTGTGAACATTCTTTTGTTTAAATAAAAGCTTTCCGCCATACGGATTTAATCCAAAACTTTTTACTACACTTCTTGATGTTTTCAACAAATATCAGCAAAAAAAATACTATAGTAAGACAATTCCCTAGAAATTTTAGTTTTACTTCATTATAAGGACTTAAATTGAAAATTAATTTATATTATCAGAAATTGTAGAAAATAGATATTAAATGTTCGTTTTACAGAATAAATTGAAATTTTTTTCTACGATTATTATACTTTAATTTCACTACGTGGAAGTGGATCTAAAAATGTACCAAAACAATAATATTTGGCATATAGTTAACACAATTGGCAAGGAAAACACCTATTCAAGTTTAATTAAAAAATATGCAGAGTGTCATCCTAAGAAATAATTCAACTGTGTTAGTGTGTAAAGGTATTTACGCAAACCTTCCATATTTGGCATATTTACAAAATTATATGATCTGATTTTTTAGAAGAACATCATTTCCTGCTAAAGCGAAAGTGATCATTAAAATTCATATGTACCTTTAATTTCACTTTAATAGTCGATTAAGAAAATACAAGACTCCGACATTTCATGCTATGAAGGCTAGGTATACTAATAGGTTTTCCCGTACGTTTCGACACATTTGAAGAAATGATCGGATCGTTGTAAACAAAAATAAAGAAAAATCGTTTCATTACCTTACGAATATTTAACGGTAACTTTTGTTTTTGCATTGATAAACAAATTGAAACTTTTTTTGTCTTTTGTTGATTCTGCTTAATTAAATTAACTCTATCTTGGAATGTACCCGTTAATGTAACAATCCCATTTGGTATTGGGATCTTTTTATGTCACTTTTCGATGTCATGGTAATTAAAATGTGCAAATGTTCTGAGCAGGTGTCGCAATAATTTAAATTTGAAAAAACTAGTGATTCGTTTAATATATTTTGTGTCTTGGCATCTAAATCTTAAAACAAAATAAATTCTTTAACTCTCAATAACCATTTCTTACAGCCGGTTTTACAATCGGTGGTTAACTTCCAGTTAGAGTTAACTTTCAGGTTATTATAGAAATTGGGTTTTACTACCAACTGGTCATTTTCAATGTTGTAGTTATCTGGTAGTTAACTTTACTAGCTGATGAGGTGTGGGTTAACTAGAAGTTGGCAGTTTACTGGCAATTTATAACCTATAAAGTAACTGTCACAAAATTATTTTTTGATATTTCGATTAAAAATGAATATGTACGAAGTAAATGCATATAGCAATGATGAGGAGCCAAGGTAATCCAGTATAGACCTAACTTTTTCGAAAAATACGATGGAAGAGATTTTTTAAATAGATCGAGACTGAATAATACCTACTTACTTAATAGTAGATCACTAACTCATAAATTGCTTCTGACATTTATATTTGATAGCAGGTGACGTGACTTTGACAAAAATGTATACATTTTATGCATATTACCCATTTTTCCAGTACCAACATTATAAATTTTATTCACAACCTCTGGTTTACAAATCATTACCTACTTAACTTCATATTGAAAAACGCAAGCGTCGGTAAAGTTGTAGTTAATCTGCAAGTAAGAGTCAACTAACATGAAAGTTAACTTGCCATTGTAAAACCGGCTGTTAGACTATTTTTCACATATTCCGTGAACTTTAATTTATTTTCCATTATCGCACCAAGATCTTTGGCAGAATGTACTGTCGTGAGCAAAAAAAATAGGACATTTTATAACGTTTTTTTCTAAAATCTAGTTGTGTATATCTAACTTTTTGTGACATTGTCAGTTAGTTGTCAAAATTCATTGCAAGTGTGCCAAAACTAATATGTCCATGCCCCATATAAGCGATTTAGTTAAAGCTGGAATTATTGCTAAAGCAGAAGATGGATGGTCAATGAGACAAATTGCACTACGTTATAACATTAACAAAAATTCTGTGCGCCAATATTCTTGACTAAAGATGACGGTCTCGGATGATTAGGGGTCGAGCTTGAGCTCTTTGCCCCAATCATCGCTGTAGACCTGGAGCGGCCTCGTTAGGGGTGGTCCTGCTTTTTTGCCTATCCTCCGAGCAAATGCGTACGTCTAAGCTTCGACCACTCTGACCTATATATAAATCATCGCAATCGTCACAATTTATTTCATATACTCCCGTTTTATGTGAGTCTTTAGTTTTTTCTTTGTTGTTAAATAACAAGCGACCTAAATTGTTTGTATTCGAGGAAATGGTATTAATGCCAAGTTTGCTTAACCTATTACAAATTGAGTTGCTAATATGTTTTACAAAATTAATACTATGCCATTTTTTATTTTCTTTGGGTGCGTTGTACAAGTAAATGAACATAAAAAGTCTATTTTAGAGAATAAAAAATGAACTGGTTTCGCAGAACATTGTATAGATAAAAACATTTTTTCAGCGGCAGTAGTATTAAACTTTTGCACAATGTCAATAAGGGTAATAGGTTAGACATGCTTGAATTTTGGAAATCAAGAAGGCCATAAATAAACAGAAAGACGTTACACCAACTAAATTTCATAATACCCCCATAATAGACACCATACTAAAATTAAACTTACCCAGAAATAGTAGTTAAAATTTAAATTAAATTCCTAGTAGTAGCTATATTAGAAATAAGTAATAAAATGTTAATTAGGTTATCTATACCTCTCAAATCCTATAAATATCTTGTAATGGTCACTTTTAGGTTAGTTGTTACAACTTTTTGATAATGGTCGAAAGGCCGAAACACATGTCTGAATAAGAAATTGTGGAACAGTAATATCAAGTGTTTTTAATCTACATTCTAAATAAATTAAATAAATATGACTTACTTTATTAATTTTTTAAGGCAATTCACAAGTTACCAGCCCAAAAGCAGCTGACTCTGATAAAAAACAATTGAAATCACCACCACCACCCCCACCAGTAGTTGATCAGTCAGATGTTAAACTTGTTAAAGAAAAGGGTACTGAAAAACAAGCCGAATCAACACCGCCTACACTTGCGACTAAAACTGCAGATACAAAACCAGCTGAAGAAACAGGCACTAAAACACAAGTCGATTCTAAACCTTCCACGACTGCGAATAACACTGAGGGTGCAAAACCTGTTGAAGAAACAGGCACTAAAACACCTACGCCTGCGAATAACACTAAAGATGAAAAACCCGCTAAGAAAGCGAGTATTAAAAAGCAAGCTTCACCACCCGCACCTGCGAATAAAACTGAAGATGAAAAAAATAATCAGCGCGAGGAAAGTAAAGCTCACACAAAACGCAATTTATCAGATAAAAATAACGATCCTCCCCCCGTATCTTCAAGATCTAAATTGACAGGGAAACCTAGAACTGGGTGGATATAATCAGGGAACAACGACGCGATTATTATTTATCTGTTCGCGACATAGAAGTGGCTAGGAACGGTGGAGAGATTTTAGAAATTATTTATTATGTTGTTATTTTATTTAAAATAAATGTTATATTAATACTGAATTTTACTTATTTATTTATTTATCTGTGTATGTGATAATAACAAAACAGAACTACAATTCGTTATAAATATAAATAATATACAGGGTGTTTGAAATGTAAGGAAACCCAACTTAAATGTAGCTTATTGATGTCAAACGGGGCCATTTATACTAAAATCTAGTGCAAAGGAGATTATTCAACTATAAAAAAAGTAAAAACATTCCGTTTTAAATATGCACTGCTCAAAGTTTGAACTGGTACACCGAATAATAAATAAAGTTTCAATTTTAATTTTACCTAAATTGATTGCCCAATTTGGATGATCCTTTTTTGTATTGTAGGTTTATTTGTCAAAAATGTTATTTAGTCGAGTGTAATTAGGTGTTTATCTGGAAACCCGTCTATAGTGAATGGATTTTCATGAAAGTTTTTGCATTGCGTTTCCAACACTGCGTACAAGAAAGTTTACCCTTTAAGAATTGCCGCTTTTTACTTGGGAGTGGTTTTCACCCTTCTGGAGGGGTGGACAAAATAGTAACCACCTAATCTGATATAGAATCAAATTGTAAAAGAAAACGTTTGTACAATTTTTTGTGTAAAATATTTTCCAAATTTGATTTGAAGATTACGATTATAGCTTTAAAAACTGGTACATTTAGACTGTTTTTCGTAAATAATTCAAAAGTCTTACATTTATGGAAAGAGTGATATGGTACAAGAAATAAGATTACGAAATTACAAATATTTTGTGTTTTGTCTATTTCTGTACGATGAACAGTTTTAAAAATTGTGCTTGAACGTTCATCAGTCGAGATATATGTTTAAATATCAAACGTCAGAAACAATCAGTATGATGTTAAAACTAGGTATAATAGAAATTAAAGGGCTTGATGTACCTAATCTTTGACACGATTTTTTTTCTATCTGTACAGCTTGAGAAATAACAATGTTATGTGCAAAACAATGAGTCCTTGGTAATTTTTCTTGAAGAAAAAATTCAGAATTTTCCTGCTGTCACTGGCCATATAATGGAAATTAAAAAAATCTGTATAACAAAACTTAACACAAAATGAGTAGAGAGAGATGAACAAAATGAGGAATTACAGGGATACACGCTTCTCACCCTGGGGTCTATCAGGGCATTAAATTATAATAACATCACAAGAAGGACCACGGGAAAGAGGGTATAAACAAGAGGTAAGACAAGAGGAATACAAAGCTAACCAACTTTATTTTACTTTATTTTACTTTCTACCAAAAAATTTTATTAATATATATCATTACAAATATGCTCTAATTTTTTGGCATCATTAAACCAGCAATTTTAAAAAAATATGCTTTTTCTAACTCACTATCGAAATGTCGTACTTTTGAACTGTCATTTTAGTGTGAAAAACGTCACTTTAACGCACCAGTGGGCCAATGCGAAAACAACTTTTCACACTCAGTGCGAAAAGAACTGTCACTTTTCACACATAAAGAGAAATTTATAACAAATAACTAAATAAAACACACTACTATGTTTTCTACCACTATGTATTTATAAAAATTGCGACTGCAGTTTCGACTTACAAAGCCATTGTCAAGCAGTGAATCAAAAATGACTGATTTACAATTATACAGAAATGTTATATATAGACAATTACAACATAGTAGTGTGTTTTATTTAGTTGTTTGTGCAAAATGATTAACTACCACAGAGTAACGGCTCCTTCAATCAATTTTCTGAAACAAGCAAGTACAGCTATCCAGGCCACCCTCTACTTCAAACTTAGACTGAAATACAAGATTGCATGCCAGAACCTATGGTTTAACCAAGAATGCCTCCGAAACAAGATCATCCCGAAATATATCAACTTGAAGACGAACACAACATCAGCAGCCTCCGAATTTGCCCTGAGGAAAGCAAAAGAAATATGGTTGAAGCAGGAATGCAAGCTGTTCTTCTCCAAGAGATATATCATACAAAATTACATTAAGGTACTACACTTTGAATTAACTTATAAACTTCATCCGGTAGAATTTGATATTTTAGATGACCAAGTTAGGTCTCAAATTAGTAAAATTATATACAAAAAATATGTTAGTCAATCTAAAAAATTAAGAAACCTTAAAGCCTTTCAAAAACCCAATGAAAATACGAACGCTCAGAACTCCATTCGAATAAATTTTAGTGACACAGTGGTTAACTTGTCTAACGTAAATTTTAATACCACAGAACTGAATTTACTCTCAAAAGGCCCCAAATTCTCTCCACATATAAATGACAAAAATAGTATCGACACATTAATAACAGAAAGTCTATCAGCTATTAATAAAGTCAAACATGAAGAGAATACGGATATCACATCACCATAAGTCAAATTAAACAACACTTGAAATCTACCAAGTTAACATCCAAACCAACAGAGACACGTACAGTGAACGCTATAAAACGTAAAATAAAAGAAAATAATTTGGTACTCAGCAGAGCAGATAAATCTAACGCCACAGTTATCTTGCCAAAAATGGAATATGTTAATAAAGTGCAGGAATTCATCCAGTCCGAGGACATAACAGATATAAAAAACGACCCGACAAAACATTATCAAAGTAAATTAAAACAAGGTCTCTAAAATATTAAAGCTATTTTTTCTGATTATGAAAAGAGGAGAATAATTAATATGAACACAGTGGCACCAAAACTATATGGTCTTATTAAAAATCACAAACCAGGAAACCCCGACCGGTTGTTTCGTACATTAACAGTCCAACCAGGGACCTTAGCATTTCCCTGAATGATATATTCAAGAACATAACTAAATTCTCATCAGACAATAGCCTAAAAAATTCGACGGAATTAGTTGAAAAATTAAAAAACTCCACAAAATTCTGTTTTAGTCTCATTCGATGTAAAAAACATGTTTTCTAATATCCCGACGGATGAATGTCTACACCTCATCAAAAACCTTTTAGATACATACAAAATTAACCATATAATCTCTTACGAAATCTTATCAGCCTTCGAGATCTGCCTGTCACAAACGTACTTTGAATTCGGGGAAAAATTCTACTTACAAAACTCAGGCTTACCCATGGGCTCTCCACTTAGTCCTCTCTTAGCGGATATCTTTATGATACACTTAGAAAAAGAAATTCTAAATTCTACGTTAGGCAAGAAACATATTAATTTTTGGTATAGATATGTTGATGATGTTTTAGCCGGTTTCAACAGTACTACCAGACAACTGAACAATTTTTTAAATTATATTAATAATATACACCCGAAAATACAATTTACATTAGAAATAGAGTCAGACAATAAAATTAATTTCCTAGTCCTTACAGTGTCACGCATAAATAATCAATATACTTTTAAAATTTTCCGAAAACCAACATTTACAGGAACCACAATTCCTTACGACTCATTACACCCATATCAGCAAAAAATGGCAGCATACAATTCGATGATACACAGAGCATTTTCACTACCTCTGTCTGACACGGATCTGAATGAAGAGCTACACATAATCGAGGACATTGGAGATAAAAATAATTTTGGTAAAGATGTCATTAGAAAGTTAATTAACAAAATCCGAAAAAATTCACTTTTCAATTAATAAAAGAAACCACAAAATTTACTTACACAACAATTACCTACTGTGGCCATTTATCCAAAAAAATAGCTAATGTTCTATCTAAACACAATCTAAAAATAGCTTTTAAATCACAGAGTAAATTATCAAACATATTATACAATGCAAAAGACCCAACACGTAAATTTAACAAATCTGGAGTTTATAAGTTAAAATGTACAGAGTGTAATAGTATCTATATAGGACAAAGCTGTAGAAATTTCAAAATACGGTATCTAGAACATCTTAGATCATATAGGCTACAGAAAACTGATTCATCTTTCGCGAATCACTGCCTCGAAAACAACCATAGTTTTCCAGAATTAGACGACATTGAAATTTTACATTTCTCAACAAAAGGCTTTAAATTAAACATTTTAGAATCTCTGGAAATTCATAAACACAATAATATCAAGGATTATAATTTGTTAAATGATCAATTAGATCTGATATATTCACCTTTATTTACAGCCGGCAGACCCATAATTGAATATTCATAATTAAGTTTATTATTGTCATCTACCTGCCTAAGCCCTTATTGTACCTATCTATCCAACCAAAATTGTCTATATATAACATTTCTGTATAATTATAAATCAGTCATTTTTGATTCACTGCTTGACAATGGCTTTGTAAGTCGAAACTGCAGTCGCAATTTTTATAAATACATAGTGGTAGAAAACATGGTAGTGTGTTTTATTTAGTTATTTGTGCAAAATGATTAACTACCACAGAGTAACGGCTCCTTCAATCATTTTTTTTTTAGAAATTTATAAATTAAAAAATCAAATCTTTAACACAGGAGGTTAAAATTTATTAATAAACGTAGATACGCAACTTCCCAGTAAAGAGTATTTATTCTTCGAATGTTAAACTAAAGATCAATAACATCAACATTGTGTGAGGAAACATTAAACGTTAGTTAATAAGAACAAACTATCTGAAAATTCTTTAATGTCAATCATAATAACTGTCATCCTTTCCAAATGTCACACACCTCCCTCTATCTCGAAGTAGGGTGCGCTCCAAAAATACACTTGCGGAGACCTACTACCGATTATTTGTTGCAAATCGAATTTTTTTATAATTTTGTAAAAGTTTATTGGAATTTTACATTAAGAACATTAACATTAAGAATTTATTTGTTATATATATTTAGGACGCATTTCGTGCAGTTATTGAAAGTTATCCCCGACGACAGCTGATGGACGAAATTGTGCTTCTTATCAGAATTGCATCTCCAACTTCCTCTGGTGGCTGTTCGGCTATATTATCTCGAACTTGGAGACCAATTATTTCTTTTCCCCCCAATATTTTAACAGCTGTCCTCCGCTTATTTTCATCAGAGTTTTCTATGTATCCTTCTGCAACGTTGGGCGATTTCCAAGCTCCGTGATGCTTGAGCGTTAAAATATCGGCTCCGGAATCTGCCAACCAACAGTGATGCAGAAGATCTTCTGAAACAGTGTCCTGTGTATGCTGAAGAATCCGATAATCCTAGAAATAAAGCTATCTTCTTGGGCATAGCACCAAACGTGTTAATCCCAATGGGTTGATTTGTACATTTAGCATTTCTGTAACCAATGAAAAATCGAGCACGGGAAGTTTGTGAAGGACGTAAGAGTGCATATTTGCGGATCATTTCAACTAAGTTCACTCCTTGAATATTCCCACAAGTAATTATGAATTTCCGAGGACATTTCGTCTTAGTACTGGGATGATGATTTGGTAAACATCTCCTTGATCTTCGATGTCTTCAAGTTGTATGCGGCTTAGCTCGTCTCTCCTGTGGTTCCAATAATTAACGTAACCTTAAAAGAAATCACTTTACAAATAAACTATATTTATTCTATAAGATTAGACATACCTTCATCATAGTAAAATTTTTTCATCAGTAAAATTTGACCTTTTTCTATTAATTACAATATGATTCTAGCTAACACTAACTTACTGTTCTTAAGTTATCGTGCTTACAAGAAACGTGATGGACGGACAGACAGAAAGACGGACGGACATTTTGAAAGTTGTTCAGAATTTGATCACCAACACAGTGATATAAATGTTTTTTCTCTACGAGCAATATTACCGGTTTTAGAAATGTGCCGATCGAAAGCAATATACTCTTCGTTTTGTATTTGCGAAGAGTATAATAACGACAACAAAGAAGTAAAATTTATACATCGCTTGTTTACCTCAACGACTAGGAAATGGGAGTCCCTGAAAAAGTGAGGCCGTAGGTGCGCGCCTAGTGCGCCTAGGCCTAAGCGCGCCTCTGAGTGGACCCAGTGCGGATGAGTGGATGTTAACAAAGGTAAGTTAAAAATTGTGGAATCAAACATATCATCTCTTTATCAATGTTGATGACCTGCTTTAAAAGCTTGTCGCAAGATATATATTAAAATAATTCTGTTTCCGTCAAACTAAATAAATAATTATGAATTACAATTATTTGACGAGGTTAAATTAAAAATATTAACAGTGCCATATACAGTGCTTTATATGTTCATTCAATTTCGATTGCATCTTATACTTAAAATATTTCATCTTCTAACTTGACAGGTTGCAGCTATAACACTGCGTTTTGGATCAGAGTAATTATTTGAGTTTCTTTTCACTTATAAGTAAAAAGCGAAACGCTGCTGGCTCTGAGCCAAAATCGCACTTACCCGGTACAAAATACTTAATAAATTGAGTACGATGATAATAAACATTTAGTACAAAAAATGTGAAATAAGTATACTTGTGTCCGTTCGCACATGCTAAAACTTTATATACGAAATTATTTCTCTTTACTTATAATAAAACATGGCGGGTTTATAATTCACTTATGATTTAAATTTGAATAAAATTGTAAAGCTTTGTTTCAACTGATTTAATCGTTTTGATAATTATAAGTTTGACATATAGGGTGATTGAGGAGATACAGATTATGGAGACTTTCGAATACCGTTCTTAGATGCAAGAGGTGCTGCTCAATATCTTCGTTATATACAATAATGTCATCCAAATGGGTGGTGGAGATACCCAGTTAAAACGTCCCGCGCCACAGTGGGTTAAAATTCTTAAAAGCTGATCAAAATTGCAAATTAGCAACTTGTCAGAAGGTTTCCAAACAAGTTTTACCACCAAAGAGAAACCTCCAAAGCACACATACAAAGGGTTTTATGGTGTGGTAGGTAGGCAAAGTTGCCCTGTACAAGTAGAGGAGTTCGGCAGTTCTTATTGTACTGTCGGTGTGTACAGTTCGCTACTTTAAGACAATTAACTTTCGCTGTGTCGTGAGTGAATTTGAAAAAGTCAACTTTTTTTTTTATACAGCATTGACAATTTAAAAAAAATCAGATATGTTACGATTTTGTGGCGTATAAGTTTAAGTAGTGAGTAAAACATATATTTTAAAACAGGACATTTGCAATTACGTGTTGTTATGTAATTAAATAATAATAATAATAACCCTAAAGTAATAATAATATTAGTACCCTCAAACAATTATTTTATTATTTCCAGCAAAATAAGAAGCAGATGTATTATTACAATCATTTTAGTAATTATTTAATTAATTAATTAATTGTTTTTTTTTTACAGAAAATACATCCATCAGTACCAGAATGGTGCTATTCCAAATTTGGCATGACATACATACATATTTTTTCATTTCCAAAAATGAGTGCAGATGATTTAAGTGAGTTAATTTTAAGGCAGTGCTTCAACGAACACTCAACAAGATTTTTAATGTCTTTGATAATTGTAATAATTGACTGGTCAATATGTCCTGCTTCAAAACTTGAGTTTATTTGCGTATCATCTGCGTAGCAATGTGACTTACAGGATATTAAATTATTTTTAAAATCAGCAGTATATAATATCAAAAGTAACGGCCCCAATATTGAACCTTGCAGCACCCCATCTAACTTTTTTTTCTTTTGATACCCAATGATTTATAATTACGCTTTGCTGTCTGTTAATAAAGTAAGACTTCAATAAACCGAGGAAATTGTCACAAGAACCATAATACTTTAATTTTGACAGAAGCAAGCTGGAATTAATGGTGTCAAATGCTTTAGATTAGTCAATCAACATAAGTGCCGTAATTTTGCCTTGGTCATAACCCCTAACTATATCATCATTAATTTTTAACATTGCAGTTGTGGTACTATGACCCGCTCTAAAGCCAGACTGATTCCATGTATGAGAATTAAGGTACGACATCATCTGATTATATAATAAACGTTCTATTATTTTTGACATAACAGGCAATAAACGTATGGGGCGAAGCTCACTGTAATTTGTTGGGCAGCTTATTTTATTTAGAGGTTTAGCGCACGCTTTTTTTCAGATATCTGGAAAAGTGCCCTGTTCGATACATTGATTTATAATATGCATTAAATACGAGTTTAAATAGGGCATACAGTATAAAAGCATTTTAGTGGAAATTAGATCATTACCATGAGCACTAAATTTAATTGTAGTTAATTCCTTATAAACGTCGTCTTCAGATATTGTGGTGAAGAAAAAAGTTGTGTTCTCTATATATTTATTATTATTATAATTATCAATTAGGTCACCACAAGCAGCTTCACTCTTACAGATGGATACAAAATAATCATTTATGACATCTACATTAGAAAGATGCGATGGAATTTCTGAATTATTTTTTAGCTTTGTTACATTCATATTATTTAATGTTCTCCTTAAATCTTTACTACTTTTGGAATGTTGAATAAATTCCAAATATGATTTTTTTTCTCGTTTAGTAGCAGAGTTCGTAATGTTTCGCACATTTTATAATAAGACCAATCTCCCGGGTTTTTTGATTTTTTAAATTTTGTTAAGCCCTTTTTTTTATTTTTTATCATTATTTTTATGACATCTGTTATCCAGGGAGCTTTGGGTTTTGATATTCTTACCGTTTTTAATAGTGCATGTGCTTCAAAGGGAAACAGAATATTACGATTGAAAAATTCTAACTTCCTATTTACATCAAATTGGGTATATATTGTATCTCAAGAAATAACATTTAAATCACCCAAAAAACTTCATAATTAAAATGTTTATAATCTCTATATGTACAGAAGAATTGCTTTCCATGTTCAACAGGACATGTTAATTCACAAAAAATTAATCGGTGATCAGATATATTTTCTACGTCCTCAACCCGTGTCTGAGAAATCAAAACATTTTCACTAATGATTACAACGTCTATGAGTGTTTCACTAATATGTGTTACCCTAGTTGGTTCGGTTACGATTTGTTTTAAACATATGCTTCTAATAAATTATTAAAGTTGGAAACATCTGAATGTATTATATTAAACTGATTGATGATTATGTCGCCTACACATGTTATATCCTCTACCTCAGTATGACTGATTCGATCTCAATTTTGACCACCATTTCTAATTCACCAAAGCATGTATACTCAAACTCAATTACAGTAGAAATTATGGAGAAGCAAGTCAAGGTAAAATATATTAATAAAAATGTTACATTTATATGGGTCAAAGGACACTCCGATATTAGAGGCAATAACGCAGTGGACAAGTGGACAAACTAGCGAAAATTGCAAGTATTAATAGGGATATAATCAATAGTTTACCTCATTCTGATATAATCCCAGTGACAAAAGAAAATGTGAAAAAACTATGGGAAGAAGAGTGGACCAAAGTATGTAACAGCAACAACTATACGTACTGCAAAATCAACATGCAACTAGGATATAATCATATTCCATTACAATAATGCAACACATCTCTTTGTTACCTCATCGCCAGGAATGATCACCTAAGAACGATATTCTATGAATGTTTAAAACTTACTAAACGTAAAATTTAATTAGTTTGTTTTATTTACTTTAGTACAGCTAAACTATGTTACCAATCCTTTGTGGGTTAACCTGTCTACCGTTGCCTACCTCGTTGTAAGAAAAAAAGTCGCCTTGAACGGCACCTTGGCGCGAAGTGTGTGTCCCAGTTTATTTTCCTTTGTTGTTCCAAGTACTGTCTGGTTTTTTTGGTTTTGTGTTAGGTTAGGTAAAATAACAAACTAATCGTGGCTGAATGGGCTTAGCCCAAAGCCAAGAAATACAAAGAAAAAAAAGATCTTGAAACATAAAAATATGTTAGTAATTTTGATTTCGACTTTCGGGCCCATTACATCAACTTCCGTATGTGCTGGGAAGTTAATAAGTAAAATCGAACTTACTTCTAATTGACCTTAAAATCGATATTAGGTAATAAGAGTCGATTAACCGGGTGAGGGTAAAATTTTGTCTAATTTTAGTGATCGTTTTTTGAAAGGCAGTTCAAATTTTTTTTATTTGTGTGCATTTGTTGACCCACCACACGAATTATATACTAAATTGACTGTCTTAATGGCTGCGAGAGAGAAACTAGTATTATATAAATCGTCAAAACTTTCTGAATAGATGGTATGTTCTGGAACCACCTAGTTTGATTTTATGTGTCAAAAATGTCAGTTAAGTAAATTTTGCAAAGATCTTAATTTACAGTAAGTAAAATGTACAATGTTATGTGTAATGAAAAATAAGTATATTGTGTTACAGTCATGTTAAAGAAAAGCCTTTCTGCTGATTCCTGGGAGTCTCCTTGGAGTAAGAAACAGAAAGTACAGCCGCTGGTGGTACCTCAGAGTCAAAGTGTTAGAAATGTTACCATTATATGTTGCTTGTTATGCTTCGTATCTGTCTTCCTTGTGGTAATTATCTTTGGTTAAGGAAAAGGGAATAGAAATAGGGCTATCTATAAATTTTAGCGCTATTCAAAATCTCCACTACGTTTAAACCTAATTTAAAAACATCGAAATATTTGACGCGGCTATACACACGGACGACAGTGACAAGATATACGCAGTGTTTGTTTTCTAGGTTGCTTTCTATCACAAATGATATAGAGCCAGTTGTACTGATCCAGTTTAAACAAAAATCGTTTTGACCAAAGATCAAAATCTATGGTTACAATTGTTACAACAATCGAATTCTTACACTCCCATTTAGTTAGGGAAATGGCGTGCAAAATCGACGACGAAAGGTTACCGTCTGCCACTCACTGATCGAAGTGAACATAAGTATAACTACGAAATTTTTTTCTCTCTGAAAATTTTTGATATGGTCGCATACCCCAGTTACACTGGCAGACGAAAATTCCGCTCGGTGCGCGGTAGAGGGAATTTAAAAAAAACATATTTTAAAATTTCCTCTAACGCGCACCGAGCGGAATGCTCGTCTGCCATTGTAATTGGGGTATGTCAAGTACATATACTAACGACCTATGAGGGCAGATATCGATAGCAATTCGTTTAAAAAAAATGCCCCCCCCCCTCCATATTCTCCCACCATACCAAAAATTTTGAGAGAGAAAAACATTTCGTAGTTACATGTTCTCTTCGATCACTGAGTGGCAGACTAGTGCATTCTGTAAGTCGGACAGAAATACAAATATTTTCTAACGTAACGACACTAAGTCACGCCCCCGTTTTCGAGGATGCTGAACACGATGGTGGTGGTTAAATCTTTCTCCGAGGTCACCGCACCCCCCCCCCCCCAAGCGGCCAAAAACTACCCCCGAAAGGGGTAAACCGCGTAACCGCCGTCTCCTACCAGCCAAACCTGTTTTGCCCCCGTTTTCGAGGATGCTAAGCACGATGATGATGTCGAGACCCCTCCTCGACCCCGGTCAACCCCCCAAGCGTTCATAATAAAGACCCCTATAGGGGTGAAACGCGGATAAACCGTCTTCTTTCGCCTAAACCCGCGAAAACCACCCCGTTTTCGAGGATGCTGAGCACGATGGTGTTGTCGAGATCCCCTTTTCGACCCCCGTCAACCCCTAAACTGCCAAAAACGATCCCCGGAAGGGTGTAAACCACGGATAGGCCATTTCCTACCAGCCAAACTTGTGTTACTTCCCGTTCTCGAGGATGCTGAACATGATGGTGATATCGAGACTCCTCCTCGACCCCCGCCAACTCCTCAAAGGGCCAAAACCACCCCCGAAAGGGGTGGAACGCGGATAGGCCGTCTTTTCTCGACTAAACCCACGGTACCCCCGTTATCGAGGATACTGACCATGAAAAAAATATCGCGACCTCTCCTCGCTCACCAAACGGACAAAATAATAAGTACAGTTCAGCATCTTCGCGTCGACACTTTCACTGTAGCTGGCCCACGTGCAAGATGCCTTCTCTGCGTCTATTGGCATAAAAACAAGAACTCAATTACTGTTAATGCCTACACGACTGATCTCTTGGAGAATATCCAACATCACCATCGAGCTCAGCATCCTCGAAAACAGGGGGTAATACAAGTTTGGCTGGTAGGAAATAACCTACCCGCGGTTACCCCCCTTCGGGGGTGGTTTGGTCGCCTTCAAGGTTTCTAATCGTTTTCCACAAAATTTCATTGGTGGTACTTCACCAAATCCTTAAGAGTCTATTATAAAATATCTGAAATAAAACGTATTTGATTCAGTTCGAACCTCTATGAGCCCATCGTACTCAAATGAGTACAGTCATTTTTTTCGCGAAAATATGTGAACATCTTTTTTAAAAACTAAATCTAAAATATCTATTGCATTTAGTACTTACCAACAAATCAAATTCACACCATTTTATCAAAAACTAAATAAAACACTAATGAAAAAACACTTGCCAAATGCGGCAAACAGAAACTGACGAGTTTGTCGCACATAAACCGTTGAATGTATGAAAGTGGCGTTTAACTTGTACATATATTTGAGGTCCTTCCTGACATCTACAGAATACTATAGAAATATCGAGGGGATTAATATTGCATCATATATGTCGTCAATAGTTCAGAATTGAATCAGTACCGAAATAAGTACGGTAGGAACTAATGGGTTAAACGGGTTGATAACATAAAATTGAGATATTCACTTGAAACTTGGTACACGTATATATTATAACGGCACCTGGAACTAGATTATGTTATTAGATGATTCAGTTGAAGGGTTGGGGGTTATATACTGGTAAATAGGAGAAAATAAGTAAAGCAAGCTAGTAAAAGTACAAAAACTTGGAATTTCGTGTATATATTAGAAGCCAAGGCCTCAGATTTTTTATTACATTTTCAACCCCCCCACCACCTCCATTTCATTATTAAAGGTGTTGATAATATAAAATTGAGATATTCACTTGAAATTTGGTACACGTATATACTGTAATGATATCTGATTGAGATGAATCCGTTGAAGGGGTGGGGGAGGGGGTGTAAATTGGGGAATATAAGTAGTGCAAGGTAATAACAGTAAAGAAAATTCATTTTTGAGGTATATGCTAGAACCCACGCCTCAAATCTTTTAATGACATCTGCCTCAAATATTATTAAAATTCTATAACCAATTATTTCCGCATCCTAGAGTGCAAATATAGTCCAGGTGTTTTCCTCTAAAGATACTTGGATGGAAAATCTGAATGTGGAAGTAGTGATTCCCAGTGGCGGCTCGTCAGGGGAGGCAGGGGAGGCTGAGCCTCCCCTTGGAAGAACCACCATATCTTCAAAAGTAATATCTTAAGAAATTTCTATTAGGTGTATCTCAATTTTTAATATTTTTTATTGTTTATTATTCATTAATTAATTTTCAGTTTATATATAACATTTTTGCATTTCCTTTCCACAAACATACATATAACGTTACAGTCCGGATAGTCTTTGTATGCATATTTCCCGATCGGCCGGTCTTTTACTGAATGAACACTGCGGTTCGCTGGAGGCTAATACGAAATAGCTTCCAACTTTACCGCATTTACTTATAACATGAATGACTTTGAATTTCTTTGCGCTGTGTAAAATAGCAACACTTGGAATAGCCAAGTATGAGGCTAGCCTCCAGATCTCAGTTCTTTATAGCGCATGTGCACAGGTCATTCAAGAGTCAGGTGATTCACAAAGAAAACGAACTGATGTCTGACAGTTGCGTTTAGCCGGTTAAGAACAACTTGACGTATAAATACACAAAATATTTGATAGGCGGGCTAGAAATAAGTGCTCTAGGTGAAAATATTCCCAACAACATGTCTTGTTGTCCAGACGTGGTGGATTATTTGTTATTAAATGGATTTGCTACTCTTATTTATGACGAAAAGGTAAGAATTAAAAGAAATGCCAGGCCTACACCAGCAATGCTTTCGTTAGTTTTTAAAAGTGGTAAACAAAACAGAGGGTTTTGTGATAACAATTATAAAAAAGTCGAGTGGTTAACGGCATCAACAGTTAGAAACAAATTATATTGTTGGAGATGTTTATTATTTACTAATGATCAATCCTCAATTTGGGGCAGGGCCGGGTTTAATAATTTGCAAAATTTGTCGCGAGGTTTAGAAAGGCACGAAAAATCCCAGGAGCACATTTCATCTTGCATTAAATTCGAAATGTTTGGTAAACAAAACATTGTAAATTTCTTGGATTCTGCACATAAGAGAGAAATAGAAAATGTTAACGAAAAGGTACGTGAGAATAGGGAAATATTAAAGAGGTTAATAGATGCCGTTATATAGTTATCTTCACAAGAAAATTCTTTCTGAGGACGTGACGAAAAACGAGAATCGTGCAATAAAGGAAATTTCAAAGAGCTGGTAGATTTTTTTAAAACTTATGACCCAAAATTAGAGAACTTTTTGAATAACGCCACTATTTTTTGAGACAATTCCGGTAAGCTTCTGTAGAATGATCATTTTCAGCACTTAAACGCATAAAAACATTTTTACTAGAAACAAAATGAGTCAAGACCGCCTTTCAAATGTATCGCTTATTTCAATAGAAAAACGTTTTTTGTCAGAATTGAGGAAACGCGATTTATTTTATGATGAAATAATCAACCATTTTGCTAGTTCCAAAAATCGCAGGTTACCACTCATTTATAAAAATATTCAGGCTTTAAAGCAGAGATTAATATAGGTAGTTGTTATTTTAGAAAAAGTATTTATTTGTGTTATTTATTTTTTAGGAAATATTTTTTATAATTCTCCATAATATAGAGTTCTGCGGTTATATTTTTTTTTATATAATTTTACACGCCTGGCAGTGATAATGAATACAATTTTTTGTTTGTAGAAAAACACTTTAATTTTTTTACCAAAACTATTTTTATTTTTATTAAAAGTTATATAATTTAATTACAAGTGGGATAGTAGGACTCCTTTGGATACCGATACTCGAGTCGTAGGAACGAGAATTTCATGAGAATGATTTTTTTATCTCATCATATTTTCTATTTCCTTTTTATTCTATTCTTTTATTAGTTCTATTCTCTCAAGTCGTGAATCGGTATCCTGGCGAACAACCCACGGCAAAAAAATGTAACGCGCCGTTGTAATACCTCAGGGGTGGTGGGGAAATGTACAAATTGTAGTCATATTGCACATCAGTTGTCTTTCAAAATATCAAGCCTCCTCTGCAGACAATATCACGAGCCGCCACTGGTGATTCCTGAGGCAGCGGTTTTTTTGTTTAGATCCATTGTAAATTTCTTGAGATATTTGACCATTCCGGGACTTTTTATTCACCCATTTATGCCCATTTTCGACGTCCCATAACTATGAAATGGGAGATTTTTAGACGCAAGTTATAAAATATTTCACCAAGATCATTTTTCATATATTTTGGTGCGGGATCCTTTGTTCACCGGAGCTCAAAAACTAAAAAATATTAAAAATTCTTAAAGTTGGTCAAAAGAAATCTTTTTGCAGCAATTTGAAAAAATATGTTTAGTTCACAGCCTAAAAACTCGGAAAGTATTGCTTTTAAGTTGAAAGTTGTGTTATAGAGATAAGAATAGGGCACATTCAAAGACATGTTTACCACCTATACCTACTCTAGCTTAGACATAGCATAAAACTAAAAATACAATTTCTTGAAACGGGACCATTAATAATGCCACCGGAAAATTACCAAATTGTCGCTGTCTTCAATATGGACCAGCATTATTATAGATCACATTCAGCTGCAACTGTTTCTAGAGATACATTATTTAATTTCTAATTAATCAATGATGATATACATATAGGCTAAGAATATGTCTCTTAGTAAGTAAATAAATATTTGTATTTTCTTGGCCGTTGATATCAAATTAACTTGATGTATACCTGGAATTTTTTGCTCAGCTTTAAATGAAAAATTCTTATATTTTCTTACGTTTCGGTTTTAATAAATATCGTCAGATGAAAAACTACAATATTTACATTAACCTACGATTATTTTATGTAATTTTACAAATTTAATTTCGTTACTTACAATTTAAAAAATTTTGTTTACACTATTTTATCATTTTACGTCTATTTCTGTTGAAAATTTTAATGCAACTAAATGCTGAAAGCAATATTTTGTTCAGCATTTAGTTGCATTGAAGCTTTCAACAGAATAGACGTAAAATGGTAAAATAGTGTAAACAAAATTTTTTAAATTGTAAGTAATGAAATTAAATTTGTAAAATTACATAAAATAATCGTACGCTAATATAAATATTGTAGTTTTTCCTCTGGCGATGGTTAATAAAACCGAAACGTAAGAAAATATAAGAATTTTTCATTTAAAGCTGACCGAAAAATCCCAGGTATACATCAAGTTAATCTCTTACTAAGAAATAATTGTGTTAAAAGGTTTTTATTGTTTAATATGTTAGTTTAACACCTAAAAACGATAAAATCACAAAGTGCTACTAAATTCCGTAGTGCGTTTTTGAGAGCCATCCGAAGAAGGCCATTTTTTAGTTTCTTCAAAATAACTCAAAAAAAGATGCTTTGGAGATTTTTACAAGAATACTTTCTTGTAGAAAATGAAATTTCCCATCCAAGCACATTGTTAGAATTAAGAAGTTAAGAATTTACGAAAATTGACTATTTTTCTCTTTTTCCAGTAATTCGTCCATAACTTTCTTTTATGGAATCCTAGGTATTTATAAGTATTGAGAGAAAGAGGGGTTATTGAAAGAGCAAAAAAATTGCCTTTTTTCTGCTCCGTACGACCAACGCGTATTTATAAGTATTGAGAGAAAGAGGGGTTATTGAAAGAGCAAAAAAATTGCCTTTTTTCTGCTCCGTACGACCAACGGTGACCGAGATATCGCCATTCAAAGTTGACCATTTTTTGTCATAATTTACCGCATTTGCTCTCATATATTTTTTTTTTCATTTTCAGTAAATCAGTTTATTTTTGTGCAATAAAACAACAATTTTAAGATAATTTAATAACAATACAAATGTCTCTTTAGCGTTCTAAAGTAAATATTACGTTTTTACGTAATATTACAAACAATTAATGTTTGTGGTTGTGCTTTATAATATTAGAATGAAATTTCATTCATTATTTAAAATAAACTGATTATTAAATAAATAAATATTGTAGGAAAACATTATGAACAATAACCGCATTTCAAAAAATAACATTTTTATTCGTGAAGGTAAAATATATTGTACATTATTAATTTTAAGTAGTCGATTCTTCAATATTAATACTTTCGATGGCAATATCAACTTCGTAGTCGATATCTTTATCGACATCTTCTTCTGATATTTCTGGCACATTTGCATTTTCGCTATTAATTACTGCATATTCCTTGCAAAATATAAAGCATTTGATGCCAAACTTTCTGCAACCACAATCTCCATGACAGCCTTTTAAATAGCCACATGATATTTTTTCAAGTAAAGATTTCGGTGGAGGAGACAGAGTCATCAATCCGTTGCTCATTTTCTTCCAACCCCACTGGAGGAGATTTAATATATTTCCTTTCCTTTAGCTGTTGGAGGTAACCGTGATAGTGTAAACGTCGCATTCTCCTATAATCGTTTATTAATTGTAAGCGATATTTAGCTAGGCACTTATCGCTCGCTTTTGAATCGTTTAGTAAAGCTTAAATGGATTCACTTGCAGCACCGACTTTTGCCTCTTTTGCATTACTTAAGTATCTGTAAAAAAAAAATGCGTGTATGAGAACAAATGCGGTAAATTATGGCAAAGAATGGTCAACTTTGAATGGCGATATCTCGTTCACCGTTAGTGGTACAGAGCAGATATAAATCCAATTTTTTTGTTTTTTCAACAACTTTTTTTTCTCTGAAAACTTATATATACCTAGGATGCCGTAAAAAAAGTAATGGACGAATTACCGGAAAAAGAGAAAAATTGTGATTTTTCGTAAATTTTTAACTTTGTTCTTTAATTATTTATAGTAATAAAAATATGAAAATAAACTATTCAATAACGTACCTGGATAGGAAATTTAATTCTCTACAAAAAGTATTCTTAAAAGAATCTCCTAATTTGCATTGTTTTTGAGTTATCTCGAAGAGAC
This sequence comes from Stenurella melanura, assembly GCA_963583905.1. Lineage (NCBI taxonomy): Eukaryota > Metazoa > Arthropoda > Insecta > Coleoptera > Cerambycidae > Stenurella > Stenurella melanura. The sequence goes on from OY757314.1 coordinate 122,524,170, forward strand.
TAAAGAATGGGCTTCTTCGGATGTCTCTCAAAAACGCACCACGGAATAATAATAGCCTAATTGTAATTACAATTTGTCTCTTTTAGGGGGGCGGATTATTTCTTGTGGGAATTTCCATATGGTCACTAATGAGGAAAATTCCATATGCTTACTTAATGGACATAAAGGTTGACATACCATATTTCACCTTACCGGCAGCCGTTCTATGTTTACCCTGTGCTTGGATAGCAATGTCCATACATAATAATAGAAAGAAGTCTCAATTTTTGCATCTGGTACTAAAATGATTAGTTAGTAATACAAAAGTTTGTATAAATTTCTATGAGTATTCCTGGGCTTATTAGGATGTTGACAATATCTTAGATGTTTTTGAAGAATGTAAAAAGTTAACTAACTGCGGTACTTGGAATTACTGATTTTATAGTGACCTTGACAAGTGGCTCATAAAAAATGAAATTGTTTTAGAGTTTCACACCCATAGTGTAGGACATAAAGTGAAAATTTAGCGAAAAAAGAATTATCTTGGAGCCGCAATATTTTTTTTTAACTTATCTGTATACCAATTGTTTTTGTCCGCAAAATTAAGACCATTTTTTTGACTAAAAAAAAACAACCCAAAAATTGGTAAAGGTATTTACACAGAACTTCCCTCTTTATTCAGGGTGGTAATTCTGCAAAATTATTCATTGAGAAACGACATTGGAGAATAATAATAGGAATGTAATTATCACTACATGTTACAAAGACCTGGTAATTTTTAATTAAAAAAATATAGTGATTAGCAGAACAAGTACATAATAAATAAAGGGTACCAAATATGGAAGATTTGCGTAAATACCTTTACAAATTTTCACCATAGTTCAATTATTTCTTAGGATAACGATCCTGTACATTTTTCTGTAAAAGTACCTATAGTACGTGTCTTCCTTGTCAATTGTGTTAACTGTATGTCAAATATTATTGCCACTTATCACATTTTTTCATTAATTATTTTCAATAGGAGGTCCACCCTGTATATTTACCAGTGAAGGTACACCCATTTCTTCGCTGGCAAGTACCCACCAAATTTCACTGTTCTCCGTGAAATTTGTATCTCGGAATTCACAATTCTTAAGTCAGAATTCAGCAATTGTAATCAAATACTAAAGTTAAGAGTATCATTCCTAATATAAACGTGTTTTCCGCAGTAGTTAAGAGAGGTGTAGTGATTAATTGATGAAATGGATGCTTTTATTGCATTTTACTTTAACTTGGGTTTTCAATAAATAGAAATACTTTCCTGCTTGTCGAGTATGACCGTTAAAATGGAAATAATGCAGAACAGGCTAATAACATTAAAACCACCTAAATAATTCAAAAATGCAATACAAAAATTTTGCTTAGCCATGAGACACCTCACTACTCACACCTCAAACGTCCCCGTCTATTATTCAATGACACGGAGTCGATAAATAGAGATTCTGCACAAATGAAGGCCGGCAACGTGTACTTTTCATTTAGAAAAAAATCAGAATATCCAGGAAATTGTTATACTATCATTAGATGTTTGTATTTCATATTTTCCGTAATTTACTCTTTATAAATAAATAAATAAATAAATGCGTGAAATATTGAAACGGTAAAGAGGAACCTTCCTCTAAGTAAACTTGTGCCGAGGGTCTTCTCATTATAATAGCTTTCAAATGGTGTAAGCAAACAATTTTATATTACAAATTAATTATCATTAATAAAATACTATAAATGCACATTGATGTGTAAGCATAAGTTCCTTGAGAATGGTTTGTCGAAATGCAATAAGAATATCTTTTTCATTTTTAATGACCTGAAATTATATACAGGGTGTAACTAGTTTCATGTCATTAAAGAAACTGGTGACGGGGATCGACTAGACAAACAAAAACCTATATGACTTTTTCTCTAGAGGCACTGAAAAAACTGTTTAAATGTTAAGGTAGGAGAAATTTGAGAACCACTGCTTTTCTGGATCAATGGACGTATGGCTTGGAATCATAGGAGTTTGTTACCTACTTTTAAAATACGCGAAGATAATCAAGTTTATACCAACATTCCAGCAGTTCTCAAACAATATTACTAAACATTTTCGAAATTCTCCCCACCACCAGCTTTTTTAATGACATGAAACTAATTGCACCCGGTATAAAGAATAAAAATTTTGCAGTAAAATGCCTACAGCCCCCCACTAAAACTACCCCTTAAGCAGAAGAGAGGGTTTGACTGATACTATGTAAACTGATGTCCAGATGATGATGTCCAAATTTAAAATATGCATTTTATACTTTAAGGCGGTCGGAAAATATTGCAGAAAAACTGATATTTATTATTCCTCTTTGAAGGGATATAATTTCCTTCCTATTTATTTAGAGTACCTTTATTTTTTAATGTACCATCAGCCACATTCTAAATATAATTATCATTGTATGGTTATATGTGCCCAGCCGCGTTGGTTTATATAACCATTCATAATTAAATATCTGTAAATGATAATAAAACACAGTTTCTTTTAGTCATATTCACCCTTCCCCATTTAGTGAAGTCACATCAAATGTTCTTATTACTCCAAAAATGTAGTTTTGCTTCCAATTGTCGATTGGATTTGTCTGTGTTTTTTAATTTTTATGTATATGTGTACGTTTATATATGTGCACGTATACCGGGTGAGTCACGAATTGCGCTCGCCCCGATATTTCCTAAAATATTTGGAATAGAAAATTGAAATTAGGAGGCCTTATTACACGACTAAAATGCCATCTTTTCAATAAAAAATCAAATTTATTGCACATCCAGTTTGACCGGAAATGTCCACAACTTTCGATTTTTAAATAGAACCCCCTATATATTTTTACATTTTTGGAATCTAGAGGAAATTTTGAATACAATACATCCATTTTGGTCACTTTTTGATAAACATTAAAAATTTTATTAAAAATCTATTTCTGAATCCAGAGTGCTGTGGTGCCCAAAATATATTTTAGTTTGTGTGCTACGTTACTATAAAAATAAAAAGAGGAATATGATTGCATAACTTAATTCTCTAGAGGCGTTTAAAATTTTTAAATGTGATTTTTACCCACTAACTCGGTTTTTTAAATGGGAATTTAATCGTTCACCAACATTTTTAAATACCTCATTTTCATACGAATCTAATGATACCAAAATTTTGAAAATCCGCTCAGAGATATTTGAGATTTCAGCCAGAATACAATGCAACCAAGCTTTTAGAAACATGCGGCTAATAGATAATAGATTAGTGGGCTTTGGAAACTAAAATGGCACATTTCTGTGTAAATCTGGTAACCTAATAACATTGGATAAATCATAGTAGCCATTGAATGTAATAAAACAATATCAGCTGTCAGACAGATACAAAATAAAGCGTTGCGGAAATCTCTTTGAGTAAAAATTAAAGAAAATGAATAATTTTAGTAGAAATGAAAAGGTCGATATGTTACTGATATATGGAGAGCGTCTCAAAAATTCAACTGCAGCTGCAGAACTGTATCAGCAACGATATCCCAACAGACGTCATCCAAGCAGACACTTGTTTGCCAGAGTGGAACAAGAATTAAGAAACGAACCCAATCAACAAGATGACCATCAAACATTTATTGTAAGTGAGGACAAAGAAATTGATGTACTTATTAGGATTTGTGATGGTACACCCAACAACATCAACAAGGGAATTGTCAATGGAATACGACATTTGTCAGTCTTCGGTTTGCAGAATTTTAAAGAAACATAAGTTTCGGTCTTATAAATACCAAATACACCAACATCTTTATGGACATGATAACGACAGGAGGCTAGTATATTGCAACTGGTTCTTAAATGCAGTACAACAAAACCCAGGTTTTCCTTTTCATATTTTATATTCATATGAAAGTAGATTTACGAACCAAGGTATGTTTAACAGAAATAATACTAGGTACTGAGCTCAAGAAAATCCGAGGTTGGTAGGGCGGGGGAATATTCAGGAAAGATTTGGGTTTAACTGTTGGCTTGGAGTACTTGGAGATCGAACAATTGGACCCATAGTTTTTGATGGAACACTTACTGGCGAACGATATTTATTCTTTTTACAAAACCAGACAGCAGAATTTCTTGACTTACTTCCTCTTGCCTATTTACAAAATCTGTTTTTCCAACAATAAGATGGTGCTCCCCCACATAATTCCAGAAGAGTGATGGAATATTTAAACAACTTGCATGGTGAACGCCTTATCGCAAATCAAGGTCATATCAGGTGGCCTCCTAGGTCACCTGACTTAGCACCCCTCGACTATTATGTATGGGGCACTCTTAAAAATAAAGTTTATAAAACTTCTTCAAATACCCGTGAAGAGCTGCAAAATAAAGTTGTACGGGCTCTTAATGAAATAACGCCGGCTGAATTGCGTGGAGCCATTCAAGCAACTGTACACAGAGCCGAATTGTGTATAGAAAAAAATGGTGGACATTTTGAACAATATCTGTAAATGTCAATTTATGGTTTAATTATATTAATTATTTTAAAGATACCTATTGTTACCTACTTTAAGTTTAATTGTTCAAACGGAATTGATTTTTATTTATTTATAGGCCCGATATTTATGTTCATTTAAATAAAACTCTGAAAACCGAACTGATGTCGCATTCTATTGCAAATGTCCTCGTGGATGTAATTGTGTTTACCTCTACATACCTATGCTAAACTTAATTGTAACGTTCTTTGCGCTCACAATTATTAAATGTTTGATAGCTCAAGATTGCCTATAACTACACGAGTCTGTCTGACAGCTGATATTGTTTTATTACATTCAATTATGATTTTTCCAATGTTATTAGGTTACCAGATTTACACAGAAATGTGCCATTTTAGTTTCCAAAGCCCACTAATCTATTATCTATTAGCCGCACGTTTCTAAAAGCTTGGTTGCATTGTATTTTGGCTGAAATCTCAAATATTTCCGAGCGGGTTTTCAAAATTTTGGTATCATTAGATTCGTATGAAAATGAGGTATTTAAAAATGTTGGTGAACGATTAAATTCCCATGTAAAAAAACCGAGTTAGCGGGTAAAAATCACATTTAAAAATTTTAAACGCCTCTAGAAAATTAAGTAATGCAATCATATTGCTCTTTTTATTTTTATAGTAACGTAGCACACAAACTAAAATATATTTTGGGCACCACAGCACTCTGGATTCAGAAATAGATTTTTTAATAAAATTTTTAATGTTTATCAAAAAGTGACCAAAATGGATGTAGATTCCAAAAATGTAAAAATATATAGGGTGTTCCATTTAAAAATCGAAAATTGTGGGCATTTCCGGTCAAACCGGATGTGCACCAAACTTGATTTTTTATTGAAAAGATGGCATTTTAGTCGTGTAATGAGGCCTCCAAATTTCAATTTTCTATTCCAAATATTTTAGGAAATATCGGGGCGAGCGCAATTCGTGACTCACCCGGTATATGTGTATGTTTGTGTGTACATTTATTTGTTTTGGTCCATGAAGTGGGCTTAGTAATTTTTAACTAATTAGTTTTATCCAAATGTTAGTTTGTATTTATATTTAATTGCATTAAATAATGTATGCATACTGCACAAAGTGCACATGTATGGTTTTCATATAGCATAATTTTACGATGTACCTATCTATATATTAATGTATTACGTTCTCGAAACAAGTGTTTTATACACTTATTGAGTAACTTATTTTTTTACTATTATTTTTCTACTATTTCCAGTGTACATAAATACCGGGAGACAAATTTGGACCACTAACTCGTAAATTCATAATCCAACATGTACCTAATTGCAAATTCCGAGATACAGTTGTGAATTCCGACTTAATAATTGTGAATTCCGGCTTAACAATTGTGAATTTCGACTTACAATTGTGAGTTCCAAGATACAATTGTGAATTCCGACTCACAATTGTGAATTCCGACTTGCGATTGTAAATTCCGAGTTAGAAAAAAATACTGAATAGCGTGGCCTTTCTACGCTTTCGTATTTGTTGATTCATATTATACTTTTCAGTTGATTTTCCTACTGATCGTCTCTGCAGCATTACTCATCACCGGCTCCAGTATCGGCATGTTATACGATTCCAAAGCTGACTCCAATATTACCGTCCTAACTACTTCATTGAACATAGAAGACTTAAATGCTTCTTTGCAAATATCCATTCATCAATACGACATACATGAGAATTACAAATATGGATGGAATAAAATGCAAATGCAACTGGGTTGTTGCGGAATCAACAGTTATAATGATTGGATAGAATTCGGACGATCCATTCCGAATTCTTGTTGTAAAGATGTAAGAAAAATGATTCACTTTTCAAAAATGTACCAATAATAAAGTTGTGTTTAAAAAAAATGTGAGTGTGAAAGATGTTAGGTATCAAATGCGGCAATCACTCCAATAGCGGAGTAAAATAAGGAATCGGTTTCGAAATCCTTTGTAACAGGGCGGGCTTTTTTCCATTCTCTTCTAAATTGTATCCATATAATAATAATATATGATAGAAAGTCTTCTTCCTAAAAAGTGCCGCTGTAATAGTTGTTAAACAAAATAGGTGTAATATTTCGGTTTTCGCGAATAACCTAAAATTTTCATCGAAAGAACTGCTTAGCCAATCGAAAATACGGGAAATTTTACATCGAAAACGTATATGAACTTTTTTTGTACGATTAAAAATGTAGACTCCCGCACAAAAATGGAACGCAGCGACACGTAAATACGGCGCGCGAAACGTGCGCGATCTCGGACGCGCTTCGCTAAATTTCTTATAACTTTTGAACTAATTAACGAAATTGAGCTCAACACAGCTTAAATGAAAGAAGAAACATGCGACTATTGGATTATTGCATTTTCAAATATAAAAATGAATGTATGTAGAAATAGTATACACAGGTTTTCCCGAATTACATAGGCCAAACTTCAAGTTATACAACTTTTCAAAATAAGAAAAAAAGTTCCTATATAAACATTATTATTAGGAACTATTTACTTCGTGTCAGAATTCCTCTTTTACTTATAACAACTGCTACACAATATTATTAGAAAACAAACTAGACATTTGGCTTAATGAAAATCGTGTCAGAATCACTGTTTACTTGGAACGTCTTTCTCAGTGTATAATCTTCAAATCGTCATAACTTGAAAAATATAAATTTCCATGAAAAATTGTAAACCACCTTTCTCTTACAATATGATTCTGTATCAGATTCGGTGGTTCAAGGGCGGTCATATATCGAGTTTCTGGGGGGGGCTACGGTCTACTTCAAGAAATATATTAAGTACCTATTAAAAGATTCAAAATAATGAAAATTATGTACATACTGATAAATCATATTTTATTTAGAAACACAAAAAAAATATTTAATTACATTAGGTAACAATTAATTATTGCAAATTCAGTTAATAGTTAATAATAATAATAGTAGTTATTTATTATATAAGTGTTAAAGGTGATATTTTATTTTGTGAGTACCGAGCAAAGTAAAATCACAAACCACAACTGCCTTTTGTTGCATTTCAATAAAATTGACAATTCAGAACAAAATTTCGTGCTTATTTTGACAGTTTCTTAAAATATCTTGACATTTTAAAAACATGTAAGTAGATTGTATTTTTAACACGCCACATAATGTTCTATTTTCAATTCGTAGCAAATGTCATTTTAATAATAGTTGCAGAAAAGAAAATATTTATGAATCGAAATATTTACTAAAAAAATACTACTAACAAACTAACGAACTGTAACTATAAAACAAAGTCTATGTTTCGTCTTACTCCACTTTTAGAAAAACGTTCAATAATGTTTTCTTCATTAAGGGCAATATCCCTGTGAACGTTCATTAGTGCGAGACCACTTAACCTTTCTTCACCCATCCTGGACCTCAGCCAACTCTTCAGTCTTCTCATTCCGGAAAAACTTCTTTCAGCAGATGCTACACTTACTGGTAAAGTGCAAAGAATTTTTAAAAATTCGTGTATGGTTGGAAACATAGTGGTATCACACTGTTTGAGAGCAGTTAGTCCATCGGAACTTCCACTTTATTGCCGTTTTTCCATTTCATCTTCCATAATCTTAATTCAGCGGAAAGACTTGCATGACTTCAACACCATCTTATTTTCTTTAAATAGAGTTCCATACTTATCAGCTAAAACTTCGGTGGCAGAGTTGATATTTTTTTCATTTAATTGGGATAATAAAGTAGGAACACACACTTCCAGATAAAACAGATCCATTGTTTCTTGTTTGAATCGACACTCGATATCAAAAATAATACTTTCAAGCAAAGGAATATATATACCGTAATTCGAAAATATTCTTCTGGTGAATGAATGTCTGGATTAGGACGATTTTTCATAAATTTATTTATTATTATATTAAAAAAAATCAATAAATCAACATAATTACTTTATTAAAAATAAAATTTGCAAATAACAAAAGTTGCAATAACTTTTTTAATTAGACATGCAAATTTTAATGAGATTCAAACGACACTAGATTCCTTGGAAAAAATACGTTGATTTCACCTTTTTGGACCATTTTTAGCTGAGATATCAACGATTTTAGTTTTGGCACTGTTGGGACTTTTGTAATTAACATTTTCGAAAATCGAATTAATTTATTGAAAAAAAAAACGTTTTTTAAATAAGAATAGGTAGTACTAATCAAACCATGTAATTTCTCGCAAAAACCATGATAAAAAAGTGCCTTGGTCCAAAATTGTAAGCAAGTTAATTTCTTTTTTCGAAACGTCATATTTTGCATAATTTTGCACTTATGATAAAATGGACACAGGGAGTCTATTTGGTAACTACTGAAGTGTATGCAAAAAAAATTTGAGCAGTCTAACTGAAGAATTCGTATAGTTATGCAATTTTGAATAAGGGACTCAAAATTTGCAAAACTTCGCCAGTTTTTGCTATGTAAAAATAGTATTTATTATTAAAGCACAATGGAACCAATTCCTTTAAAAGTACATGTATTCCCGTCATTCCCGAGTAAAATGAGCTTTGGAAAGTTCAAATCGGACGATTAGAACGGAAGTTGTAAAGAAAAAGGCTTATGAACAATTGAACGAATTAATGAATTTTGCGGTAATTCTGCAATAACAAATTTAGCGGCGGGTGAATTACATCAAGAGTATTTTTCCCGTAATATGGCTAAGTTTTTACTATATTTACAAAAAAAAAATCGGCGTGCTAAGAGCAACAACACTTCTATAAATTAAAGTCACTGGTCTATGGTCACTTACCTCGAAAGAGTCGAAAGGAATGATTTATAAAATCCGAAAATGGAAAATCAAGCACTGACACTTATATCATTAATTAAAATATTTTCAAATGCCGCATACCGACTACCAACGTTTATACAAGCGCAAAAAAGGAGGAGTAAGTTAAGACTATACTATAAGGTCTAAGACTGAGAAACTAAAAATGTTTATTTGTTTCCTAGTTAAAAAGCAGTAACAAAAAAATTCCAAGAAAGTCGTAATGGCGACTCTCTTGAATTGTTCAGCCCGGCTGGCGGGTGGTCATCTGTGCACATGTAGGCTCACTTCTAGGAATTTCCTGGTTCCGAGTATCTCACTGTTCCGGCATAATTAATTTGCTACTTTATCACTACTGAAAACATTTCAATGTTTGCTTTGCTGCCCAACTCAAGTATAATCAGAGACTGAGATAACTTACATTTTATCTCTGGTACAAAAATTACATTTAAATGTATACTGTCTAATACTAATAATAATTAACAATTTTTATTAAAAATCAGTTTTTCGCATTTTTCGCCCCTGTGTACTTTGGGGGGGGCCATGGCCCCCATGCCCCCCCCCCCCTTATGACCGCCCTTGCGGTGGTTACTATTTTACTTTTTCGCCAACCCTCTAGAGGGGTGGGAACCACCCTCAAATAAAAACCGGAAATTTTTAAAGGGTAGACTTTTTTGTGCTCAGTATTAGAAACTCAATGCAAAAAAAATATGAAAATCCATTCATTATAACTGGATTCCGTCATTTTTTACTGTTTGTGTCTAATTGCACTCGACTATTTGGACTAAGATATTATACAAGTTCAACTAAACTTTCTTAAATATTCTGCTGACGTATTGAGAATGTTCACTGTTTGTGAATCCCATCCCTCCCCATCGTTCAATTTGCCACATTTTGCATGCATTAAGGTGGCCATTCCCTAGAAAGAGACATCCGATAGGGAAATATTTATTATTTTTGGCCATAACTTTTTTTTCTTGGTACGTATATTTTAAACAACTATAAGAGTACCTAAGTAGAACCATAAAAAAAACTATTACTATGAATTTTCACTCAATAATTTCAGTGGTTTGCAAAATAGCTAGATTTAAAGTTAAAAATTGTGGTAATATTCCTATTTCGTAGTTTTAATCTAGCTATTTTGCAAACCACTTAAATTATTGAGTGAAAATTCATAGTAGGTAATAGTCTTGTTATAGTCTACTTATTAGGTACTCTTATAGTTGTTTAAATATATGTAATAAGAAAAAACAGTTATGGGCAAAAATAATAAATATTTACCTATCGTATGTCTCTTTCTAGGGAATGGCTACCTTAAGAGAAAAATATATCTCTAAAACATAGCTAATTTCCTTTCTCATTAATTTACAGGAAATTTGCACCTTACAGAATGTTAATTTACGAGGCTGTTTAGATTCTTTGAGTCGAGATCTTACATGGCATAGAAATATGTTGACTTCTCAAAGTTATATGACAGTTGTCATACAGGTGAGTATTCTGGTTATTCAATTTGAGTTAATGTGTATAGGGCGCGTGCAAGGTATGACTAAGATAACCACAAATATTACGTTTTTGTAATTTTCGTTTTTAATGTTTTTATTCGCGTTTCTAGACCTATGCAACATTAATGAACTCTCTCGAATAAGATGCATATAATTTTTTTACATCATTGATTTTTAAAAATATACTGATATTTACAGCTATAATTAGCGGTCTATTTTTAAGAATTAATGATTTTAAAAAATTATATGCATATCCTATCCGAGAGAGCTCATTAATGTTACATACGTACCAGTCTAGAAATGTGAATAGAAACATTAAAAATGAGTATAAACTCACACAAATTTAATATTTGAAGTTATGTTAGTCATACCTTGCACGCGCCCTATTCCGGATGCTATTTTAAAGCGGATAAAATACGGGAACGCACACTGAAAAATGAATTCCATAACTTCCCTGCTTGTGACAATGACTCTGTTATTGTATGAGTGAAAAATATAAATATTATTGTTAATATTGTGATTTTAGGTGGAAAACTGGAGAGCCGGCTGTGCAGATTTCCTATGAACAAGATACATGCGTCACTTCCGGTCACGATATTTTCGTGTCATGGAATACACGAGTAAAACTTTCGTCAGAATGTAGGTTTTGAGGTACCTATACAATGAGATTGTAGCGGAGTGCTAGGCTTAATTTGCCCGCAACCCTTATATATATACATCCTCGATTTTTTTTTGTGCGTTTTCTTAAGTCATCGAATACATGAATGCATGCTCCAATTTTGGAGTCACTTCCAGTAAAGTTCCATGACGCGGGCAAACTTGCTGTAGGTCTGTGGTAGTACTTACTCACTCATACAAATAAGTTTTTCGTGTATTTTATTCATAGGAAATCTGTACAACTGGCTTTCTACCTATTTTCATCTCGGATACAGATTTAATTATTTCATTTTTAATTAATAATATTCTTTTCCAGGTGGGGTCAATAATTCTGTGTACTGCAGTTTACTGTTCAGAAAAGTACAATATTCAATAAAAAAATAAAATTAATTTGAAATACATTCTTGAAGAATAAAATATATAAGAAAGTATGCCATTGCTTTTCTTTTCTTATATCATTGTAAATCTGTTGATGGTTCTTTATAAGTACCTAGATGATAGAAACCGTATATAAATTCTAAAAAGCTTAAGGTGGCCATTCCCTAGAAAGAGACATCCGATAGGGAAATATTTACTATTTTTAGCTATAATTTTTTTTTCTTAGCACGTATATTTAAAAAAACTATAAGAGTACCTAAGTAGAACCATAACAAGGCTATTACTATGAATTTTCACTCAATAATTTTAGTGGTTTGCAAAATAGCTCGATTTAAATTTAAAAGGTGTGTTAATCTTCCTATTTCGTAGTTTTAAATCGAGCTATTTTGCAAACCACTGAAATTATTGAGTGAAAATTCATAGTAATAGTCTTGTTATAGTTCTACTTAGGTACTCTTACATTTTTTTTAAATATACGTACTAAGAAAAAAAAGTTATGGGCAAAAATAATCAATATTTCCCTATCGAATGTCTCTCTCTCTAGGGAACGGCGACCTTAATATAGAAAATTTATCTTGCGCAGGCAGCTATATGGACGAGTTTTGGCACTATAATAGTCCTTCTCAGCGCAACCATGATTAATGAATCAATGAATGTGATATGGGATGAAATAAATCAAGAACATAATGAAGCCATATTTATAGATACTAAGATAGAAAGTACTTATTGTGATATTGTATCTGAGATAAAATAATAATGTGGTCATTCAGCGATAGAGCAGTGTCCCATTATTATACTCTTCGCAAATTCAAACCGAAGAGTATATTGCATTTGATCGACTAAAACTGGTAATACCGCACGTAAAGAAAAAAATGCCATGTCACTGTGTTGGTGATCGAATTCTGAACAACTTTCAAAATGTCCGTTTGTCTGTCTGTCCGTGGCATTACTCTGTAAGCATGATAACTTATAAGAAAGAAAATTTATTAATTTTGAACGAAATAGATCAGCACCTAACTGAAAAAGTTATTAATTATTTAAATTTTTTGAAAAGTAATTTCATTTTGGGTATTGTATGTAATTCAACAAAAAAAATGTCTAAAACGAAAACAAATCCACCCCTCTGGGTGGGAAAGGTTCTTACAAATTAAATAAACAATAAAAATAACTGGAAAAATTTTTAAAGTTGGTATAAAAAAGCCGCTGTCTAAGAAATCACTACTTCCACATCCAGGTTTCTTATCCAAGTCTTTTTAAAGGAATACACCATGCCAATATTTGTACTCTAGTATGTGGAAATAATGGATCATAGAATATATTAATATAATATTTGAGGCAGATGTCAAAAAATAATTTGAGACGTTGGCTTCTAGCATATATGCCAAAAATGAAGATTTTGTTCTCTTTATTAGCTCACTTTACTTATTTTTCTATATTTATGTCCCCCACCCCTTCATCGGAATCATCTCAATCAGATATCATTACATTACATACACGTATACCAGATTTCAAGTGAATAACTTAATTTTATTTTATCAACCCCTTTAATAATGAAGTGGAGTGGTGCAGGGGTTGGAAAATGTATCAGGCAAAAAGTTCAAAACAAATTTAAGAAGTAGGTACACCCGTACAGGATTCGAACTGAGAAATCCGCTGCGAAAGTCATTGCTTAACACGATGTGCTACGGTCGATGTTTTTAAATGTTCATAACTAAATAAATAAATCAGCGGGAAAGCTTGCTAATGTCGATATCGGAAGATCGAAATTGACATTTCACGGCATCGTTAATTGCATGGACGAAATCGAAAATTCGAACCTACAGAAGTGGACGAAAAATAGCATTTCGATCTTGACATTTCGCGAATTAGATTTGTTTTTTGTTCCATTAATGTCACTGGTTAATAACCGGAAAGGGAGAGTTTAAATATAAAAACAAAATCGCCAGAACTGCCTTGGCATTAAAATTTGAACAATTTTCTTACATTACCGACTTCTGGCAATGTTTAATCCCCGACCTAGACTTCTGGCAATGATATTACGCAATTTCTACAGTTAAAAACGATAGCTAGGTACTGCTGCACTCAAATATTTTATTTTGATAAAAAATTAACGCGTTTGACCGCCCGCCTACGCTTCCCTACCCGGGAGCGACTTCTGAGTGCAGAGTTATGTAAGTACTTTTTCAGCTGGTAAGGAGGGTTTTTAGACAAAAATTTTCACTGCACCTTACCATTTTTAATTTTCGTAGCCAGTTCTTAGATCAATAGGATGACTGAATATTTGAACATTATCTCTTTGATTTGTCATTAACAGATAAAAATGTAATTATACAAAACCGTAAATTCAGTTAGATCCCCTTAAAGGCGGCCTAAGTGAAGTTTCATGAACAGAAACGTGTATTGATTCTTACAGAGTACGTGTAAGAAACAGGAAATATTGTTTATTAGATACATTTTTCTGCATCAACTATATTGAAACCGACTATACCCAATATATATTTTAAATTTTTGAACAAATAACCTAGGACGCCTATGGTCTCTACAATCATCAACATCAGCTGTCCTCTGTCAATGTCAACATATTTGTACCTGAAACTAAAGTTTTGAATTTTGTAGTGTTCTTTCCACAAGATAAAATGGATAAAACCTCAACAATATTTCACCCCATTATTAGTTCAATTCAGAAAATGGCACTTTACGAAACTAAATCGGTAAGATTTTTTATTGTTACTGTTTAGATAGTTTATGAGGTTAGGTATCCTAAAACATCTTGAAAAGAAAACATGAAGATTTAGTTATTATGGTTTTGCACGTTCGTTATATTTTATATTTTATTGAAAACAATCGTAAACGTAGAACATATTGTTTGTAGTATTACTCATATTACTACATTACAAAGTTAACACCTCGAACGGTAGACCTAGTAACAAATATTTAGTTATAACAGTGTACAAAAATAATGGTCCAACTATAACAGACAAGTAGAAGTTTCTGATTAGCCCTCATGTTAAGAAATAGTGTATGGGTCTATGCATGTAGGAGATTAAATGTTGTTACACATTTAATCAATATAAATTTTAAATTCATAAAACTTACGGTTTTATTTAGTCGTTATGGGGTGAGAAATACATCTAATATTTGTAATTTTCTAGAAATTCTACCTAGTTGGATCCAATAACATCCAAACAAGATTTCGTGTTTTGAAAATAGACCGGATGGAGGCGAAAGATCTGGAGATATACGATGATAAAGTTGAATATACTGCAGAGGAAATACATAATCTAATTAATATGATTGATTCTGGTAACAGACGTTCAGGTGGGGGTGGTTTTTCAAAAGTCATATCCGCTTTTGGAATTGTAGGTAGGTAAAAATAAGTACCAAATCAAAGCAAAGCTGTTGTAAATCTAATATTGTTTTCTAGGTTTTATAAAATTTTTAGAGGGATACTACATTATTTTGATTACAAAACGCAGGAAAGTTGCTGTTATTGGGCATCATACAATATACAAGATAGAGGATACTAATATGATTTACATACCACATGAAAGCATTCGGCTTCTGCATCCAGATGAACCCAGATATGTGAAAATGTTTCAAAATATCGATTTAGCTAGCAATTTCTATTATAGGTAATGTTTTTATTTCGATTCTAATATTTTAAAACTTTATGAACTTAATGGGATATTCCGATGAATAACTGCCTCACCGAACCTTCAACATGTCTGTTGAGTATATGCCGTCACTAAACTAGTGACCACGTTATGAAACATTTAACAAAATTTTTGTCAAATTTAGTTACAGTTACGATTTAACGCACAGCCTTCAGCACAACTTAATAAGCCCGAAGAAGTTTATACCAAGCTCTGATTTTGTGGATTCAGAAAATAGTATTCCAGAAAAAAACACCAATCACCTGGGATCTTCCCTAATATCCCAGTCGTCAAATTCGGGTAGTGCTGAGTTGCAACACTTTGGAGTCAGGACACAGCCACATAAAAAATTTGTGTGGAACACTCATTTACTCAGGTAAATCATTTTAAGCATTTGAATTTCATGAATGTTATGAATTTGTGAAGAGGATAATAAAGGCTCAAGGGATGACATCACTAATTATCGATCTATATGTATGCAAAGCCAATTAGGCAAACTCTTTGAACTACCTTATAACGTTAGGTTATGTAAATTTCTGGAATTTCATAAATTATTGTCTACTATTCAAAATGAATTTGTATATAATGCTTTAAACGACATATGTCACACTATAGGTTTATTCTGTGATTTAAAACGTGCTTTGACACAATAAACCATGAATTAATTTTACTGAAATTGGAAAATACAGGTATTCGGGTGTGGCACTCCAATGGGCTGCTTCATACTTAACAAAACACAGACTGTAGTTTTGGACAATTTTAAATCAGATTTATAAAGAATTACGTCAGGGGTACCCCAGAGTTGTACCTTGGGTCCTCTCTTTTTTATAATATTTATGAATGACTTGCCAGCTACTTGTATTACATCTAACAAAATTATCCCCTATGCAGACGATATAAATATTATTATGTCCAATAAGAATATAAGTGATCTGATTCAAAACAGTAATATAGCTTCTAATGTTCATAGTTGCTAATTCAGTAACTGGTGTAATCAGAGTGGCCTCCATATTCATGCCTAAAGAACGCTCTGTATGAGGTTCTTACCAAAAAATATAATACCAAATTTTGACAAATATCACACTATAGGTTTATTCTGTGATTTAAAACGTGCTTTGACACAATAAACCATGAATTACTTTTACTGAAATTGGAAAATACAGGAATTCGGGGTATGGCACTCCAATGGGCTGCTTCATACTTAACAAAACACAGACTGTAGTTTTAGACAATTTTAAATCAGATTTATAAAGAATTACGTCAGGGGTACCCCCAGGGTTCTACCTTGGGTCCTCTCTTTTTTATAATATTTATGAATGACTTGCTAGCTACTTGTATTACATCTAACAAAATTATCCCCTATGCAGACGATATAAATATTATTATGTCCAATAAGAATATAAGTGATCTGATTCAAAACAGTAATATAGCTTCTAATGTTCATAGTTGCTAATTCAGTAATTGGTGTAATCAGAATGGCCTCCATATTCATGCCTAAAGAACGCTCTGTATGAGGTTCTTACCAAAAAATATAATACCAAATTTTGATCCTCTTATTTTTTCTCTATCATTTTTTTGTATTTTATTTATTCCCGTCTATGTATTTTATTAAACAAGCTAACCGTTATACTCTTCGCCGATTTACTGCACTTTTTATATAATTGTTGCACATTCTATAGGATACTCTTCACAGTTTTTTTGTAAATAGTATTAGTTTTAGATATGTTTTGTTTAATTACAAAACAGACAAAAAATGTATGTAAATATTTTTTTTATTTCAAAAATTTATGACCTTTTTATTTATTGATCGATTTTGTTCAAAAACAATAGGGTTCGTCCTCTAGCTAACACTAACTTACTGTCCAAATTTAAATACAATCGGACTTTTCGTTCGTAAGCTATTCGCCATATTTTTTATCTTGTTTGTCTTGAATTTCAGTTTTAAATTTAATGTGATGTCCTACTAGTGATTTGTCCTTTAGTATTTAAGTTTCTGTTTTGACTATTCCGATAATTGGCGCTCTATGTATCAATTTTGTGATGAATAAAGATTCTGATTCTGATTCACATCTGTATCAAGTAGATCATGCCTTAAACATACCTTCAACCAAGTTGCAGCGCTGAAATTACAAAATTCACGTTAAATAATTATGTTCCTTTATAATGCTTAAGCTTTCCTTTGATATCAAAGAACCCCATGGTAGCTCGTCTCCTGGCGTCGGTGATTGGCCTTAGTAACGGAAGTAGGTCGACGTTAAATAAGTTAAAAAAAAAAGAACCCCATCCTTTATATCAAAATATTATTTTTAAATCTTATTTCAAGTTCACCCAGAGTTAGTAGCAACTGATAAGAAAATGTTTCCTTTCATATTACATTTCAACTGCTAATTATTTAGTATAACTACTTTATAATTATTTGAGTAATTTAAATTTGTGCCTACCTTTTGAGAAAAAAAAAAGCTTATTGTTTCACCCGCCTTCGAAAACATCAAAAATCAAATAAATAGAGACATAATAAAAAATTGACGAGAATTAAACAAAAAGCCACCAAATCATCAACAACCGTGTAAGCATTGAAAGACTGTCGATGGCACAACGTCAATAATTTTCATATCGCTTTTGACAAACATATACCTTATCGTCATGGCAGCTACGAACAAATTTGGTCCCACCACAAAGCCTAGCTTTTGCTTTTGTATAGTTCCTGTCTTCTGTGCCTGGGTATTTTAATTTCAATGCCTGCTTAAAATTTTCTGGTCAGTTTGTAATTTATAAATTATCGGCGTTCAGGTAACTATTAGAAAAACTATAAAAGATAGCTATGTGAATTATTATATTTTGAAATCAGAGAAAAATTAGGATTGTGATTCTCAAGTTAGATACAGGGTGTTCCGTTTAAGAAAATCAAGTAACACTCTGTATTTGGTTAGAATTGAACGTCATTATTTTCTCAATATGATGTATAAAAACTTGCTGAAAAAATATTTAATTTGGTTTTTGAAATTCTCGACTCGGTCCGGAAATAGCCAAGTTAGAGGGAGGGATATTTACCATGTACCTATATTAAGCATTATCAATTTTTTCTATAGCGATGCTGTTAAGGCAGAGTTGCACCCAGATTGGATCGTTTATATAACGCATGGTTTTATTGGACAGTCCAATATAAATGTGTTTGGTCGCTCAATTTACGTTACATTAATAGCCAGAAGATCAAGTAAATATGCCGGCACCAGGTTTTTGAAACGTGGCGCAAATTTCCAGGGAGACGTTGCCAACGAAGTTGAGACTGAGCAAATGGTCCATGACTCGGGAGTTTCATCTTTCAGCCAGAGTCATTTCACCTCTTTTGTGCAAATGAGAGGTTCAATACCTGGTAAGACAGTTTTTTGATCAGTATTATAACACTTATTATAATTATAAACGAAATGTTGATGGGTGTAATGCAGGACATTGTAAGTAAAGACTGAGAACAAGATTGAGATAAGAACAAATAGATCATTGCTTGCTATTCTGTTCCTGAGAACAACATAGAGCACTAAACAAAAGTGAGAAAAAAACTTAGATAACATTTCTGTTGGGAACAAAACAAATTGAGAATCAAATGTCAAATTAGTGTCAATATTCAGCCATTCTTGAATTAACAGCTTTTTGTTGTTTCACATGCAGACATGGGAATTTTTTCTACCGATAGAGGCTCAGTGTTAAGGGTCATGGTATTAGGGACAGGATTTTCCAGTTATTTTCTCAATCTTGGGAGCTTTTTCCATCGTTAGGGATTTTTCCAATTATCTTTTTGATATTTCTAACTATCTCCAAGTTATAATGCTTTGAGAAGTTTTTTATATTGGCCATCCTTATTTTTTTCAATAAGGTGACCAAGTTTTTTTTCTCGCATGTCATAGTTTTGTTTTGTTCTCGTCTTTTAAAGCCCCCTAATATCAAAATAACCTCAGAATGTTAAGATTATTAACAAAGTCCTAGATGTACTCTTCAAAGTTCAGAAATTTTATACTTTTTGCTAAGTTGAGTTTCATGGAGGATATAAATCATTGTTGAAGTTCTGTCTCTTTTTGCTGTTTTAATGTAAGTTTCCTTAGCACCATAATATGGTTTCCAGAATGAAATGTTTGTTAAAAAATTTTATGGTCAGGAAAAGGTGTATCCTGCCTACTTTAGCCAAATTAATGCGTAGTATCTCGAAATTCAGATATTATTAATAATATTTCTCTCTTTTTAATATGTTGATAAAAATCCGCTTAACAAAAATATATACTCCATAGAATAAAATAACGGGTCAACAAATTTGTATATGTAAAAAAATTACAGAATCTTGCATTTTTTAGCATTATTAGAGGTAGGAGTCAAGATAATATAAATAGTATATTAAAGTATAAGTGGATACTAAGGTCTTTAAAACACGCGCGATTTTTCGAGCACGACGGCGCAGGATCAAAATTGTAGAGGCTGAAATTCTCTAAAAGTCAGCGACAGCATATATCTATGTTTTATAGTTTTTTGCATAAAATTGTGTATGTCCATAAAATTGTGTATGTCCATTTTTTTCATAACTGTAACGGTATTTCAAGTCAAAAGTTCCGTTGTCCAATTTTACTCATGTTTTTTTTTTTGCAGCTAACTGGCAATTTAGATAATAATATTAATAATATACTATTCTGTTTGCAAGCAAGTGTATATGCCTGTTGTTCAATAAGATTTAACTAACAAGAAGTATTCAATAAGACTTCAGCCAATCCAATTTAATCAGCGAGGCGAGAGAATTTACTTATATGTCCCTAATTATCTGTAGCCTTGGTGGAAAAGCAAGATTCTAATATTTTAAGTTCTTTTCGAGCAGACGAACGTAATGTCTTTATTAGATCGAACGCTTTTCTATTTTATGACTTAGACTGCTATAAGCTTGGTAAGGTCTATTCTTTGAATCCTAGATTAGGGCCACAGAGAGTGATTGAGAATGTAGAGTAGAAGTAAGACTAGTTTTTGTTTGTATTTACATTTTGGATGACATTTTTTTAGGCCATTGGAAACAAGAGATGGGAAAAATGGTTGCAAAACCAGCGATAACCATAGACTTCTATGACCCATTTGCCGAGACTGCAGGAGCTCATTTCAATGAATTGTTGAAACGGTACGGTGCACCTATTATAATCCTCAATCTAGTTAAGCAAAGAGAAAAGAAGAAGCAAGAGAGATTGCTTAGTGATGAAATGAGCTCGGCTGTTAAATACTTGAATCAGTTTTTACCTTCAGAACACCAAATTATATATAAAACGTTCGACATGGCAAGGAAGAATAAAGGAAATGCGAATGTCATGGGTCACTTGGCGGACATAGCCAGAAATGCTGTAATGAAGGTCGGAATTTTCCATAACAAACCCAAATATTTCTGCCAGAGGTCCAACACCCTTGTAGGGCAGTATAAGAATGATTTCGGTAGTTTACAAACGGGTATAGTACGAACGAATTGTGTTGATTGTTTGGATCGCACTAACACAGCTCAGTTTGCTATAGGAAAATGCGTTCTAGGATACCAGTTGTGCGCTCTAGGTATCTTAGACACTCCCAACCTAGAGTTTGACACGGACTGTGTGCGTATGTTAGAATCGCTCTATGAGGATCATGGTGACACTTTAGCTTTGCAGTATGGAGGATCCCAGCTCGTACATCGAATTAAGACCTACAGAAAAACAGCACCTTGGACGTCCCAGGGCAATGACATAATGCAGACGCTTAGTCGGTACTACAGCAACACTTTTTCCGATGCCGAAAAACAAAATACCATAAATCTGTTTCTGGGCTTATTCACACCTGAAGAAAATCAGCCTCAAATTTGGGAGTATACGACTGATTATTACTTTCACCATAAGCCGATAATATGCAGCTTAAAATCACTGACGCAGTGGTGGGATACAGGCGTTTTAAAAAGTTTACCATATGCCTTTAATGACGTAACAAAGGCTTGCTCGGAGCTCATTCAGATACACTCTAGGGATGTGGAAATGATTGACTCGTACATGGATTACTACAGACCCTATGAGCTGAGTGTTCTGGGAGATGTTTTTGCTTTAAAGGTTAGCAATTCCATTAGGGACTTCATGCCAAATTTTACTACCAATTATAGTCCATTTACATTACGGGTCCGGCCACTGCGGAGAAGGGAGGAAACTTCCAGTAAGGGAAATGCTATGAAGAATCCATCCGTGACTGGCCAGAGTTCTACCAGTTCAGCGACTTCTAGTACAAGGTAAGATTGTTAGTATTAATAATAATAATCATAATATTTATCATATCAAATTTTGACTACAGATTTTTCTCATAAAACAAGTAAGATTGGAAAGAACAGATACTAAGGTAAAATGAGATAAGATAAAAAAAATATATCGATATTCTCATTAATGGGGGGTTTGCATGGTGTTGAGATAAATGCACATATCAAAAGATCAAAAAATAAAGTGACCCATATTTTTTAAATTTTTCAATAAATCAGTATTTTGTTCATAATTAACGTAAACCTAACGAGAATTTATTGAATCTGCGCCATCTGTTATTAAATAGAACATGTATATTTTTAAATATTAATTCGGTCGTCTTCTTCTTCTTATATTACCCAGAGATATTACCAAACACCTAACGTCATAATTCATAAATATAGAACGGCGATTTGTGAATGTTGTGATTGATTGTTTATTTTTGTATTTTTAGTAATACAGCAAACAATATTAAATTATATTATTAGTAGTCGGTAATAATGATTCTGATGATGACACTTCAACACGTGACACCTGGCGGCCAGCCGTGGTTACAAAAATTGTCCCTTTTTATACTCGATCTTTATACACTATCTATAATATAATTTTGTATGCAGTTAAAATAAAATTTATTTTGCTATACATAACACAACTGATAATAAATTTGTACACATACTTTTCAAAATGGTATAATAGGAGCTCCAGCTGTAGATGCCTGCTCCATAAATTTTAAAACTCAACTTATAATTTCTTGACAAAGATTTATGTTTTACTTTGCTTTCAAATACCATGATATTTTCTTATGAATACTGCTAGTGATGTAACAATTTGTACCACCCCTGATTACATGAGCAAAGAACAAGTGAGCTTCATAGAGGTGGGCAGGTTTCAACCACTGCGCATCCTAATCTCATCGGCTATTCTAGGATGGTCAATCTGTATATACAAGGTTGGACATAGATATTGTTATTTTCTTTGATATCCGCACCAGATGTGGTACATCCTGTGTAATTGCATTTTGCAGAACGGTTTTCCTTGATATTTGCAGAAGTGTACTTGCTCTTACCCTCTATTCTTCATGTTTTACTAATCAATAAAGATTTTTTACAGTTGTTGATTGTTTTTGTAAATTATGTTCTCACTCCAAGAGTTACAAATTGCTTTCTTTAGTTCTAGTTCTGAAAATGAGGCTTCTATAGAAGATGACGAAAGTACATACACTGTCGATTCACAGGCTACTATGTCAAAAGAAGCCACCCCAGAACCGATCACATTCAAGTCCCTTTTCCCGACGATGAAAGAGGTTTATGGAACTGAGCTTAAGAAACCTAGCCACGAAGATATTCTTATGTACAAAAAGTAAGTTGAGAAACTATGTCAGGCAAAGTTTTTATATAAATCTGTTGTAGGTATGTATTAATAGGCAAAAAGGCGAATGGCACAGCCAGGAACATTTTCACTCCGACTTCTATTTCGATGAAGAGTTTAGGAGAACTCCCTAAAGATACATGTTTTGAAGTAACCCCACCAAAAGTTAGTCAAAAATCGATTGACATTTATAAAAACTACATTAACGTGGGCATTAATGGTGGGTATGATCCCAAACCAAGAGACATGGCCATTTATAAAAAATATGCTAGTTACAAATGATTTATTTTGTGAAGTCTAACTCAAGGTAAACAAATGAAATTCTTCTATGAAGAACAATTAAAATGTAACGGAATGTGCTTTCCCCTTCTGGAGAAGACAGTACAAAATATCTTGGTGCCCTCTCCTGGAATGGATTATGCTAATATCAAATTCGAAGAAATGGTCACACCACCAGATCCGGCGACAGAAGTTTTGGGATCCAGTAAACTGATCTCTCTCTCGGCTCCAAGTATAAGAATAAGTACAAAGTCGTAATACGAACGAAATAAATAAAATTACACTGACCCGCAAGATTTTTTTTCTTAATCCAAATAAATGATTCCGAAGGTTTTTGACGTGTTGAACATGACGCCGTTGGCCGTTTTGCACCATCACATCACAATTTTGAGAAAACCTAACCTAAAACCGCTAAAAAGGCCATTTCTGCCTATATTTGTGCTCTAATAACCGGACAATGATACAAGATTGAGTAAAACGGACTAGACCATCTTATTCAGCTGTCCAAAATCTTCAAAAACCAATAGTAACATAAAAATAACAACTATAGATGGCGCAAAATTATTTTATTTCTGCGTTTACCAAGAAATACTAGAATTTTTGCCGTGAGTATATATACAAGTAAATCGTTCCTAAATTGCTATTTCCATAGGACTCTGACGTGCTAAACACAATGCCATCACCCATTTTGCTCCATGAGGACAAGTTAAGTAGCTCCATTTTTTATTGTTTTTTATTTAGGTTTTACTTTTTTTTTTGTCAAACGGGTAATGGCATTTTGTTCAGCATGTCAAAATGCTATGGAATTAGCTATTTAGGTCCGATTTACTTGTATATATACTCACAACAAAAATTCTAGTATTTCTTGCTAAACTCAGAAATAAAATACTGTTTGCGCCATCTATAATTGTTTTTTTTTATTGTTACTATTGGTTTTTAAAGTTTTAGAGAGCTGAATAAGAAGGTTGTGGGGCTTATTTGTTTTACTCAATCTTATATCGTTGTCCAGTTATTAGGGCACGAATATAGGCAGAAATAGCCTCTTCAACACTTTTAGGTTATGTTTTCGCAAAATTGTGATGTGATGGCGCAAAACGGTCAACGGCATTGTGTTCAACACGTCAAGAACTTTCAGAATCACCCATTTGGGTTAAAAGAAAACAAAAAACGTGTTTTCTTGCAGGTCTGTGTTATTATTGTTGAGCATTTGTGCATTTGTCGAGAATACAGTATACTTTTATAAACACTAAAATACAAATTGGTTATGGTAAACCAAGTAATAAATTATAAACATTTTCTATTCATGGTAGAAAAATCTATTAGAACTTCAGTGAAGTCAGTTTTGCATAATATTTCGTGTTCGATCAAAAGTTAGGCCAAACTATTGAATGCGCTCTTGGCGCACAGTTTCTTGCATGAAGTGTTTAATGGCGCCGCGCTTGCTGTATCTCGCTTATTTTCTATAATTGTGATTTGAAGACTGTAGGAAATGCAAACCTCTCCATAGATACATTCCAATTGCCACTTCTGAATTGCATTCAACAATGCAAGCAGATCAGAGATGGTGATTGCTTCATAGATAATTTTACAGCTGCATTACTTCTTCTAAAGCTGGAGACAAGTCGTGCAGGTGTTTCTCTCAAAGAAACTTGTGGTTTTCTCGGATTTCTTCTTTCACATGTTGAAAAGGACCCTGCGCACACCTGATGGAAATTGGGTTTCGGTAGAATCGTCTGCTGCTTCTGTCAACCTGAACAAGAGTCTCCATGGCCATGATCTCCATATTACATGTTTTGGCTCCTATGGAGCACCAAAGGTCGATAGCTTTATTGACAGTTAATGAGCTGTCAATTAGCAAAGAACTATAAAAAAAGTAAAAATCAATGCATAACTTATGTTTTTGGGATTACTGAATTTAAATCTGATGTCAAATAGACAATATTGACAGTTGGCAGCTGTCAACTAGCTGTCAAATAACATGGAACTATTGAAAAAGTTAAAATCAATGTATAACTTTGTTTTTAAAGTTGCTGAATTCAGATCAAATAGACGATATTGCCAGTCGGCAGCTGTCAACTAGCTGCCAAATAGCAAGGAATATATATGTACAGCTATTGCTATATGACAGCCAGTTGACAGCTCCCAACTGTCAATACCGTCTATTTGACATCATATTTGAATTTAGTAACCTCAAAAATATAAAGTTAGGTATTTCAATAACCAAATGTGCATTATAAAACTACTCAAAGTAGCTATGATGAAGCTATGGAGCTCCATAGGAGCCAAAATACTGAATATGGAGCATCATGGCCATAGAGAGTTTTATTCAGGATCAGTGATGGATTACCCTTACGCCAATTACGTCCGGGCGTAAAGCGGCTGATTTTTAGTGGCGGCAGGCAAAATCATAATAGAATTGTTCATGCAGGGTCCTTTAGAAAGAGCGAAAACAAATTAGACCTTAGTCATGTGCGCAAACCTATGCTTGAGTCGAACAATATGGACTCTATTATTAAAAGAATCTACTTATTTACCACGTCCTCGCAGACGTTTTGTGATTCTTGCAATGTTTTCTTTTGTTGAATAGCATGTCGAATAGCTTCACGCCAGCTATTGGGTGCCTATTAGGCACACGGACAACATTCATTACCCACCAACATTGGCAATGTTGGAGTTGAGATCGAACCAAGTACACAATAGACAGAGTGACTAAGCATGCTCGCCACTTACACGCTTTAACCTGCCGCATTCTCGTGAAGATACATTCATTAGCAATGTCGTATATAGCTAGAAAAATACTCACAGTATATAGCATTTACTAAACTTGTATTAATTGAATAATTGTTAACTTATTCTTTTGCTGTGATATAAGATTTTCTATTAATAAATACACTTATCAAAGTAAATATTGTATGTTTTAAAAATGTTTGCCTAATTTATTCCTAAATATGTTATCAACAGAGCCAGGTTGAGACATCTACATTCCAGAGATGGCCTTTATGCAGAAAAATATTGCATTGCCAATTTGCAGGGCCGTCGAGAGAAAATCGGGGCGGGGAAGTATTCCTTACAATTAATTATTTATCTCGATCCTAATTTTGAAAAGTGGGGAGTGATGATATTCCTTAGAATTAAATATTCTTCACGGTAGGAATTTTGAAGAACGGGAGAGTAATATTTCTTGAAATTGAATATTTGTCCCCATCGAAATTTTAAAAAGTGGGGGATAATATTTCTTAGATTTCAATATTTGTCTTGCCAGTAACTTTGAAAAGTGGAGCATTTCCTTTAAATGAAATATTTACCACGGTAGGAATTTTAAAGAGCGTGGGGGTATTCCTTTATATAATTATTTCATATTTATCGCATTATAAACAATACAAATCATTCGGAACTCAGTGTCATTTACACCACACTAATCGTGCAATGTAGGTTTTCACGGCCGTTGTATAATGAAGTAGTTTCTTCCAGGTTTTGCCGCGGTCGTCAAACTTGACTTGACGTTTCACTGATCATGCTGTCAGCTTCTTCAGCAGGGTTCCAAAGACTGAAGTTGAGTTCGGCTCCTCGTTATATACCTGGGCGCTACTACGCTTGGTTGCACGATCAACGGAGCACGACGAATGTGCAACTAAGCGTAGCAGTGCCCAGGTATATAACGAGGAGCCGAACTCAACAACTTCAGTCTTTGGAACCCTTCTGAAGAAGCTGACAGCATGATCAGCGAAACATCAAGTCAAGTTCGACGACCGCGGCAAAACCCGGAAGAAACTACTTCATCACACTAGTCATTTAACACGTTGAGCCTGGGTGGCATCTAAGCGATGCCTCGCTACCACACACTTCAGGGACTGCGAGGTACCAACGTAATGCCACACAGCTTAGATGTTGTTGGGACCGCGTGAGATTAACGTGATGCCTCTAGGCAATAAAATCTAAATGGGTATAGAAAGGGTGCGGTCCAACAAGAACACTGCTGGTTGCGGGTTAGGTATAGCTACATTTATATGGAATATATTACATTGTAAATTTGTGAAACTTAAAAATATGATACAATTGTAAAAAAAAATGATTATATTTATCAAACAATAGACAGTTTTCATACATTTCAGTTTATAGGGGTAGCCTTATGTTGTTCAAAAAAACAAGATATGCAATAATTATGTTTACAAATATTACACTGGTATTTCGATCTAGACAACTTGTTTTGGGCTTCTTTTCTACCATACTCTTCCTTCATTTTCGCGTAACACACCACACACCTATTTTTCTTTGTTTCTGTCAAAATATGAAGTTTGGGATCATGATTATCGAGTTGCATCAACGTGATGCCTAATTTTTTTTTCCTCAAAAATAGCAAAAAAAAGTTTTTTTTTTCGAAATTTAAAAACATAGAAATAAGGACCGTTATAAATATTAACATTTAATAAGAAAATCAAGATCCAGTCTGAACAAATAAAAAAAAATGTTATACAGCGGGGCTAACGTGTTAAGAGTATAGCTCTCGTTTTACCTAATGCAAACGCAAATCTCCAACTTCAGGTGGAACCCGAGCCCCCTCAAAATCACCGGGCCCAGGGGAAAACGCCCCCGGCCTATCCCCCCTCAGCGGGCCTGCCAATTTGTATACCGACACTTAGTCATGTTTTCACACCAACCTGAACAAGAGGTGTTTCACCTTGGCTCCAGCTAGCTTAACAGAAGTCGATGGGTTCTTAAACTGAAATTTATTCTTTAGCTGTACTACGCCATTAGGGCGCCAGCGTATACTTAGGTCAAAGTTAATATTGTCATGTGTTTCCACTCCTTTGGAAACCACCCTCAGAAATCCGTGGGTTCAAAAATTATAATAAGATAAACTAGCATACTTTATTGAATATCTTACTGAAAACTTCACGATACTTTTAATAACTAAAATACGCGTTTAGTGACTAAAACAACCTTTAACAATGTTTATTACTTGATATTTTCTTTTAAGTGCTCACTTTGTATCATTCCGATTTATCTAAACTCAATTCATTTGAAAAACTTTTCCTCCTGCCGTGAATCGTCGCCTTAAATATCCCACAGAATACATCCAGAAAATTCCAGCAAAGTGCATAACCTTTCTCCTATAGTAATCTAGAACAATGTAGAAGTTTCTAGAATAGTCGTACTACTAGTGTCCCACAGATGACGTGCAGATGTAGCACATTGCAGACATGCTGGAATTGCAGTTACCTATCACCATTGCTATCATAATTCACTACATATGAGCTATTAGCCTTAGCTCCTAGAGCGTAAACTTGTAATAATATTCTTGAATGAAGCAGTTGATTAATTAATATATAATCTAATAAGACCAGATAATAATATATTAAGTGTTAAGGTCAGTTAGGGTTCTTTACTGGTTGAGGATATGTTTGGAGATCGAGACAAAGTCGAGATCTACAAAACGTCCGAAACTAGTAAAACACTTATGACGTTTTTTTGCATGGTAAAATTTTAAATATTTTAGTTTTTTTATTTTATTTTTCATAAAAATTGATCTTTAAATTTCTATACTTATTAGTTTACTTAACGCCTCCTTAGTGATGGGTAAGTAATTACTTACCGATCACTAATTTGTAAACGTCACTTAGAAATATCTTGATCAAATCAGTGAAAGGTCAAATTACTTGAGCCTGCAAAAAATATATTTATCTACGATTATTAGAATGGTCCATTACTATTGAGGGCAGGAAGCAAGTGATTTGACATGTTGTTTGAATAGTTTGGACTTTGTCAAACTGTTACATTAATATTTATTGTTATAATCGTAGATAAAATATAGTATTCAACTTGTGGTAATGATAATAACACACTTCATGATTTACAGCACTCTACTTACTATTTTCTAGAATCGTGTGTGAAATTTTTACTTTACAAACACTGTATCGTGCGTAATGTTAAATTGTGTCCGATTTCTTTATAGTGTATAATACACGAGCTAGTGTGCAATTACTTGACTCGTTTATATCAGCTAGAGACAATATTATTACTGTTCCTTAGAGCATAGCAGCATAGCAAGGTGCTCTGGCCAGCATTTTTTGTCACCGAAAGGGTTCATTTTAAAAAATAACTGCAGCTTGGTCAAAAAAAGGTTTTATTCCTGTAAAAATGTTTGAATGAGTCTTAGCTAATAGCATGACCCTTGCAAGCATTTTTTATTTAGTAGTTTTGCCCCATTCACCTCTATATTCACTTCGGGTTTCAGTGAAAAAGAACTCGGAAGTTCGTACACAGACTTCTTTTGAAACATAGTTGAAAAATACTGTAGTGACGTTGAAACTCGAAAATATGTAGAAAATTTTGATTAGAAGTTAAAAATTGGTGACAAATTAGAGAAAAAGGAACTCAGATGAGATCCCAACATTTATTGTATAATAAAGCGGCAAAAATAATACCTTGTTAAATCGACATGTGCATCGCCAAAACAAGCAGCAGTTAGTGGCTGTACTAAGGGCTTATGAACCTGGAGTTGAAGTTTTTAAGCACATTTATTATTTTTACTTGACAAATAGAATGAAATACTGTGCGTGAGTTACTGGTTATTTTTTAACTCCAACATGCATTATTCTACTGATCACTTTTATTTGTTTACTGTGTAAAATTACTAAACAAAATGGAATTACTTACAAACCGAATCATCATTAATACTTAATTAATTACTTAAATACCTACAACATAAAATGAAGTATGGAGGAAAAATATGATGAATTTGCACCATGAAGTTACTCTCAGGCCGCTCTTTCTTAGAACTTCCCAACTTATTCTGTCCAAATACATTCTCATAATGATATGCTGTACAATTATCTTGCTACTAATAAGCTTAGTTTATCACATTATTTTAAGACTTCAAAAATGTTATAGTTACATTTTGAGATATCTACCTAGTATACAGCAAAATAGACGAGCAATGTTGAACAAAAAATTATGTGCACTTAGTTCATTGTTTAGTTTGTGGCAAATTATTTTCTTTTTTTGATAAATACTTAAAATCAATGGTGCCAACTGCTGACAGTAGATCCAACTACACCAAATTTTGCCAGGCCCCTTATATTTTTATCCAGTGTTTTTTTTAAGTAGTTATACAATTTATCTTTATATTCAATGGGGCCTATGTTAGTAGTTTAATAGGTACCCAAACTAAATTATTTCTTAAAAAAAAAAAAAACTGAAATGTGTCAAGCAGAAACTTACCACAAGTCAAAAATTACAAATAAAGCTAAGAAATCAATACTATAACAACTAAATTTTGTCTAAAAACCTTGGCTTTGAATATATTTTTTTATCTAAGATCGGTAGATAAAGTAGGCTTTTTCACTCACATTTGACGTTTACCAAGGACCTATGAGTAACGTCACTTTACCGCTTATCTCCCACGACGACGAGCGTTAATAGTACCTATATTATGTAGCAAGCATATAATGATGGCTATTATTCATGAGGTTGAAGTTCAAGACACGAGCCGCAGGCGAGTGTCATAAATCACCAAAATGAATAGTAGCCATATGTGATTAAAATACTATACTTTCTTCACGACACCCATTTTCACTATCAGTATCTATTTATTTAATTATATTACTTTAAAGTAATATGTAAAATTGTTGTAAATAACGTTGATGTTGAAATTGTGCAAATTTTCAAATCCATAACAAAATTACGCTTTGACACATTGTCATGGCTTTCTAATAAAATACTTTTGTAGGCACTAAGTAAATGGTTTCAAAAACAATGTTGGAGATTGCCGCGTGTTGTTAATAGCTAATGCTTTGAAAAAAACTTATGCAGTTTTTGAATGTTCATTAAAGTACCTCTTTGGCATGTACCATTTGAATGGTTTCTAGAAAACTTGACTAGACTAGACAACACTTGTCTTTTGGTTGCTGTAATTTTGACTAAATTTTTAGTAAAAAGTCACTAACGTGATTTCTTATGAACAACTGACTGTCCTCATTCACCAGTGAATAATGGATAGCATTATCCTTGAGGAAACACATACATAATGAATACATTATTTAATAGTCATGGACAAAGTACTTTAACGCTCGTTTGAGTGCATCTGCATATTAACAATGTATTTCTACCAAATAATGCCCTACAACTTTTGTTCGTTAATATAGTGAGAGTTGATGAAAAGACTGTCACTATATTCCGCTTTATTTTCCATAATACCTGTTGTTTGTCCTAAATAAAATGACAATGTGAAATCAATCGGAAGTAAAAGTTACATAAATTGACAGCGCTTGTTTGTTTACTTTGATCACATGCATGGCACTCTGAAAATGTTGACGATTATTTGGTTTTCAGTCAAAAATTCAACTTAAATACTTCCTTATTCTGTTACTTATAGTATGATCGTAGATAAAATTAAGTGTGTAATTCGTGCGGAAAGTATCACTTTCGCTCTTGAGTTTAATGTCAATTAACTCTCTCGAGCAACGAGACCCTTATTTGCGCTCTTAACACACAAATAACTATTAAATTTAACTTCTCAATTAACACCTTGAGCTTTGCCACTAACAGAAAATTCAATCACAGGGTGAAAATCAGTTTTTGTTGCCAAAACTGTTTTCACAGTCAATCATTTTTGACACAGAGATTTTAACACATTCTGTATTCATGCTAGCATACTAATAGTATATTATGTTACTACGAGGAGAAGGCGAACATTACATGTTGAGCCCAGAAGTTTAGGCTGAGCAACTGGGAGAAACATGTAATGTGCCTTCTACTCCGAGTGACATACTATTTTTTCTTCAAGCGACAAAATAAAAAATTGCTACTTTAATTTCAAAAAATGACATCAAATATTATGTTCAATCTTGGCATAAAAAATAAAATATGGGTAATACTAACCATTTTAAATGCGTACATACCTTTGTTGCTAAATATTTATCACTAGGTGCTTTATTAAGGAATTCATCAAACTCTTTAGATAAAACTTTTGACTTTTTAGGTTTATAATTTTTGTTTAATTTAGATTTTACCATTGAATATTGCGCCCATAGAGTTGAACTTTTCAGTTTTTTTGGATAAATGTGTAAAATATGCTATCATCACATTTTCCGAATACATATACACGTTGTTGTCCATAGCCCATTTTATAAATTTATCGTACACATTATCATAAACTTTTTTGGATTTCACGGGAATTAATGTCGCCACTGATGAATTTGCAATTTCAAGTAATTCAGGTGGTGTGCACTGCATTTCTTCAGACATGTTTGCTTTTCAATTTGCAAAATGACCCGACGTGAAATTTAAAACTGACAGTTATGACAAGTCATAGCTACTTGGGATTTTTAATTCGTTATATGATAGGTACACTGCTCTGCAAAACTAAGTAGGCAGCACTTGTTACTGTACTTATAAGAGTTAAAAAGCGAGATCAGAAAAAAGGAGTATTAAAAGAAGGCCTTTAACTGGGAGATGAAGGATAAATGATGGTTGAATATGATCAGCAATTAGTAAATTATCTGTGGAAAAGCAGATACATTTAATTTACACCACTATTGTCACTGTCCTAGTTACTGTTGCACCGCAGTATACATCGTTTCATTTTTTTCTTAGGAAAAAAATGAAAAATATTTGTATTAGTACAAAAATAGGTTCTTTCTCCAGGACGTGTTGCAATATATAATGTAAATATTGTTATACGCTTGAAGAAAAAACAGATTCTCCCTGAGTAACATACATGAGGTGGCAATTTTATTATATTTTCAATGCAGCCAGGAAGGCACCTTAATTGTATTCAGTGAAACGGCAAAAAAAATCACCAGATAAATTGATAAATAGGCTTGAAATATGCAATATGGTGTCACAATTTTTCCCAGTGGCTAACCTCCCGTGTTATTACATTACACTATGTTTAAGATCACTAATGCGATTAATAAAAACCGGGCAGATAGACATAATCTGTCATTACTGCCATATTTTATGTAAATTAGAACGACATATATACAGTTCAACATTTCGACTACTCACCTTCACTTCTCCATTATGCTGTATTTATGTTGCTTTTGTAATTAAAGAACAAGAACATTTTCAACATTTAAAGTACACAATATCAGTAGTGTTCGCTTTCAGAAAATCCACATCCAAACTTTTACACGCGTGTATAGCTTTAAAGAAAGAAAGGCAATATTCATCAAAACTTTATATTGATGTCTTAAGTTGTAATTAACATTCATTTTAAATTCATAGATGTTAAAAAATGGATATTTCCTAACATCCCCTGCAAAATTAAAATATATCTCTACTTCAGCTTCTTCTTGGGGCGGAGATTATTCGTGTGTCCACACTTCTTCTTACGGCAATTTGTAGCTCTCGGATGTAACCTGGCATAGCACTTACGGCAAATCATCTTGTCACAGTTGTACTTCTGCGACAAAATACGAAGAGAGGGCTCAATAATACCTCCTCTCAAACGTAGCACAAGATGGAGGGTAGATTCCTTCTGGATGTTATAATCGGAAAGAGTACGTCCGTCTTCAAGTTGTTTACCAGCGAAGATCAATCGCTGTTGGTCCGGAGGAATACCTTCCTTATCTTGAATCTTAGCCTTTACATTTTCAATTGTGTCTGAAGGCTCGACCTCAAGTGTGATGGTCTTGCCCGTGAGGGTTTTCACGAAAATTTGCATTGTGGCGTTTTCTATAAATAAAAAATAACGTCAATTTAAATTGACATAACCAAACAAAGTGAATTCAACGCATTTATCATAAAAAAAATTAATTTCAAAATTACCGATTGAAGTCAGTTTACTCAATAGCGCTAGCTTAACGTTAACTTATTATTTTTATCATAAACTGAATCAAAAATAGAGAAGTAATATTAGGAAAAATTATACTTACATCTGCTAAAACGTGGTCGCCACAACTTTTTAGAATGAAAAGACAAATGAAATCTACCTAACCGACAACATGGCTGCTACGTTTCCGGCGAAGTCTTGGCGGTATTACCCAGGAATATCAAATGGCTGATAGTAAAATAAATCTAATAATTTTAAAAAAATGCAAAACTTATAATTACATTGAGGTTTCGGAAACAAATAGGGGTGTTAGATACACGATGTATAAATAAATAATTTATACAAATGAAGTACATATATACATATACTTACTAAAAGACAAATGTTATTTCTTGAGCCACTCGCACTACAGCAATACTGCATATTTAGTTGCATAACAGTGACTACAGAAAAGGGCATAACGCAAAATACTACCACTATGTATTACCAAATTATTGTAATTATGTAGGAATATAAAAATATATGGCTATTTGGCTATTAGTTTAGAAAATTAGACGGAAAAAAAAATCTTACGTACCTACCTAGCTATAGGTACTTATTTACTGTTATTATATTCAAATTTATTAGAACGAAACTGAAATCTATACATACCTACATACAATAAAAAGAAGTTCAGTGCCGTGCTCTTAATGACTTTACATGCACCATATTTTAATTTCACTTGATTGTTTTTTTACACTAGAATTTTGTTTTGTTAAAAAATGTTTTTATATATAAATTATTTATCTTTAAATATTCCATCCCATTACCAGCTTATCTATTCGTTGCAATACCTAATATACCTACCTACACGTTTTTTTTTTTCAATAAAATTTTTAATATCATGTTACTATTCATAAAAAATCGGATAACTTTAACTTAAACCCCAATAACCCTCGTGTATGTATATTCTAGTGTAGAAACTGTTTGCTTCCAAAAAATTGAAACTTAGGTATACACTTACATTTTTTAATATAATGTAGCTAAGAAGTAGGTACCTATTAGTATAATAAATATACCTAATAGGTAAACACCATATTCCACACCAATCGATTCAAAATTAGGAACACAGTATTCAAAAGAAGGTCTATGAATTATTAAAATAAGATTGAATACCTACAAAATTTAGAAAATCCACTAAAAGATCTTTCTGAAAAAATTGAATGCCGAAATATTTCATTCTGATAATAATATCATCTATGAAAGGGACATTCCTATTATAAAGAAAAGTAGCATGCTATGCAAATATACCGAATAACACTGTTTTAAAAGTTGAAATCGCCATCTTGTTTATTCATTTATATATTAGATGTGTGCTTTGCGACGTGTGCTTGACGGTTTTTAAATAAAAAACTAATTACTTATAAGTAGTGTCTATTTTCACGAGTCAGATTCTGTGTAAGATGGTAGCTAAAAATCAAGTTATATTTTGGACGTAAGTACCGAGTTAATTTGTGTTAGTTTTAAAAATCGTAGTGAAAGGTTACAGTTACTCAAGTGGAAGATTGTTGAGCTCAAAAGTAAAACGAAAGGGATAACACTTCATTTGTGAGTATACAAATTTCTTAGTCATATATCTTTATTGTTAATAAGTACACTAGATAAAAATACAAATTAATAATAGATAAACGTAACCTTTAAAACCGGCCTTCCATGATTGGCAGACTTGACAAATTTTGATCACTTGTACAAAGGACAAATTAATATTATTCATTTAACCAATAGCGTTACTTTTCTACACAATATTTTTTGTCATGTAGCGTGCACCATTTATAAAATTTATATTTCACACTTCATGCTGAATGTCGACATTCAGCATCCTGTGGGTAGTTTGTGAGATTGTCGGTTTTTTCGCACAGAATTTCAAAACGCCAATGCAAGTTCATTTGTCCACTCCACAATTAATTATCAAAGTTGTTAAGAGTATCAAACCAGTATTGATAGCACATCCACAAGTTACAACTTGTCAAGTGAGGAAGTGACGTGTATTAATTGTCTTTGACTATAGTTGGTGCATGTTTACCGACAGTTGGTGGGAAAGAAAAAAATGACAAATATTTGTTCGAATATTGTGCTAGCGTATGACCGACAAAGTCATGTATGTTTGGTTCATGAACAAAGTCACTTAGCAAGTAACAAATATTTGTCGAGTCATAATAAATCAGTCTAGGGAAACCCACGTAGATAATTTTATTTTTTACGGTTTTTGTTAAAATTTTATTACTTATGTATACTTGCACCGAAAC
This sequence comes from Stenurella melanura, assembly GCA_963583905.1. NCBI lineage: Eukaryota > Metazoa > Arthropoda > Insecta > Coleoptera > Cerambycidae > Stenurella > Stenurella melanura. The sequence continues at coordinate 122,560,628 of OY757314.1, forward strand.
TTGCACCGTCTTTATTGACATGTAAAAGTCTGAATATTTAAAGTAGACCAAATCAACCTCTTATAATAGTTAATGTCCTCTAGAGCAAGCTGCGCCACAAGATAGTACCTACGCCACAATGGGAATAGAATATGTTGTTTATACGTGCTTTCGCAAAGTAAAGTTGTCTTCTGAGAGATATAATTAAATTAATATATGCCTATTAGGGTGCTCAAAAAAAAAGTCGTCGGACCGGCTTCTTTTTAAAATGTCAAAAAATACATCACCTATAAATTTTCAGCAATTTTCATGCAGGTTTAGAGGTCGCCTTCTTTTGCAATTTTACTTCAGTGTTAGTGAGCATTTTTTTGATATTTTAAAGATCCTGGTAAAAGAAGAAAACGATCAAAGCACTTTCTTTTTGGATCACCCTAGTGAAATCATTACATCTGCCAAGCTTCATACTGAGAGAACAAACCAACTAAATAACGAATAAATTATTAAGAATTGTACATAAGCAGCTGCCAGTGAATTTAATTCCAATTATTCATATTTTTATTATTTTTTGTGCTAGTGTAAATCTATCAAATCGTGTTTTGGCATATAATAAACTTCTTTCAAATAACTCCATTCCCATTAAGAATGGGGTGTTGGATTCAGATAGGGAGCCATTTTGACTTTTTGGTCAAAAGAGAAGGCGCAAGTTCAAATTACAGACAGCTTTTAGTAATCTATCTGGCTGACTGTGGTTATGTAAATTGAGTCCTTCATTCTTCAATTGGATAGACTAGAAGTTAATAATATTATCTTTTCTAGAAATAACTGTTTGAAAATTTATTTTCAAATATACTTTAAACTAGTCAAGAACATTAAATGTTTCTTAACAAACAGCAAACTTACTGGGATTGTCATATATATAGTCCCTTCAAATTAGAAGAAAAATCACTGATTTTGGGAAATTTTTCCTACAGCTAAGCCATCCATATAGAAAGTTGTGTTGGGGTTGTGTTAACATATTTTTCACCAAGCGCATAGAAAAAAAAGGGTTGTTTTTTAATAAACTTCAAAACTTAAAGTAAGTAAGACAACAAAGAAAATACACACTAATTTAGAATGGGCTAAATTTATATTAACAATTCAGTAAAGAACGTAAACAAAAGTTTTATAAACAAACATTTAAAAACTATCGAAATATTATTAAAAATGAAATTAAACTAATTTCTTTCTTATTAGTAGGTACTTATTATATTAAATGTTCAAAATTTCTCCCTTCTTCATGAATACACATATTGTACCGTTTCAGTAACTCTTCATTGCAAACTGTTTGTAACGTATGTCTATTTATAGCAGCAACACTTGAATATATTTTATTATACAAATCGGCCATATCCTCAATGGGTTCAATGTACACTACACTTTTTAAATACCCCCAAAGGTAAAAATCTAATGGAGTCAAGTCAGGTGATCGTGCTGGCCATCTGGCTATTCCATTAGTACCAATCCATCTCTGAGGGTACATTTCATTAAGACAATCTTTGACTAGTACTGAGTTATGGGGTGGTGCAACATCTTGGTGAAACCAAATATTCTCCTGGTTATGAGGGATAGTCTCTAATAATCCTGGCAATACATTTCTCAAAAATATCTCATATTTTCTTCCCATGGAATAGATATGGTCCAATAATATATGAATTTAATATTCCACACCACACGTTAACTCCAAAAGTTACCTGATTTCGGGTCATTCTCATCTATCTAGGATTATTTTGTGACCAGTATCGGCAGTTATGCTTACGCACAACTCCGTTGTTGTGAAAACGGCTTTCATAGCTCCAGAGCACATTTTTTAAAAAATTTGGGCATTCTTCAGAAAGAACTGAAAATTCAGCTAGAAAATGTAATCTTCGTTCATAATCACCAGGCCTTAAATGATGGATCAATTTTAATTTGTATGGATGGTATTTATTTGATTTTAATATTCTATGGCACGAAGATATCGACAGATTAGTTTCCGATGCCAATTTCCGGAGAGAACATTGAGGATTGTTGACAACAATATTTAACACCAAAGCTGTATTTTCATCGTTTCTAACTGGCCTATTTCTGTTACGAATAGTTTTCTTAAAACTACCCCAGTTTCTTAAATTTTTAAACAGCATGATAAATGTTTTTTTTATCGGGTGTAGGTCTATTTGGAAATCGTAAACAAAACAATCGTTTTGCTTGTCGGGAATTTCTTTTGCATTCACCGTATATTAAAATGATATTTAACTTATCTTCATTGGTGTATCTAACCATTTTTAAAATTTATTTTTTTTTATTGCCTTATTTGGATTAATTTGCTTTGAGTTGTTTCTAAGTACACTATTTCTGTTTGAAACTATGATTGAAATGCACAACTACAAACTTTGTTTAATAACTGTCAAACTTAAAATTAAATCAAAGTCTACTAATGTCTCTTAAGTAGATTTTTCATTACTATTCTAAATTAGTGTGTATTTTCTTTGTTGTCTTACTTACTTTAAGTTTTGGGAGCCGTTTTATTAGAAGCGTTATTAGAAAAAAAAATGTAATATGTAGGAACATATGGATATTGGTTCATCATGTTAGTTCCGGTTTGGCCGGAAGTGGTAAACATAATTTTATGATAGTGTATTATATCACTTTCCTTGTCTTGAAAAAAAGTGTTTGGTAACCAATATTCTATAATAAATAATAAATAAATTATAGGGATTTATCAAAATTCACGTGTACTGGCATTAATGAAAGAAACTCATGTAACTCCAAAACGGCTTGTTTTTTGTAAATTCTCTATACCATCAAAATTATTCACAAATTATTGTTTAATCACATGACTTATGTTTCAGGGTTCCAGCCATCAAAAAATAGTTTTGCATCGCAGCGCCATCTCTGTGTGCTGTTGAGGAAAAATTCTAATCACCGCTATTTAAACCTTTCTTTGGTATCAATCATCTGCCATTTATAAAAATAAAATATCTTTATTAATTTTAGAGATAATGGCCTGGGGACTCTCCTGGGGACTTTTAACTGAAACACCCTGTATATGTTTTTTGGTAATTTTGACGGTTTTTTGCGTTTTGCTGCAAAACTATGCATTTTTGAAAAAATATTATCTGATTTGATATTCTAGATCTAGAGATTCTCTACAATTTTTGCTCTTGCCTTTTTTTTAAACTCCGCTTAGCTACGCCGTTAGAGCGCGCTGAAGTTTATGTAAATGTATAAATTTTTTTGGTGTTTGATTTTAAGCCAAAACTATGCATTTTATAAAAAAATATCAAGATATCAAAGTTGTAGATACAAAATTTTTGACAAATTTTGTTCTTTGTTTTTCTTTCAAAGTCTCGCGGTGTTGCCGCTAGAGCGCGAAAAACATTTTTTCAATACTCTTGAGCCGAAAAAAAATATAGCGCATATATTTTTGATATACAGGCAAAACTATGCATTTTTTTAGAGTACTCGTCAATTATATAAAAATTTGGAGAGCAAAAAAAAATTATTTTTCTTGAAACCCATCGTTCATTTCTTACACAGCTGCGCATAGAACGGTGCATCTAATAGTATGAACTACGCGCATTCAACTGTAGTGATCGTGATGGGCCTTTTTGTATATGTCATCCTTAATGTCATCTATATTAACTTACCCGGTAAAAAATATTGAGTAGAGGGAGGTGGAGGGGCAAAATACTACAGCTGTTCACGATACCTGTATTTTTTGATCCGCTCAAGAGTATTAAAAAAACGTTTTTCGCCCTCTAGAGGCAAAACCACGCGACTTTGAAAAAAAAACAGAGCAAAATTTGTCGAAATTTTTTTTATCTACAAATTTGATATCTTGATATTTTTTTATAAAATGCATAGTTTTGGCTTAAAATCAAACACCAAAAAAATGTATACATTTACATAAACTTCAGCGCGCTCTAGCGGCGCAACTAAGCGGAATTTCAAAAAAATGAAAAGAACAAAAATTGTAGAGAATCACTAGATCTACAATATCAAATCAGGTCATATTTTCTCCAAAATGCATAAAATGGCCAAAAAAACATATATGTATCTATATCTAAAAAACAATCCTTTTTTTTTCATGCTTGGTGAAAAATATGTTAATACAATCCCAAGGCAACTTTCTATACGGGTGGCTTGTAGTTTTGTACTGCAGAACGTTATCAAAAGTTATTGCAAACCGTGCAAAAAATTCAGGTATCTCTGAACGTTTTTAAAATGCATGCCATTGCAGTATGTTGTAGGTAATGAAAACAAAAGATCGTGTACTATATAAAAGTGTTTGGATCCTAAAAAATTATTGCGAATTTTGAAATACACCTTTTCAAGCGTGCCCTACATTTTCTATTCCTATATTATATGGAAGAAAGAGGTGTAATATAAAAGAAAAAATTTGTTGATGGAAGCTTGCAGAAACACCAACAATAATAATAATAATAATAATAATAATAACCCAAAGCCACAAGACCTGGCAAGAATGGATTCGTTAGTCAATGAGGAACTTCCAGAAGATGCCAACATATGGCAGATCAACAGTGCCGTGTACGCTGCTGCCAGACAACTCGTCCCCCAGCAACGCCTGGCAAGCGTGTTGGACAAGGTCGAGAAGACTAAGCGGCGCGTACAAAAAATCGAGGCGAAAATTAAATCGGCGAGACAACACGCGTCTCGAATCCAGAGTGTGGTAGAGTATATAACGGCAGCTAAGCCTTTCACGCCGAAAATCCGGCGTATAGTTGCCGGGGTAAGACGACAACACCACACTCTCAATCGGACAGTGCTGCAGACGATCAAGCAGCACTGTCTAGATAGGATTCGAGCACTTAAGGTTATTAAAAAATCTTTGGTCAGACGAGCGCGGAGCATGGAACAAAACCATCTGTTCCAAACAAGCCCCTCTCGTCTGTTCCAAGAGCCACAGCGTGTTGTCGAAAATCCGCCGTCTGTTGAGAATATCGAAGCCTTCTGGAAAGGAATCTACGAGACTACGAGTCCATTTGACAATGACACTCCAGCGATAGCACACTTCGAGGCCCTCTGTCACAGACTTTTGGAAGGGCAAGACGAAGTGTGCCTGGCAATCAGTACGGAAGAAGTCCAACAGGCGCTTGTTGGCACTAAGAACTTCGCTGCCCCGGGCCCAGACGGCATAAACAACTGGTGGTGGAAGAAATTTCCTTCCACTCACCGCCGTCTGGCTCGAGTTTTCAACTCGTGGTTGAACGAGGGGCAGCAGATTCCGGACTGGTTTGCCGAAGGGCGAACTGTACTGATCCCCAAAAAGGGGGACCTGTCCAACCCGAAAAACTACAGACCGATCACTTGCCTCAATTCCTGCTACAAGTTATTTACACGTATCTTGTACGCCAGGACTTTGAGGTCAGTTGAGCCTGTATTCCAAGAGATACACGAGCAGCGAGGCAGTAAAAAAGGTGTGGCAGGCTGCAAAGAGAACCTATTGATAGACCGCTGTATTGCTCAGGATTCTGTGCAATACAAGCGTAATCTATCAATGGCGTGGATCGATTACCGTAAGGCATTCGATACAACATCACATGCATTATTGTTACACCTGCTCCAATGCCTTGCGGTACCTGCCCCAATAGTGAGATGCATTGAACAACTGATGCCACTCTGGAGAACCCGCTTCACCGTAACATCTGGTGCTCAGCGGATTTCGACAGAGCCGGTATCATTTAGGAGAGGAGTTTTCCAGGGCGACTCGCTCAGTCCTCTCCTATTCTGCATCTCACTGCTGCCGTTGTCTGTAGAACTACGTCAAACCCGCGGATACCAATGTGGATCACCCAGCAACCGGAGGCACAAGGTCACCCATTTATTCTATATGGATGACCTAAAACTGTATTCCTCCGGAGAGGGCGAACTCCAAAACTCTCTTAGGGTGGTCCAAGAGTACACGCGGGCTATTGGCATGGAATTTGGGTTGGACAAATGTGCAGTCGTCCACCTCAAGAGATGACGATGCGGGCTATTCCCTGAAGATGCGCAGCTGGCAGACGGAAGCATCCTAAGACATCTGGATGCCGGAGAGACCTACACGTACCTGGGTGTGCAACAACATCACATCCAGGACGTAAAACAAATTAAGGACACTCTCCGCGGCAAGTACAGACACCGACTTCGAAAGATTTGGTCTTCCGAACTTTCGGGAAAGAACAAGGTGTCTGCGACTAATATACTTGCCGTTCCGATTCTGCTCTACTCCTTTGGAGTAGTCAAGTGGACAGTAGATGAGCTGCGTCAATTGGATAGGGATACCCGCAAGATGATGCATATTCACAGAAGTATTCATCCTAGATCGTCCGTTCCTCGAGTGTACCTCCCACGTCAACGGGGGGGCAGAGGACTCTTGAGCCTGGAGTGCATGCATCGCAGAGTAGCGCTGAGTATGGCATGTAACATCCTGAGGAGCTCAGATCCACTCCTGCGGTTAGTGAGAGATCATGAAACCGTAGGAGTGGGCGGATTTTTATTTAAGGCAGCACGCAGGGCCGCAGATGATCTCGGTCTCGTTTTCGACTTCAGGCGAAGAGGCAGGCGAGGTGCTGATGAACAGTCAGTAACTGAGCTCCCGCCAAATCGCCTGACAACCCAAATTAAAGCTGCCGAGCAGAGAAATCTGTTCAGACAGCACGTCGATAGACCCATGCATGGAGTGTTCTACAACAACATGGAGACACTGGGTTTATCGACAAAGCTGACCTTCTCATTCCTGAGGTCAGCAGGGCTAAAGTCGGAGACCGAGGGATTCATTGTGGCCTGCCAAGATGGTGTTATTAACACCTTGGTCTACCGCAGTCGTGTTATGGGTGTAGAGGTCCCCGACCTAAATTGGAGGACCTGCCATCAGGCGCCGGAGTCGCTCATGCATTTACTATCTGCATGTCCGATTTACGCGACTTCGGCCTACATCCACAGACATAACGCGGCTTTACGAGTGCTGTATTACCATCTTCGGCACTCGTACGAGGTAGACCACACACCAGTGCTGCCTTATGTTCCCGGAGAGATCGAGTCCGTTGTCGAGAACGAGAAGTGCCGAATTTATTGGAACTACTCGTTCCCGACCGTCAGGCTGATTCAAGCCAACAAGCCTGACATAGTCCTCCTCGACCACCAGACCAAGGTGATGCATGTCATCGAGTTCTCGGCACCTGCCGAGACAAACATCACCTTGAAGGAGGAGGAGAAACGGACCAAATACCGAGATCTCCGGTATGAGCTCCGAGCGCTATACCCAGACTACTCGGTCAAGATGGTCGTCCTGATAATCGGCGTTCTCGGTGGGATGAGGCCTACGCTGCTCTCAGCATTGAAGACCATACCGGCCTGCCAAAAATCAGCCGAATGGTTGGCAGGCCAAATGCAGAAGGCAGTAGTCTTAGGGTCCCTGCGTCTACTTAGGGCACACGATTCTGGAATCTACAACCACTAACCCTGCGGGATGTGGGGAGTGGTTGTAGATAATTCGCTGGCGCTTCCCCTGTGAGAATATCGGAGACACGGGAGAACTGTCCAGCATCGCTAACGCAAAAAATAATAATAATAATAATAATAATACACTAAGGGAATTAATTGACTCACAAAAATTAATTAGTAGGTTTTAATAAGTCATTTTAAAAAATATTTTAAACCTAAATATAAGAATTTACTTTTATTCAGCGTCCAATTCCATAAGCATGTCTTCATTAGCATCATTTTCAATGTCAAAACCGTCATCCATCCATCTTGAATTTTCTTATTTTTTTCAAATCGCTCATACCTCGCGTTCTAATTATCCCAGAGCAATAAAACCGATGCCATTGGTAGTTGACTTTGAAACCCTCCGATGCACTGAAAGAAAGTTATTAGCGACCAAAGTTGAAATAAGCCTTTCGCCCGCTTTCCCCGAGCGTAGCTCTTTTATTTTCATAACATTCTGCATTAGAAAACTGCATGGCAATCGGAAAATCGTCGTTTGGTAGTACAAATTTATCATAAAACGTAATTAGCATGCATTTTAAAATCGTTCAGAGATACCCGAAATTTTTTCACGGTTTGCAATAACTTTTGATAACGTTTTGCAATACAAAACTGCATGCCAATCGGTAAATCGTCGTTTGGTAGTGCAAATTATTCATAAAACTGATTAACGTACGTTTTAAAGTTTTTCGGCAGTGCAAACCTATAAAACATAATTGGCATGCATTTTAACTTCGTTAGAAGATACCTGAAATTATTTGTTGTGTATTTGGATAACGGCAAATATTTTAAGCATCCTAAAATTCGCATTTCTGGCATATTAATGGTAATTATATTCATATAGATGATTGGCATGCATTTTAAAAACGTTGACCTGACTGGTCATGTACCGCCTGTCTAATATGAAATTCTTTTTTCTACAAGCGATATTTACTGTTTTAGAAATGTTCCCACCAAATGCAATATACTTTTTGTTTTCGTATTTACGAAAAGTACATAATAAGTAAAAGAAACTAAATAAAAACATCTTTAAAAATAATTATATATTTAGGTGCACAATGCATTTTTAACAAGTTCCGTTGTGTTCCAAGAGGTATCAATTAACTTTAGGTATAGACAATTTGAAATTAATTTCTCCCGCGCTGCGAGACGTCACGATGGGGATACTTTGTCTCACGTGAGGCATTATTCACAATGGACTCTACTTGATGGGTCGTTCTTGTCGCGTTTTAAGCAGCCGTAGTATATTAGAGGTCATTCAATAAATACGTTCGTCTTTGGGGGAGTCAGGAGTCACTGAAAATGTGACAAAGTGAACGATTTGGAGGTATTTAGGGGGAACAGTAGAAGGTGAACGTTCTCAAGAGAAAAAAAATAAAAGTTCGTGTGATAAATGATAGACAAAATATATATGGTAAGTCATTTATAAAAGTAAATTAAAAAACATACAAACATAAAATATGTTAAAAATATACAGATAGATATAAATAAATATTATATATGTACATGTTACAACTATATTAATAAAAGATACAAGTATAAACAATACACATTTAATTGACAGACATAAATATAAAATATGTACCTAAACACGGGAAGATTATTTAAAATTACTATTTGTTTTAACAGTGCAGATTAAGAAATAAAAATAATGTTTCGCATTACACTCCCCTGAGGCCTGGCGAGTGATACGCCCATGTTACTAATAATTGCTGAAATTAAATACCAGTGGTTAGGCAACCAGTAATACGCTCTTCTGGAAGCCTATGACTCTAGAGTTATATTGTTCTGGAATTGGAAATCTCTAGATGGATCTAGAGGCAATTTTAGGATATATAAGGCGAAGTCGACGGCTGAGAAAAAAGTTATACTAAAGTGAAGTTTGATAAGTGAGGCTAAATCCGAAGTGTAAAGGTTATTTTAGTTAATAAGAAGTATTGTATAATCAGTAAATTATTAAATAAAGTGTTGGTGGTTTACCTCTTGTTAAAATTATTTAGAACCCACGGATTCATACAGGGTGTTTCCTAAGAGGTGGAAATACGTAACAATAATTTCTTAAGGTCCTCTATTTAAAAAGTCTCGAATACTATAAAAACTCGCTTCAAGTATTAAATTTATAACTGCAGTTTTACAGTGTTTATAGTTTAGCGTATTTCGGATATCAGCAGGAAGACTATTAAAAAACTGCAACACAGTTATAGTATGGTGAATGTTTATAATTTGATGAGTGATGTGGGGGTATACAAAGTAGGATCGCCACATCTTGTATTATACTATACGTGTGGCAATCTTTTCTTTGCTTAAATAAATTTATGTCTTTTCTGGTACACATCAGACATTTTAATATAAATATACATGGGGTAGTTAATATTTTTTCAGTTATGAATATATTTTTACAGCTCTCGTGGAATCACAACTTCGCTATGATATAATTGCTTGGGGAGGTGCGTACAGCTGTCAACTAGAAAAATTAGATACAATGCAAAAATGGATCTTAAAAATTATCCATCAAAAAGAAATTACCTTCCCAACCAATTTACTTTTTGAACAAGCTAATGTGCTGGATATTAGACAATTATTTTGTCATTCAATAATTTGCTATCAAAAAGTACACCTAAGTAATACCCAAAAAGTTGATCACGTTTACAATACTAGGTATAGTAGGAATGCATTAGAAATATCTCGTGCTAGGAAGACAATCGGACAACGTTGTTTTATATTTCTAGGACCAAGGGTGTACAACAAACTTCCTCCTGAAATGAAAAACTTAAACTCCACAAAACTGTTTAAAAGTAAAATAAAAAAATGGATATTATCACTCGGTAGATTGCATGTACATCAGTTAATGGACATAAAAAACACTTACCTTTTTAATAAAAGATACTACTAAACTTAGCCATTCTGCTCCATGGATTTTATTGAAATTGTATGAAACTTGTATTATATAGTTTTTATACATACCTACTTTATATGCATCTTATGTTTAATGCGTAAAATTTAATTATATGTTTTTTATCTCATATCCTGCGTACAAATTTATTTTTGCAGGGTTTATTTTATTTGTTATCATTATACAGTAATAATAATTAGATATAGATATTGTAAGAATAGGTTATAACGTATTTAAATTTTTAATTGGAATAAATATTATTATTATTATTATTATTGTTATGAATTACACCCAATTGGAACTGGAGATGATACGCCTATGCCTACTAATTGTGACTGGGAGCTGTCAGAATGAAATGGACTTTTTCTGGAATGTTGTTGGAGAAAATTCTTGATTGTTTCTAGATGGATCTAGAGAGTCAAATTCGGAGTATATAAGGCGCGATTACCAGCGCAGAGGGGGAAGTTTTAAGAAGGAAGTTTATAGAAGTAACGTTCGGTAAAAATGAGGTTAAATAAGAAGTAAATAAGGTTATTTTGAAGTATTGTATAGACAGTAAATTATTAAATAAAGTGTTAGTAGTGTTTATCTCTTGTTGAAATTATTTAGAACCCACGGATTCATACAGGGTGTTTCCTAAAAGGTGGATAATTTGCAACATTATTATTATTATGTGGAATATGAACCTAATAAGCTTTACAACTTTCATATTTTATAGCGTGTTTTAGTATTTGCTGATACGTATATGGAGAGTAAAATTGTCATATTAACTGCATAACAATCCACCAAGTTTATAACAGTTTTATAAATATTAATGTAGAAATGATTTTCTATCGTAACATTGATGATACATTTATATATATATTTTCGGTACATTTTTCCGATATTCTGCCAGAATTTAATTGTCCATCATTATTCATCCATGTTTTTTAAACATCGATGGGTTGATAACATTATGTTTTTTCGGTAGTGAGAAATGAAAACAGTAGAAGCTATAGGAGCCGCCACTGGTCATCGTTAGTGTAGTTCATCGATTTTTGGCACTTTCCATTCGTCATGGTCATAATATAAGCCCATTCCTCAACTTACATAGAATAGAATTCATAGTCATGGAAACTTATTTATTACAGCGTGAAAATGGTATTCTGAATGGTATGATTCATACAGGGTGTTTCCTAAGAGGTGGAAATACGTAACAATAATTTCTTAAGGTCCTCTATTTAAAAAGTCTCGAATACTATAAAAACTCGCTTCAAGTATTAAATTTATAACTGCAGTTTTACAGTGTTTATAGTTTAGCGTATTTCGGATATCAGCAGGAAGACTATTAAAAAACTGCAACACAGTTATAGTATGGTGAATGTTTATAATTTGATGAGTGATGTGGGGGTATACAAAGTAGGATCGCCACATCTTGTATTATACTATACGTGTGGCAATCTTTTCTTTGCTTAAATAAATTTATGTCTTTTCTGGTACACATCAGACATTTTAATATAAATATACATGGGGTAGTTAATATTTTTTCAGTTATGAATATATTTTTACAGCTCTCGTGGAATCACAACTTCGCTATGATATAATTGCTTGGGGAGGTGCGTACAGCTGTCAACTAGAAAAATTAGATACAATGCAAAAATGGATCTTAAAAATTATCCATCAAAAAGAAATTACCTTCCCAACCAATTTACTCTTTGAACAAGCTAATGTGCTGGATATTAGACAATTATTTTGTCATTCAATAATTTGCTATCAAAAAGTACACCTAAGTAATACCCAAAAAGTTGATCACGTTTACAATACTAGGTATAGTAGGAATGCATTAGAAATATCTCGTGCTAGGAAGACAATCGGACAACGTTGTTTTATATTTCTAGGACCAAGGGTGTACAACAAACTTCCTCCTGAAATGAAAAACTTAAACTCCACAAAACTGTTTAAAAGTAAAATAAAAAAATGGATATTATCACTCGGTAGATTGCATGTACATCAGTTAATGGACATAAAAAACACTTACCTTTTTAATAAAAGATACTACTAAACTTAGCCATTCTGCTCCATGGATTTTATTGAAATTGTATGAAACTTGTATTATATAGTTTTTATACATACCTACTTTATATGCATCTTATGTTTAATGCGTAAAATTTAATTATATGTTTTTTATCTCATATCCTGCGTACAAATTTATTTTTGCAGGGTTTATTTTATTTGTTATCATTATACAGTAATAATAATTAGATATAGATATTGTAAGAATAGGTTATAACGTATTTAAATTTTTAACTGGAATAAATATTATTATTATTATTATTATTGTTATGAATTACACCCAATTGGAACTGGAGATGATACGCCTATGCCTACTAATTGTGACTGGGAGCTGTCAGAATGAAATGGACTTTTTCTGGAATGTTGTTGGAGAAAATTCTTGATTGTTTCTAGATGGATCTAGAGAGTCAAATTCGGAGTATATAAGGCGCGATTACCAGCGCAGAGGGGGAAGTTTTAAGAAGGAAGTTTATAGAAGTAACGTTCGGTAAAAATGAGGTTAAATAAGAAGTAAATAAGGTTATTTTGAAGTATTGTATAGACAGTAAATTATTAAATAAAGTGTTAGTAGTGTTTATCTCTTGTTGAAATTATTTAGAACCCACGGATTCATACAGGGTGTTTCCTAAAAGGTGGATCATTTGCAACATTATTATTATTATGTGGAATATGAGCCTAATAAGCTTTACAACTTTCATATTTTATAGCGTGTTTTAGTATTTGCTGATACGTATATGGAGAGTAAAATTGTCATATTAACTGCATAACAATCCACCAAGTTTATAACAGTTTTATAAATATTAATGTAGAAATGATTTTCTATCGTAACATTGATGATACATTTATATATATATTTTCGGTACATTTTTCCGATATTCTGCCAGAATTTAATTGTCCATCATTATTCATCCATGTTTTTTAAACATCGATGGGTTGATAACATTATGTTTTTTCGGTAGTGAGAAATGAAAACAGTAGAAGCTATAGGAGCCGCCACTGGTCATCGTTAGTGTAGTTCATCGATTTTTGGCACTTTCCATTCGTCATGGTCATAATATAAGCCCATTCCTCAACTTACATAGAATAGAATTCATAGTCATGGAAACTTATTTATTACAGCGTGAAAATGGTATTCTGAATGCACCATTTTGTGCCGGAACAGTCTTAGACTTGATTCCTTTTCTGATTACCTGCCTGCTCTTTTACAGAAAAATAATCTAATTGCAAAATATAGACACTGCCAGAAGAAACTATGTGATTTGCTGAATTGGCATATAAAATCGAAGCAAATATCAATTATATTTAGTTTCTACTTCCACTCCACTACGTGTCATTTTACTTCCACATCCACGTAGTGGATAGTAATTGTAAAAAAATTATCAAAAATTTATGTTGTTGAATAGGCTCAAATATCATAAAACGTCAAGATTTTAAATTTGAGCGGAAAAAATGTCTGTCTTTCTGTCGGTCTGTAACTTTTTTTTGTGCGCACGTTTTCTCAGGAACGGTTTAAGATATTGACTTGAAATTTGCTACACATGTGTATCATGACGGAATCTGGAACTAGATTAAATTTTGCTAATTCCAATGATGGATTGAGGGTTAAATAGGGGTAAATAAGGGAAAATAAGTAAAACAAGCTGATAAGAGTTATCAAATGGGTTGATAAAAATTGTGATTTTTATTTGAAATTTGGTACGCGTATGTATTGGGCTGACATCCGGTCCAAGGCCGTCGACATGAACGTATCAATGTCAGATGATGTAATACTGAGCGAGAGCCGTTACTATGTGGGAAGCGATGCGGTGTAGTCGGTCAGCGCCGATCGATATTGTACCGCCTGTTCAACAAAAGGCGGTACGGAGAGAGCAAATCTTGTAGCATCGAGCCGGGACGCATTAGTGCTGCTGTGGCGGACGAATAATGAAGCGTGATATTATTTGTCTCACTATTTATTCCTTGCTTTAGTGTTCATCATCAGCCCTCGCGATTCGCGCATAGGTAATGTTCTCGCTTACGGGACCTTGATCCGGGGAGGCAATACCACGACGCTGCGCGACGTGGTTGTGCGGTTGGCTCCGGATCTTGATCCGGGGTGGCAATGTTTTATAAGTTTAAATTAAAAATAAATTTTGTTATCTATCTATCTCTCGCTTACCATGCGAAAGGACCCGGGTTCAAACTCCTATGCCTGCTGATTTTTTTTTCTTCAATTTTGTGATGATTGATATATTTATATTAATTTCTATGGTTTCTTTAGGTTATGTTAGGTTAGGTTAGTAGGTTTTTATTCTGCTTAAAATAAATTCAATCTTTCGTGTGATTTCTTTAGGTAGGTTTTTATTCTGATATCTAATTGTTAATAATTATTAACGCCGCAGACAGAGAAAAGAGGGATGCGGGGGTTGTCCCCCCGCCTTTTTTCACAGAATAACAAAGTTAACTTGAAATCATTAAAATCACTATGTTCATAACGCGTCGTTAACTCTAGGTCCAACAATGCCATAGCGCTGTTTATCAACTTCTGGGCACGCCAAATTTTTATTTTTATTTTGTAACGATTAATGAATTTTTTTAAATTCAGGTTTGATTTGACGGCATAAATAATGTTTTCCTTCTTTTTCTTATAATGATTTCAATCTTTCATGGGATGGTTAAGTGGTTAGGTTAATTGGGTTGATTTTTATTTTGCTATCAGCGCCGCAGGCAGTATTAGTGTTGCAGATAAAGAAGGGGGGTGCAGGGGTGTTGTACCGCTTTTTAACATTGAATATATTCATGTTCGTATTTGGGGCCAAAATTACGAGTTTTATCCAAGGCCTACGCCATGAAAGAGTCGAGATCAGATGACGTAATACTGAGCAAGTGTGCACAGTATGAGCATGCGCGGAGAACATGAAGTTATAATGCGGTTGTGGTAAGCTCCAATCGTAGTCATCATGGATTCACAAAGTTTGACAAATAGCAAATAATTATTTTTGTAACAAGTATCATGTTTTTTGGGACGGATTGTAGCTGTTTCCGGACGAGGCGAAGCCAAGTCCGGAATAAGTTTAAGTTTTATGTATGGTGTTATCATTTCCAATGTCCCGATGCTTGCAAGCGGATTGTGAAATCTGTGAATTTTTTGTTAATTAATTTATTTTATATTTATAATCCCGTGATACCTATTGTTTAGGACTTTTGACATTTTATTTAATACACCGAAAACAGAGGATTTGGCATTTTAAAATTTGGCTGACATAAACAGCAGTTTGAAAGTCATGGTTATAACTAAAAAATCTTTTTCAAGATTTAACCTTTATGGGCAAGTAGCTTCGAACGCACATCCCCTTCGGAGCTACAGGAAAAAAATTACACGTGCATTTTATTATTTTTACCCAAACTATGTGCTCTTGAAATATTGCCTCCTGCTTTTGGGACACCCTGTATTTAAAACTCATTAAGACAGTGATTCTATATTTACAATTCAACATGCTCTCTATGTCTGCAAATATCAATTGCGGTGTTTTCATGTATTACTACAAGCTCCTGTAACAAGAGGTTCCGTTATATAATAATAATAATACTGCTTTATCATATGCCGTGCGTAGCTAAAGAATTCCTTCTAAAACAAAATTACCCTAAACCCGAGGAACAACTGTTTGATGCGTTAGGTCAATGTTTCCGTCAAGGTAAAGTGTGACTGCGCTTGCGCCTTGTGTCCGCGGCCGCACAGGTGAAGAAGAAAAGGTTGCAGCGCAACGCCGCACCGGTAGAGATGCTGGTTCGGATGTCTTGTCTTGTCGGGAGGATATTCACCCGGTCTTATTAATAATTAGCATTTGTCGTCACTTTTCTTTAATATGAATTGTTTATTTAATGACAGTTGGCAAGTGGTTTCTGTTTATATTTCTTGTCTACATAACGTTGCATTAACGATTGTTTAATGCGTATTACGAATGGATTATTGGCGGCTGCTTAGGCATTAAGTGACACCTGCTTAATACTATACGAGGGTTGAAGGAAAAATTGTCTACCTTTTGGAAAATGATACCGATTTTAGTAGTCGGGAATTTAGCTTCCCAAAAGACATTCCTAAAAGGTCAGACTGATTCACGGTGGGTCAAAAGATGATTCTAGCTGGCAATAAGTTCCAATATGTATTTTTATCTACGCTCCTATTCCATGTTTATACAGGGTGTCTCGAAAATGGTGGGCAATCTCTCGGATTTGGGTAGAACAAGTGAAAATAAGGTCACAAGTTCGTATATTTTTCTTTCCCCCGAGGTACCCCTATGAAGATATTCGCTCTTGAAGTTGAGGGTTAAAAATCAATTTTTCGCGATAACTTTTTTATTGTTCAATTAATTTTAATCATTTTTGGGTCGGTATCATATTATTTCAATCCAATTAGGTCATTGTATTAGAATCTTGGATAACATTATTGGGGGCTCGGGGGCAGAGCACACATTGCCTAAATAAATTGTAAAAAAAAATCAGCCTATTTTGTTTTATTTCTAAGCTCATTTTCAACTTATTGAGCCCTTTTTACGTAAAAAGCGTATACTTGTTTGATGTCGGTAATATGAACCGTTTTCGAGATAAATGCACTTAACGATGAAATTGCGATTTTCAATCGCACAAATAATATTAATTTTTACTTTGTCATATTTTGTATGACCTTCCCGTCGATTATTTGAAAACAAAAAATGGTGCCGCACATGTTGAAGCCCAAGTTCTGGGGTCCACATTGAACGTGTTAACATTGATTTTTTTAAATATTTAAAAAAACAGCTACATGGTCTTATCTAGATAAGACGATGTAGCTGTTTATGTACAAAACCAAACTAGTAATAATGACAGTTTATGGTTACCATGGATCAAAATATTAGATAATTGGAGAGACATAATTTTTCAGTATTAGCTTAATCCGACCTTAATTTAGTAATTAATCGGTTGAAATATGGCTTACACTAACAATGAATACGCAGATATGCATTTAATGTATGGAATGGCTTCTTGGAATGCCTTGAAAGCAAAAAGACTATACGCTCGATGGTATCGCCATCGAAGGGTTTCTGATCGCAAAACTTTTGAACGTGTTGATCAACGGCTGAGAGAAACTGGTAATAAACAAGATAGTTTTTTTGAAAACTAAAAATCTAAGAATTCTATCTCTACTTAGATCGATTTGCGCCAAATGAGGTAAACAGCGGTGCTCCGCGGACACGTAAGGTTGAACTAGAAGAAAACGTATTGGATGTAGTCGCTGCGAATTCATCTGTCAGTATCAGATCATTATCATTACAAATGAATGTCCCAAAATCGATCGTTGGAAGAGAGAGAGCAACTGCTTTATCCGTAACATATACAAAAAGTACATGCCTTTCGCCCAGCTGACTTTCCTGCCAGGGTGCAATTTTCGCAGCGGTTTATACAGAACCATGAACAAAACCATGCCTTTATTCGATCGGTTTTGTATACGGATGAAGCGAGCTTTGGATTTCTTCATGTGGGGGCATTTAAAGAGTCTCGTATATGTCACATCAGTAGAGACAAGAGAAGAATTATACGAGAGAATTATGTACCATTCAAATGCAATTAGACAAAACGAAGGAATGTTGTGGCGAGACAGCGATCGTCAGTTCGTCGTGGACAAGCATGCATTAGAGAAGGAGGTGCTCATATTGAGCATTTGTTATGAAATTTCATAAATCTTCATTTTTCCATGTCCCTAATTAGTTTTCTACAGTCAGGTTTCAAACTTTGTGTTTAGTGTGTTCAAGATTTTTTGTTTTTATAAGTGTAGGTAAGTACTTCTTCTTCTTCTTCTTCTTTTTCTTCTTCTAGCGGGGCGACCAAAGGTCGCCGCACTCAGGCCTTGTGGTCCATTGTGCAAAAGCTAATTAATTTATTGAAAGCCCCCATACAGGCCGGATTCTAGTCTAAAGGCCAAAATCATCGCTATGGGGGAATTTTTTATTTCCTCCAGCACTGGAAAGCCAATGCCGAGGTGTTTGTGCCTCAGGTTTATCAACATAGGGCAGGAAGTCAAGACGTGGATGGAAGTTTCCTCCTCGTCCTCGCAAAAAATGCAGTCGGGGTGGTCCACCACTCCCATGGTGTGCAGGTGTTTCCTGAAAGAGCCGTGTCCGGTCAAGAGACCTATCACGACTCTGACTAGTTTCCTGCTTAGTAGCAGAATTTGTTTTGTTCTCTCCGGCAAGGGCCCTGAGATGAGGAGTTTCGCTTGCCGGAGTCCTGGGTAGGAAGCCCAATAGTCAATGAACTGGGAACGGGTCCATAGGTAAGTACTTACTACCTCATAGAGAAATAAATGTTGTTTTGTACATAATCCTCGTGTTTATTTATTTTGAAAAATTTAAAAAAAAAATGAAAATCGCAATTTCATCGTTAAGTGCATTTTTCTTGAAAACGGTTCATATTACCGACATCAAACAAGTTTACGTTTTTTACGTAAAAAGGGCTCAATGAGTTGAAAATGACCTTAGAAATAAAATAAAATAGGCTGAATTTTTTTTAACGACTTATTAAGGCAATGGGTGCTCTGCCCCCGAGCCCCCAATAATGTTATCCAAGACACTGACCTAACCGGATTGAAATAATTTGATACTGACCCAAAAATGATTAAAATCGATTGAACAATAAAAAACTTGTCGCAAAAAATCGATTTTTAACCCTCAACTTCAAGAGCGAATATCTTCGTAGGGGTACCTCCGAGGAAAGAAAAATATACGAACTTGTGACCTTATTTTCACCAGTTCTACCGAGAGATTGTCCACCATTTTCGGGACACCCTGTATTTGTCAACTGTTGGTCCTTCTACTGTTTCCAATTCAAAACAAAGCCAACTAGTATACTGTAAACCACGAGCAAAATTAAAAAAAACTGCATTAAAATTTAATACATATTACCGTCTTCTGGAAATATCCCAATAAAATATTTATAGTTTCCGTTTTGTTTTAAGCCGGTCCACTTACTTGTACCTAACTGTATATAAAACTGACTACAAATTAAATAATATTGGTGGATTTATACTAACAGCCTTAGGGAGCCTTTTTATAAAGACAAATATCAAGTTTCACGGGCATTGTTATGAATTCGTCAATAGAATTAGATACAATAGTTAACGATAATAATAACCTTTGTTTTCTAATTTTGTAGAGAATGGATTTTAATAAAGAGGAACTCAGCTCAACTGTGCTACTCTGCGGATGTTTAATTTAAAATCCAGAATTGAATAGCTTGAGATTCCCATTTACAGCGTCTAATTAACGATTTTTAGGATTTTACTTATTTCATAAAAGTACCTTACTTATAACAATACTAATACTAGGTTTGAGGAGATAATTAATAGACCACAAAAAAATAATTCAACATTTGAAGGGAATGAACCTCGGAACGATTTAAACAAAATAGTAACCCTAAGTTAAATAATAATCTTAAATTATAACACAAAATAAGAGCAAAAGAATATATTGCTAATTTTAATCGTCATTGTTGAAACTCAAAAATTCTCGAAAATTACACCCCACGCATGTTTCATCGATCAAGTTGACATCACTTGGGCATTATTCCATCTTGCCTATGGCTGAATCTCGAAAATAGATGCCAGACTGTCGCAGAGTCCTGTAGAGTAAGATCCCAGAGCTGCCAGACCTACGTCACTATAGCATATCTTATATTTTGACAATAAATAGTGTGACATGTATGCATATCTGCTAACTTGAAAGTGGCACCCGCTTATAGATAACAGTTACAAAAAAACCTGACTAATCTACGTTAAAGTATGATAATTGGTTTTCATATATGTTTGACAGCATACTGTACCAAACCAACATTCATTACTGCCAGACACTTTCCGTGGACCCCAACTTCCGCCAGACGCTTTAAAGCTCTGAAAAAAAACCAACCTAACCTAACATAACTGTGGAATCAAATGTACAAAGCGAAACAAAACAAAAAACTTATTATGTATGTTAGGTTAGGTTGGGGTTTTCGAACTTTAAACCGTCTGGCGGAGAGTGTCTGGCAATAATAAATGTTGATTTAGCAGTATTCTGTCAAACATATATGAAAACCAGCTATTATACTTTAACGTAGGTTAGTACGGTTTTTTTGTACCTTATGTACCTGTTATCTGTAAAAGAAGTGCTGCATCATTGATGAACGGTTCCTTACTAAGAGAACAATGACAACCTACGTGTTCAGCCAGCAATATTACTTCAACAGTAAAACATCTCCTGGTCGAATCGCCCAGTTACTCCATCCACAGAAGTTGCTTGAACTTAAAAAGCACAGCAAATAATATATTAAACGATAATGGCACCAGTAAAGTAATTACTGAACGTTTGTAAACCCCTACCATAAAATATAAGTCCTGTTCTTTTACACAACGTATAAAACAGAACACAAATGATGACGGCTAATGACCAAAGTCGATGCTGAGAAAACATTGTACTAAAATAATATCATTATTCAACAAATTCAAGTAATCCTATCATCCTTACCTAAATCCTGTCTCGGTTCAAGGAACCGTGACCCAATAACCAATAAAGCGGACTTTTTGCATTCAGTGGTATATATTGTGATCAAATCCATATTGGGTAACACTAGATTTATCAGTTTTTTTTATTTTTTAGATGAGTCATATGTTTCTTGACTCTAGTTGCAATTAAATGTTTCGTTGGCCCAACGTACTTCAAATTATAATCTTTACAGTTAATTTCGTAAACTCTGGATAATTCCTTTCCGACTTTGCTACAATTTCTTCTAAATCTTCTGCAGAAATTAACATTCACGTTACTTATAAAATATGAATTTTACTCCTTACTATCGCAAATATACCGTATTCTTTATTAAATTGGCTTTGGCATTAATTTCTGTGTGTTGACAATATAATTAATATAAACAAATACATTTGTTTAAAATTTTTCGAAAATTTCTTATTGCTAAAACCCATTTTTGTTCGAAGCTGCTGCCAATAAATAAAAAGAACGATACGCATTTTATGTATATTACGTTGCTGTCATTTTTAAGGCTCCACCCTGTAAGCGTTTTATTTCTATACGGAGTAAAGTCGGGCTTCTTTCTCACTCAGTGCATAGGAACTACAATGCACTTTAGGTCACATTTATATGGCAGGTATTCGGTTTGTTCTTTGCGGTTTTTAGGGTTTCATCGAGCGGAATTCAAGGGCTGGGCTATGGAAATTGGAAATACTACACCGTTTTATAGAGATTCTTGTATCCGGAACTGAGACTAGTTCGGTTACTTTGTGAGGGAGTTTTATTTGGCTGCGATAAGTTCGTTAGGTCGCGTTGTTATTTTGTGTGATTTAAATGTGATTAGTAAAGCATTTTAAATGTTAGGTCTAACCAGCTTGTTTTTTAATAACAACTATAGAGTAAACATTATACTCTTGTACAATTTTGCTCCCATATAATATGGACTTGATATACAGTGTGAACCTAAAGAAACGCGCAAAATTCATATCTTTGGTATGTGTCATTAAAAAAAAAATCCTCGAACAGGTCCATTTTAGTTTTGTAAATGCTACATCTTGTCACTATACCAAAATTTATGACGTCATTGGTTTTTGAGTTATGACGCCATCATAATTTTATTTAATGGAAACAGACATTTTTGTTTACTGCTTTTGGTGGTATATTCCTTTAGATTTCTGGTGATATAAAAAAAATTATATTACCTGAGCCATTTCGCAAATTCACGAGTAATGTTCCACTTTCCTATGGACCAGTAGCGGCTCGTGATATTGTCTGCATAGGAGGCTTGATATTCTGAAAGACAACTGATGTGCAATATGACTACAATTTGTACATTTCCCCACCACCCCTGAGGTATTACAAAGGCGCGTTACATTTTTTTGCCGTGGGTTGTTCGCCAGGATACCGATTCACGACTTGAGAGAATAGAACTAATAAAAGACTAGAATGAAAAGGAAATAGAAAATATGATGAGATGAAAAAATCATTCTCATGAAATTCTCGTTCCTACGACTCGAGTATCGCTATCCAAAGGAGTCCTACTATCCCACTTGTAATTAAATTATATAACTTTTAATAAAAAATAAAAATAGTTTTGGTAAAAAAATTAAAGTGTTTTTCTACAAACAAAAAATTGTATTCATTATCACTGCCAGGCGTGTAAAATTATAAGTTTTAATAGAAATTAAAATAGTTTTGAGAAAGAAGTTCTATAAAAAAAATATATAACCGCGGAACTCTATATTATGGAGAATTATAAAAAATATTTCCTAAAAAATAAATAACACAAATAAATATTTTTTCTAAAATAACAACTACCTATATTAATCTTTGCTTTAAAACCTGAATATTTTTATAAATGAGTGGTAACCTGCGATTTTTGGAACTAGCAAAATGGTTGATTATTTCATCATAAAATGAATCGCGTTTCCTCAATTCTGACAAAAAACGTTTTTCTATTGAAATAAGCGATACATTTGAAAGGCGGTCTTGACTCATTTTGTTTCTAGTAAAAATGTTTTTATGCGTTTAAGTGCTGAAAATGATCATTCTACAGAAGCTTACCGGAATTGTCTCAAAAAATAGTGGCGTTATTCAAAAAGTTCTCTAATTTTGGGTCATAAGTTTTTAAAAAATCTACCAGCTCTTTGAAATTTCCTTTATTGCTCGATTCTCGTTTTTCGTCACGTCCTCGGAAAGAATTTTCTTGTGAAGATAACTATATAACGGCATCTTTAATATTTCCCTATTCTCACGGACCTTTTCATTAACATTTTCTATTTCTCTCTTATGTGCAGAATCCAAGAAATTTACAATATTTTGTTTACCAAACATTTCGAATTTAATGCAAGATGAAATGTGCTCCTGGGATTTTTCGTGCCTTTCTAAACCTCGCGACAAATTTTGCAAATTATTAAACCCGGTCCTGCCCCAAATTGAGGATTGATCATTAGTAAATAATAAACATCTCCAACAATATAATTTGTTTCTAACTGTTGATGCCGTTAACCACTCGACTTTTTTATAATTGTTATCACAAAACCCTCTGTTTTGTTTACCACTTTTAAAAACTAACGAAAGCATTGCTGGTGTAGGCCTGGCATTTCTTTTAATTCTTAACTTTTCGTCATAAATAAGAGTAGTAAATCCATTTAATAACAAATAATCCACCACGTCTGGACAACAAGACATGTTGTTGGGAATATTTTCACCTAGAGCACTTATTTCTAGCCCGCCTATCAAATGTTTTATGTATTTATACGTCAAGTTGTTCTTATAACCGGCTAAACGCAACTGTCAGACGTCAGTTCGTTTTCTTTGTGACTCACCTGACTCTTGAATGACCTGTGCACATGCGCTATAAAGAACTGAGATCTGGAGGCTAGCCTCATACTTGGCTATTCCAAGTGTTGCTATTTTACACAGCGCAAAGAAATTCAAGGTCATTCATGTTATAAGTAAATGCGGTAAAGTTGGAAGCTATTTCGTATTAGCCTCCAGCGAACCGCAGTGTTCATTCAGTAAAAGACCGACCATGCATACAAAGACTATCCGGACTGTAACGTTATAGGTATGTTTGTGGAAAGGAAATGCAAAAATGTTATATATAAACTGAAAATTAATTAATGAATAATAAACAATAAAAAATATTGAAAATTGAGATACCCTTAATAGAAATTTCTTAAGATATTACTTTTGAAGATATGGTGGTTCTTCCAAGGGGAGGCTCCCCTGCCTCCCCTGACGAGCCGCCACTGCTATGGACTGATAAATCTTGTTGCCTACATTTTTGCTTTAACTAGCATGAAAACATTTGACATAAAAACAAAACAAAGGAAATAATAAAAAAACAATCACCTTAACAATAGAGAGATACAGGCCTTTGCGTAAAGTATTGATTACTTTTTTATTCCTGGCACGTGTGGAACCTCAGTTTTGTGACACCGACACTGAGACATGTAAAACTAGTGAATGCAATGCCACGTTTAAGTGAAAGAGAACGCGTAGAACTTTTGATGATGTTTGGATATGGTGATAAGCTGAGAACTCATCAGGAAGCATGTGATGTTTTTAATGCCAAGTATCCCGAAAAGCAAATTTCTAGGTCCACTATAAGTAGATTGGTGGCTAGATATGAGGAATCTGGCATTGTAGCTGACCTCCCTCGATCTGGTCGCCCTAGCACAAGCAACGAAACCAAATTAAATATTCTTCTAGAAAGTGAGGAAAACCAGCATCTTTCGACAAGGCAGCTGGCTTTAAATCATAACGTGAGTCAAACTTCTATTGCATGTCTATTGAAAAAAGAAAAATACCATCCATACAAAGTACAATTAATCCACGAATTGAATGAGGACGATCCAGATCGGCGCTTACAGTTTTGTGAACAGTTGATCATCTTGTGCGATAAAAACCCAAATTTTTTAAAGAGCATTGTTTTTTCTGATGAAGCTACATTTTCTTTAAAGGCGGCTCTACATCGGCATAACTGTAGGTATTGGTCACGCGAAAATCCTCATTGGACTCAAGAAGCCCATACACAGCGACGAGGCAAAGTAAATGTGTGGGCAGGTATGATTGGTGATCGTTTATTGGGACCTTTTTTTTTGAAGAAAATCTTACGGCCGCAAGATATTTACAGTTTTTGCGAGTTGGGTTAGTACCAGCCTTAGCAGTTATGTTTCCGAACAATGAGGATGAAAATATTCCTGCTGGAAACCTCTGGTTTCAGCAAGACGGGGCCCCACTTCATTTTGGGATAGTAGTGCGTCAGTTTTTAGATGACACTTTTACTGGAAGGTGGTTAGGTCGTCGAGGTCCGATTGAGTGGCCCCCGCGTTCACCGGATATAACCCCCTTAGACTTTTTTCTTTGGGATTACTTAATGCCAAGGGTCTATTTTAACAGACCGGATACCATAGAAGAATTGAAAGACAGAATTGGCTTGGAGATGAGACGAATTGCCCATGAGATGATTCAGAACAGCGTATAAAGTGTCTGCACCCATCTTGATTAATGCCAAATGGTTGGAGGGTCGCAATTTGAGCAATGGAGATAACTTTTTTTCTCACAATTACTTATGTAAGGTATCAATCAATAAAAATATTTTTTTCTAAAAGAATGGCTTAGGTAATATCAATTTTTTTCATATCACCAGAAAGCTCACCAAAAACAGTAAACAAAAGTGTCTGTTTCCATTTAAAAAAAATGTGATGACGTGATAACTCAAAAACCAATGACATCATAAATTTTGGTATAGTGACAAAATGTAGCATTTACAAAACTAAAATCGACCTATTCGAGGATTTTTTTGACAAATGACACATATCAAAGATATGAATTTTGTGCGTTTCTTCAGGTTCACACTGTAAATAATTCTAACCTATGTGAATCATATTGCAAATCTCGACCATGTCTTGAGGAATATCCATAACAAATTATTCCATATCTTTCAACAAACTCGAAAGAGTAATACAAATATTTTATAACTTTTTTATTAGTAATCTCATAGTCTCTGTAATGCAAAACACATACTTTTCTTTCACACATGACTTACATGATCGCGTCATGTTAATGAGAAATCTATATATACACTGAGTAGTTTGAAATTTGTCACTTGTTCTACTGATTTTCCATTTAACCTTATTAGAGGGCTACCGACATAAGTTGCACTATGTGAATGAAATTGTAAAATAAAAGTTTTTTCTTGATTAATTTTTAAGTGTATATTAGCAAAATAATTATACTACTGACACATTTTCATTTATGAGCTTAGTAATCTTTTTTATCATAAGCAACTAGTGTCATGTTAACTGCAAATTTACAGTGAGGAACTGAGATATATTCGTTTATATCATTACAGTAAATTAGAAATAATATAGGGCCTAAAACACACCATTGTGGAACACCAATGTGCAATTTTCAGAATATTCACCAAAATATTTCAAACATTGCTTTCTGTTAGTCAAATATGATTTTGTCATTGCATTTTCTACGTAGACCATAACATTCAAGTTTCTTCAACAAAATAACATGGTTAACACAATCGATAACTTTTGATACGTCTACAAAAAGAGTCATTACTTTGTTGCTTTTGTCTAACTGTCCATATATTACATCAAGTATACTTAATAACCCCGATATTGTGGACTTCTTAAGTTTAAAACCATGTTGGGTAACAGACAGAAGATTATTATTTTCTTAAAATGTTGTTATTCTTTTAGATATAATTTTTTCAATAATTTTTGAGAATGTTCTTCGCAGTTTTTTGCAATTAATATTAGTTTTCGACATTCAAAATTTTATATTTCCAATTTACCTGATGAAAAACTCGTCAGTGATAAAATAAAAACAGATCTAAGTGTATTTAACCTATTGGTTAAACCATGAACATAAAGTTGTCACACAGAGTTAGCACCCCGAATTCACACTAGGTATGAAACGGCAAAGTAAAGAGCGGCCGCGCTGCCGCTGGCGGGGGTGGAAAGCGGCAGCTCGTAGCCAGACCGAATTTTCCGATGTAAAAAAATTTTCCGGCTCTGAAATGCACATGCAAAGAGCTGCCGCGATTCAGGTTCTGGCAATCATCATGATTCAGTGTAAACTAACCGCCCTCCAATTTTCAGTGCGGCAGCTCCATGCTAAGTCGAGTTTTCAGGGGGAAAGAGTTTTCCGACCGTGGAAGGGAAGTGCCAAGAGCTGCCGCCGCGATTTTCTCTCTGTGGATGCTTCTTTATTTCCGATAGGTACCTTATGACCTATTTTCAGCGCGGATGGACTAAGAGCTGCCGCGATTTTTTCTCTGTGGATGCTTAGATGACTTGGCGTTGAGCTGCCGCGCTGAAAGTGGGTCAAAGGGTATCTACTGTTAAAAGAAAAGCATCCCCAGAGAGAAAATCGCGGCAGCTCGTGGCCCTTATCTTCTACGGTCGGAAAACCCTTTTCCCCTGGAAAACTCGACTTGGCATTGAGCTGCCGCGCTGAAAATAGGTCATAAGATACCTATCGGTAATAGAGAAGCATCCACAGAAAGAAAATCGCTGCAGCTCTTGGCCCTTCCCTTCCACGGTCGGAAAACTCATTCCCCCGGAAAACTCGACTTGGCATGGAGCTGCTGCACTGAAAATTGGAGGGCGGTTAGTGGATTCATAGTAAGTAAGAATCTCCAGACGAGAGTAATTAGCTATGAGCCCATTAATAATAGGATATGTTACATCAGAATAAGAATGAAATTCAGAAACCTATCGGTACTATCTATCCACGCCCCCACAGAGGATAAGGGGGAAGAAGAAAAAGAAGAATTCTATATGATACTTGACAGAGAAGTTGACAAAATACCAAAAAATGACATCAAAATGATTATAGGGGATTTTAATGCACAAATCGGAAGAGAAGAGGAATACGTAAAAGTAGCTGGAAAATACAGTCTACACGAGGTGACAAACGACAATGGAGAACACCTCATACAATTCGCAACAAGCCATGGCTTCAGAATCAGAAGTACTGCATTCCCCCATAAAAATATTCATAAAGGCACTTGGACATCACCTGATGGCAGGACCGTCAACCAAATTGATCATGTACTAGTTGATAGCAGGGCATACTCTAGCGTATTAGATGTAAGAAGCCACAGGGGAGCAGCATCCGAATCAGATCACTTCCTAGTAAAGGCCAAGCTAAGAGAAAGAATAGGCGAAATGAAGAAACAAAAAGTAAGTAAGAATGTCAAGTACAATGTAGACAAGCTGAGAGATGGAGAAATACGAAAGAGATACCAGGATAGAATTAAAGAACAACTAGAAGGTATCAATGGAAATGAAGAGAACTCAGTGGAAACTCAGTGGGACGAAATAAGAGATACTGTCAAAATGGCGGCAGAGGAAATATTAGGAGTATATAAGGGACACAATAAAAACGAATGGTATGATAATGAATGCGTAGAAGCAGTAGATAGACGAAACGCGGCAAGACTACTACTACTCCAAAGACCTACCAGAAATAAAAAAGAAGAGTACGAGAAGTTAAGAAGAGAAGCAAAATCCGTCTGTAAAAGAAAGAAAAGACAACATATCAACAAAAAGATACAAGACATGCAAAAAGAGCTCGACAAGAACAAGGTGAGAGAGTTCTACAAAAACGTGAAAAGAATGGACAGTAATTACCAACCCAGAGAAACAATGTGCCGAAACACAGATGGAAATATTCTTGTGAATCCAGAAGAAGCAGTAAACAGATGGAAAACATACTTTGAAGAACTGCTAAACCGGAACAACAATCGGGCTGACGTACTTGGAAATTCACTGCTAAATGCAGCACAACCTATAACAAAAATACCAACTTTAGAAGAAGTAAAGAATAGTATATCCAGAATGAGAAAAAATAAGGCACCTGGAATAGACAATATCCCATCTGAACTAGTCCAACAAGGAGGAGATGAGCTTCTGCAAAGAATACACAAAATGATAATAAACATATGGAACACAGAAATAATGCCAAAGGATGGGAAACTGCCATAATATGCCCAGTATACAAAAAAGGAGAAAAACTGAGATGCGAGAACTACAGAGGCATATCATTACTATGCACAGCATACAAGATCTTTACAAACATCCTGAGACAAAGAATAACCCCGTATGTTGAAGAACACTTCGGAGAATATCAAGGGGGATTTCGAAGCGGTAGATCTACAATCGACCAGCTTTTTACTGTCCGTCAAATACTGGAAAAAACATGGGAATATGACATAGAAATATACCAAATATTTATTGATTTCAACCAAGCATATGACAACATACAGAGAAAGTCCTTATATCAAGCCATGGAAGAAATTGGCATACCAACAAAGCTAATAAACCTGGTGAAAACGACAATGAACGATACACAAGCCAAAGTCAAAATCCAGCAGAAACTATCAGAAACCTTTGATGTAAACCAAGGGCTCCGGCAAGGAGATGGATTAGTCCCAGTATTGTTCAATATGGCTCTACACAAAGTTATAAGTGAAATGATAATAGACGTGAATGGAACAATTATTAATAAAGAATTCCAAGTAATTGCATATGCTGACGATATCAACATAATGGGAAGAACAGAAAGGGCAGTGAGAGAAAACTATAAGACATTGAAAGAGAAAGGAAAGAATGTAGGGCTTGACATAAATATAACAAAAACAAAGGCGATGGAAAACAAGACAGGAAGAAGAAATAGACAAAACTGGACGATTGGACGATTGGAGACGACAATATAGTTGAAGATTTCACATACCTCGGAAGTATAATTAACAACAAAAATAACATGGCCCAAGAAATACGGCACAGGCTAATAAAAGGGAATAAAGCACTATATGCATTGAACAACATATTCAAATCTAAACTAGTGAATAAGAACACGAAAACATTAACATATAGATCACTAATAAGACCGGTGGTGACATATGGCTGTGAAACGTGGACGTTAACAACTAAAACTGAAGAAATGTTAGCCGTATTCGAAAGGAAAGTACTGAGGAAAATATACGGACCAGTAAATGAAAACGGTCTATGGCGTATCAGATACAACTATGAACTAAAACAGCTGTATAAAGAGGTAAACATAGTAGAATATGTTAAAATCCAACGGCTGAGATGGGCAGGCCATGTAGAGAGGATGGATGAACAGCGTATACCGAAGAAAATTTTAAAAGGGCATTTTGAAGGCAACAGAAAACGGGGGCGACCGAGGACCCGTTGGCAAGACAACGTTCGTAAGGACGCCCAGGCATTAATGAGGGTGAGGAATTGGCAAGTAGCCGCTAGAGATAGGGTGGTTTGGAGACAAAAGTTAGGGGAGGTCAAGGCTCAATAGGGCTGTCGTACCACAGGAAGAAGAAGAAGGTTAGTTTACACTGAATCATGATGATTGCCACAACCTGAATCGCTGCAGCTCTTTGTATGTGCATTTCAGAGCCGGAAAATTTGCTTACATCGAAAAATTCGGTCCGGCTATGAGCTGCCGCTTTCCATCCCCGACAGGCCTCTTCTACTCCGCCAGCGGTAGCGCGGCCGCTCTTTACTTTGCCGTATCAGACCTAGTGTGAATCTGGGGTGCTAACTCTGGGTACCAACTTTATGTTTATGATTAAACCCGCATCCATTACTTTAGACATTAGACATGCGATAATGTTCATAATAAATCTGTCGAGTCAAATGTCATATTTCGACTAGTATATTGTTAGTAACATATATAAATAACTAAATACATACCTAATGACATCTAATTGATAATAAAGAATAAGTTGTTACAAAAGCAAACATTTTTGACAACATAAGAAACTGTAGAAAATATACAATCCCCACAGCATAACGTTGTAATTTCTTAACATAATATTTGATATCTTTAAAAATATATATAACTGCATCCTTTACAACTATAATTTAGACAACATCAATTGCATTTATTTAAGAACAATGTATTATATGTGAGAAGCGTCAATTATAATTCAGACGATTTAAATGCATTTATGTAAAATCATTTGTAATTCGGATTAGTCAATTGTATTTGAGAAAATATCATTCATAATTCAGAGAGTATAAAGTAGTTTTAAAACATAGTATAGGAGCCAGCGCGCAATTATCTTGTATCACCATTATCGGGCATAACAAACAAGTATCAAGCTGATTTGTTTTATCGATTAATTGTCACTTATTAATTACAAAAATATTATCGGTAATTTGACACAAATTGTAGAAACTGATTTAATCTGTTTAGACATTTGTTGCACAAGTGAATTAAAAATACTGTATGCAATCGTAATCCAAAGCAATGAATTCAATTCGTGTGGTTTCTAAGATCTATAAAAATGTTAATACATAGACTATACATCATTACTTAAAAAGTATATTACTTACTTATTTGCACAGCTTGTCCTTGTCACTTTTTTAAGACCAGTTTGTAGTGTAAGGTTTTACAATTGGCATAAAATGTTACAAACATTTTTCTCCGTGCAGATTTATAAACCGAAACGGATGAAAAAGTCGAAACCTTATAAGGTTACCTAATACTTAAGACGTATCTTGTTACAAACACAATTTGAAACAAAATAGTCGTCGGTAGTCAGTTTCTGTAATAATTAATACTTCCACATCCACGTAGTGGCGAGGAACTATAGTAATCGTATTTTTTTAGGCTTATAAGGTAGAACGTCGAGATTTTAAATTTGAGCGAAAACAAAATTTTTCTGTCTGTCGGTCGGTCTGTCTGTAACTAAGTAAGGGGAAAATAAGTAAATCAAGCTGGTAAGGGTACTAAAATTTGCGATTTGGAGTATACATATACTAGAAGCCAAGGCCTTAGATTTTTTATAATATTTTCCACCAAGTGAAGCGAGTTGGTAAGAGTACAGAAACTTGGAATTTGGTGTACAGTGCGATCGAGAAAAAGTGAACATCACGTGACAGAAAAGTCACTAAAATTATCAAAATTGATTTCTATTCTACGTATATTATTAAAACTAATTTCGTATGTTACTAGTTTAGGGAATACTGAAGAAATGCAAATGGCAGCCACTGTGTGATCAGCTGATTGAACCCCTTGTTTTAACTGTATATTTTACAGATTTTGTGATGTTTTAAAACTTAATTCTGGACTATTTAATATCCACAATTATCCTTTTGTTTGTAAAGATGGAGACGAGTGTATATTCTACGAATTTGTCCTATGATGTACAGTATATGTGTATGGAAAAAAGTTGGTGCTATCAGTTTAAAGCTCTATATATTAAATAAAGAAGACTTTAGTACAGATGCCGATGTATTTCCGAATAAGTACAAAGCTCACGAAGTTGGCGTGTTTCAATCACAACTTTTCCTAGTTGAAAAATTGAGGTAATTTAATAAACACTGACGTCATTTCTTATTTTCACACTTCCACAATTAACAACACAGTCAAAACTTGGCATTTTGTATGATGTAATGTCCACAAACGTACTAATATAATGAAAAGTTCGATGAGTTTTCATTTAACATCTTGGAAATTTGGGTTTGTTGTCCCTAAACTCTGACAAGAATGTATAAATTTGAGATGTAGCGCGCATACGACCTATATAAATAACCAAGACACAGTCGCCAATGTGCAAATGTTGAAAGTATCAACAAATAGTGGCACACAAAAAATCTTTAGGGAGCTGCGCATTCAGTCTTTCTCGATGTCCCTGTATATATTGGCAGCCAAGGCCTCAGATTTCTTTATAACATTTTTCAACCCCTCCACCACTCCCACTCCATTATTAAAGGGCTGCTAAAATAAAATTGAGATATTCACTTGACATTTGGTACACGTATGTATTATAACGACATCTGGAACAAGACAATATTTTCAGTTGATTTCCGTTGAAGGGATGGGGGGCTAAGTTGGGGTAAGAAAAAATAAATAAAGCAAGCTGGTGAGACTACAAACACTTCGGATTTGGTGTATATACTTGAAGCCAAGGCCTCAGATTTCTCTATATTTTTCAACCCCCCACCACCTCCACTCCATTATTAAAGCGGTTGATGAAATAAAATTGAGATATTCACTAGAAATCTGGTACACGTATGTATTGTAATGAAATATAATTATTTCCACATACTAGAGTGCAAGTATAGCCAAGATGTTTTCCTTTAAAGAAACTTGGATGGGAAATCTGGATGTGGAAGTAGTGATTCCTTAAGCAGCGGTTGCTTTTTATGGTAATATGGTTAGTAGGTAGCATTTTACATAATTTATGGCAGGTATAACACTGTTTACTTTACCGCGAAGCCAAGTCAAAACATGGTTTATTTGAGAACACTATATTTCTATACTAATGCAAGCTTAATAAAGCTACCATATAGTATCTCCAGATCTGGGCGAGTACCGAATATCCAGTACCAAGTAACAAATACCAAATAATGAGTACAAGTACTGAGACATTTTGTTACTTGCTAACGATGTCATTTTGTATTTACATACCAATCTGTAAGCACAAATTCTTTTTTTTTTTTTAGAATGGCATCCCATATATATGCATTTTTGAACACAATACAAATAGTCTAGAAATAACGACGCCGATTTTTCGCTTTGATATCATAAATACTTGTAGCTTTTATCGTAACCTAATTTTAAAAAAATGTATCAATTCGGCGACATCTTGAACACATTTATTTTTTCAGTTAAAAGGAATATTTACCGATATATACTAAAGAATTTCTTGCTCTACCACCAACAAAAAAATTGAAAAAGTATCTACATTCACGCATATAATTTAAAAATTAGACTAAAACTAAATTAGACTTTAACACATTGTATTACTTGCCAAAATATTTGAAATTATCAACCTCAAAGCTCTAGCATTGACATCAACTACGATAGTAGAACACTCTGAGTGAGTAGGTGTACTGTGACCAACGCAGACAAATATTATAATAATGTCCAAAACAACCCACAGTGACAAATATCAAAATCGGTTCGCTAGTCTTGTAACGTGTTTTGCTTGGGTAACTGGTTTGGGGATGTTATTCCAAAGTTCGGTTAGTAAATAAATAGTCCAAATACAAATAAAAACTGTTTATTCTCTCAATTACAGGTAGATCATGGTTACAGTGTTACATAACGTATCATATCACCATATCTTTTACGGGCATTAATCGTTTCGTAAATGGTTTTGAAGCGGACGCGAGTGCAATATTGGGAACGTTCCGGTGATTCGTCGTGGCGTCGATAGCATGCATTGGGTACCTATTGCCGCGCACCGATGTCGCGTGTCGGATAAATGACAAGTAACACAAGAGGTCCCAGCTCACCACGCTGAAGGAGTCCAACGACCAACTTATATTCAATCCGCCGTGGTACGTCGTAATAGAGTACTAACTGTAATCAACCCAGCTCAGCACGCTGAAGGCCAATGCCAGAAGAGCAGTCGTTTGTCTTGAATTTTGTCGTGCTTTTATATCCGAAATCCTACACATGTGACCCATTGGGAGCGTATGCAACTCTGGGTCCTTGTGCAAATTTCGAGTACATCGGCGATTTATCATTATTGGGTACGTGTGCAAAATGCTGGGTAAACGGAAATCCAGTATTTCTTTCCAAATTGAAATATTATAATTTTTCTAAACCGTTCATAGGCTTTATGAAACCCTATCAAACTGCGCATACATAAGAATTGTA
Organism: Stenurella melanura; assembly: GCA_963583905.1. Lineage (NCBI taxonomy): Eukaryota > Metazoa > Arthropoda > Insecta > Coleoptera > Cerambycidae > Stenurella > Stenurella melanura. The sequence continues at coordinate 122,595,230 of OY757314.1, forward strand.
TATCAGTAACAAATTGTCAGAATATTAAATTATTGACTGGTGTCGCTTGGGGTTTAGTTATTGGACCGCTTTTCTTCGTTATATATACAACGGATATAATTAAGTGTTCCAATAACTGCCATTATCATGCATTTACGGATAATATATATAGTTTGAGAAAATGTGATCATAATGTTCATAAAACCAAATATTTATCTATATTGAATATATCTAAGAGAAGAAATTCCCATTTGGCAATTATTACTACATCTACTCCTATCTATCTGAAAAATGTTCCCATCTGCCGTAATACTCTATATCGCAAATACTTCACGTTATGTTTTGTCACTGAATGGAGTAACTATCATTCAGTGTGCGATGTGCCCACATATTCATGGTGCAAATTCACGAATATTTTCGAATAATGATGATGGTAAGGATAGACGCCTGACTTACTCTTTTTACTTGTTTTGCCTTGACTTTTTTTGCATTAAGTGAGTCGAGGTATTCAAGTCTAAAAATGTCTGTAGTACCCAAAATCAACTAACTTATTCAATACATTCTCCATTGAAGAAGTAGTTTAATTATGATCTGAAAATAATTTTTTTACGAAAAGAGGATTCTTTTCTCAAATGTATTTGAATGTTTCATATCCTCACACCTTGAATGGAAATTGAACTGCTGTTGAATATCCTGCACGTTTCCCGGGTCTATATCCTCTTGGTTTTCTTTGAAAATATGTGAAAGATAATATTTATGGGAATAGAGCTAATTATCTTGAAGTTGAAAAAGAACGAACTATGGAAAAATAATGACAAATTTTCTTGTCAGTTTTACAAGATGATTATTGTCATGCAGTGAAATTTGGATGTGGAAGTGGATGTAGAAATGGTTCCTTAGGCAGCGGTTTTTCCAAGAAAAATTAATTGACACAATTTAGTAATTATTCGTTCCTAGTATCTAAGCCTTTATTGTACTTTGTACTGATAGTAATTAACAATTAGTATACGACTCACGATACACAGACCCATATTCTTAGTTTTCACCGCCGCGCCGTGGTTTTACAGATACTTGTCCAAAAGGAAATGGGGAAATGAATGTGAAAATTTTACAAAGATGCACGAGAAATAACGAACTGCTAAATGAGAAATGAAAAAGCAAGAGCTGTCTGGCAGACAAATGTCACGCAGCACTTTAATTTGTCATATCCAGGAAAACAAAAGCCATAATATAAGACTGAGCAAGACTAAATAAAATTAAAAGTGCAGTTTGCGTACCTACCTATAAAAATTAATAAATACAGTTATAATGATGTTAACAAAACAACCTGCTACCTGCCTACTTACTAATTTTAAATAATAAATTTGCTTTTTCAAAGGTCATTTTTACGTTAACAGATCGAGCAAAGATTAAGAATTCAATATTCGTTCATGTGAAATCCAAATATTTATTTTAAACTACATCGTGGGTAATTAAGAGCACCCACTATCAATTACTTTACTTTCACTCGCCAAATACGTCAGATATAAGCTGATATATTCAGTCCTTCACGGACAGATATGGGAGACAACAGACAACCACCCACCGCCATGTCTGAGCCAAGCTTCGTATATTTTTTACTTTATTTACTTTTTTTATGTAGCGGTTCAATTGTATCACAAAATATCAATATATTCCTTGGAATATGTTGTCATTAGTTGGTTAACTATTTGTTACCGATCATTTATGTGAACTTCTATTTGGATGAGGTGGATGTAAATTACTGTAGCTAAAATTTTCATTATTGGGGCTTTATAGTATATGCCAATTGTCTCAATAGATTCAACATATGCGCAGGTGAAAGCTTGTGTCATTTGCAATTTCTGTCGCTATTTTCAGAACTTAGGGATATTTGTTCGTAATCATTGTGGTAAAGAGTCAAATAAATATAAATATATGAAAATTTGTTATTATTCTATTTAAAAAAATTCAAGCTAGTCACCGATTTGTAAAACACCCTGTAGATTTAAAAATAATTTTAAGATATGTCGTTCTCGACCTTCTACAGTTTTATCTGATATATTTTTTCAAACTTATTGACCATCCACGTACTAATGACCCACCCTGTATATAAAACCTGACTGATTACGTTAATCTGACAATAACCATACATAAGAGATGTGGCCCAATTTTTGCAGGATTTATTCTATCATGCTATTTTACGTATGCTCTAAATTTTACATAATATATTTAATCCTAACAGAAGTTACCACTATTAATAAGTATAGTATTTCTATCGTCATCTTAAAAATTCAATCTAAGGCGTTGCTACCTGGATAAGTCATTACAAAGTCTGTTTATGATAGAACAACACAAGAGACTGTGCTTGAATATTGCAAACGATATCCGTATATGAAGAGATATGATATGTTATGCACTTACCTCAAACGAATTGTTTACCTGACTCACCATTACAAGTCCGGTACCTGCTCTTCGTTCATTCATAATATTACCGGTAGCATAGTCGTAGGTTAAATGATATTTATTTACTTTTATTGAATAATGTATGGAGTTGTTCATTAAACTAGCATTATTTTTTATAGATAAATAGTTCACAACTTGGCTATCAATTAATATAAAGTAGTAAAACAATATTCAATTTATTACAATAATTAAAAAGTGATTCTAGAAATTGTCGGTCGGCGCTCATGACATCGCTCGTATTATCAGCTATTCCTTTGTCGGTCTTTTTTATTATTTTGAAACTAACTTTAGATAAACTATACTGGCAGACGGCAACGCCTAACTGAAGCGTCAATTCATTTCAAAACAGCGTTAATAAAAATACCGCAATAACATTTAAAACTAAAATATATGTATCTCCTAAGCCATATAAAGGTCGTTCGAACCTAAGACATACTGGATATTGCATTTTCCAATTTATCCTCCTATCTTTGCGTCCAAAACTTTAGGAACATCTTATTTCAAATTTCAAAACTATAATAAAATATAGTTCATATAAAACATGACTATTTACACGCTTTTGGCGATAACAATGTATGGCGGATATGATCCGATTTCAATAGTGAATATTTTAGCATGCATTTTTATTTTATCGATTTTAAATAAGAATTGTATGTGTAGCAGAAATTTACGCGTTCAATAGGTATTCGCATTCGGAAGCGCCAGACTCTCACTCGTTTCGCTGGATTTAATGAACATACTTCGATAATATCTTAAAGTTAAATTCATGCATTTCTTAATCTATGTAAAGCTCTTTCGAACCTGAGTACCTGAGAGACACAATGTCAATTATACAGATTAGTCATTTTCTACATCTTTATATTTTTGTGTGCTTAATCAAAAACCTTAGTAACATTTTGCTCTAAAATTGTAATAAAACATAGTTTATATTAAACCTGGTACTTTACATGCCTGTGGGGATAGCCCTGTAGCGAATGAAAATGTGTATAAAATTAATACGATATAGAGAAAAACAACTGTATAGTATACTATTTAAGGAGCGATAAATTTAGTAATTACTAACGCAGATGAAGTTGAATACTATACTTTATCGATAATTATAACAATAAATATTAATATAATAGTTCATCTTTACTAACCGAATTTATCATTTTAGGCACAGTAATTAAACTTGATTTGACAAGGTCTAAACTATTCAAACATGTCAAATCACCTTCCTCCCCTCAATAATAATTCACAATTCTATTTAATTTTTCCCGGGCAGGCTAGGCATGAAGTTAAAGGTGATTGGCTGTACGCAGTGATTTATATATAAATCACTTGTGAGTTATCATAAATTTAATATATAATTTAATAATAGTATATGCAAAAAACTCTGTTGTAAAATATGTATAAAAGCATAATTGCACGTTAAACCATGCCGCGTAATTTTCTGTTCAAAATGTTAAATTTTTCAAAAATCTCTATTAACAATTCTGAAATTAAGACAGTGGAAAGAAATTTAGGACACCAGCGCTTAGTCTGTCCAAGATGACGTTCTCTACTAACTTGGAGATCACAGTCACCAGCAACAAAACTGACCGGTAAATGCCCACGATCTTTTAGTTCTTATTCGCCGTAAGAATGGGCAATAACTTCAAATTGGTCTATTATATGCTGGTGGAATTAAACATATTAGAGAAATTCAAGGTTTGGCCAAAACGCAAAGCTAGTAAGGCCAAAAAATTAGATAAAAAAAAAGAAATATTCAAAATGAAGGCTGACATGAAAGTTACATTTAGAAGCAAATGAGGTACTATTTTTTGGCAGGTTCGGTTAATTTTCAAAAACATTGAATGAAACAGTTCCATAGTGGGATGGAATCCCAAAATCCTGGCCAAAAATCAAAAAACCAAGTTCCCCGCATGTAAGACTTGGGTGCGTAACGGTACGAGAATCGATCCCGAAATACTCAATGTTCGTATGCTGTGAATTTTTGATATAACAGGGTGTGTCTTTGACTAAAAAAATGTAGGATACTCCTGAAGGTATGTAAAATATTATTTGTGCATTGAAATTCAGTTTTTATTTCTTTTTATGGAAAATAAATGTTGACTATACGCTTGTAATACAAAACGGGTGTTAAGGTAGCAAACCAAAAGTATGAAAATAGTTAATATGTACAGAGATTTAACTCTAATTCTACGTGGGAAATGTTTGTATAATAAGAAATTCATAAAAATTAGCCGCTAGAAACTGCTTATTTCAGTGAAATATGCAATAATAGAAAGGCGCGTCCAATAAAGCGTTATCGGATCATTTTCGAAGCTAATTGTGCCTGCGTCAAAGCACGTATTCATTCCCAATACAATAGTAAGTCTCAACCAAATGTATATACCTGGTGTACACTATTGACTAGTGGAAATTACAGGGTTTCTCAATTTCTCGTGAAATATATGGAAGCGTGAATTCATGATGAAAAGTATAAGCCCATCTCACACACGCCGGAAAAAGCAGGACGAGAAGGTATTTTAAAAATATTTTCTTCATAAATACCTAAGTGCAATCAACACGTACGCCAAGTCTGAAAAATATCATGCATTATTCATATTTTCAACCCTTATAACTCACCTCCATGGGTTGATATATTTTTTCCTTATTTTCTCATAGAAATTTAGGTATTAAAAGTACGTAAACTGAGTTTAAAAAATATCAAAAGTTGATTATGTTTACAATCCCTATATCTCACCCCCAGAGTTTGTCAATTTTAATATTGGAAATGTTTATGTTCGTATATGAGGGTAGAGTTACCAGTTTTTGTTCAAGGTCAAAAGACAGCGGTGTCGCGGTCGAGTGAGACTGTCGTATATGCAACGGCTGATATACGCAAATGTAATATGGGTTGCATATATCACAGGGGGTCAAGTTACCTCTTTTCATTTAAGGTTCCGACCTACAGCGGTGTAGTGTATCGTGCTGTTTCCGGAGGAGGCGAAGCCGGGTCCGGAAAAGTTGCAAAAGTTTATGTTTTATGTATGGTGTTATCATTTCCAATGTCCCGATGATTGCAAGGATTGCGAAATCTGTGATTTTTTAAAACTTTTTTTCCCTTAATGACCTGTGCACAATAAGTACATTTGCGGAGTTTCAGGATTTTGACCAGAAATTTTGGTTTCTGGCCCACTGTGAGTCCGACTGTTTAGGAAATTCATATCAAGGGTATGGTATGGTATTGGACATGTACAAGTCTCTGTAAAAAAATATTAACTTAATTGAAGACACATACGAAAATATGTATTAGTTACGTATACTTATACCTAACCGGTGATCAAATTATTTTTTTAACTTCAAATTTTATAACTGATTAGGTACTATGATGAAATCATGTGATATTATTAACAAAAGAATACACTAAAACCACTTCAGATTTGCGTAAAAATCGATTTACATTTTCCACTTCACGTATATTTAACAAACTATAAATAGTATAACTTGTACTGTAGAAGTGTAAAGTTACGATTGGTTTGATTTATACAACTTTAACTTTTATTCTGAACTTTGACTATACAATGGAACCTTGCCCACGTAGGTATTTTTCAACTTTCAATATACCTCTTTATTATAGTGATAAATTGCGAAATATTAAATATATAGGTCTACATTGCACAGTGACGCAGGATCCGCAAAAAGTGGACAGAAATCTTAAACTTCGGAAATATAACTACATGGGGTAGGTAATAATTGGAAAAATATTTAAAAAATCAAATCTTAGAATGGGGTGAGTTTCAGGGGGTGAAATCACATACTTCGCCTTATATAAATGCCATCTTTAAACTTTCCTATCTCCACAAATATTAATAATATATATAAGTCAAAAATAATAAATGAAAATTCATCCTCATTGTATAAACCTTCTTCTTGGTTTCTGGCATTGTTTGGCTAAATTTGATACTTTTCTAGTTTCTCGATAAAAGCCATTTTGAAATACTTATTTTTCAAGATACAGGGCAATTTTTAAACCGTTATAACTTTAACTTTGTATTAAAAATTTATACAGAACCTCACTTTTTCAAAATTTTATGTGTACGTTACAAAAAATAATATATTTGGAAAAGGCGCTTCAAAGCACTTATGGTTTTATTTTTATCTTATAAAGGGAGGTTTATTTCTCTACACAAAGCTAGAATGAAAAATTCGTGCCAAACAGCCCATAAATAAAATAATTTATTTCAATGTTTCAATTAAAAATCGTCTTTGTACCATATATTAAATTAAAGTACATATCACAAATGAGCTTCTAGAAAATTTTCACTTTGAACTAGCACGTTTTAAATTGACACTATCTCCTCAAAACTGGTGTCACAATTAGTTGGAAACCCGGTCGATCGGTGCCAAGCAGAAGAGTTGCGTTTGCGATCTCTTACCAGATAGTTATTCTAGAAAATGTTAGATTGGTCTTCATTTTAACTATTCACAAAATATGCGAAATTTGAAAAAATGATTTTTGGCACTTTTTGCGAATTCTGATCCACTGTGCAGTGAGAAAATTTGAAAACTAAACACTGTTTCTTATAAACTGTTGGGTTTTGACTTCGGTAAAAATAGCCAAAAAACTTCAACTGACACCTTGATTAGCCTAACTGATTTATAATTAATTGCAAGAACGTTTTTATCACCTGATAATACGTTACTGAGGAAGCAAACTATAAGCTTTATAGTAGCTCTATAATCAACATACAGAGTGAGTCAGGAGCAAAGTGCCAAACTCCGGTTGTGTATACTAAAAGAACCTGGTAGATGTAATCGGATTTTTTAAATCTTCAATTATGTCTCCGTGGACTTTTTTTGGCTCGTTTATAAAGAGAGCATTGCTCTCCCGAGTTCATCTTGATGTCCCATTATCTGAGTTGTAGCGTTCAAAATACGACGAATGAATGAATCGCCACTGTCCACTTTTGACTTGTACGTTTCACTCTTCATCAGTCCTCACAAACAGAAGTTTAACGGTGCGGTGTGAAGTCGGGGAGCCTTGCTGGCCAATTAATAGAACCACCACGACCAACATAAATACACTTAATTGTTACGAGTTTTCGAAAGTCAGTTCGCAAGTTATGGAAAATATGGATTCAGATTTTGAAGCGTTACAAGCAGAAAATGAAATTCCAAAAGAAATTTTGGAAGCAGCCACGATGTTCTAGTTAGTTATTATTATTGTTTGTCGTTGTATTTGTTAGAAAATTTATTTGAAAAATAATAAAAAATTGATTTTGTATCTCAATGTCACATGTCGGTCGAAACAAAAATATCGTACATTTAGCGCCTTTTTCGGGAGTGTCCTACAATACGTCTATACTCGACGTTAGTCGATTTTTGAATTTATAAAGAGCAATATGAGCTGATCGCAAATAATCGGATTACAACTCTTGGTTCTTTTAAGTCGTATCCTTCTGTGTGTATAAGTGTAGTATAAGTTCTCGGAGACACTTTCCTGGCCACTCGTCGGTATGTGTAATGGTTATAAAATAAAACAGTCGCACAATTGCTTGGAGCTGTATAAGAGTTGTATCGGAAACCTTTTCGAGGAGTTAACAGAGCCATAATAAAATATTCTTTATTTAAATATGTAGTGTAGATTGTCACAGATAGGTAATTAATTCACAACAGTACTTTAATAAAGCATTAAAGAAAAATTTTCCATCACTAAAAAATAATTACACGACAATTCAAGTGAAGATTCGTGTAATAATATTAGTCCGCCTCTGCATATATCTATGTTGGTCATTGTATTCATTTGATAGCACTTTTGACGCCTTCGTATTAAATCTCCCAGAGGTTATAAAGTATGTGTTGTAGAGAAGAATTCATTTGTATAGATTTCAGAGCGAGTTTTTGCTTAACTGATTAGTATTATTGTCGTGTATATATAATTATATTAGGTACATGATATTTATTTGTGGGATTGTTGGTAATAATTAATTTATTACCCCGAGGGTGCGGCTAATTAGCAGGTGGAGATAAGTTTAGATCAGGGCGGTGGTTTATTGCATAATGCCTCTTGATTTGTATCACTACTTCTTGCATGTATTGTTGCACGGTGGTGGCTTGGTTGTTTTTTTTTAACGTTACAATTCAAAGAATTTTGTTTTTCCAACAATGGTAATTTCTTTTTGGCCCCCAAAAAACACAATGCGGAAAAAGTCGAACAATGACTATGTGCTGGATTGAATAAAAATATGAACTGAGAAAATTAACAAATTGTTCGAACTCGGTCGCACTTCCTACCTTTATTGGCCGATGTTCTGGGCCTGGTTATCTTCCCTCTGAGCTCTGGTAGGTTGATTCGGCGGGGGGGCAGCAGACTGTAGTTGGATCACCAAGTCGAACAACTGAACGTGATGTAATTCACGCACTATTAGCGAGACGAGCGAAAATGAGCGTTTTGAGCGATAAGAAAAAATATAGAGAATATCGAGACACAGTTAGTACACGTGCTCGTTAGCGGTCAGATTTAAAACTGTCTCACAGACCCACTTCTCCACCTTCTCGTAGCCGAAAAGTAGGGTTCTGCGCGACCGAGTATTTTTCGCGGGCAACTGTACAAAATTGAATTTTAGAATTTATTTTCGGGCAATAGATAATATTTTATGACAACTTAAACACTAAATTAAAACTTAGAAACTAATACGGAAAATTCACTGAATATTGAACATTCCGCCGACCTTTAAAAGTATTTTAAATGTGAACGTTAGGCAGCGGGCAGAGTTTTACCAGCGGCCTTTTGAAAATTCCCTGTGATGTTCTAATAGAAGCTACTCGCGCTACACCGTCTTTACCAGGATGTGTTTTAATAATACGACCTAAGTTCCAACGCAATGGTGGTAAAATATCATTTTTTAAGAGCACCATTGTGCCCGGTGCTATGGAAGTTGCAGGATCTGTCCATTTACCTCTCTGCTGGAGGGTATGTAAATATTCTTTGTGCCAGCGAGTCCAAAAATCCTGGTGAAGACGTAATAGTTGCCACCGTGTCAGCCGATTTATGCTTACATCACTCAGATCAGGGTCTGGTAATGCAGTTAGAGGCTCCAGTGTCAAAAAATGACCTGGGGTAAGTACTGCTAAATCATTCGGGTCAGAACTTAGCGGGGAGAGAGGACGAGAGTTGAGAAGGGCTTCAATTTGTGTTAGCACAGTATAAAGTTCTTCATAAGTGAGTACTTGGTCACCTATGACCCGAGATATGTGTGTTTTAACTGACTTTATGCCGGCCTCCCACAGACCACCAAAATGTGGAGCTGAAGGAGGGTTAAATGACCATTGAATAGCCTCTTGTTGGGCAATATTTTTGAAAATTTGTGTGAAATATGTATTAGCGCCAACAAAATTTGTACCACAGTCACTATATATGTGCGAACATCGCCCGCGCCGAGCAATAAAACGACGTAACGCAGCTAAGAAAGCTTCTGTAGAGAGATCAGATGCAAGCTCAAGGTGTAGCGCCTTTGTAGCGAAACAGACAAATAGGCATATATATGCCTTCTGAGTTTTAGCTCCCCTAGTCTTGCCTAATTTAATTGTGAAGCCACCGCCATAATCAACCCCTACCACCGAAAAGGCCTTAAGTTGAGATACGCGATGGCACGGTAAATTTCCCATTGGCGGTTGATAAGGTCTTGGGTTCAGACGCCAACATTTAAAACAATTAGACAGTACCCGACGTATTGCCCGTTTAGAAGACAATATCCAGAAATTTTGCATCAATAAATTTTGAAGCGTTTGAACTCCGGGATGCAAGTGAGTTTTGTGAGTTTCCTCTATAATAAGTTCAGTCAGTCGACTACCGCGAGGCAATAAAATGGGGTGTTTCTGATCATAGGATAGGTCAGAATTATGTAATCGACCGCCGACCCTGAGAACACCATCTGTGTCAATAAAGGGATTTAATTTTTTAAATGATTTCGAAATAGGAATTTTTCGTTCGAGATGAGAAATTTCTTGGGAAAATGAGTTATGCTGAACACGCTTAATTAAAAGTAATAAAGCTTGGTGAAGCTCCAAATTAGTAAAATGTTCAGTTTTTCTTACAGTGTTTTTAGAATTAAAAATGAAACGTAAAATGTATGCTACAATACGTTTTATTTTTGCGAGAGATGAGTATTTATTAAGAAGAGAATCGAGTGAGTCTAGAGAAACAAATGTAACAAGCGTGAGTTTTGCTTCCTCTGAGATTATATCAGGAGAAGAATATTCAGTAATATTAGAGGGCCATTTGTCTGGAGGAGCAAAGAGAAATGCAGGGCCTGTCCACCATTGAGGATGGTTCATTAAATCAGCGGGTAGGAGACCTCGAGATGCACAGTCTGCGGGATTTTCCGCGGAGGGCACATGGTGCCAAATTGAAGGAGAAGTTTTTTCTTGTATGTGGGCAACCCGATTGCTCACAAAAGTTTTCCACCTATGTGGTTGTGAGTGTATCCAGAGAGAGTTATAGTCGAGTCCGACCAAGCATATAATTTGTCAAAATGTATTTTTTCGCGGTATGTGTTTAAAACAAACGAAAATAAATCGGAGAGTAAGACTGCAGCACATAATTCTAATCGAGGAAGAGATATTTTTTTTAATGGTGCTACTTTAGATTTAGCGCATACAAAGAATGTCCGAATATTACAATTATTCTCACAAATACGAATGTAGATAACACTGCTAAAGCCTTTTTCGGAGCTATCGCAAAACCCGTGTAGCTCGCAGTGGTTATATTCGGTAGTAATTAACCTCCGGGGTAAACTAAAATTTGAAAGTAGTGAAAGTTCGGTTTTATATTGCTCCCAACGAGAAATAATGCCTTTTGGGGGTGTATCATCCCATGAGAGACCCAGTAACCAGAGTTGTTGAATTAAAAGTTTAGCAAAAAATGTAAGCGGGCATAAAAATCCAAGTGGGTCATATATACGAGCGAGTTCGGATAAGATCGTACGTTTAGAACAACTTCGCTCTAGGGGTTTTACTGAATACGCGAAAGAATCGGAAGAGGGATGCCATTGTAGGCCTAGAATTTTTATTACGTCATCTTCCTTGTAATCAAATGACTGTGAGCAATTTTGTAAATAAGAAGGAGGCAAATGGGATAATAGTTTTGGGTCGTTACTAGCCTATTTTCGTAGTTCGAAACCACCCTTATGTAATAAATTAATAAGCTCACCTTGTAACGTGAAAGCATTTTCAAAGGAGTTGCTTCCTGTGAGAATATCATCTACATAGGTGTCTGTGGTTAAAACTTTGGAGGCCATAGGACAAGTTTGACCTTCATCTTGAGCCAATTGTATGAGAGTGCGAAGAGCTAGATAAGGCGCGGATGAAACCCCAAAACTTACTGTATTTAACTGAAAGTCACATACAGGGTCATCCGTAGAAAATCGCCACAAAATGCGTTGAAAATTTCTATGTTCAGCGGTAACTAAAATCTGCCTATACATTTGTTTAATATCGGCTATAAAAACGTGAGAATGTAAACGAAAGTTAAGCAAAATTGTGACTATATTTTGCTGTAGTTTTGGTCCAATTAAGAGAGTGTCATTAAGAGAAGGAAGACCGGGAACTTTAGCTGACGCATCGAAAACAACTCTTAATTTGGTAGTAGTACTTTCAGGCTTAATTACGCAATGATGAGGTATATAATATTTATCCTTAACATCTATATTACTAACAGGAGACATGTGACCACTGTCGAGATAATCTCTCATAAAATCTGAGTAATTTTTATAGAGTTCGGGGTTATTATGTAATCTACGCTCTAAAGCTAGAAAACGACGTAATGCTACGGAACGAGTGTCACCAAAAGGTTCAATGGCACGAAATGGGAGAGAAACTGTATAGCGCCCTGTATGGTTTCGAGTATGTGTTTCTGTGTAAATTTTTTCACAACGTTGATCATCAAGCGAATATTTCGGAGCTGACGGAATTTCTTCCAGTTCCCAAAATTTTTTAAGTGTGTTGTCTAGTGACGTTGTTTCAGAACAGAAAAATGTATTATTAATTTGAGTTATGTTTGTATATTTTATCGAGCCCATTAATATCCATCCAAAAACGGTTGAAATGGCTGTCGGTTCGTTATTATTACCCGAAAGTTTACCATTTTCTAAAATTTGAGGAAATACCTCAGCACCTAATAACATATCAATGTTACCGGGTGTATCAAAATATGGATCAGCTAATTTTAAATTAGATAAATGAGGCCATGAGCGATTAATACAGATGCTGGGCATATCTGTACATATTTTAAGCAAAACAATAGCGTCAATAGTAAAAGTAGGAGAAATTTTATCTTTAGGTCGTATAGTACACGTGACTCCGCCTAAATTAGTTAAGGTTTCTGTTTGTCCAATTCCCGTACGTTTACAGGCAAATTATAGCTATATAAACCTAATTTATGTACACATCTATTAGTCATGAAATTTGCTTGAGAACCGCAATCCAACAAAACGCGGATAGTTTGATAGTTGTTACGAGCATCTAATACTTTAATAAGAGCGGTAGCAAGAAGGACACCTGTCGTTTTAGGCACTACTCCAATAAGAGCATTTGCAGATTGTGAAGTAGAGGGAGCGTTTATCGCAATCTGATTTCGTGACAAATCAACTACATTTGAGTTTTGAGTGTCTGAAGATGGTATTAATTCGGAGGACGAAACTTCGTCCCCAAAATGTAACAGAGTATGATGCCTCTGTCTGCAAATACGGCAAGTTCCGGATGACGTACAATTTTTAGAGGTATGCTTGATGCCTAAACAATTTACACACCAATTTTTTCGTTTCACTAAATCAAAATGTTCTCTAGGCAATTTATTGTTAAAAACAGGGCAAGTGTATATAAAATGTTCCGATTTACAGAGGATACACGATGTTTTATTAGAATTAACCAAAAAAGATGAAGTGCGAGTTTTTGTAAAGTTAAAATTGGAACGTGTGTGTACTTTATTTATTTCAAATTTTTTACCTTTCGGTGAGGCTGAGGCGTTGATAGCTTCTAGTGCGTTACATTGTTTTAATACAAACGTTTTTAGAGACTCAAAAGTAGGTATGACATTGTTATCTGACTTCTGTTCCATTTCAAAGCGACTAATAGTGTCTGTGTCCAAACATTTGAGAAACATAAAAAATAATAAAAAGTCCCATTGATCTACAGGAAAATTCATATTTGCAAGAGCAGCCAGATTTTCATTAAATGTGTCTAAGAGTTTTCTAAGATTATAAGGGTTAATTTGTTTGTCTACTAATTTCGTAGCGTTAAATATTTCTTGGAGGTATGATGATGCAATCAGACGTTTATTGTCGTAACATTTGACAAGAGCTTCATATGCGATAATATAATTATTTGCGGTCATAGGTGTACATTGCACAAGCGTCAAAGGAGGACCTTCTAAAGAATTAATTAAATGAGTGAACTTTTCAATTTCAGAAAGATCTGGACTATTATGAACTAGAGAGTTATATATATCTATGTAGGTTCTAAAATGCTTATAGTCACCCAAGAATTTTGGCAGTTCTATTTTTGGTAATTTAATATTACGCTGAGAAATAATTGAATCATCTTTTTTAATAATACTTGGATCCCCAAATATGTCAAAATAAATTTCTTGTGTTATAGCACTATCATTTTCAAACGAAGCCCTAATTTTCTCTTGGGCGTCTAAATCAGCACCCTCCTGAAGAGCGAGTAAAGCTATTAAATTACCATGATTTCCCTGAAATTCTTCATAGACTGAATCAAATCGTTTAAAATATATTTTGAAAATAGAATGATGCCTTTCGTCCTCTCGCGCAAGTACTGCTTTAGCTTTTATTTCTTTCAATTTGTTGTAATTCATATCACGAATTGCAGTGTGCATTTTGATTTTATTAGCATTAGACATGATTACCAGTGTGTTTTAAACGACAATATTAAATATTCTGAAATATCTTAATGAAAAATTATTAAATAATAAACAACAACTAATTTCAAGAAAATAAAGGAGCAATTTTGTAAAAATCTGAGACGTATAAATATTATGAACTGCGCGATATAAACACAAACAGCTGAGCGGATTGTATGTGAACAAAAAGCCGAATATCTATGTAGCTTCAATACTAGCCACAAAAAAGTGATAAGGTTTTTAATTCAATGTGAAATTAAAATATTTCTAAATTAAATAAGAGAATCCTTGGCTCGCAAGGTACCAAAAAATGTGCTGGATTGAATAAAAATATGAACTGAGAAAATTAACAAATTGTTCGAACTCGGTCGCACTTCCTACCTTTATTGGCCGATGTTCTGGGCCTGGTTATCTTCCCTCTGAGCTCTGGTTGGTTGATTCGGCGGGGGGGCAGCGGACTGTAGTTGGATCACCAAGTCGAACAACTGAACGTGATATAATTCACGCACTATTAGCGAGACGAGCGAAAATGAGCGTTTTGAGCGATAAGAAAAAATATAGAGAATATCGAGACACAGTTAGTACACGTGCTCGTTAGCGGTCAGATTTAAAACTGTCTCACAGACCCACTTCTCCACCTTCTCGTAGCCGAAAAGTAGGGTTCTGCGCGACCGAGTATTTTTCGCGGGCAACTGTACAAAATTGAATTTTAGAATTTATTTTCGGGCAATAGATAATATTTTATGACAACTTAAACACTAAATTAAAACTTAGAAACTAATACGGAAAATTCACTGAATATTGAACAGACTAATTATATAATAGATATGGTGTAATAATAAAAATTAGGAAGCTAACCATTGTACTCCTCGCTGATGCACTGGACTTTTTATATAATTGTTGAACTCTTCGCAATTTTATCGTAAATGCATAATGTTCGTTTATGTTAGCTAGTGACCTTGGCCTTGTCTACTGCAAGATTAATTAAGTGACCAAAGCTTGGTCCATAATCTTATCACATTTGTGGCAGATATTACTTTTAAGTTTATAAATATTAGGGACTATTGCATAACTTTTGCGTAGCCGGTCTTGTAATGTAACAATATTCATATTAAGGCTTTAAACATTTATCAAATTTTTTAATTATTACGCTTTATTTTCTCAATTTTTTTAACAACCCTCCACAGGGGGGTGTTATTGCTTTCTTTTTAGACATTTTTTATTTAATTACAAAACATAAAAAAAACATGATTTTTTAAAATTTAAATAATTAATAACTTTTTTTAGGGACTATTGCATAACTTTTGCGTAGCCGGTCTTGTAATGTAACAATATTCATATTAAGGCTTTAAACATTTATCTTTTTTTTTTATTATTACGCTTTCTTTTCTCAGTTTTTTAACAACCCTCCACAGGAGGGTGTTATTGCTTTCTTTTTAGACATTTTTTATTTAATTACAAAACTTAAAAAAATACGATTTTTTAAAATTTAAAATAATTAATAACGTTTTTTATTCGTCGATTAATTTTGTTCAAAAACAATAAGCTTCTTCTTTTAGCTAACACTAACTTTCCGTCCAAATTTTGGATGGCCAGATCGACGGATAGACAGACACTTTGATAATTGTTCAGAACTTGATCACCACACACACCACACCACAGTGATATGAATTTTTTTTCTCTACGAGTCATATTAAAAATGCTACAAAAAATGGCATTAAGGGTAATCCTCACTAAAGGTAGTCGTGAATCGTGAAATGCAAATTTTGATATTTTGACAGCACTTTATATTTATCACTGTCTAATTTACGTAAAAGAAAATCAACCAAATAATAGTAGGCAATGAAAAATTTCAGAATGTCTTGTTTTATCAATATAAACACCGTGTTTGTGTTGCCGAGTTGTAGCGATAGTATAGGAACGAAGTATTTGTTCTGTACACATCTGATGATCGTACGTCTTCAAGAGAATCATCATTTTTTTAAAAGAATTATTTAAACAGACGAAGCTGATTTTAATTTTTAGCAGGAGAAGTATACCACTGGGTACAACAAAATTCTCATGCGGTGAGAAAATCTTTCCAGGACAAATTTACGTTTTCTGCTATTAGCAGATAACAAGTATAAGTATCATATCTACGAAAATAATTTAAATAGCAATAAATGCGTGGAAATTTTGCAAACAGTAGTTGTTACTTTTATTGATAATAATTTGCCCCTAAATATTTATAATTCTATGTATTATCAAATGGATGTTTGCGGTACACATAATGCGTGGGAAGTGTATGACGAACTCGATGATGAATTAGTAGCATCGTTCAAAGCTAGGTGGTTTGGCTACTAAGGATCTTGGAGCTGGCCAGCAAGGTCCCCTGATTTGACCCCCTGACTTTTACCTTTGGGATAACATCAAAAATATTTTATGTGCCACACCA